>CM060342.1:22862872-22885372 GCA_030674155.1 Stramonita haemastoma | reverse complement strand
TGTACGTGTGTACGTGTGTGTGTGTGTGTATGTGTGTGTGTGAGTGTGTGTGACGTGTGAGTGTGTGTGTGTGTGTGTGTGTGTGTGTGGTGTGTGTGTGTGTGTGTACATGTGTGTGTGCTTTAATCACTTGAGAGTGTGTGTTCATGCTTTTAAAATATGTAATGTGTGTCTGTAGTGTCTTCATGCACACATGTTTGTGTGTGTGCTTGCACGCTGGTTTGTGTAGGTGAATTTACTATGCCTGAATATGTCCTAGCATGCCTGAGTATACCTACATATTTAAAAGTGAGAGCATACATTACATGTCTCTGTCCACATTGATGCAGAAAGTAACTTGTGACCTGGGGTCTACAATAGTTTTAGATAGTAATACTAGTGTGCTTTTCTCTACCTTTCGTCATACTCATAGTGTGTGTGTGTGTGTGTGTGTGTTCATTTGTTTTTGGTTTTTATTTTCTTTTTCATGGGGGTGGGGGGGGTCTTTGGGGGGATGGGGGTCTGTTTTTGTTCGGGGGTGGTTGTTTGGGTTTTTTTGGTAAAATTGATAATTTTTATATATATATATATATATATATATTTATATTTATATATGCTTTCTGTCAGTATGAAAGAGGGAGGATAAACATAAATCTATCTCATCTGTCTAACCCATCCATCAATATCGTTAAAAATGTCATATTTCATCCCATTTAGTTCGAACTGTGGAACAGTAGAGCATTCCTCAGTGTCAATAAAAATGCAATACTTCATCCCACTCCTGCCAGGCTGGCTGTCACTGCATTGAACATGATATCATCAGCCAGTGGGCTGATGGCCTCCTCATCTGTGAATGCTACACTGTAATAATAATAATAATAATAATACATGGAATTTATATAGCGCTATATGTATATATCTTGTAAAAACAAATCAAAGCGCTTGCATTCGACCTATACTACACACAATCAATCAATAACAATTTATAGCCTTAGCAAACTCGAATGCACACACATACAGACACACAAACACACACATACATATGCGCGTAGACCTGTCCCTATCCACTGTCCATTGCCAGTGCATCAATGGCCGTTGCATACATCTTTCTTTGACTTAAAGGTGTCCGTCAGTTTCATCACTGATTTGCATGTCTTGACATGGGAGCCTTTTATACATGATCTATACTAGTGAAGGCTTTTTTTTTTTTTTGGGGGGGGGGGGGGGGGGGGGCACATAAATTTGGATGTAGATGTTTGAACAGATTCACCCTGATTTTGTTTTAGACAAATATATTCTGTTGAAAAGCTGGAGGTCTATACACGTATGAATTTTATAGTGTCTGTGTCTCTGTGTGTGTGTGTGTGTGTGTGGTGGTGTGTGTTGTGTGTGTGTGTGTGTGTGTGTGTGTGTGTGTAGAGAGAGAGACAGACAGACAGAGACAGAGATTTATGTAAGAGGCATCTTAGTTTGGGTTTTTTTTTATTCCATTAGGTCTGTTGCTGTACAGCAGTATAAATAGTACATATGTATACCAATGTTGTTCTCATTTTTGTTTGTTAAAGGTGGAGGAAAGGGCTTGGTTGTTTTGGGGGGTGAGTTTTTTGTTGTTGTTTAGTTGTTGGGCTGTTATTTTGTTGGGGGTTTTTTTGGTAGTTTTTTTGTGTTTTTTTTTTTTTTGGGGGGGGGGGGCAGGAAGTATTTATAATTAACATAATTATTAATCTTTTATTAATTTCATGCTAACAGTGTTCACCATTTAAAGCACACATGTATGTATATGGGCTTGTGAGGTGGGATGGGGGAATATACATGCTTTGATAATGTATTTTTTTTTACAGACAAAATGTACATGTACAGTGTTTACTTTGACGTGTGTCTTCAGACGTGGAGGAGAATGGAGAGGAGGAAAAGAGACCGGTGCCTCCATGGGCGGCTGAGCTGAAGAAGAAAAACCGCCATTTTGTTTCACCCCGAGTCGTCAGCGAGTCTGGAGACACTAACGGCAAACTGGCCACCACGCCCTACAAAGGCAGCACCGACAAGGAAAACAGCCCTGTAGTCAGCTCAGGTATGTTTGGTGGTGGAGTCTGCATTGGGTGGATCGGTGGTCTAGAGGTAACGCGCCTGTCTAGAAAGTGGAAAGTC
This sequence comes from Stramonita haemastoma, assembly GCA_030674155.1. Taxonomy (NCBI): domain Eukaryota; kingdom Metazoa; phylum Mollusca; class Gastropoda; order Neogastropoda; family Muricidae; genus Stramonita; species Stramonita haemastoma. The sequence goes on along the minus strand of CM060342.1, from coordinate 22,883,245 downwards.
CGGGTGGGAGTGTGCGGGGGTTTGAATCCCGTTTGGGCCCCAAACTTTTCCCCCATCCATTAGATCATGAGTGGTGGTCTGGGTGCTAATCTTTCGGATGAGACAATAAACCCAGGTCCCGTGTGTTACATATCATTGTTTAGAGCACATTAAATAATCCACGGCAACAAGAGGGTTATCCCTGGCAAACTTCTGTAGAAAAAACCACTCTGATATGAAATCAAATACAATACAGACAGGAAAAGCAAAACAAAAAAAATGGGAAGGCGCTGCACTTGTGGCGACGCGCTCTCCCCAGGGAGAGCTGCCCGAATTTGATGCAGATAAATCTGCTATGACATAAAGTGGTATAAATAAATAACAAAGAAGTTGTTCTTTCTTAGTGTCTCTTGGATGACAGGACAGCTCAGTGGCCAGAGCACTCATTTTCCCCAAGCTACTGTTAAGCAGCATTGAGCATGGTTACCAAGTCGATGGGTGACAGTTTACATGCCTTGGCTTCAGTACAGTCCCCCAGTTCACCCAGCTGTAAATTTAATGGGTGCCTGCCCTTTTTAGGGTCAGGGAAGGTAAAGCAGCGAGGGAGAGGAGAGGGTGCCGCCCTCAATATGCTGGCCCCTAGAGAAGCTGAGGTCTCACTCCACAATGACTGCATATGTAAGAGAACACCTTTACCTTCAACTGTTTTTCTTGGATGAGTGCTTGTGTTTGTTAAGACTCAAGAGTTTAGTTTGTATTCGTGATCTGAGTGCCTCAAGGTGTGTAAAGAAGGCAGAATAAAATGTTGTCTGATCTCTTTAAGATGTGTTTCTTGACTTGTTGTGTATACATACATGTGCCAAAGCCAGGGTCCCTATAAATGCAAATGATTTATTCAGTGTTTGATGATTGACAGCGACAAAATCTGCCAAGTGATTCAATAGCATAGCAGTTCCAGGCTTGTTGTTCTGAATGAGCAAGAGCTTACATGAGGTGTAATTCATTGCAAAGTAATGTAAAGTAATATGATAGAAACCTAAAAAGTGCTTCACCTTAAGGTAGCTCAGACTGCTACAGTGTGAGACGTGTACTGCTTGAATTATTAAGAAACAAGGAAGGTGTTTACATCATGTATGTTAGGTGATTTTAGAGCTTTTGCCTTGGGCTTCACTGGTGCCACAACACTCAGCTGGAAATAAGACTATCCCTGTGGAGAAACTGGGGGCCTGTCAATATAAATAGCATCCCCACCTTCTGGAAATTCTGTGCTAGGAATTCCCCTTTTCTATCCCTCCCTTTGTTTCTGTCTCTGTTCCTTTTCTTCCAGTCACCTCCTTCTTGTCAGTTTTCTGCCTTTTTTTATCCATTCTCCAGCCTTTTCTCCAGAAAAGATTTGAAAGATAACGATTCTCTCTCATGCCAAAGTTAGACATGCTGGGCCTGACTTGTAAGGCACTTACAGCAGCGCAATGAATTTTCGCTGATATGACAGACAACAGTACTTGCTATATGAGCGTTCGACAAAGCAGAATGTGATAACCTACCTGGTGGTGGATTAAAACTTTTAGGTTTTAACCAGGGAATGAAGAAGAAAGCTTCTTGATATGTGATCAGCAGGAGATATTTGACTTCTGATTATTCCCACAGGCAGTTCTAGAATTTCCCATATTCCAAGAGCATGTGTAAACATATAGATGAAGTTGAGATAGAATACAAAGTGTACTGAGAACAGACAGAATGTTGATAATGCCATCTTGCCCAGCTCCATGCCTATGATCTTGCCAGCTTGCACTAGAGTGAATTTAAATTCCGCATGATTATGGTTAAGGGGGCAGGATAGCTAAGCGGTCAGAGCACTCGCTTTCCACAGGTCAAGTTAAGCAGAGTCGAGCGTGGTCACCAGTTGGATGGGTGACCGTTTGCACGCCTTGGCTTCAGTATAGTCCCCCAGTTCACCCAGCTGTAAATGGGTACCTGTCCTCTTGAGGGTCAGGGAAGGTAAAGCAGCGAGGGAGAGTAGATGGGCACCGCCCTCAATATGCTGGCCCTAGTGAAGCTGAGGTCTCTGATACCTGGCTCCTCTACGACCACAAAAGGTTATGGGACACCTTTACCTTTTTAACGTCATGATTATGATTCCAATCCATGCAGCAGAAGTAAGTCCTGATGAGGGTGAGTGGTGGTCTTTTTTTTTTTTTTATCAGGAAAACTGTACAGTAGAGTCCATGTTTAAAAACCAGTCCTCAATACACAGTCATTTCAGAGCAAATTTGGCAGTTGTAGTTGCTCCAGCATTCTCTCATGATTGTGTCTGTTTGAAGTTTATTTGGGTTTTTAATGCAAACATTTGTTACACGATGCATTGCTAAAATGAATAAAGTGTTCTGCTCCATGACAGTTATATTAATCAAGCTACCACCATTCTGTTTAATTAAAACAGTGAGAAAAAAATGAATTTCGTTGTTTTGTTTTTGGGGTTTTACCCTCAGTGAATATATATATATATATTCTGTGATCAGGTCTTTCCACACAAACTTGTGCTGAAAGTATGATAGTGAGACTACCTTGATCAAACATTTAATTCAGGGAATATTTCATAGATGAATGTATGGCATCTACAATGTTGCACAAGCTTGCAAACTTGTAGCAACGGGATAGCATTATAATACGTTTTTGTTTTGTTTTTTTAACCATGTATACATGATTTGGAAGTAAATATTGAAATAAATCTTCTTGAAGTTTATTTAGATAGACTTTAGGGATGAGCTTTAAAAAATATAAAAGAAGAAAAAAAGAAAGTTGAATCAGAATCCACAGAAAAGAAACTAAAGAAATTTGGATCATATTGAGCACTCTTTGATATTGATTGAATAGTAACTAGCTTTCCTGCATTTTAACAGTGAATCTCTCATCTGCTGTTCAGACATATATCTTGAGACTTTGATTTCTTTAAGTCTTGAAACAAATCACCCTACAGAAAAGAACAAACGGTTTTTCTGTAATTCCCTTATATTGTATGTATTCAATTCTTCCAGGGACTCCACTGTATTTTCATTCATTTTGAAATTTTATACTTTTGCTTGTTGCATGTCTGCTTGTTTTTATAAAATCAAGATTTTGTATCAATTTGCATCCTGTTATGATTATGGCTGTCATTAGAAAATGGCACGTTTTCGTGACTTTGCTATGGATGTATGTGGATATTTCTTCCTTTTGTTTTTATTGTTTGTATTGGGGTGGGGGGTTTTTGGGGGTGGTGGTGGGGGGGCAGTATTTTACATTTCTGTGTATGCTTTTGTGTATGATTATCTTTTTTTGTGTGTGCATATTTCTGTCTGTGTGAGTGCTTCACTGAGACAGTGTTGTGTGTTGTGTGTTAAAGGGGGGGGGGGGGCGAATGAGTGTGTGTGTGTCTGCGTTAATGTGTAATTACATTATATTTGTGTTTTGCAGTTGCCACATGATTGTTGCAGTCTCTAAAATGTCTATTTTGTTGAAGCATTGAGTGTTTATAGATTTTGCTGATTTCTGCTGCTTTTCAGTCCATGTTTCGTGACATGCGTACGAATTTCACTTACCTATATTCTATTCAGCGTACCATGATTCTTTGTTTCATTACGTCCACATTTTTCTGTAGATATTCATATCGTGTATGCATGCGCTGATGTAGAAAGCATGCATGTTTATTGATCATGGTATTTGTGATGAATGTGTTATAGCTTGCATCTGAATTCAATTTTGAGTTTAAATGTATGTGGTGTGTGTCTTTGAGAGTAAAACATGTTTCAAACCTTTTGGGTATTTTGGTTGGGTTTTTTTTTTTTTTAGGGGGGGGGGGGGGGGGGGGCGGGGTAGCAGGATAGCCTATTGCTTCCAGCATTGATCTTGTGATCTGACAGCCCAGGTACAAGACATCACTGAGGATTTTCCCCAGGATTTAACATCAATATTCACTCCACTCCCTCCAAAGTCCTTCGGATGAGAATTCAAACTGAGGTTCCGTGTGCAAGTGCATGCAGAACATCTTGCACTCACATTATTTAAAAACCAGTCCTACTTTTTAGAAGAGTAGGCCATTGCATGCCAGTAGGAACAGATGGTAAAGTTTGTTTTAAACGCATGCACACTGATGTCATGTTGCTGCCCTACATGCCAAGAAGGCATAAAAAGGCTTTGGATGGACACTGGTGTCGTGTTTAGACATCATCCCTGAATTTGACATGCACAGATCATCTACCATAATGGTGGTGGGCAAAAACAGCGGCATACGCAAACTCTCACGATTTGTCGGGGAACAGAAGAAAATAAATCCCCCTGTTTAGTTCAAAACAACTCATTTATGTTTATACTTGGTAAAAAATTGTCTACAGGTAACTCCTTACAGCTGGAAATTCTCTGCCTGGAACTCCCTCTTTTCTATCCCTCTCTTTGTTTCTCCCTTGTTCTTTTTTTTCCTGTCACCTCCTTCTTGTGTATTTTCTGGGGGGACGGATAGCCTAGTGGTCAGAACATTGCACTGGCAATTTGATGACCCGGGTTTGAGTCCAGTCAAGGAGATTTTTCTCCTGGAGTTAACATCAGTGCTGACTCCACTCTCCCCACAAGTCCTTCGGATGAGACTTTAAACCGAGGCCCCGTGTGCGAACGCACGCAGAACATCTTGCGCACACGTAAAATCCTGTTCCACTTTTCGTAAGAGTAGGCCATCGTGTGCCGGTGGGAACAGATGACATTTACAAAACTGCATACACATGGGGACTGGACGTAAAAAAGCACAAGAGTGCTTATTCCATTATCCTCGATATAAAAGAATAAATCAAATCAAATCAAATCAAATCTTCCTTCTTGGTCCATTCTCCTGCCATTTCTCCAGGAAGACATATATAAGAGAGAGCATTTTTCTCCCGTGCCAAAGTCGGATGTGCTGCTAGGCCTGACTTGATTTATTTTATTCAATTATTTTGAGGTAGTGTTTGCTTAGATATTATGAACATGCTTATTAAATGAACAATTTCTGTGTGCACAGAATTACAGATCTCTGAATCAAAATGTTTGGCTGGTGTCATTCATGTACAGGTATACATCTCTTTTACACTGCCTTTAACAGAGATAAACATCTTACAGTTGTGATTGCTGCTTATATGAACAATGTACGCAGAACTACAGATCCCTGAACTCAAATGTTTGGCTAATCTTGTTCATGTACAAGTTTACATCTCTTTTTCACTGTCTTTAACATCAGGAAAAGCATCTTACATTCATTTTCTTCTCTCCAGCTTACACAGATAGCTTGGACGAGTTCCACTTTTCAAGTATTTTTGGCTTTTGCCTCTTTGAAAGTGGTTGTGGCTGTGTCAGCCACATCCATGATGCTTACATCAACAATGTCTATGTACACACGTTCCCACAAAATGACCACAACTGTCAGTCTCCTCCCCCAGTTTCAGCTCCTCTCAGCTGCTAATAAATTAATCCATCCCATCCCAGCCTAGGTGGGGCTAGTTGGTGCTGTTTATAGCAGGAACTGACCACACTTAGACTAGGTTTACTTTGTTTTAGTCAAATTATAGTCCTTTCCAGATTTCTCCGATATCAGGACTGTAGTCAGAAGCCAGAAAGTCGGAGGTCCCAGGCATCTGCAAGTTCTCCCACTTCAGCACCTCGGGCCAGCCCAAAAATGTTACAAATTGTAGAAGCAACGAGATGAGATGAAACTCACTCTGCAAAAACCTATATTGGACTAGGTAAAAGGAAGGGACGCGCTATATTGTATATAGCATTCTGGACTTGAGTGGAGTTGGATTTGTGCACTGTGTGACGATGACGTTTCAACTCTCAGGTCGCGACGACTACAGCCCTAGCTGGATGAAGAGCGGTCAGCAAACGAAGAAGCCGCCTCCGCCCGTGGTGCCAGTCAAGCCGATAGTGACCAGCAAGCCGGCGGCGGCGGTCAAGCCCTCGTCAGACAATCCCATGAGGCAATACGAAACACCGCGATGGAAGCTTGAACTGGCTGAGAAGAAGAAGCGACGAGAAGCGGAGGTAAGACTGGGCCGGTCATTCAGGTTGTTGTTGTTGTTGTTGTTCCCCAGCTTAACACTCTGGGGGGGGGGGTCACCCAGAATGTGCACTCTTGACTCACTCATCCCACCTGGGAATCACTGTGAGATTGAAATTGCGCACACTGAATGAGAAATTTGCGTGTATGACTGTTTTTCAAGTACCTCGCAATATAGGCAGCCATACTCCGACTTCCAAGGAATTCAGGTTGTTGAGGAGGTTTTTTTCCAGGGGGGGGGGGTTCTGGTTATCTCTGCCTACCTATTTTTGTTTGGTTTTTTGTTGTTGTTGAATTTGGGGGGGGGGTTGGTAGGACATTCTCCTGTGTGGTGTTCATTTTTTGCTGTTTTTTATTTTATTTTAACACTCTCACCTTTCTGTCCTTTGATTGATTTTTAACAGCCAGTTTATTTTCTTTTTTATTTTGTTTCAAACTGCCTTCTTCATAAGTTGTTTGTCTGTGTGTCTGGCTCTCTCTCTGTGTCTCTCTCTCTCTGTCTGTCTGTCTCTCTGTCTCTCTCTCTCTCTGTGTCTCTCTCTCTCTCTGTCTCTGTCTCTCTCTGTCTCTGTCTCTCTCTGTCTCTGTCTCTCTCTGTCTCTGTCTCTCTCTGTCTCTGTCTGTCTGTCTGTCTGTCTGTCTCTCTCTCTCTCTCTCTCTCTCTCTCTCTCTCTCTCTCTCTCTCTCTCTCTCTCTCTCTCTCTCTCTCTCTCTCTCTCTCTCTCTCTCTCACACACACACACACACACACAAACACACACACACACACACACACACACACACACACACACACACACACACACACACACACACACACACAGAGATAACATTTTGCGCACACGTTAAATCCTGTTCCGATTTTCATAAGAGTAGGCCATTGTGTGCTGGTGAGAACAGATGACAATATTTACACAACTGCATACACATGGGGACTGGATGAAAAAAGCATATGAATGCTTATTCCATTATCCTCGATATAAAAGAATAAATAAAAGAAGTATTAAAAATAAACACACTGTATGTATAAATGTATCAATCCAGCTATCAATACATCATTTCACTATCATCAAAACATCTTTTTCTGTGAAAATGTCTTCAGTCACCAGTTTGGCATGACACGTCGTCATTAACCTTAACCCCCCCCCTGTGTCACATACAGATGATGCCGACGATAGAAGACAACGACAAAGGGGAGTCAGCCAGCGTGCCTCAGTGGAGGCAACAGCTCAGCCTGCGGAAAAAGCAGCCCGCCCCAGACACTGTCAAAGGTGAGTGGCTTTGCCCAGCTGTAATTTGTCATCTCTCTGTCTCTCTCTCTCTGTCTCTGTCTCTGTCTCTCTCTCTGTCTCTTCTCTGTCTCTCTCTCTCTCTCTCTCTCTGTCTCTGTCTCTCTCTCTCTGTCTGTCTGTCTGTCTGTCTGTCTCTCTCTCTCTCTCTCTCTGTCTGTCTCTGTCTGTCTGTCTCTCTCTCTCTCTCTCTCTCTCTCTCTCTCTCTCTCTCTCTCTCTCTCTCTCTCTCTCTCTCTCTCTCTCTCTCTCTCTCTCTCTCTTCGTGGGGGTGGGATAGCTAAGTGGTCAGATCCCTCGCTTTTCCCCAAGCTAAGGTTAAGCAGCATCGAGCGTGGTTACCAAGTTGGATGGGTGACCGTTTGCACCCTTGGCTTCAGTATAGTTTCAGTATGTAATCCACTGAACACCGACATGAGCTACTGCATCTTTAACATGCATTATTGATGTTCTGTGTGCGTAGATAATAATACAAAGAGATCTGAACCACTGGCAGTTCTGTACTTTATGTTCACTCAGAGATCATGAAAATAAACCATCCTCAATTCACCAGATGCTGCTGCCAAGATTGGAACCAAAGTCTTTGTGGACCCATGGGATTGAAGTCAAACCCCTGTCCACTCAGCTGTAGCGTTTATAATATCTGTGTTATAGAAAAAAAAGAAAACCATTTTAACCACTCAAAGGAAGAGACAGTTGCACTAGAAACAATTTTATTGACAAGGACCAGTCGCCTTGGTACAGTGGTTAGCACCTTAGGTTATGGACTGGAAAGTCGCTTGTTCAAATCCCATGAGTCATAATTTTGTTGTTTGGGGGGTTTTTTTATGGCCACTTCCTACCCAGAGTGAGTGTGCTGTGGGATCATTGGGAAGACTGGAACCACACAGTCGAGCTTCATCCACTTTACGGATGCGATTTTGAGAGTGTTGCTTTAATTATCTGACAAACACTGTAGGTGTCTGTATCTCTCAGCCCAGTTGATGCCAGGATATATTATGATAGGAACGTTTAGAGTACAGCCCTGTCACATATCTCAAAGTAGATTATTTCAGTAGCAGCATTGTTGCATCATCCTCATCACCATTGATCATTATGCGTAAATGGAAAATTGTCTCTGTTCTTTGGGTACTGTAGGATGAGACAGTCAAAATTTTAAAATCAAATTTTATTTTACAGACAGGAGAGGCAACAGCTGACAGGTTCTGAACATTGGTGTTGTGTGTGTTGTCGTGATGTGGTGTTGTGTGTGTGTGTGTGTATGTTACAGAGGCTGAGAATGAAGGGGCCAGCTCAGAGTGGGCCAAGAAAGCTGAAGAGAGACGAGCCCGACTCATGAGTAAGATCCCACCCGTTGTTGAGATTTTAGCTGTTATTAGTTGTTTCTTTTAGATGTTGTAGGCGGGGTGTGTGTGTGTGGGGGGGGGTGGGTGAGTGAGTATGCTTCTCAGCTCTCTCTCTCTCTCTCTCTCTCTCTCTCTCTCTCTCTCTCTCTCTCTCTCTCTCTCTCTCTCTCTCTCTCTCTCTCTCCTCTGGGGACGGATAGCCTAGTGGTCAGAACATTGCGCTGGCAATTTGATGACCCGGGTTCGATTCCGGTCAAGGAGATTTTTCTCCTGGAGTTAATATCAGTGCTGACTCCACTCTCCCCAAAAGTCCTTCAGATTAGACTTTAAACCAAGGCCCTGTGTGCGAATGCACGCAGAACATCTTGCGCACAAATTAAATCCTGTTCCACTTTTCGTAAGAGTAGGCCACCAGTGTGCCGGTGGGAACAAATGACATTTACAAAACTGCATTCACACGGGTGCTTGATGTAAAAAAGTACAAGAGTGCTTATTCCATTATCCTTGTATGAAAGAATAAATCAAATCTCTCTCTCTCTCTCTCTCTCTCTCTCTCTCCTCTCTCTCTCTCTCTCTCTCTCTCTCTCTCTCTCTCTCTCCTTTCTTTCATTTACATACACACACTTTTTCCATGGTCTATACAATTTAAATCCTTGATTCACAAGTTTTTTTTTTTTTCTCTCCTCTCTCTCTCTCTCTCTCTCTCTCTCTCTTTTTTTTCTTTTTAGATTGTCAAGGATTTTATTTACCAGGTCAGTCATTTGCTCCTTTTTTTTTTTTTTTGGTTTTTGGATTGTCTAGGATTTTTTCTTTATTTACCAGACCAATATTTGCTGTTTTTGTTGCAGTTGTTTTTTTTTGGTTACATAGCATAAAAAAAAATGTTACTGTTGTTTCTGTGTTTCAGAATCAGGACTCTTTAACCCAGCAGAAACGCGGAGGAGTCATAGAGCAACAAGACGACCTCTGACCCACATAAACTTTGACCCTCCTTGTATGCTGGGAGAAAGGCAACTCCCCCTCCAACCCCTACACCCTGATTTACCCTGCTGAACTTTTTGCCTTTCTTCTCAATGTCACACGAAAACGACACATTTGAAATGTTTGACCAAGGAATTAGATTTCAAGACCTGTTGATATTACTTTTTTTTCATGATTTTTTTTTTTAGGGTGACAGTTGACCAAGGCGTTGGTTTCAAGGCCTTAGATAGATCGATGATTTGCACTGGTTTTTAGAAAAGTCTGTTTTTTAAAAATAACTAGGCACGATTCTTGTAAATATGAGCATTTTAAGGCATTGGTTGTATTTGTACTAATTTCAGTGAAAACATCTTTTAAAGAAAAGGGTTGGGTTTTGTTTTTTTTTATTAAATGGATATTGAAATACATTTTGTTAACATTGTTTCAAATTCGTCATATATATATATTTAAAGAAAAGGTTAGGTTTTTTTTTTATTAAATGGTATTGAAATACATTTTGTTAACATTGTTTCAAATTCGTTATATATATGTAATATTGTTTCAAATTCATTCTGTAACATTGTTTCACATTCATCATATTCCGGAAAAGCTTGAATCGAGCAGCCGTTAAATTGACCAAGTTTGCATTCATCGTTTGAAGTCAGCCACTGCCCCTTCCTTGTCTAGTGCAATGCTGTGGGGAAACTAACTGACCATGTCTACGCACCTGTGTCCATGGAACGCTTGGGCATAGAATGGTTGTGTTGTGTGTGTGAATGATGGTTTAATGATCTTTTTAACAATTTTTTGGTCAGTTATTGGGCATAGAATGGTTTTTTTGTGTGTGAATGATGTTTTAATGATTTTTTCAATTGGTTGTCAGTTATTGGGCATAGACTATTGATCAAACTGCCTTTCTGGCAATTTCATCTGGTACACAACAGTTGTGAAAGGGACAGAGGTAGTTTTTGTGTACTTTCACAGACAAGGTTGAGTACAGATAAGATATCTTTTGTATAATCTGTCTTTTTTTTCTCTCTCCTTTTTTGTGCTTTTATGTCTGTTTGAGTCTGGTCTTTTTTTTTCTAAAACTTGTGCTGAAAAAATTCCAGTCATCTGCTCGTAAAGTATGAAGTTATTCAAAAAATGAGAAAACAACTGAGCTTTGATCAAAGAAAAAAAATTTGAGCGAGATTTTTTTCATAAAGAAAGTCTTCACTGCCATTTTAAAATGTGAAGAGAATATTAGCAATCGGTAAATATAAGGGAATCGGTTGAGTTTTTGTTAATGTTAATTGATGTATGACACTGCACAGAACGAAATCCACCCAAGTGAACAGGGTTAGCCAGAGTGCAGTCTTGATGGCAGTGAAAGGGTTAATGATAAAAAATATGTTGATGGGACCCAGATGCAAATTCAGAAATGGCTGAAACCATACTTTAACAGAACGGTGCACAGCATTTAATTTGTAAAGCAAGACATAGTCACAGAGTATGAAGAAGAAAAATATATTATTTGCTCTACTTTTGGAAAAACGGAGTTCTCTGCTATGATTTTTCTTCATCATTTAATGAAGAAGTGTTATTTCTGGGTTTTTGTAACTTTTTATATATAGGAAAGAGGGCCAATTCCAATTCCAATTCCAAATACTTTTATTATCTCAAAAAACAGAGAGGGAGCAATTTTGTCTGAATCCAGGCCACAGAGTAGTGTGTTTTTTTTTAAGTATAATTTTTAATGTACATGCTCTTTAGCATGCTTATTTTACAGTTGCCTTATTGCAAAGCGCTAAAAACTTCCATACAGTAGGTCTTCACATTCCTATGTACTTATGTTGTAACACTTAAAACAGGTTGCATGGACTGTGTGGCTTCTAGAATATAAAATGGGATATGTACTTCTTTTTTTTTTTTTTAAGTCAGATGGTGCGTTGTAAGTCCTCTGCCAAGGGCTGAACAGACTGACAGCATTCGATCTTTCAGGGTTAAAGTTAGCTCGAGAATTTCTTCATTTACTGCCAAAGAAAGGGATAAAACCCCCATTTTGTGTGAATTATTTTTACAATTACTAGATTTGACAAATACTAGATCCATACATATACAGTAGTTGTTTGGGGTTATTCCCCCATGTTTTAGTAGGTACCTGACTCTTTGGAACTGCCTGTGTGTCTTTTCTTTGAGTATACGCAATCATGTGTTTCAATTTTTTTTTTTGTTTTTTTTTTACTTAATCATTTCAACCAATTCAGAATCATACATTGTTTGTAAACTGTGTTTCTTGACCGTGAATCTTTCTTCAAATCGCGTCCTTCTGTTATTCGTCTTCATCTGTGAAAATGTTCCCTCAGCTTAAAAGATATTATATATCATTCCTTTTTTGTATGTTCCCAACTGCATTCCCTCTCATAACCACTGATTAAACTATAAACACTTTGTAATGTGTATAATATGGAAATGTATGCAACCAAATTGTCTCTCTTTCCCCTGTTGATTTGTGACTGTGTGTGTTTTCAGGCAGCTATGTGAAGAGACCATGTTTGTGTTGGTTATAGCAAAGCTGTCATTGTGTTTATCCTGCACTTCATTAAATGAAAAAAAAAAAAAAAGATTTTTAAAAAGATGATGTGTCACTTCAGAAGTGTGAAACAGAAAGTGTTCGTACTTTCTTTTGTGGCAACAATGTAAACTCTGTGAATGAACAGTGTGTAACCTTCACGTAGATTGTGTTATGCAAGTATGAAATGTATGGATCCTCATACAAAATTTCCTCCGATGATATTTTGTGTTGACCATGTGTGTCTGTTCGTGTCGTTAAATGTGTAATATCACAGTTTGAAAATGCTAAATGAAATATTCCTTTTCCTCTTCCACTGATGTTTTTTTACCTGTGTGTGTGTGTGTGTGTGTGTGTGTGTGTGTGTGTGTGTGTGTGTGTGTGTGTGTGTGTGTGTGTGTGTGAGACTTAAGGTGTTTACTTAATTCACATACATACCTGTAGACTCTGTACCTCAGACTAAGAGGATATTGATAGAAACCGCAAAGCGAAGAGGAGAAACACCGATATTGTTTGTATCAACAGTACTGGTGATGGTGTGAGTCTGTTGTTGTTCAATGTGCCTTTGAATGCACTCAATTCATGCACACTCTGTCACTTAAGGCTGTTTATTCTAACATAACAAAATTGATATACCGTGTTGAAAAAACTGAAATGCACTTTTTATGTGATGTTTTTCCCTCCCCTCCCTTTTTATTTAATTTTTTAGAGCAGTTGGTTTTTAGTCATAAATGGCCATTTGAATATCTTGATTTTTACCTGTGGGTTTTCTTTTATTGTATTAATGGCATATGTTTTATTACGTATTGAAAGAAAAGATATTGTAAATAATGGCAGACTTTGGTTGTGGTGTGGGGGTTTTTTCTGTCTTTTTATCGTGCTTGCGTCTGTTCGTTTGTTCATGTACATACTTTAGCTGTTTCTGTGTCTTAGTCTATCTGTCAGGAATTGTGAAATAGTTTTACACCTTTGATAGACAATGCCCTTTGTATCTACATCATGGTATATCTGTCGGGAATCTTGAAATAGTTTTACACCTTTAAAAGACAATGCCCTTTATGACAATGGTCCACAATATTACAGGCTTAAGCTGTATAACCAGCTTCACTATGAATAAGTAGGAAAACTGAATACATAGTTGCCCTGTTCTGCCGGTATCTAAACAGAAAATGTACTCTTGCAAAAAATCTTGGAAGTCATTTTAACAAACTATCAGCCCGGACATTGTGGAGATGAATGCCTTTAGCTTTTTGACCAGCCTCTCTTTTTAAAATTTTAAGTGAATCTGAAAAATACAGGGTATTCATAAGCACACACACACACACAAAAATAACCAACTAATTTTGAATACTTTAAATGTTATCAAATTCTGTTTACCTTAAACACACATGTTAAAACCTTTTCCACCTTTCACAAGAGTATACCATTATGTGCCAGTAGGAACAGATGACAAAATTAACAAAACTTCATACACACAGGGACTGGATGTAAAAGAAAAAATAAAAGCACACAAGTGCTTATTCCATTAACCTTGAAATAAAAGAATAAATAAACAGATAAAAACCAGTGTATTTTTAACATTAAGTAAACCTGTAATACCTTTAACAGTAACAACACATGAATACCTTTAACTACACTGATATTTTGAACATATATAATTACAAAAATATTCATTAGAAAGCAAAACTGAGCAACTATAGTCTGCTCTTCAAGTCGCTTGAAAGGACTCTGAGATAATGAGTTGAAATGTAAAGAAGATGCCTTCAAAACAGCTCTGGAAAATGTTTTTTTTTGGGGGGGAGGTTGTTTTTTACTCTTATTTTGTTTTACCAATGTATGTATAAATCTTGATAACCATGTTCAATCTTTTTTGTTTTTCACAGAATGGTTTATACGCATAGGTTTGTGTGTGTGTGTGTGTTTCTTAATTGCTGTTATTATTCATATAATCATGGCTCTAGTTGACAGTATTCATTCAGAATGTAGAAGTTAAGTGTATCTTAAGATGAGTGTGCAAATAACAAAAAAAACAAAAAATATTATTTCTCAAAAACGTAGGTTTTGCGTGTGTGTGTTTTCATGTGCATTAACTTCAGCAGTATGCTTCATAGCTTTTATATGTAACATGGATGGTTGTGTATGTTGTGTGTGTGTGTGTGTGTGTGTGTGTGTGTGTGTGTGTGTGTGTGTGTGTGTGTGTGTGCATGTAGCATGCATGTGTGTGCAGACCTGTTTACTCACAAAAGAGAAACAAAAAAATTGAGAGATAGACAGTTTAAAAGAAAAAGTATGTGAAACAGTTAAAGAGTATTGATTGATTGAAGCACTAACATTTCATAACCTATCTCTCAATGTGGTTTTCCATTGCTGGTAAGTTTTAAAACTGGTGCTGTAGTTTTGTTTTATTTTTTATCCAGGAAAAAATATTTTTAGACACTCAGACATTTTATACCAGTACTTCAAGGAGTTTTTTAAATAGATTGTCATCAGATTTTAAGACAAATCTTGTTTTTGTTTTTTGTTTTTTCTCTCAGGTAGAGAACTTCTACCAATGACAAGTAAAGAGTACATTTTACCTTTGTCAGACTGAAGGTATTGCATGTTCTCAGAAACCCCATAACACATCTCACAATGCGCGAATCCAACATCACTCAGTCAAGAATGCTAAATTTAGCGTGTCCCTTCCTTTTAGGACAACAGTCTATCGCACCAACCTTGTGTTGAGGGTTAACCCTGCGATAGACTGGCGTCCTATCCAGGGGGGAGTCTATGACTCTCAGTCGCTTAACGCCACAGAAACCGGGATAAGCACCGGCCTGATGAGCCTTAGGTTCAGGACAGACTTTAATATATATATATATATATTATATATATATATATATATATATATATATATATATATATATAATATAGGTAAACAGTTCTGCAAGTACATGCATGCACAGAGGACTGTTTGCCATGGATGGTTGTTACATTTTTAGCTAACATGCAATATCTGAAATCCTTCACACGGCTTAACCCCCAGTGCAATAAGATCATTCATACCGTGTACATAACTCCTGTGTGTGTCCCGAACAAGCGTGTGTCTGAGTGGGTCCAATAAACATCTCTCTGCTTTTACCTATAGATCTACATGAAAGAATGGTTTTCATGAATCTGTTCATCTCACATGTAATCAATCATTCACTTGACTTTGTTGATCTTACATGCAATCGTTTGTTACCTTGGTTTTTTTCTGGTTTTTTGTTGTTGTTTTTTATATCACAGGGCATATTTCAATGTTATTGAGCAAGTTTTCTCATCCGTCATCTTCCAGTGATACATAGTATGCTACCCTTCGTTTCTTCCATATTGCACCGTTGTTGTTTTTTCTGCGCTAAATGCACTTTTGATTATTTCATAAAGTATCTATACTCTCTTTGAGTATTTCATAAGATATCTTCTATACTCTCTTTGAGTATTTCATAAGATATGTACACTCTCTTCCACATCTCCTTTATACAAACTGTTGATCGGTAAATTGTTGACTGTTTGTCCGTTAGTCTTGTCATATGTTGAGAATGTGTGGCCGGTGCATTTTTTTTTTTCTAAAGCATTGTTGATTGGTGAGTAGTTAGTTGATCACCATGCATTGTTGAAGATTTTTTTTTTTTAACAAAAATTAACGTGTAGTTTGTGCAAGCAGCTGGAAAAGAAAATGTCGTTGTTGACTTTTTTGAGGCCTGTTTTCACAGTCCAATGGTTTTTGTTTGTTTGGTAGGGGTGGAGTAGGGTGGGAAGGATATGTTTTCTAACAATTTGTACATGTTCTTGAACCCATTACTTTTTTTTTATCAGCTTATCATTGGTTTTGCTTGGTTATCAGGTTGATGTGTCAACTTTCTCAGAAAATGACACAACACATATGATAACATAGATTTTGATATGACAACGTAAACATTTTTACGAGGGAAAGCAGGAAAAACAGGGATGGGGGGGGGGGGGGGGAGAGAGAAAAAAAGCAATGACAATGAACTGTATTGTATTTGTTTTGATCATATGAAGAGCTAAACAAAAAGTTGAAAGAATCAAGAGATTTTGAAAAGATTGCATCGAAAAATGGCGTTGGACAATAGAAACAGAGCTGAAGACCCTCCAACACTCCTGGGAACCATTCAGAAACTGGCCCAAGACAGGCAGGAGTGGAGAACCTTTGTTGCTGCCCTACATGCCAAGAAGGCATAAAAAGGCTTTGGATGGATGGATGGATGGCATCGAAAAAGGTTTAGTTACTTGGCTAGTTCAAATATCTGATAAATCTACCGACATGATTGACTATGAGGTCTGGGGTTGGTGGGAGGGTGGCTTTCTACAGGCTTACAGTGTTGGATATTTCAGTAGATTATCATGTGTTGGGGTGATTTTTCATTTGAGATTTTTTACTGACTGAGGTAACAGCCCAACTGTGATCAAAGCAGGGCTTTTACAAACAAAAGGAACGAATCTTTTACAAAAGAAAGGATGTTTCAGTGACTGGTTGAATAGTCGTGGTGTTTTTTGTATTGCTTCCCTCTCCTGTGTACTGGTGATGTGTTTAAAGTCACTGATTTTGTTTCCAAAACATGATTTTTGATTATGATTGTGATTATAATGTCTTTTTATGTATTAAAATGTCAAGTCATTTACACAACACACACACACACACACACACACACACACACACACACACACACACAACACACACACACACACACACACACACACACACAAGCTGAGATTTCTTTTCCTATTCATTGGCTTATTAGCTCACATACACATTTGCTGTTTTATCAATTTTGCAATGAAGTATGATATCTTTTTTTTTTTACATACATGTAGAATTGTATTCTTAACACAAACATTTTGAGTGGAAACTCCACTCTTAAGAGGTTTGCTTCTTTTTTTTTTTTTGTAAAGATAATCGCTTGTATTGTGACAATGTGTGTGAAGCATAGTGTGTATGGGGATTGTTCATATTCTGTGTCTATCAGGGCACTTCTTCTTCCTCTTCCTCTTCCTCTTCTTCTTCCTCTTCTTCTTCTTTTTCTTCTTCTTCTTCTTCTTCTTCTCCTCCCTCTTCTCCTTCTCTTCCTTCTTCTTCTTCTCTTCCTTCTTCTTTCTTCTTCTTCTTCTTCTTCTTCTTCTTCTTCTTCTTCTTCTTCTTCTTCTTCTTCTTCTTCTTTGCCAAGCGCTCAGACATCAACTATTGTTGTCTGACATGTTAGCAAAAATACATTGTGCTGCCATTAACCACTTAACCAGTCAGGCCCAGCGCATCCAACTTGAGTGTGGGCAGTTCTGAACTGCTATGCTCATGTAGAGAACCTTTACACATAGAAAGCACTGGATCTCGAATTTGCTTGTATTCCAATTTCACTCTTTTACTGTTTTTATCCTCTTTTTTTTTTTTTCTTTTTTTTTTTTTCTTTTTTTTTTTTTTTTTTGGGGGGGGGGGTAATTGTACCATTTTGTATTTATATACATGGAAACCATTCGAAGAATAGTTAGACCCCTCCTCTACCACCACCCCCACCCCCCCTCCACACCCCTCCCCCAATAAATAAGTGAGACTCGTTAGTGCTCTTGAATAGATTTATAAATGTGTGTATTGTGTATATAGAGTAGGATGCACGTACCCACAAATGTCTGTTGTGGATGAATATTTGAGTAAAAAGGTGTTCCCATAACCTATGTGGTCTTAAGGGAGCGAGGCATCAGAAACCTCAGGTTTCTCCAGGGGCCAGCATATTGAGGGCGGCACCAATATTTAAGTATTAACTTTTAATTGTCTGCCGACGTAGTTTCTCAGACAGAGCAGTTACAACCTGAAGTTAGTTGCCTTAGTTAAACCTGTAGCAACAAGGCATACTTAACCCTTACAGTACTGAATATCTGCTGACAATTACTTCCCCTATCCTGAATTCCTGCCCCGGCGCTCTCCCCTTCAGTCCTGTCAGCCAATTTTCCAGCAATAACAGTACCAGAGGAGGGTTTGTTTATAGTGATCTGTCATGCGGCTAACTGGCATCAACAGACTCTGAAAAATACTTAATAATAATAATAATAATACATGGAATTTGTATAGCGCTATATCTTGTAAAAACAAATCAAAGTGCTTAATAGTTAAAATAATGATTCGGCAAATGCTGCTTCTCCTTTCTCACAAGAGTGTTAATAAAACGGTGTGTGTGTGTATCTAAAATTTACCGAGGTAGCCATTCTGCACCTCAGAAACCCAGGTATTGAAGGAAAATTTGATGGCGCCAGTTTTCCTCCTTACAGGACTGAAGGGTAGCAGGAAGCTGAGCCAGAAAACTGGTTTGCTGTATGGAAAAGGTTAATCAGACAGAATTGAAAGTTTGGTTGCGCCGGTTTTCCTCCTTACAGGACTGAAGGGTAGCAGGAAGCTGAGCTGGAAAACTGGCTTACCGCACTGAAAGGGTTAAAAGTCTTTGTACTAAAATTTCATGAAACACTTGTGTGCTCAAGTAAAGAAAGATGGAGACTTGGTCACAAAGACAACCAGAAAGGAGATGCTTGGCTATAAATAACCTCACACTCTGTTGAAGAAATCGGCTCAAACTGTACACAGCAATCTCTTATGACAATATTTGGATATGAGTGTGTGTGTGTGTGTGTGTGTGTGTGTGTGTGTGTGTGCATGCATGCGTGCTTGTGTGTGTGCATGTGTGTTACACATGTATGTCTGCGTACGTGCGTATGTGCATGCGTGTGTGTTATACATATTATTGAGAATGGTTGTAACATATCAGAATAATAATTGTATGTATGGCAGATCTTATTTCTATCTCCATGATAATGTTCATCACAAAATCAATAGTTTTCATAATGAAAGTGGGAAATGTATACCCCTGAAAAAAAAACCTATCTTGTGAAGCAAGATTTTGAGGTGTTTGTTGATGTTTTTGCTTTTACAAGGATTTTGTTCTTGTTGTTTCTTAACTTAATTCCATCTACTAGAGTGTTAAGCAAAACCAACCTAACTTGCAGATGTAAAATAGATATGATAGAACCTAAAACTCTCATAAACACTTCATTCAATAGCAGTTATTTTGTCCACGGAAATTGTCCAAGTAATTTCACTCATCTCACAGGAAACTTTTAATTTTGGGGTGCAGTTTTTTTGGTTTTGTTGTTCTGTTTTTCTTTTTCTTTTTTTTCTTATAAATATAAACTTTTCGATGCATTTAAGATTCCATAGTTTTCTACTTTGCCAAAGGCGTGAAAGAATGGTATAAAGGTGAATATGTATGTATGTATGTATGTATGTGTGTGTATGTATGTATGTATGTGTGTATGAATGCTACGTAATCTTAACTTTGCTGATTAACATAGCAAATTTTTAACCTCTACCATTGATGTCTTCAACATGTATGTCTCTCCCTCGTAGGGTAGTAGATTTTTACTCTTCTATGGCGCCACAGTAGATCTATAGCTATACATTACCAATGTTGGCTGTTGTTGTTGTTGTTGTTGCTGTTGCTGTTTTTAATTTGTCTTTTCAAGTTGTTTTGTGTTGGTATATTTTTTCTGATGTGTTGAAAAATCATTGAAAAGTATTCTAGGAAACATTGTTGTAATACAGATATCAGACTAGACCTTAATACATCTTCTAGTTCTGTCTGTCTGTCTGTCTGTCTGTCTGTCTGTCTGTCTGTCTGTCTGTCTTCTCTCTCTCTCTCTCTCTCTCTCTCTCTCTCTCTCTCTCTCTCTCTCTCTCTCTCTCTCTCTCTCTCTCTCTCTCTCTCTCTCTCTCTCTCACACACACACACACACACACACACACACACACACACACACACACACACACACACACACACACACACACACACACACACACAGATAGATAAGGTGTTATTTTTTGTTTTGTTTACTGTCATGGATTGGCATGTATTCATATTTCTTTTCTTGTCACGCTGCCTAAATTGAATTCATGAAAGTAATTCTCCATCTGCTAAAAACAAATTATTATAAGGATCAGATATACTTCATGGTTGATTAAAATTATGAAAATAAAAATTTGAAAGACAGAAATTGGTGAATCTTTTTTTGTGTTTTTATAAATGCATACCAAGATCATTAATCTTAAGTGTATCAAAATTAATTTCAGTAGAGAAAATAGTCACCAAAAAAAGAAATGTAATGGCATAA
>CM060342.1:22842872-22857872 GCA_030674155.1 Stramonita haemastoma | reverse complement strand
CCTTAAACTTTGGACTTTTTGCTTTTAACTTTAAGAGATACATTGCCTAAAGTAAATTTATGAAACGTGTATGTATGGCATGTAAGATGTAGTGTACTGACTCTACTGACATTTTTTTTTTCTATCAAGAGTGGCTCTATCAGTTTATCTCTTTGTAGAACTCACATCGTTGATTAGCCTATTCTGGTGTCTAAGTTCAACTGTCATTGTTAAAGTGAAGTACAATGACTGAAGTGAACGTAAAGAACAGTGTTTGAAATCAATGGAAGATCGTTCAATATTCTCCAGTTCAGTTGGATCAGTTACAGTATGATACTTCATTCACAAGAAATATCATACATGTATAAAGTTTTACTCTAGCCTATGAAAAAAAGAGAACCCCCCCCCCCCCCCCCAACCTGAACAAATTGACATTGTGTGTAGACTGTAGTGTAGGCTACACCTATTCTCTCTCTGTGTCTGTGTCAGTGTGTGTGTGTGTGTGTGTGTGTGTGTGTGTGAAATATGAATTCATTTGTATTGACTCATGAAGCCCTCATTAACTTTAGTTGCATGCAAGCTGTTCACAGGAAATTGAAATGATTTTACTACTTAGGCAAAGGGTGATAAAGAGAAATGTGAACACATTGACACACACACACACACACACACACACACACACACACACACACACACACACACACACACACACACACACACACGAGATGCATACATTTATGTATACATACATGTATGTTATGTATCATTTACATGACATACACTCATAACAAGCCCAGTCTTTTTCTGGCCTTTTGCTTTCTCTTCCAGGGGCGTGTTAGCTTGGTAGACCCTAGAGCATTGAGCTCATGATCTGATGGCCTGGGTTCGAACCACCATTGAGGCACCTGTTCAAGAGGATATTTTTTCCACTGGAGTTAGTGTTATCAGCACTGGCTCGACTATAACACCAGGTCCCACGTATGAAAACACAAGAGAACGACCAGTGCACAGATTAAAATCTGTCCTGTCTTTTAGGAGAGCAGGCCATTATGATTATGTGCCGGTAAAAAGGTGGTTATGAGAGGATGACAAAATGTTGAAAATGCATGCACACTATTGCTGTGTTTGGATATAAATATATGATATCCCCCTGAAGTAGGAATGTGGCAACCTAAATGGTGGTCAAAACCAGTGGCATAATACGTAAAATCTCACCATTGGTGAACTTTGAACCATTGGTGAACTTTGAAGCATTGGTGAACTTTCAGACTCTATCCTAAGATTGATGAAAAAACAACAGAACCCCTATCCCCCCCCCCCCCCCCCCCCCCCCCCCTAAAAATAAAAAAAAACCCTTTCCTTCCCACATGCTGACATAGCCTGAATCAGTGAATGACATTAGTTCAACATATTTTTTCTCTTCAACTTTAAGTTCAAGTCGTGTGTGTGTGTGTGTGTGTGCGTGCGTGCGGCGCGCACTGCGTGCGTGCGCGCGCACGTGCGTGCAGGCGCGCATGTGCGTGCGTGCGTGTGTGCATGTGTGGTGCGTGTGTTTGTGTGTGTGTGTGTGCTCAAAGCAAGTAAATTGTTTAGCAAACTTTCTTGCTAAATATATTTTAATGTGCATGGATACTGCTAAGTGCTTAGAAGTGAAGTACTGTACATGTTTGTGAGCAGAACTGTTTCAAAACCAATTCATAAGGTATACAATACATATGTGTATACAGACTGTACATGTATACATCCATACTGGCTTGCTTTCAAGAGCAGTCCTCCCACAAAAGCCTGAAAGGAATGGCTTACACAATCACTAGCTGGAAGATTGGTTTACGTATTATATAAACTGGTTCAGATGGCAGGTTTGAATCTCAGCAGAGTATGGTAGTATGTGTGGTGGGTTTTTTTTTGTTTGTTTTTTTTTTGGAGGGGGGGTGGGATGGGGGTGTTTTTTGTTTGAATAAGTTTTCTCTGGTGAGTTTATGAGCAGTTCTCAGAACTATCAGTCTTTTTCTAATAATTACAATTAAATTAGGTATGCACATTTGTTGTATGCATTTGATATTTTATAAAAATTTTGATCAAATGCACATGTATTGTTTATTCTTTTATTTATTTATTTTTTTTTTTTTTGGGGGGGGGGTATTGTGGGTGTGTTTGTGTTTGTGTCAATCAATCAATCAATCAAATTTTTATTTCCAGATGGTACATTGAGTAAGCAGCGATCTGCTTTTTTCCATCAAGCCATCTATCTAAAGAAAAGAAAAGAAAAAAATCAAAACAATAGCAAAATCAAATCCAAAACAAAACAAAAAACCAACAAAAAACAAAGCAGAAAATCCCTAGCAAACAAAAAAGCCAACGAAAGAAAGAAAAGGGGAAAAAGCAAACAAACAATTAAAACAACAACAACAAAACATTTCACCAACATTAATTTGCTAACATGATTTCAACAACTTTAAAATAAACTATGCCTATAAATAATACAAGCAACTACTATAACAACAACCAAAAGAGAAAAAAAAAAAAAAAAAAAAAAATTAAAATCTACTCAAAAGCCATACACACATATGCACATACACCCACACACCCATACACACACACACACACACACACACCGTGCACCTACACACACACACACACACACACACACACACACACACACACACACACACACACACACACACACACACACACACACACACACACACGGTTTGCGCTCATCCACTCAGCTCGTATACTGTAGGTACATGCACACATTTAAAGTCTTTTTAAAAATCATATAGTGTCAAAAAACCCCAACACACACAACACACACACACACACACACACACACACACACACACACACACACACACACACACACACACACACACACACACACAAAACAGCTTATATCAATTACAATGTAATCAAAAAAGATTATTTAAGACTAAATAATAATAATAATAATAATAAATTTTAAATGAATAAATACAACAACAAACATTTTTAAAATAAATAAGTAAAATAAAAAAAAATCTATAAGCAATTTATGTCCGTGTGTTTTGTGTGTGTGTGTGTGTGTGTGTGTGTGTGTGTGTGTGTGGTGTGTGTGTGTGTGTGTGTGTGTGCGCGGGTGCGCTCTCTGTATGTCAATGTGTACTCTGTGTGTGTGTGTGTGTGTGTGTGTGTGTGTGTGTGTGTGTGTGTGTGTGTGTGTGTGTGTGTGTGTGTGAGTGAGTGTGTGTGTGCTCTCTGTATATGTCAGTGTGTACTGTGGGTGTGGTTGTATGTGTGTGTGTGTGTTTCACTGTTTGTGTATGCGTGCATGCATGCATTGCATGTGTGTGTACTCTGTGTGCTTGTGGTTGTATGCACAAGGAGTGGTGTTTTAAAAGTAGGGTACAGGAGGCAAGTGTTGTATGAGCAGAACTTTACACTCTTAATAGTTCCTGAGTGGTTTAGCCTTGGAACAAGTGGGCCACCAACTGATAAGCATGAAAGACCGAAGCACAGGGGTCTTGGGGGGGGGGGGGGGGGGGGGGGTGTCTGACCAGTGACATTTGATCCAAGGGTCACACAATTCACACTTGAAAAGTTGAATGGAACTTGCCAGATTGGAAGAGTCTAGAAACTTTCTGCATAAAAGAGAGGGGGAGGAGAGGGAAAGAAGGAAGGAGAAAATGCGGGAGAGAGACTCAGAGAGAGAGAGAGAGGAGAGAGAGAGAAAGAGAGAAGACACACATAGTGACATACACACACACACACACACACACACACACACACACACACACACACACACACACACACACACACACACACATATACACATACACGCACCCAGAGTCTGTCTTTGAAGTCTGCATGAACTTTTTTTTTTCAGAGTCAAATCCCATTGTGTTTTTTTCCCCCAAGTTTTTTAAAACTTAAACTTTTTTATTTAATTTTTTTAAAAAAATTATTTTTTTTACTCAGGTCTGTACACAGTGTATAGTGAACATGCATAATTTATGGTCTTGAAAGTTGCATGCACACATGATCGCATCTTGTTCTGGTTGGTGTTGCTCGGTCTTGTTCTAATCTATCTTTCACAAAAGAAGAAGAAAAAAAAAAAATTAAAAAAAAAATCTTTTATAGAAGAATAGGCTTTAAAGTGTGTACGAGTTCCTCCTACTGTTCCTAGTAATATTAGACTAGAACTTAGTAGGCCATTGTGTGCTAACTAGTAGTAGGCATTGATGATAAAGTAAACACATTACACACTGGTGTGAGGATTGGTGGTCTAGAGGTAAAGCACCTTGCTTGCAAGTGAAAAGTCCAGGTTCAAAGTGTGTGGTGGTTCCGTCTCTGTTTGTGCTGGAAACTTTTGCCCTGTTCATCAGTCTTCGAGTGGTCACTGGTGTTCTGGATGCTAGTCTTTCTGAAGAGATGAGAAATGGAGTCTCATGTGCAACGTGCATTTAGTGCAGGTAAAAGAGCCCATGGCAACGAGAGAGTTGTCCCTGGCAAAATTATGTAGAAAAATCCACTCTGATAGGGAAACAAATGCACAGGCAGACAGAAAAAAAAGAAAAAAATAATGGGTGGCGCTGCTTGCGATAACATGATGCCCCTGTGGAGAGCATCTTGAATTTCACACAGGGAAATATGCCATGACTTTAAGTGGTATACAATACAATGTATCTTGACATTATCCATGAAGAGGGAATGTGGTGATCATAATTGTAGCAAAACCGTGACATTTAGCAAAGATTTTACCCGTGGACGGTGAATTTAAGACTAAGAGTTTGTTTTAGTTGACGACTGAACAGCTTGCTTTGAATCACTTTGTGTGGTAAGGTAAAAAGGTGTCCCATGACCTGTGTGGTTGTTGGGGGAGGGAGCAAGGTGTCAGAAACGTCAGCTTCTCCATAGGCAACAAGCATTTTGTGCACCAGGAAATTAATCACAATCACATATTATTACTGAAGGGGAAAAAAGGTTGAAGTGAATTTTGTATATTTATAAATATTATCGTTGTTCATCGTTATCAGTTGTTCTTTGTTTTCAAAGTTCTGCTCTTGGTTTGTTTGTTTGTTTGTTGGGTTTGTTGTTTGTTAAAAGTTAAAGTCTGTCCTGAGCCTAAGGCTCATCAGGCCGGTGCTTATCCCGGTTTCTGTGGAGTTAAGCGACTGAGAGTCATAGACTCCCCCCCTGGATAGGATGCCAGTTTATTGCAGGGTTAACCCCAACACAAGGTTGGTACCCCTTTTACACCTGGGTGGGGTGAGAAAATAGCCGTAAAGTGCCTTTTCCAAGGGCACAACACCATAGCCGAAAGCTGGGATCGAACCCGCAACCTTTAGATTACGAGTCCAACGCCCTAACCACTAGACTACAGCGGCGGCTGGGGTGCCTACTACTACTATAAATATTATCGTTCATTGTTATCAGTAGTTCTTTGTTTTCAAAGTTCTGCTCTTGGTTTTTTTGTTGTTTGTTTTTGGGGGTTGTTGTTTGAGATTCGAGAGCATATGATGCAATGTTTCAGGTGTGGGTCTGGTGATGCGAAAGCTGGGAGGCAGCCTGAAGCCCACGCAGGAAATCCACGTGAAGGGCGAGGACTGGCACATCAAGACCATCACCACCTTCAAGACCTCAGACCTCCAGTTCACCCTCAATGTACCCTTCGAAGAAACCACCATCGACGGGAGAAAAGTCACTGTAAGATCAGCGTTGATAGTTTTCAGTACCATTTTAAAGTCACTGTAAGATCATGGTTGAGAGTACCATTTTTCTAGTCAGGTTTATTTATTGTCTGTTTTGTGTTCACTTCTGTGTAGTACTTGGTTATGGAATCGGAGATGCATTTTATAATTTCTGTTATTTTATAAGATCATGGTTGATTACCATTCATGATTCAACATTTTATACATTTTCAAATAATTGGACTTTGTCATGTTGAAGATGCCTTCAAGTTCTTACTTTTATGGTGAGCATAGTAATTTGGATTTTTGTCCCCTTTAAAAAATTTTTTTTTTTTAAATGTCTGTATGAACAGTGTCAGAGTTTGCCAACTTTTAGTTCCCATGAAGGTATAGTTATGTGGAACAGTTGAGAAAAGTGGTGTTGACAATATATATATATTTTTTTTTAATTTTAATTTTTATTTATTTATTCTTTTATATTGAGGATAGTGGAATAAGCACTTGTGTGCTTTTTTTTACATCCAGTCCCTGTGTGTATGCAGTTTTGTAAATCTTGTCATCTGTTCCCACTGGCACACAATGGCCTACTCTTATGAAAAGCGGAACAGGATTTAACATGTGTGCAAGAAGTTCTGCGTGTCTTCGCATATGGGGCCTCGGTTTATTGTCTCATCCGAAGGAATTTCGGGAATTATATAATGTCTGTTATTTTGTTGCATAAGAAGGTAGGGTGGCAGGATGGTTGAGACGTTTGCTTGCCAACAATTAAACTGTGAGGTTCTGGGTTTTATTCCCAGCCTGCCCCTTTCTTCCCACTTCGACGAAAAAAAAAAAAAAATCAAACTGAATCTCAAAGTCCTGTTGATAAGACTATAAACTGAGGCCCCGTGTGTAAACACATGCAGAACATCTTGCACACACGTGTTAAAAGCCCGTTCTGCCTTTTGTAAGAAAGAGTGTGCGGGTAGGAGCAGATAACCAAAAAAAACCACCCAAAATAAACCAACGCCTGCACACAGGTATCATGTTTAGACACTATCCCTAAAGTTGGAACACAGCTACCTAGATGGTAGGGGTGGGGTGGAGGGGGGTGGGGGGGGACTGGTCGCATATGCAAATATCTCACCATTGGTGAACCTTAAGAGTTCTAGCAGAGGAACAAACCCTCCCGTTCCCCCCCCCCCCCCCACATTGACTTGACTTGACTTGATGTGTTGCGTGTCTGCATGTGCAGACGACCGTGCGGCTGGAGGGACAGAAGCTGATACAGGATCAGAAGGGGGATCCTGATTCCCTCATCACTCGCGACTTTGATGGATCCCAGATGATCATGGTGAGTTCGTCAGTATCTAGAAAGAGGATTGTTCCCTGTGTGAGTGTGGCGTGTGTGGGTAGTGTGTGGGTAGTGTGTGTAGTGTTTGTGTGTGTAGTGTGTAGTGTTTGTGTGCGTGTGCGTGCGTGCGCTGAATTAAGGAGCTCATTCACTTACACACACACACGCATGCACGCACGCACAACACACACACACACACACACACACACACACACACACACACACACACACACATACACACACACACATTTACACACGTTTTATTTCACATTGCAAGTTTGTCAGGAAAGCAATAACAAAAAAAACAAAAAAAATTGATATTTGGGATGATTTTTTTTTGGTATTGTTTCAGACTCTGACGACGAAAGGTGTAACCTGTACCCGAACCTACCACAAACAAGAAGCTGTCAACGCCTCTAGCTGAATGACAACATGGTTTTGAATTAAGTAGCTAGTCGGTTCATCCAGGATTAATTTATTGTAAACATGGGTTTGAATAGTTAGCTCTCTGGATGAATGTGGGATAGAGTTTGTGTGCAGTAGTTTGTAAAAGTCGGGTGTCATATATATATTATATATATATATATATATATATATATATATATATATATATATATATATATGTGAAGATCATGGTGTATGGAATTGTTTGTGAATTTTCAGTGATTAATTTTTTGTTTTTTGTTTTTGATCAAAAAACGTATGTTGTTAATTTTTTCTTTCTTTTTTTATATTCCTTTCTTTGTTTTAATTGCATGTTAAGCAAGATTTTTAGAATAAAAGGGGGAGGGGGTTGTAATTCAGTACCATTTTTCTTTAACTGTTTAAAAAAATTTTTTGTTGTTGCTTTCCTTGCATGAAATAATTCATTACACATACTTAAATTAAATTTTTTTTTTACAAAGATTATATGGTGTAGGGTTTTTGTTTTTGTAGTTTTTTTAAATGAATTATGATATTGTAAAATCTCTCAATTTTCTCATATTTATCTAGCCCTAGAAACTTGTTATTGAATATGATTGAATTTTTTTTTTAATCAAGAAAAAATCATGCTTTTTTTTTTTTTTTTCAGTACTTGAGTTAGATATTGGAATATTTTGCTTATTTGTAAAACGATATTTTGCTTATTATTTGTATTGTTACTTCTGTCCAGTTCTGATGAAATAATGTTGCAAATTTTGATAAAATATGGTACAAACAATTTAGTTTGAAGTGAAAGGTTTCAAAAGATAGGACCTTTTGGTGGGTGTTTATTATTTTTTTTAAGTGAAAGTTTTCTTCCGAGGAAAAACCCCAGGTGTTTTGTTGTGGGTGGTTTGTTACTGTTGTTTTTTTTCTATAGTTGATAGAAGGAAAACACAGTTTTAGTCCCAAATATTGTCATTTTTTTAAAAAAAACCACAAACCATATGATAGAAGGAAAACACAGTTTTAGTCCCAAATATTGTCATTTTTTTAAAAAAAACCACAAACCATATGATAGAAGGAAAACACAGTTTTAGTCCCAAATATTGTCATTTTTTTAAAAAAACCACAAACCATATGATAGAAGGAAAACACAGTTTTAGTCCCAGATATTGTCTTTTTTTTTTTTAACCACAAAAAATATCATCATCATTGAGAAATCCAGTCTATCCAGGTCATTTAAAATGTGTTATTGTTTTTTTTTTTTTTGGTTTGGTTTATTTTCACCTCCCTGTTTTGTGGTATACATGTGTGACAGAAGTTTGCATTCATAGTGCATTGTGTTTGAAGTTGAATCAAGAGCTTTCTAAACCGGTCGCCATATTTTTTATTCCTTTGTTGCTAAATTTTATATGTATTATGTATTCATTCAGCTGTCGTATTGATTAGTGATACGGTCACCGACTCTTAATCTTTAACATTAAATGGCATCTCCTTACAAACTGTTCCCTCCCCACACACTGTTCCTCAGCTAGAACTGTCAGGTTCACCTCTGCTGAGATTTTGCGCCTGTAACTGTTTTAGGGGAAGGGATAGCTCAGTAGTCAGAGCACTCGCTTTCCCCATGCTAAGGTTAAGCAGCATCGAGCGTGGTTAACTTGTGGATGGGTGACCGTTTACGCGCGCCTTGGCTTCTGCACAGTCCCCCAGTTCACCCAGCTGTCAGTGGGTACCTGCCCTCTTTAGGGTCAGGAAAGTTAAATAAAGCAGCGAAGGAGAGAAGATGGACGCCGCCCTCAATATGCTGGCCCCTAGAGAAGCTGAGGTCTCTGATGCCTTGCTCCCCTATGAGGGAGAGGAGATGGGCACCACCTCAATATGCTGGCCCCTAGAGAAGCTGAGGTCTCTGATGCCTCACTCCCCTACAGCCACATAGGTTAGTGTTCTAACCGCTAGGCTTTCCTGCCTGGCCCCACAAACTCTTTGACCACATTGGTAATTTTGCCGTTACCTCTCTCTTCTTCCAGCTTTGTTATCTTTGTCGTTGCATGAGGAAGCTGAATCGATTGGTTGAGCATTGGATATATGTGTGAGAGTTGCAAGTGAAAGAGAAAGGGGGACATTTTTGGTGAAAATCCTAAAACTTCTGCGTTTGCATTGGAAAAAAGTTCTTTTTCATGTAGGGCACCAAAAAAAAAAAAATCCAAAGGTATTGAGAAGGGTTGTTGTTGTTGTTTTTTTTCTTTTGTTTGTTCTTTCATGTTTTTGAGGGGGGGGGGGACTTGGTTTTTAACATCGGAATGATTAGCTTTAATTTTTGTTACTGCTCCCCCATCTTTAATGGTGGTTATCTTTAATGGTGGCTTTCATGTCTGTATTGATGGCAGTGTGAACACAAATGTTGTGAGGACCTTTTGTTCAAAGGTTACTGATTTTATCGGTATTAAAAAATTTTTTGTAATGAATTTGTTTTGTTGTAAAACACCCACTGTCACTATATTATTGTTTCAGCATTGTGATTTTGACACGAGATTTTGTTGTTACATCTGGAACAAGATTTTTATGTATGTTATGTTTTATTATGCTTGTATTAAGCATGTGACTGCTTTAAAAAAAATATTGGTTATTGATTTTTGTTGGTTTGGGTTTTATATTGCAAATCAGCCAGTCACTAATTTCATTGTTTCAGCAATGGGCTTTTAACTTGGTTTTACACTTTAAAAAAAAAGTAACAGCTTTTTACCTTTAGTATTACTTTATCATGCTTTCACTTTGTGTAATACTTTGTAAGTGTTATTGAATTTTTTTTTTTATGAAGGGCATTTGCGCAAAGTTTCTTTCTTAAGGACCATACAGTTAATTTCTTTTTGTTGTTGTTTTGTTTTGTTTTTGATATAAAACAGGTTTTGTTAAAATAATTTTTTGGTGTTTATTTATCCATTTATGTTTTAGGGTAAACAAATGCTGAGCTGAGTGTTTGAAGCGTTGGTGGTAAGAGATGATAGAAAAGATGGTGCCATTTACAATGAAAGGGTATAAGAAAGCGGCGGTATGTGTGCATGGGAAAAAAGTGACTTGTCTCCCCTTTGTTTCCGATTTGTTTTTGACTGTTAGCTCTGTGTGTGCCACATTACACAAGGCTAGTCATCCTTTAAAAAAAAAAAAAAAAAGTGACACATCTTGTCACAGGTGAGACCTAAAACTACATACTGGATGAGAACTTAGTATGTTCAACTCTCTTTTTTTTTTTTTTTGAGGACCTTGCCATACAGGCAGCTGTTCTCTGACTTCAGAAGATTTTGTCTGTATTAGAGGAGAGTGGGTGCAGGTTGCTATGCCAAGAGCTTTGTCATAGCAGAACATCTTGCACACACGTTAAATCCTGTTCCACTTTTCGTAAGAGTAGGCCATTGTGTGCTGGTGGGAACAGATGACAAGATTTACAAAACTGCATACACATGGGGACTGGATGTAAAAAAAGCACATGAGTGCTTATTCCATTATCCTGGATATAAAGAATAAACAAAGTTAATAGCTGTAGACAGTCTCAATTTTTGGCAACATAACAACATCATAATGTAGGTCTTGGCACTAAAGTTTTTGCAACATAACAACATCATAATGTAGGTCTTGGCACTCTCAAGTTTCTGCAACATAACAACATCGTAATGTAGGTCTTGGCACTCTCAAGTTTCTGCAACATAACAACATCGTAATGTAGGTCTTGGCATTCTCAGTTTCTGCAACATAACAACATCGTAACGCAGGTCATTGGCACTCTCAAGTTTTTGCAACGTAACAGCATCGTAATGTAGGCCTGGCAGTTAGCTTGCATCAGTAACTGACGCAGTTTTGGCCTGGCTGGGCAATTTATCAGTGGTTTTGAAAATGTTTTTGTTCTGTTCCGTTCCATCATCAGGTGCTCAAACCATTGCCATAGTCCCAGTCCTCTGTCCCTTACCTTCCTACCCATCCCTCCATTTGCAAAATGTCTCCTTCCTTATTAAACTAGTCAACAGTTCTTTATTCTTGAAACCCGTATATATTCACATTTGGATTTGTGATTGAAACAATGCGTTTTTTCAAAATACATAAATTTTTTTCTCCTTGCTGTTGTTTGTTTTTGTTTTGTTTTATTAAATTGTGTGTGTTTTAGTGGTGGTTTTTATTTGTGTGTGATTTTTTTTATTATGTACTTGCTAAAGGTTCAAGAATTGTTTTTACAAGTATCTTTAAAATGAATTGAAATTGAATTGATTGAAGAGGGGTTTTTTTTTTGGTTGTTGTTGTTACTGGTTTGTGTTTCTGCTAGATTAAACAAAATACTTTTCTTTCATGAATTATTGCGTTAAAAAAAAACAATTTTTTTTTAATAAGTTATTCATTTCAGCTTGACTATTTTGATTTTTGATATTTTATAACCTTATATCAGCTTGACTTAAAGTTGAATTTTAACTCATTCAGAAGTACTGTCTGTACATTATAACGACATTAACAATAATTTGACTTTTTGAGAAGATCCTAGTCATATTTCAGAAGTGTACAATCGTATTCTGATGGCCTTTTTCAAAAGTATGGTCTTCAGCCACAGACTGGGAATCCACAGCATTGGATATGATAATATATAACGTGTGTTGTATGTAAGAATTCCATGGAATGAAATGAAAAGGCTTGCATAGAGTTGGGACCAATGTTAATTCAACAGGTGCACATGCTTGCACGCACGCGCACGCACACACACACACACACACACACACACACACACACACACACACACACACACACACACACACACACACACACACACACAAGAGTGTTACCCCAGAATGCCAGTGTAAAGCTTGATACACTTTGTTCTTCTGCCAACAAATGACAGACCGGAATCGATGTTATGGGTTAATTTATTCCAGTGTGTGAAAAAGGTTTTACAAAAGTGATGTCTTTATCAATAGGTTAAACAAACTTTAAAAAAATTGTATTTCATTTTTGTTTGACTGTTTTGAGGGCCCATTTAGTAACCATAATGCATTAAATTTATTGCTTTAAAAAAAATTGTGTCAGTATATTTTTTAGGGACAAAAACCATAGACCATACCAGATTTTGTTTTTCTTTAAAAAAAAAAAAAAGGGGTTGTATGAGTGGAACAATCAGGCTTAGCTGTTCACTAAATTTGGTCAGTGTGGTTGTTACATTTTTGTTTATTATGTATTCACTTGTTTCTTCATAAGGACTGTGTGAAATAGAGTTGTGAAATGATGAAGCCTTGTGTGCGTTTACTTTGTTTTCAGAGTGTGTGTGTGTGTGTGTGTGTGTGTGTGTGTGTGTGTGTGTGTGTGTGTGTGTGTGTAAAAATGACAGTTGGTCTGTTCTGCCTTTTCAGTGTGTGTGTGTGTGTATGCATGCATGCATGTGTGTGTGTGTGTGTGTGATACAGAAATGACATTTTAATGTCTTTTCTCCGTTGGACCTCTAGCCTAATCCATAGGTCCAGAAGTTGTAGGTTCGAATCTGAATGTCATCTAGTGAAATAAGGGTGGGGAGTTTTACAATCTCCCAGGTCAACTTTACCTGCAGATCTACCAGCTTCAAAGTTCCCTTCGTATATTTATAAATATATGCAGTTGTTCAAATATGGACTACAAAGTCCTATAATTCATGGCAGTGTTCAGTGGGTGTCGAAAACACAAACACACCCAACACGCAATCTGTGCAATGGAATGAGCTGTGCTGAAGTTGGAAAGTGTCGGCTGAGGCCAGCAGGATGACCTCCTGTAACGTTACAAGCACAGGAGAAGACTAGGCACTACACACCCTCCCAGAGAAAGAGAGGAATGAATGAATAATCTTTATTTTCCAAGGGTAACAGAGTAAGCATGCACATACTTTTTTTTCATGGGCCTTTGCCCTGAATAGGGAATAGCAGCCCCCCCCCCCAAAAAAAAAAAAAAAAAAAATATAGAAGAAAAGAACCAATCAAGAAACTCAGACAGAGACAAGAGAGAGACTTACAATGCTGGTTTCTACTTCAGTTCCCTACAAGTCCATTGGATGAGACCATTCTGAAGTCCCCTGTGGGAATGTTCGCAAAACATCTTGTGCACATGTTAAAACCCAAACCACCAGGTGCAGAACACAGACTTGCAAACCCTGTTTACTTCTGGCCCACGGAAAAAGTGGTAAAACCTCCTCTGGTCGCTTGAAATGGGAAGGGAAGGGAATGGTTGGTAATTGTGACCAAAAGTGCTGACTGATTCATGCACCTCTTCCTTCCCCCTACGAGTATAATGCCCACAGCTGAACAGCAATCTTTTTTTTAAATTACATTAAATATATATATATATATATATTTTTTTTTTAAGCAGCAATCTTTAGAGACTGAAGTATGTTATACAACAATCAGAGTAAAAAAAAAAAAGAAAGAAAAAGAATGACTGACGATGAAAAACAATGTCAGCACCTTCAATTTTGTATTAAAGACATTTAATACATAAATCTTATGAACGAATTTGCTGTGTTGTAACCGCGGCAAACGTCAGCACTTGTCACTGATTGGTCAAAAATAGTTCTAACGTAAATTTGACTAAGACATGTAGATTTACCTCCCCCTCAATTTAGCGCGCGCATTGTGGGCCTATGAGAAAGTGCGAGATTTTCTGAGCACGAACTCAGGTCAGTTTGGTTTGCTGCAGAGACTAGAAGTAGAATTGGAAGTCTTTGCTATTCGGTTTTTGAGGGTGAATGTTGTGTTGCTCCTGAGCTGTCGGCCCTCGACTACAGACTATCAGGTAAGATTCTCCATTGCCTTTTGAAGGCCTCCAAATGTGTAAACTTCGCATTTCATTATGCACTTGCAGGACCTACAAGGAGAATGTAGCCAATTTGACCCAACACGAACTTAGCTTTTTTCCTGAAAGTAAATATGTAGTCTATTTTGATATATTATCATATATCCCTATGCTTGCATGGAAGCAGAGATGAACTTCGCTTTTTTTCCTGGAAGTAAATATGTAGTCTATTTCGATATTTTATCACATATCCCTATGCTTGCATGGAAGCAGAGATGAGATATTTGCTTATGCGACCATTTTTACCGCCATCATTAAAGGTAGCAGCATTCTGATTTATTTTATTTATTTATACATTATGTCAGCATATTTCTCTGCGTGAAATTCGGGCTGCTGTCCCCGGGAGAGCGCCTCGCCACAAGTGCAGCACCTACCCATTATTTATTGTTTTTCCTGTCTGCAGTTGTATTTCGGGGTATTTGAGTACTTTTAGATTAAATTCTGGTTCCTTTGTTTTAAGGAATAATGAAGTGTGTTGGAACATGGCTGCTTAAAGAGTCCGTGGAACACTGAACTGAAATATCGAAGGCAGTATATGGGGCAAGGTGACAAGGCGTTATCTGGGGCAAGGTGACAAGGCGTTATCTGGGTCAAGGTGAACATTGCTTATCTGGCATGGGCAAGGTGAACACCTGTTTTCCCAGGTTGCTGACTGCAGAGTATGTTTGTGTCAACTATGCCACAGGCTTTAACTGGCCTTTTTTTTTAAAAAAACAAACAAAATGATAGTCTTTTAAATTAAAAAAAAAGTATGCATTAAAGATGCTATGG
>CM060342.1:22822872-22832872 GCA_030674155.1 Stramonita haemastoma | reverse complement strand
AGGGGGGGAAAGGGGGGGGGGGGGGGGGGAAAAAAAAAAACCCAAAAAAATTTTTTTTTTTTTTTGGGGCCTTTTTTTTTTTTGGTTTTTTTTTAAAAAAAAAAAAAGGGGGCTAAAAAAAAAAAAAAAAATTTTTTTAAAAAAAAAAAAAAAGGTTTTTTTTTTTTAAATTTTTTTTAAAAAAAACCCCCCCCTTTTTTAAAAAAAAAAAAAAAAAAAAATTTTTTTTAAAAACCTTTTTGGGGGTTTTCCCCCCCCCCCCCAAAAAAACCCCCCCCCCCCTTTCCCTTATTTTAAAAAATTTTCCCCCCCAAAAACCCTTTTCCCCCCCCCCCCCCCAAAAAAAAAAAAAGGGGGAAAAAATTTTTTTAAGGGAAAAAAAAATTTTTTTTTGGGGGGAAAAAAAGGGGGGTTTTTTTTAAAGGAAATGGGAAAAGGGAAAAAAAGGGGGGAAAAGGCAAATTCTTTATTTCCCAGGATAATGAAAAGCACTTGCGGGGTTTAAAAAAAATTTTTTTTTTTTCTTTTCCCGTCCCCACCCTATTTACTAGGAAAAGAGGGGGGGGGGGGGGGGGGGAAACTTAAAAATAGTTGTGGGATACGAAGGGAGGAAGAGGTATAAAATAAAAAAGGAGGGGGGGGGGAGGGGGGGGGCCCTTTAAAAGGGTTTAAGTGGGGGGGGGGGGGGGAATTAAAAAATAAAAAAGGGTGGTTTTTAAAAAGTAAAGGGTTTTTGGGTTTTTGAAATTTCATTATTGGGGAAAACATTTAGAAAAAAAAGGGGGGTGTGTTTTGTGAAGTAAAAAATTTTAAAAACAGAATTTTAAGGGGTGCACGGTTTTGGAATGGATTAATTTTAAAAATGGGGGAAGGTATTCGGAAAAAGTGGGAAAACATTACAGGGAAAAAGGCCCTTATAAAAAAAAAGGGGGGGGGGGTTGAAAGTTTAAATTTTTTAAAGGGCCAAGGGGGGTGGGGATGTGGGTGCGTTGTGTTGGGGTGGTTTTTTTTGTTTTTGAGGGGTGGGTTTTGTTTGTGGGTTGGGGTGTTTTTTTGGGGGGGGGGTGTGTTTGTTTGGGGGTGTGGGGTGGTGTGGGGGTGTGTGTGTGTTGTTGGGGGGGAATTGGAAAAATAGCAGTACCTTGGGAAAAAATTTGCATTCAAGTTTTGTGTTATATGGTTTAAAGAGATCTATTCAAATTTCTAGATTTGCAGCTGTAACAAAAAATGTTAAAAAAAAAAAGCCCAATTTTTTTGGGGAGGACCAAAGGATGGAGAAATTTTAAAAAAACACTTTTGAAAATAACTTGCAGAAAATGGCTTAAAGAAATTTTTTAAAAAGGTTTAAATTTTTTAGCTGTAAAAAAAAACCCAGACTTCAAAAAGTTTTAATTTTTTAAAGGAAGAGGCGGAAAAAGTATTTAAATGTCAAAAAAAAAAAATTTAAAAGCAGTTTTTTTTTTTACCCAAAAAAACAAAAATTTGGAAAAAAATTTTGGAAAAAGAAAGTATTTTTTTCTTTTCCCTCCGAGTGTGGGAAAACTTGCAGGCATCTCATTTGGGTGGGCAGGGGACCCCTTAAATCCATCCTGCCTTTTTCTTTAACCCTAAGGGAGGGACATGCCCATTTTCCCCCGGTCAAAGGGACTCCCAGCCCATTCATAACGCTTTCCCTGGGTTTTTTTTTCCCCCGGGTTTTTTTTTAAGCTATGGGAGGTTTTTTTTTTTTAAAAAAAGCTCTACTTTTTTTTTTACCTTTTTTTTTTTTTGGTTTTTTTAAAAGTTTTTTAAAACCCGTTTTTTGGGGTAATTTTTTTTTAATTTTTTTAAAAAAAAAATATTGGTTTAAAAATTTTTATGTTATTTATTAAAAAAACGATTTATGAGTTTTTTTTTCCCTAATGGGGGGGATGATGTTTTTTTAATTTTGAACTCGTTAATTTTTTTGTTTACTACTTGCTTTTTTGCATCTTTTTTTTTTTTTTTTTTAAATCTTTTAAAGGGTTTATTTCTTAAATTTTTTTTTTCTTTGTGATTTCTTCTTGCTATTTTTTGTCTTCAAAGTTTTTGTGTGTGTGTGGTTGTTTTTTTTTTTTTGTTTTTTTTTCCCCCCTCAGTTTTTTTTTTCCCTTTTTTGGGCTTTTTTCTTTCTTTTTTTCACTCTCCATATTGTCTTTTCCCTTTTGTTTTTTGCTTTTGGGGTTTTTTTGTTTTGTTTGTTTGATTTTTTTTCAAAGAGTTTATTTTATTATTATGTTAACATTGAAAGGGAAATACTGGATGGAAAAAGCACACCAAATGCTTTTTCAATTTTCGAAAAAAAAGATTTTTTATTTGTTTTATTTTTATCTCTCCCTGGTTTTTCCTGATTTCCCCTTAACAGCATAAATGTACTCTGAAAGCCTTGCTTTTTTGTTTTGAGGGAAATTTTAAAAGGGTTAAAAAAAACCCCCCCACAATGTAATTTGAAAATAAAATCCAAAAAAAAACATCCAAACCCCCCCCCCCCCCCCCCCAAAAAAAAAAAAAAAAAAAAAAAAAGGGCCCAAAAAAACAAAATGAAAATGGAATAAAATGACTGACCAAAAAAAAGAAAGAAATGGAAGAAGAAAAAGAGTGGGTTTAAAGGGGGTTGGAGACCCCACAAAAAATTTTTTTAATTGGCAGGGCTTTAAATTTAAAAAAAAAAAAACAAAAAAAAAAAAAATGACATCAAACTAGTTTTTTAAATTCTGGAGGATACCTTGTCTGCTTTTTTTTTAAAAAAATTTCCAAACCCTTTTTACCGTGTATGTTAAGTCCCCCAAAATTATTTAATTTTTTTCTCTATGGAACTCCACATTAGAGGGATGTCCTTTTAAAATTTAAGTGTAGCAAAGGGAAATAATGTATTCTAGCAGATCTGGGGATGACACCATTTGGGTTTTTTTCAAGGTTTTTATTTTTTTGTTTTGTTTTATTTTTATTTTGTAATTCACATGAAACCTTGTTTTTTAAAAACTAAAAAATGGTTTTCGGGTTTAAAAAAAAAAAATTTTTGGGCTTTTTTTTTTTAAAATTTTTTTTTAGTGGGGGGTTTTTGAACTGTTTACAAGCAAAGCAAAAAAAAATAAACCAAAAAAACTTTAAAATTTTATTATAATTTTTTTTTTCTTCAAATTGCCCTTTTTTCTATTTGGGGGACCCCATCTCTAAAAGTTTTTTATTGAAAAAATTTGGTTTTAGTTTTCCCTTGGGGTAAGTCACAAAAAAATGGTTTCTTTTTTTTCTTGCTTTTTTTGATTTTTAAAGTGATTTGAGATACTGAGTGTAGAGTGAAGCAGTATTATTGCTGAATACTCCTAAAAAAATTTTTATTTTTTTTTTTATTGTGGGTGGGGAGGGGGTTTAGTACTGTCAATTTCTGTGTTAAAATCACCACACAGACTTAAAGTTAAACCCCAAAACAACCCCCACATCAAGTTTTGTTTAAGACTTTGTGGTTTTGCATAAAAGCATTTACCTGTCTTGGGGTTTTAATTTTTCCCCCGTTGTAATGCACAAAGCGTTTTTTTTTTTCCTTCCCAAAAAAGCAAAAAAATAAATTTCGCTAAGGTGATCCACAAAATTTTTTTT
This sequence comes from Stramonita haemastoma, assembly GCA_030674155.1. Taxonomy (NCBI): domain Eukaryota; kingdom Metazoa; phylum Mollusca; class Gastropoda; order Neogastropoda; family Muricidae; genus Stramonita; species Stramonita haemastoma. Next base: position 22,829,257 of record CM060342.1, on the reverse strand, counting down.
TTCATAATTATTTTTTTCAAATATAGCGGTTTCCCTTTCCTTGAATGAAGCATACCCAAAATTTTTTTAAAAAAAACAAAAATTAAAAAATAATGAAATTTTTTTTTTGGCCAGTTATTTTAATATTTTTTTGGGGGGGCCCCTGAAATTTCTCACTTTTTTAAGGGCATTTTAAAAAAAAAAAAGTTCATTGCAAAGCAACTAATTTAGCATTTTCCCATATTTTTTTACACCTTCATTGAAGGATAATGTTTTGGGGGGAGCTTTTTTCCCCGCCTCATTAAATTTTCTTGAAGACACCGGGAAAGACATGCCTTACATCATGTCTTTAACCCGTTCCCGGGGAAATTAATTTGACGCTTTTTTTTTTTTTTTTTTTTTTTTTAAAGGGAAAAAAGGGGGAAAAAAAAAAATTCCCCCCTAAAATTTTTTTTATTATTATTACCCCGGGGGGGTTTTTTTTTTTGTAAAAAAAACCTTGCCAAATTTCCCCTTTTTTTTGTTTCACCTTTTGGGGGAAAAAAGGGAAAATTTTTTTTCCCTTTAAAACCCCCCTACTTTTTTAAAAAAAAAAACCTTGGGGGATCAATTAGTGGAAAAAATGTTTCTTTTTTCCCTTTTAGAGGGGCAGCCAAAGTGAAGTTTTTTCCCGGTTTTTAAAAAAATTCTTCCTTTTTTTCCTACATTTGATTTTTCCCCGTACAACATTATAAATTTAAAGCCCAAAAAACCAAATGGGGAACACAAAAACCACTGGGGACCCTTTACTACCAACCGACAAATTTTTTCCCCCGGAAAAAAAAAAACAAGCCTTTTGGGAACTCCCCTTCTTTAAAAAACCTTTAAAGGGGGGGAAATTTTTCATTTTCCATTGTGTCTGTGCTTTTTTTGGCTGTACAATAAAACGGGTGGAATTAAAAAAACCCTTTTTTTTTGCTTTTTGCGTTTTAAACACCCCCCGGGGAAAGAACATGTTTTTTGGGGTTTTAAAATTTTTTTTTTATGGTGTGAGAACTTTTTAAAGCAAAAAAAAAAAAATTGGTTTAGGCATTGTTCCCCCCTGGGGCAAGCATTTGGGGGAAAAACCTTTTCCCCCCCCTTCAGGGGGTTAAAAAAAAAAAAAAAAAAAAAAAGAAGGGGTTAGGGTTTTTTGGGGGGGGCCGGGGTTTCCCCCCCGAAGGAACAAACGGAAAAAAGGGAAAATTTTGGGGGGAAATTTAAAAAAAAAAATTTTTGGGGCATTGCCATAAAAATTTTTGGAAAGTAAAAAAACCCCAAAAACAAAGAAAAAAAGGGGTTAAGGAAAAAAAAAACAAGTTTTTATTAAAGTGATAAGAAAAAAAAAAAGTTTTTGGGAAAATTTTTATAGCTTGATGGGAAAATAAAAAAAAAAGTGGTGGGAATTTCCCAAAATTTATGGGGAAAAAAAAAAAAAATTTTTGGGGGGATTGCCCCAGCTTTTAGGAAAAAAAAAAAAAAATTTGGGGGGATTGCCCTACCCTTTATGGAAAGTAAAAACAATGTGGGGCATTTTTTATGCTTTTAAAAAAAAGTAAAAAAATTTGGGGCATTGCCATAGCTTGATGGAAAAAAAAAAAAAAAAATGGGGGCTTGGCCCCAAAACTTTTATGGGAAAATTTAAAAAAAATTGGGGCAAATTTCCCCCTAGCTTGATGGAAAGTAACACAAGAGCACGAAATTTTAAGACGAAAGAAAAAAAAAAAAACTTGTTTTTACCCCAAAAATCATTTTTTCGGTGTTTTTTTCATGAATGACTGTTTTTTTTCAAGTGAAAAACTTTGCACAAGCTCTGAAGCACTTGAAAACTAAACCCCCTGTTGTTTTTCCCTGTCGGGGTTTTCCTGGTTTTTTCTGTTTCCCGTCGGGGTTTTTTTCCCCTTTTTGGTCCCCCTTTCCCTGCCCCGTTTTTCCCCCTCTGTGTCTCTGTCTGCCCTCTCGGGGGTTTTCTGTCTGTTTTTCCCTCTGTTTTCGGGTTTTTTCTTTTTTTTGTCTTTTCTCTTTTGTCTGTCTTCTCTTTTTTGGTTTTTTGTTTTTTGTTTTTTTTTTCCCCCTTGGGGTCTCTTTCTCCCCTTTTCCCCTCTCCCCCCCTCTCTTTTTCCCCTCCCCCCCTTTTCTCTCTCTCCCCCTTTTCTCCTTTTTTTTTTCCCTTTTTTTTTTCCCTCCCCCCCCCTCTGCCCCTCCCCTTTTCTTTGCACATCTAAAAATGCTTTGTTTTGTCAAAAAAAATAGACTTTTTTTTTAAAATATAAATGTTTTTATACATCCCCTTTCCCTTTACGTGTTTTGCCGGGGTTTTAGTTTTTTGTTTTTTTTTTTTTTTGTTTTTTTTTGGGCGTTTTTCCCCCTTTTTGTAATGGCTCCCTTACTTTTTCCCTTAAAATTTAAAAATTTATTTTCAAATAGAAGGGTTCGGGTTTTTTAAAAAAAAATTCCCCATTATTTTTATGCCTTGTTACCATGCCCAAAAATTTCCCGTTTTTTTTTTTAAAATATAAAAAAATTTTTTAATGTTTTGGGGGTTAAATTTAAAAAAAGGTTCATAAAAAATTTAAAGGGGGTGTTTTTTTTGCAAATTTTTTAAAATTTTTTTATTACAGTTTTGTTTTTTTTATTTTTGGGGTTTTTTTTTTTTGTTTTTTTTTTTATTGATTTTTTCGGGGTTTTTGGCTTCTCAGGGTTTTTTTTTTTGGGTTTTTTGGGTTTTTTTTTTTTTTTTTGGGGTTTTTTTGGGTTTTTTTTTTTTTCCCTCTCCATAGGTTTTTGGGGTTTAAAACTTTTTTAAAAAAAGTTTTTTTTTGGAGGGGTTTTTAAAAAATTTTTGGGTTTTTTTTTTAAAAATTTTTTAAATTTTTAAAAGCTCCCCCTCCCCCCCCTCTCCTCTCTCCCCCCCCCCCCCCCCTCCTCTCCCTCTCCTCTTTTTCCCCTTTTCCCTTCTCTCTCCCTCTCTCTCTCCCCCCTTTTCCCTTTTCCTTTTCCCCCTTTTCCAAAACCTTTTTCCCCTCTCACACATATATACCCTAAAATTATTTTGTTGGGGGTTTTTTGGTTCCAAAATTTTTTGAAGGGAAAGGGAAAAATTTCTACTGTTTAAAATGAGATATGTTTTTTAATTAGTTTTTTTTGTTTGGGGGTTTTTTTTCTTTTGTAGTGTTTTGCGGGGTTTTTTTTTAAAAGCCTTTTTTGCCTTTTTCCCCCCCCCCCCAACAACCCCACCCGGTCACCCACCACGCACCACCACGCCCCCAAAAAAAGCCCCAAACCCCCAAAACAACACACACCCCCCCACACACAAAACAAAACGGAATGATTACTTTTCTATAAATTTTTTTTGGGTTAAAGATTTGTAAAACCCCTTTTTAAAATACAATCCCTAAAAAATTGCTTTTTTTCCCCCTTTATCTTCTTGAAAAATTTTAATTTTAAAAATATTGAATTTGTTTTTAAAACGTTTTAAAAATTTAAAACCCTTTAAATTTTTTTTTGGCTCCTTTTTTTAAATTTTTTTTAAAAATTTTTGCTTTTTTTTTTTTTTTTTTTGTTTTTCGGGATTTTTTTTTTCATTGTAAAAGGGGGGCCCCCTGTTGGGGGGCTTACGGGGTTTTTTTTGATGATTTTATTGTTTACAGTTTTTTTAAAGTGGGTGCTTTAAAAAATTTTATTAAAAGGGGGATGTTTTTTATTTTGGGGTGTAATTTGGGGAAAATCCTTTTTTTTTTTTTTTTCCCCCCCATCTTCCATTTCCCCACATTCCCAAAAACCCCTAATCAAAAACTTTGGATGGGAAAAATTTTTTGGGTTTCTTTTTTAAATTTTTAATTAAAGGGGGATTCTCTTTTTAAATAAAAGGGAAAACGAATTTTTTTTAAAGGGGTTTTTTGGGGGGGTTTTTAAATTTTTTTTGGGGGGCCCCGGGGGGCCCCCCAAAAAAAGTGAAAAAGCGAAAAAGGGGAAAAAAGGTCCCCCAAAAAGACATTTTCCCCCAAAATTTTCCCCCAAACCCAAACCCCTAAAAAAAAAAAAAAAAAAAAAAAAACTAAAAAAAGGGGTTTTAAAGGGGAAAACCCTTTAAAAACCCCCCGGGGAAAAATTTTTTTCCCCAAAAATTTTTGGGGTTTTGGGTTTTTCCCAAGGCCAAAAAAATTTAAATTTTTTGGGGAATAAATTTTAAAAAAAAGGGGTTTTTTTTGGGGCCCCCCCTTTTGGTTTTTTAAAACGCGGGGGTTTTTCTTTTTTTTTTCCCCGGGGTTTTCCCCCCCTTTAAAAACCCCAAACCTTTTTTTTTTCCAAAAATTTTTTTTTAAAAAAAAAATTTTTTTTAAAAATAAAAGGGGGTTTTTTTTTTTGGTTTTTTTTTAAAAAAGAAATTAAATTTTTTTTTTCCCCTTTCCTCTTTGGGAATTTGTATCCCGGCCCGGGGTCTCAGGGAGCGAAGAACTGGGGCACCCAAGGGTGCTCCCCAAAATTTTTGACCGGGGAAAAAATTTTTTTATTATAAAAAAATTATGAGGGTGATGATTCTATTCTAAATAGTTTTCTAGTATTTTTGTTTTTTTTTTTAGGAAACTGAAATTTGTTAATCGTGCCGAAAAAGTTCGATGAAACATCGTGAAAACAATGCAAGAATGATAACTCCCTTGCCTAGATTTTAAAAATTTTAATAGAAAATTTGGCCGATTTTGTTTAAACCCTTTGTTTTTGTCTGTGTGCATGTAAGACCCCCATTTTAAACAAAATAGTGTTTTAAAAAGATTAGAAATCACCCCCCGAATCATCCATTTAAATTCATGCAAAACAAAACTTTTTTTTTTTTTAAATCAGAGCAACAAGCTAATAAAATTGAGTAAAATTTTTTTTCTCTCTTTTTGGTTTAACATTTTAAGCATGATGAATTTTTCTTCACTTTTTTTCATTAAGTTTTTGTTTCACCAAGCATTATTTAAAAAGAAAAAAAACACAAGAAAAGTGCAAACTTCTGAAAGATTTTATTGTGCACAAACAAGCCTTTCAATACTAATTTTATATCACACACACACACACACACACACACACACACACAACAACCACACCCACACACACACACAGCCCACAAAAACCCAAAAATAAAATATATAAAATAAAAAATAAAATTTATAATATACAATATATTATATATATATATATTACACACCACACACACACCACACACAACACCAAAACACACACAAATTCCTCACACACACACACCAAAACCACACACAACACACAAAAAACTTTTCACACACAAAACCACACACAAAAAACACACACCACACACACAACACACAACACACACCACACACCACTCTACCTCTCAATTCTATTTGCATTTTTCACACTTAAATAAAATGTACAACACAAAGAATGAAACACAGAAGGCAACTCAAAAAAATTTCCCAAAATTTGCATTTTTTTGTCAAGAAAAATTTAAAAAAATACAACACTAATAATCAATTTCATACAGGCATTGCAACAGTATGTCACACATGAAAAAAATTTTTCAGCAGAGGTCTAGGGGCTTGAAATTTTTTGGAAGAAACAGAAAAGGGTTAAAATCACTGGCCAAAAAGGATACATGCAAAAACACAAGCAAAATGTAAGCTCACCAAAACCTAAAAAAAAAAAATTAAATAAAAGAACCCAAGATCACTGATAAACCTATGATATATTTACAAAGATGTTTGACAAGAAAAGGGGAGAGGGGGGGGGGGAAACAAACGAACACTTGGAATGGCCAAAAAAAGACTGCCATTTTTTCAAGACAAACATTTTGATAGGGGTAACCCTTTTTGCAGTCAATTAAAAACATATATGATGTTAATGCCTATGAGGGGGAGGGGGCTGAGTGGGGGGGGGGGGGGGGGGGGGGGGAGTGGGGGGGGGCCAAAAAACTTGGAGTGCTCTTAAAAAGATTCACTGTTTCAAGACAAATATTTGAAGTTACCATTTTTATCAGTCAATTAGAAGCGAAATGATTTAATCCTATTGAGGGGGGGGGGGGGGGGGGAGGGGTGAGGGAGGGGGGAACAAAAACACTTGGAATGCCCTTTAAAAAGACTCACTGTTTTAAAAACAAAAAATTTTTTAAGTGTACCATTTCTATTTATCAGTCAATTAGAAGCCCAGAAGATGTTAAATTCCCAATTTTGGGGGGGGGGAGGGAGGGGGGGGGGGAGAATGGAGGGGGGGAACCAAATAAAAGGAACCCCCTTTTTTAAAAAGGGTCACTTTTTAAAGACAAAAATTTTGGGGTAGGGGGAAAACCCTTTCTTGATCACAAAATTTGAACCCCAGAAAATTTAATCCCCAAAAAAGGGGGGGGGGGGGGGGGGGGGGGGGGGGGGGGGGG
>CM060342.1:22817872-22820372 GCA_030674155.1 Stramonita haemastoma | reverse complement strand
CCCCCCCCCCCCCCCCCCCCTTAAAAAAAACAAACAAAAAAACCAACAAAAAAACAAAACAAAAGACCCCCGTATATATCTAAAAGAAGAAAATGGCGGACACAGGTAAAAAGAGGAAATTGTGAGGTGGGATTGATCGATTTGATTTATTCTTTTATATCGAGGATAATGGGATAAGCACTCTTGTGCTTTTTTACATCCAGTCCCCGTGTGTATGCAGTTTTGTAAATGTCATCTGTTCCCACCGGCACACGGATGCCAAACAGGATGTAACGTGTGCGCAAGATGTTCTGCGTGCGTTCGCACACGGGGCCTCGGTTTAACAGTCTCATCCGGACTTTTGGGGAGAGTGGAGTCAGCACTGATGTTAACTCCAGGAGAAAAATCTCGACCGGACTCGAACCCGGTCTTCAAATGGGAATGGGAAGGAGGAACAGAGCTGCTGGGAAAGGGATTGAACAATCTTTATTTTTCATGAGTAACAAAGTGAGTATTCACATAACTTTTTTTTTTTCATCCGGCCTTTGCTCTAGCAAAACAAATAGAACTCCCCCACCCCAACAAAAACAAAAAAACGCACCCTCCCCCCCCCTCCCCCCCTCCCCCGAAACCCCAAACCAATAACAAAAACAAAACAAAGGAAAAATAAAACCACCATCACCAGCAATAAAAGTTCAACCCATGATTTTTAAAAAGGCCATAGGTATATATTTCAACAAAGGCATACCCCCTCCCCCTCCCCCCCCCCCCCCCCCCCAAACTGGATACATTGATAATCATTTAATTAAGCAAAAGAGATGGATATGCATTCAAGCCAATGTGTAATCCTTAACTGACCCGAGCAATGATATAGAGACAGATACACTGATTATAATTAAATAAATCAAATAGGTTAAAATTGAGAGGAGACAGCAGAAAGGAGAGCAGCCAAAGTAAAAAAAAAATATATATAATGTTCACAAATCTTTCTTACTTTAAAAAAACAGTATAAGAAAAAGAAAAAAAAGTAACCCCCTCCCCCCAAAAAACAAACTCCAAAACCTACAAATCTTTCTTACTTAAAAAAAATATAAAGAAAAAGAAAAAAAACTAACAAAATAACAACCCCCCCCCCCCCCCCCAAACAAACAAACAACAAGAACTCCAAAACCTAACAGCAAGCAAACATTACAAAACAAAAATCAACATTACGATGTAACACCCAAACATAATATTTTTTTCAAATGTGTTCAAGAACATTAATTTTAAAAGACCAAAAAGGTGTAACATACGCGTGAATGGAAAAATCAAACAAAGACAGAAAAACAACAACCAACCATACAGGGAAATGGAGGAGGAGGGGGTGGCAGCGTACATTTGATTTGATTTGATTTGATTTATTCTTTTATATCGAGGATAATGGAATAAGCACTCTTGTGCTTTTTTTTTTACATCCAGTCCCTGTGTGTATGCAGTTTTGTAAATGTCATCTGTTCCCACCGGCACACGATGGCCTACTCTTACGAAAAGCGGAACAGGATTTAACGTGTGCACAATATGTACATGACGTGGTAAACACTGACTGGGGCTGATTGATTTTGGGTAGATAATTAAAATAATGAAAATGCGTCAATTACAAAGTAGGGTACGTAACTTCCTCCGCCTTTCTCAAGCTAAGTTTTTCTGTATTATCTCTCTTGAATTAGGGCGATAAGCCCATTTCTTCAAACGAAGTTTTAAACTCTTTTTTTTTTTTCTTTGCTCGTTCTTTCTTTCGAAAAAGAATATCAATTTGCGTTACTAGAAGTGTAACAAAAAACGTACCATTAAAAAAAAAAAAAGCGTGAAACGGGTTTCAACGAAACAATGCAATTTTCTTAAAACCTGGCATTCTCATTTTGTAGCCTAAGACTTCTTAAGTTTTATGAGTTTTATTCATTTACTATTAGTATCATTATTGTTAAATTCATTATTATCATTAATATCATTATCATCACTAATATTATCAAAATTTATTATTATTATTATTATTGTTATTATTATTATTATAGCTGCAAAAAAAAGGGATGGCAAGATAGCTGGGATACTAGTTTCATGTGAGAATCAACAAGAATCAAATTCTCTGTTGATATCCCCCCTCCCCCCCACCCCTGTTCTCGCGAAAAAACCCAAACTTGATTATTTTGGATTAGTCATAAACTATATATCTTATATTTGTTTATAAGTTGAATTTCTTTTTTTCTGTCTGTCTGTCTGTCTGTCTGTCTGTCTGTCTGTCTGTCTGTCTGTCTGTCTGTCTGTCTGTCTGTCTTTCTTTCTTTCTTTCTTTCTTTCTTGTTGTTGTTGCTGCTCTTGTTCTTCTTCCTCTTTCTTGTTGTTGTTATTGTTCTTCTTCTTCTTTTTTTTCTTCTTCTTCTTCTTCTTCTTCTTCTTCTCATTTAGACTAAGCAAGAATCTGAAAGACTTGCCGTTTTGGGAACATGACTGGTGATCTTGACGCTTTTGGCATTCAGACTACAGA
>CM060342.1:22805372-22807872 GCA_030674155.1 Stramonita haemastoma | reverse complement strand
CCCAGAAGGAAGAGGTTGTCTAAGATCCCCAGGACCTGAAAGAGCAGCACCATGGAGTTGTGCTTTCTGTTGGGGTTCCAGACCCACACGGAGAGAGTGTTGGTGACCAGGCCCAGGAGAGAGATGGGCAGGATGCCTGCGATGGAGATCCATATGTAGAACTGGAGTCCTTGGGAGTACTGTGTCACCGTTTCGTCGGTTTCCGTGGTGGTGGTGGTGGTGGTGGTGGTGGTGTTGAGGGTGGTGGTGGTGGTGATGGTGGGGGTGGTTTGTGGTGAAGGGTTGGACATGTTTTTTTTGTTTTTTTTGTTTTTGTTGGGTTTGTTGGGTTTGGGTGTGGTGGGGGTGTTTGTTGTGTGTGGTGGATGGGTGGGTGGGTGGGTGGGTGGGGGGGGGGGGGTAGGGTTTTTTGTGTGTGGTGTGTGTGTGTGTGTGTGTGGGGGGGGGGTGAGTGGGTTTGTGTGTGTGTGTGTGAGTAGGTTTGTGTGTGTGTGTGTGTGTGTGTGTGTGTGTGTGTGTGTGTGTGTGTGTGTGTGTGTGTGTGTGTGTGTGTGTGTGTGTGTGTGAAAACTTTTTAGGAAATTTGGTGAAGTTGTCCAAAAGTTCTATAAAAAAAAACCCCAGAAAAATCAGAAAGCGGTAGATGTAATGTTTCCTCCTACCGTGATTATTTCCATTTCGAGTAGAACTAGACTGCAATTCGTTTTCACAGCACTGTCCATATATTTTGACTGCTAGTCGTTTTCACACCACTGTCTTGTATATATTTTGACTGCTAGTCGTTTTCACAGCACTGTCTATATATGTTTTGACTGCTAGTCGTTTTCACAGCACTGTCTGTATATATTTTGACTGTTAGTCGTTTTCACACCACTGTCTTGTATATATTTTGACTGCTAGTCGTTTTCACAGCACTGTCTATATATATTTTGACTGCTAGTCGTTTTCACAGCACTGTCTGTATATATTTTGACTGCTAGTCGTTTCCACAGCACTGTCTATATATATTTTGACTGCTAGTCGTTTCCACAGCACTGTCTATATATATTTTGACTGCTAGTCGTTTCCACAGCACTGTCTATATATATTTTGACTGCTAGTCGTTTCCACAGCACTGTCTATATATATTTTGACTGCTAGTCGTTTCCACAGCACTGTCTATATATATTTTGACTGCTAGTCGTTTCCACAGCACTGTCAATATATATTTTGACTGCTAGTCGTTTCCACAGCACTGTCTATATATATTTTGACTGCTAGTCGTTTCCACAGCACTGTCTGTATATATTTTGACTGCTAGTCGTTTTCACAGCACTGTCTGTATATATTTTGACTGCTTGCTGTTTTCACAGCAATATCTTCATATGTTTTGACGGCTAGTCGTTTTCACATCAATATTGTCATATATTAATTTTGACTGCTAGTTTTCACAGCAGTGTCTTCATATATTTTGACGGCTTGTCGTTTTCACATCAATATGTTCATATGTTTTGACTGCGATTAGTTTTCATAGCACTATCTTTAAATAGATTTTTGACTGCTAGTCGTTTTTACAGCAGTCTTATCTTTCATATCTTTGCCAGTTTTGCATGGATAACTCTGTTTTTGTTGTTGTTTTATTTACAGCAGCAAATCCTTCATGAATTTTGTTTAGACTGTTTTCCTTCCCAGGATAAAAAAAAATTCTTCATAAATTTTGATTGGACAACTACTCTTTTACAACAAAATCTCCATGAATTTTGATTTCACAACTCTCTTTCACAACAAAATCCGCGTGAATTCTGATTGGACAGCTTTCTTTCACAACAAAATCTTCATGCATTCAGATTGGACAGTTTTCCTTCACAACAAATATTTCACGATTTTTTTTTCTTCTCCAGAACAACTCTCTTTCACATAAAAAGTTCTCCCGAAATTTTTTAAAATTTTCATTCACAGCAACTTTATTTTTTGGGTGATTTTGATTGAAATCTTTTTTTTTATTTTTTAAATCAATTAATTAATTTTTAAAATACATTTTCTCTCCTCTCTTACTGAAAGTTTAGGGGTTTTGAAGATTTTTTTTTCTCCCAGTAAAGCTTCTGCTGTATAACTGAATCATCCACTGTTGACTGCATTCAAGTGATTGGCCTTTGCTGTACTGTCCAGCCTTGCTATAAATCAAAATAGACCGGACGGAAGTCCCACAAGAGACCTTGGCACCTAAGTTCGACAATATATCAGTGAACTTCCGCTGAATTCGTCATTGTTGCTCGCTTCCCATTAGTAGGTTACACTCCTGTATTGTTTTGGGGGTCAAGTAGTGTCTTGCATAACCTGCGGGTCGGGAAAAATTTAGTTGATTTTCACAGATTTTTTTAAAAGTATAAAAAAAAACACACTGTGCACTGGTTTTTGGGGATTGAGGACGTAGAGCAATACCAGGTAGTCACGAGAAAGTTGGAAATGATCATCAAATGAGGATTGCTTGTGTTCCTACACCCTTGACCCCCGCGCATGC
>CM060342.1:22777872-22795372 GCA_030674155.1 Stramonita haemastoma | reverse complement strand
TTAATAGTTCGAGTTATCCAGCTTTTTTTTTAAAAAAAAGAAAAATTATTGCTGAGAGTGGGAAACAAAATGTCAAGAATAATTTACACAAGTATTGCAATTTTCCTCCTAAAATTTTTTTTGTTTTTTTAAAAGTGAGATGTTCAGGTCATTTTTTTAAGGTTGACATTCTTGTAGAAGAAGCCTATGCAAATTTAAATTAATGGAAGCTCTGCCAATTGCTGGTAGTCATCAGGCCTTGACAGTTGTTGTTGTTGGAGTTGTTTTTGTTTTCAGAAACAAATCTGGCCATTTACATTTTAAAAGATTTAGTGGTGGAAGCCACTGACCACTGTATAAGCAGTGTTAGACTGCTTGTGAAGAATGGACGTGTGTTGCGTTTAAGGAAACGTATGGAATGTGTTCTCATAAGTCGGGAATATTTTCTTAAAGGTCTGGGTTCTGTCTGTTCTCAAAGGTCTGGGTTCTGTCTGTTCTCAAAGGTCTGGATTCTGTCTGTTCTCAAAGGTCTGGGTTCTGTTCTCAAAGGTCTGGGTTCTGTCTGTTCTCAAAGGTCTGGATTCTGTCTGTTCTCAAAGGTCTGGGTTCTGTTCTCAAAGGTCTGGGTTCTGTCTGTTCTCAAAGGTCTGGGTTCTGTCTGTCCTTAAAGGTCTGGATTCTGTCTGTCCTCAAAGGTCTGGGTTCTATCTGTCCTCAAAGGTATGGGTTCTGTCTGTTCCCAACTGTCTGAATTATGTCCTCAGAGGTCTGGGTTCTGTACTTAAAGGTCGGGGTTCTGCTCTCAAAGGTCTGGGTTCTGCTCTCAAAGGTCTGGGTTCTGTTTTCAAAGGTCTGGGTTCTGTCTGTTCTTAAAGGTCTGGGTTCTGTCCTCAAAAGTCTGAGTTTTGTCCTCAAGGTCTGGGTTCTGTCCTCAAAGGTCTGGGTTCTGTCCTCAAATGTATCAATTCTGTCCTCAAAGGTCTGGGTTCTGTCCTCAAAGGTCCGAATTCTGTCCTCAAAGGTCTGGGTTTTGTCCTCTAAGGTTTGAATTCTGTCTTCAAAGGTCTGGGTTGTGTCTGTCCCAAAAGGTCTGGGTTGTGTCTGTCCCAAAAGGTCAGGGTTCTGTCTGTTCTCAAAGGTCTGAATTCTGTCCTCAGAGGTCTGAATTCTGTCCTCAAAGGTATGGGTTCTGTCTGTCCCAAAAGGTCCGGGTTCTGTCTGTCCTCAGAGGTATGAATTCTGTCCGCAAAAATCCGAGTTCTATCCTCAAAATGTCTTTATCTGGTGTGCATCATATCAGGGTTGGAGTTTTGTGGAAACACCTGTTGAACAAATCCCCATGACAAGTTCTGCCCCACCGCTACAGGGAGGGACTGGACTGGACTGGACTGGTATGAGGTATGGTGACACAGCAGGGTCTAGCTGGCTAGACGGAGATGTGGGTTTTCCTTTCCAAGGCTTTGCCGTCGCTGTACTGCAGGGTACGGTTGTAGGCACCGATGGCCACCCTGTAAGCCCCTTTCAGCTCTGCTGACTGCTGCTCGCTGAACCAGTTGGGCCAATCCCCGCACTGACCTGTTTGGGAAGAGAGAGAGAGAGGGAGGGAGAGGACAATGAATAAGGAACAAATTTTATTTATAGAGGGTGATAGAATAAGCATGACACTTGCTTTTTTTTTTTTTTACACCCAGCCCTCTGCCCGGAAAAAAAGAAGAGAAACATCAAACAAAAAGTAATTAATTTACCATACTTGGCATGAAGAACAGTTTAAAGAAATAAAAAGATATTTTACCATACATGGCATGGAATCTCACGGGGAAAAAAATGCAAATTTACTCCAACATAATTTCATACTTGCAAAGAAAAATAAACTGACACATATTGGAAATATAGGTAAACAGTCTGAAATAAGTCAATATGAGAGAGAGAGAGACAGAGAGAGAGAGAGAGAGAGAGAGAGAGAGAGAGAGAGAGAGAGACAGGGAGAGAGAGAGAGAGAGAGAGAGACGAGAGAGAGAGACAGAGAGAGAGAGGACAGAGAGAGAGAGAGTGTGTGTGTGTGTGTGTGTGAGCGCGCGTGCATATGTGTGTGTGTGTGTGTGTGTGTGTGCGCGCGTGCATGTGTGTGTGTGTGTGTGTGCATGCGAGCGTGCTTGTATGTATATGTATGCGCACACGCCCGTGCGCGCATGCGTTCCTGTGCATGCCTGTGTATGCGTGCGTGTATGTCCGTGCATGCCTGTGCACATCTGTACCTTTTCTGTAGACGGGAGAAGTGCCATCCACAGAGATGGGCATGGTGATATCAATCTTTTTCTCGGACATGTTGACGAAGGATGTTTCAGTGTACAGCGTGTCCAGCATGTCCTCTGTGGTGGCGATGTTCAGATGATCCGCGATCCGACTCACTTCTGTCTTGAAATTCTGGAAGAAAAGAAAAAAAACAGTGCAACAGATTGCCTAGTGGTCAGAACATTGTGCTGGCAATTTGACGACCCGGGTTCGAGTCCGGTCGAGGAGATTTTTCTCCTGGAGTTAACATCAGTGTGGACTCCACTCTCCCCAAAAGTCCTTCGGATGAGACTTTAAACCGAGGCCCCGTGTGCGAACGCACGCAGAACATCTTGCGCACTCGTTAAATCCTGTTCCGCTTTTCGTAAGAGTAGGCCATCGTGTGCCGGTGGGAACAGATGACATTTATAAAACTGCATACACATGGGGACTGGATGAAAAAAAGCACAAGAAAGCTTATTCCATTATCCTCGATATAAAAGAATAAATCAATCAAAAATCAAATTAATGAAATCAATCAACATTTAAGACATCCAAACGCTTTGGAAAACATCTAAATAGTTCGAAAATATTCTTATTCTTGGAGAGCATTCAAATACTTCGAAAATATTCTTCTATGTATACACGCCTCCCACTCGCTTTCCCCCCGGGTCAATGTTAAGCAGCATCGAGTGTGGTTACCTTTTGGATGGGTGGCCGTTTGCGCGCCTTGGCTTCAGTATAGTCCCCCCAAGTTCACCCAGCTGTAAATTTAATGGGCACCTGCCCTTTTTAGGGTCAGGGAAGGTAAAGTTAGCAAGGTAGAGGAGGTGGGTGCTGCTGCCCTCAATATTGTTGGCCCCCTAGAGAAGCTGAGGTCTCTGATGCCTCGCTCCCCTACGACCACTTAGGTTATGGGACACCTTTACCTTTACGCCCACGCCCACACCTACCCTCCCACCCACCCACCCACCTCCCCTACATACCACCCCCTCCCCAAGCACCTCACCCTCCTCCACACCCACACTCCCAACCAACACATAAACACAAGGAGAAGGAGGAGGCAGAAGATGAGAAGGAGAAGGTGGAGGAGGAGGACGACGACGAAGAGGAGGAAGAGGAGGAGGAAGTGTAGGAGGAGGAGGAGGAAGAGGAGGAGGAGGAAGAAGAGAAAGAGGATGTGGAGGAGGAGAAGGAGGGAGAAGAGGAGGAGGAGGAAGAGGAGAAGGGGGAAGAGGGGAGAAAGAAGAGGAGGAGGATGAAGACGGGGAGGAAGAGGAGGAAGAGGAGGGGGAAGAGAAGGAGGAAGAGGAAGAGAAAGGGAGGAGAGGAAGGAAGAAAGAGGAGAAGAAGGAAGATCAGAGGAGAAGAAGGAAGAGGAAGAGAAAGAACAGGAGGAGAAGGAGGAGGGATCGGAAAAAGAGAAGGAGGAGGAGGAGAAAGGGAGGAGAAGAAGGAAGAGAAGGAGGAAGAAGGAGGAAGAGAAGGAGGAGGAGAAGGAACAGGAGGAGAAGAAGGAACAGGAGGAAAAGAAGGAAAAGGAGAAGGAGACAGAGGTAGAGGTAGAGGGTGATGACGGTGGGTGACTTCTTACCCTGTGGAGGTCCTCGTATCTGACCAGCAGAACCTTGGAGGTGGTGTTCATGCCCTCCAGCCACTCCCGGGTATGCTCGAACCACGAGTTGTAGGGCACTGCCAACACACATGACACAACATAACATAACACACGGCACAGGTAGACAGGTGGGTGAGTGAGTAAGGTAGGTAGGTAGGTTGGTTGTTAGGTAGGTAGGTTGGTTTGTAGGGTTGGTTGTTAGGTAGGTAGGTTGGTTGGTAGGTTGGTAGGTAGGTTGGTAGGTAGGTTGGTTGTTAGGTAGGTAGGTAGGTTGGTTATTAGGTAGGTAGGTAGGTTGGTTGTTTAGTTGGTAGGTTGGATGTTAGGTAGGTTGTTAGGTTGGTTGGTAGGTAGGTAGGCTAGTTGTAAGGCAGGTTGTTAGGTAGGTTGGTAAGTAGGTAACTGGGTTGGGAGGAAGGAAGGTAGGTAGGTAGGTAGTTTAGATGGTAGGTTGGTAGGTAGGTTGTTAGGTCTTTCTTTCTTTGTTTCTTTCCTTTTCTTTCTTTCCTCTCCTCTTTCATTCTTTCAAATCTTTTATCTATGTTCTTTAATTGCATTTTATTTATTCATCGTTTTTATTTTGAAGATAATGCTATAAACACTCTTGCACTTTTTTCATATCCAGTCCTCCTGTGTATGCTGTCTTGTAATTTTTATCATCTGATCCCACAGTCAAATAACGGCCTACTCTTCCGAAAAGCGGATCATGTTTTAACGTGTGCGCAAGATGTTTCGCATGCATTCGCACATAGGACGTCGGTTTACAGTCTCATCCAAAGGATTTTCAGGGGAGTGGAGTCGGTGCTGATGTTAACTCCAGGGGGAAGAATCCCCTTGAGCGGGTGCTGCGAGAATGTCTGATTTACCCCCCTTTATCGTTATAAGAGTGGCAGAATATTCAATGAAGAAGAAGAAAAAGAAGTAAAAAGAGAAAACAGATTTTTTTTAAAAAAAGAAGAAAGCAGAAGTAGAAAAAATAGTGAAAAAGAAGAAAAAGAAGCAGATGAAAGAGAAGAAGAAATAAAAAGAAGAAGAGAAGAAGAAAGAAGAAGAAGAAGAAGAAGAAGAAGAAGAAAGAAGAAGAAGAAGAAGAAGAAAAGAAGAAAAGAAGAAGAAGAAGAAAAAGAAAAGAAGAAGAAGAAGAAGAAAAGAAGAAGAAGAAAAGAAGAAGAAGAAGAAGAAGAAGAAAAGAAGAAGAAGAAGAAGAAGAAGAAGAAGAAGAAGAAGAAGAGAAAAAAGAAGAAAAGAAGAAAGAAGAAGAAGAAAGAAGAAGAAGAAGAAGAAGAATAAGAAGAAGAAAAAGAAGAAGAAGAAAAGAAAAGAAGAAGAAGAAAAGAAGAAGAAGAAGAAAAGAAGAAGAAGAAGAAGAAGAAGAAGAAAAAAGAAAAAAGAAGAAGAAGAAGAAGAAGAAGAAGAAGAAGAAGAAAAGAAGAAGAAGAAGAAGAAAAAGAAGAAAGAAGAAAGAAGAAGAAGAAGAAAAGAAGAAGAAAAAGAAGAAGAAGAAGAAGAAGAAAAAGAAAGAAAAAGAAGAAGAAGAAGAAGAAGAAGAAAAGAAGAAAAGAAAAGAAAAGAAGAAGACGAAAGAACAGAAGAGAGCGAACAAGAAGAAGAAGAAGAAGAAGAATAACAACTACAACAACAAGCCAACACATAAAACAAACAAACACGCAGATCCCCCCAAAACAACAACAAACAACAAAAAGAAACCACAACAACCACACTCACACACAACAAACAAACAAACACACCACACACATACACAACACACATACACAAACACACACACACACACTCACC
Organism: Stramonita haemastoma; assembly: GCA_030674155.1. NCBI lineage: Eukaryota > Metazoa > Mollusca > Gastropoda > Neogastropoda > Muricidae > Stramonita > Stramonita haemastoma. Next base: position 22,789,710 of record CM060342.1, on the reverse strand, counting down.
AACCCCCCCTCCCCACCCTAACCACCTCCACCCCACCCCCAACACCCCAACCCACCCCACAAACCACCACCCCACTCACCATTCCCATCCAAAAACAGCTCAAAGAAGCCTTGCCAGTCTCCGGCATAGTCGAACACCTTCATGTTTCGGATGAAGTTGAAATACGATACAGCCACGTCCCAAGGGTTTCGTACCACCCAGATGATCTTGCATCCTGCAGCAGAAAGTCTCTGGGCACGCGGGAAAAGGGCATATGCGTGGCCAGCACGCGCGGGGAGTCTAGCGCCTCTAGCATGTTCTGGGGAAGGTAGTCCACGTGCTGCAGAGTGTCGGTAAGCAGAGTGTGGCTGCCTTTTCTCAGCATGGACACGATTTCCCACATCCAGTGCGTACCTGTAGTAGTAGTAGTAGTAGTAGTGGTATAGTATAGTAGTGGTGATGGTGGTGGTGGTGGTGATGTGATGATGATGTTTTATTTATTTTTTTTATTTTATACCCCTTTATGTAGTAGTAATAGTAGTAGTCTTCAATTTTAAAGTCTTTCCACTTGTAGTGATACCAGACGATCGAAAGAAAAATTGGAGAGAGAGAGAGAGAGAGAGAGAGAGAGAGAGAGAGAGAGAGAGAGAGAGGAGAGAGAGAGAGGAGAGAGAGAGAGAGAGAGTGTGTGTGTGTGTGTGTGTGTGTGTGTGTGTGTGTGTGTGTGTGTGTGTGTGTGTGTGTGTGCCAATAACAGTGTCCCCCAAAAAATGTAAAGAATTTTTTTTCTGATGAAGATGATTTACAAATAACAGCACGCATGTCAGCCTATTGATAACAAACAATACATCTACAAAACAGTAACACAACCAAAGGAAGTCATGGATTATAAGTCGTAGAGTTACAGGTAAAGGTGTCCCATAACCTATGTGGTCGTAGAGGAGCGATGCATCAGAGATCTCAGATTCTCCGGAGGCCAGAATATGAAGGGTGGCGCCCATCTCCTCTCCCTCGCTGCTTTACCTTCCCTGACCCTAAAGAGGGCAGGTACCCATTTACAGCTGGGTGAAATGGGGGACTGCACTAAAGCCAAGGCACGCAAACGGTCACCCATCAACTTGGCAACCACGCTCGATGCTGCTTAATATTGCCATGGGGGAAAGCGAGTGCTCTGACCACTGAGTTATCCCCTCTCCATAAGTCGACATGAACTAAAAGAAAAACCGACCAAAAACCCTCACCCAAACAAACATAAAGTAACAAAACCAAACAAAAAATCCCCACAATCCCCTAAAAGAAACAAACAAAAAAAATTGAAACAAAAGTTACCCCCTCCCAAGAAATAAAAAACCCACAATAAAAAACAACAAAACACAAAAACAAAAAAAAAAACCCATAACCAATACACTTCACACGAACCACAAGTGGACAAAAAAAAAGAAGATATTTACCAGATTTTGGATAAGTGACTATCAACACGTCATCCGGACGTGCTGTCGTCATGTTGACCCTTTCGATGACGTCAGAAGCGATGTTAGGACTCATCAGGAGACCGTTGGCGTCACGGAGACGTAAGAGCTGACCATCCCCATCCATACAGTCCACAATGGGCAGTCCACCCTGTTCCACAGATCAGTACCTCTCTACATCACAGAAATTCTTCCCCCCAAAAAGGTAAAAAATGATAAGAGTATTTTCTGTCTCTACGATTATTTACTTATTTATTTATACCACTTATACCTGATCCCGTTTGGGCCCAAAACTTGTCCCACATCTATTATTTTTATTCATTTTTATTTTATTTTATACCACTTTATGTCACAGCAGATTTCTCTGCGTGAAATTCGGGCTGCTCTCCCCGGGAAGAGCGCGTCGCCACAAGTGCAGCGCCTACCCATTATTTTTTTTTCCCTGCTCAGGGATGGTGTCTAAACACGACACCTGTGTGCATGCTGTTTTTTTTTGTTTTTTTTTAAAAATTATTTTGTCATCCGCTCCTACCGGCACACGATAGCCTGCTCTTTCGAAAGGCGGAACGGGATTTTAACGTGTGCGCAAGATGTTCTGCGTGCGTTGGCACACGGGACCTCGGTTTCTAGTCTCATCCGAATGACTTTGACATTCAGTTCGATTTTTTCGTCAAACTGGGAAGAAAGGGCGAGGCTGGGTACGAACGCAGAAACTCGCGGTTTACATATTGGCAGGTGAACGTCTAAACCATCCTATAAAATGTAAAAAGTAAAATGATAAGAGTATTTTCTGTCTCTACGATTATTTACTTATTTATTTATACCACTTATACCTGATCCCGTTTGGGCCCAAAACTTTTCCCCCATCCATTAGACCATGAGTGGTGGTCTGGGTGCTAGTCCTTTGGATGAGACGATAAACCGAGGTCCCGCGTGTTACACATCATTATTTAGCGCAGAAGAAGAAGAAGAAGAAGAAGAAGAAGAAGAAAAGAAGAAGAAGAAGAAGAAGAAGAAGAAGAAGAAGAAGAAGAAGAAGAAGAAGAAGAAGAAGAAGAACAACAACAACAACAACAACAACAAAAAGACTTACATCAATGTATCTGTCTTCATCATCTCCATGCACCCAGGCCAAATCTGCGCTGCCGTCACTCAGATCTGTGTTGTCGTCAGCAATGTCTGCGCTGATGTCATTCAAATCTGCGTTGTCGTCATGAAGATCAGCGCACAGAGACAGGCGGTTCAGGGTAGCGTTCAAAGTGGCGTTGTCACACATGGTGTCTTGTTCGCAAGTTTGCTTACCTGTGAGAGAGAGATAGATTATTGACTGATTGATTGATTGATTGATTGATTGATCTATTCATCCATTTATTTGTTTTTTTTTCTTTTATATCGAGGATAAAGGAATAAGCACGCATGTGCTTTTTTATATATATATTTTTTTACATCCAGTCCCTGTGTGTATGCAAGTTCTGTCAATTTTTGTCATCTGTTTCCACCGGCACATAATAGCCTACTCTTTCGAGAAGCGGAACAGGATTTAACGTGTGTGCAAGCTGTAGTGTTATGTGTATCAGTAATGCCTTACTTCATAGTGCAAAACTTCATCATTAATATGTACTGAAATGCACAGTAGTGCAGTATATTACAGTTTATCATAGAATCATTACTACTCATGATGCTTTATAGCATAAGTTCAATCAGCGCTGTATGTAATGCAATGAATATTGATATTTTACTTCGTTGGTAACTCAAGAAGATAGAGAAATATGTATCTGTAAAGTTCTGTTTGTTTGTTGTTGCTGCTTTGTTCTTTTCTTACACGATATCTACGTAAAAGGTAAAGGTAAAGGGGTCCCATAACCTATGTGGTCGAGGGGAGCAAGGCATCAGAGACCTCAGCTTCTCTAGGGGCCAGCATATTGAGGGTGGTGGCGCCCATCTCCTCTCCTTCGCTGCTTTACCTTCCCTGACCCTGAAGAGGGCAGGTACCCATTTACAGCTGGGTGAAATTGGGGGGGAGGGGGACTGTACTGAAGCCAAGGCGCGAAAACGGTCACCCATCCAACCGGTAACCACGCTCGACGCTGCTTAACTTGACTGGGGGAAAGCGAGGGCTCTGACCACTGAGCTGTCCCACCCTCTATGGTATTGACTGGACCTCACTTTTTTTTGTTATAATGTAAAGGGCTTTGTTTTATCCCTTATAAAGGGAAAGGACAGCGCTCAAGAAATGTCAGTTATCATTTAAATGTCATTATCATTTATTATCATCACACACACACACACGCGCGCGCGCGCGCGCACACACACACACACACACACACACACACACACACACACACACACACACACACACACACGCGCACGCGCACGCATACACGCACGTACGCGAGCGTATCTGCGAGTAAAAATAGCAAAGGGAGGACAACCCCTCGTCCTTGATGATGATGATCTCGTGGAAACTCTATACTTAGTTCTGCCTTATCTTCTCTTCCTCTTCCAATCTAAGTGGGTGACTGGCCTTGACCTATAGGGTAACCCTGAGCCAATTCTTACCATGGCCAGTTTGCTAGCACTGTTGATAATTTGCCGTGTTGTGGTGATATATATATATATATATATATATATATATATATATATATATATATATATATATATAATATATATATATATACACACATATATGAAGTTTGTGTCAGGTTGAAATAGTGTTCTATTGTGGCCAATTAATTACCAGAAATAGACCAAATTAACGAATATAATAGGGAAGAGGGACAGATAGATCTATTAGATAACTTATAACTATTAGATAACATACGGTGTTGGTTAAGTATTCTCATGAATTTGCCTAGGCTGCTGGAGTCTTCTGATTTGCGCTCTCTCTCTCTCTCTCTCTCTCTCTCTCTCTCTCTCTCTCTCTCTCTCTCTCTCTCTCTCTCTCTCTCTCTCTCTCTCTCTCTCTCTCTCTGTGTGTGTGTGTGTGTGTGTGTGTGTGTGTGTGTGTGTGTGTGTGAATGTAAAAACAGTAATAAGCACAACCCCCCCCCCCAAAAAAAAAAGATTTCTAATCAGCACATATCTATTGAACAAATTCATTGATAAACACACAGCAAAACAAAGAAGCAAATCGTTGATACCTTTTAATAAAATTATTGGATGACTCTGTTTTTTTCATTCATTGAAATAAATTTTCTGTAGTTTTTGACCAGATTTTTCTCTTGTCTGAACAGAGAACAGAGCTATTAAATACATTTTCTTAAAATATATAAAAGATTTGCATACTTTAAAAAAAATGTTTATTTATCAGTTAATTTGCTCAGTAGATGTATAATGATTTGAAATTTTTATTCTATTTTATTTTTTTTTGCTTATTACTGTTTTTACACACACACACACACACACACACACACACACACACACACACACACACACACACACAACACACACACACACACACACACACAAAGAGAGAGATATATATATGTATATATATCCTACCATAACGATTCACTTTACATTAAAAAAATCTATCTCAGGGGGAAAAACTCTTGGAGATCTAACCCAGGGGGGAAAAACTCTTGGAGATCTAACCCAGGGGGAAAAACTCTTGGAGATCTAAACCAGGGGGGAAAACTCTTGGGGATCTAAACCAGGGGGGAAAACTCTTGGGGATCTAACCCAGGGGGGAAAACTCTTGGGGATCTAACCCAGGGGGGAAAACTCTTGGAGATCTAAACCAGGGGGGAAAACTCTTGGGGATCTAACCCAGGGGGAAAACTTTTTTGAGATGGGGGGGGGGGGGGGGGGGGGGGGGGGGGGGGGGGGGAGGGGGGAGCGGACTCTTTGAGATCTACAAAAAAAACCCAACAAACTCTTGGAAGATGTAGCCCAGGGCAAAAATGATGCAAAACCATCTCCAATGAAAAAGAGTACTCGATTAGGTTTTCTTTTCAACAGTGATGAATGTGTTTCCTTTCTGTTTTCTTCATCTTCTTCTTTTCTTCTTTTTCTTTGTCTTCTTCTTCTTTTTGTTGTCCTCTTTCACCTGTTTCTTCCTTCCCGCCTTCTAATCCTACTGCTATATTCTTTATTTCCTCACTTCTTCCTTCTTTCCTTTCTCTCTTTCTTTTTTTTCTTCTTCTTCTTCTCTTCTTTGTCTCATTATTCTTTTGTGCTTAATCTTTTTTTCTTCAAAGATTTTCTTCATCAAACAAATGTTCGGAATTATTCTAGCCTCTAGTATTGAATGAGTTATTGTTTTTTTGTCTTACTCAAAACTTTTTCTTCCAGTTTTTTTCTTTATATATATATATATATATATTATATATATATATATATATATATTATATATATATATATATATATATATATATATATATATATATATATATATATCAGAACAGTATAAACTTTTGATTTTTAATATGAATCAAAAAACTAGAAAACTGCAAACAAACTTCTTGTACTGATCGAACAAAATCTTTTATTTCTTGTGCTCAAACTTATTTTATAAAAGTTTTTTTCTCTCATAGATATAGATATTTAAAAATCAAAATAATTGAAACTTTTGATATTTAAAATTTTTAAAATGAACAAAACTCCAGTACGCTAAACCACTAACACAAAACAAAATTTTGGTACTGAATGAACAAAACCTTCTGTTTCTTGTGCTAAAACTAATTTTCCATTTTCCCCCCATTAGAAATATAGATAATGAAATGAAAAAATCAAAATAATTAGAACTTTTGATTTCTTAAAAGTTCTAAAATGACAAAAAAAAAAACAAGAACACTAAGCTACTAACACAAAACAAAATTCTGGTTCTGAACGAACAAAATCTTTTATTTCTTATGCTAAAATCAATTTTTTTAAAGTTTTGTCCTCATAGATATATAGATATTAAAAATAATCAAGATATTTGGAACTTAAATTTTTTAAATTATTATTTTGAAATGAATAAAAACCATATACTAAACTACTAACACAAAACAAATTTCTGGTACTACACGAACATTATCTTTTATTTCTTGGGCTCAAACTGATTTTTCTTGTTTTTTTCCCCCTCATAGATATAGATATTATAAATAAAAATAATTCAAACCTTGGATTAAAAAAAATAATTTCAAAATGACCAAAAATCCAAAACACAAAACCACTAACTTAAAACAAAATTCCGGCACTGAACTAACAAAACCATTTATTTCTTGTGCTCAAACTTTTTTTCAAAGTTGATTTTTTGAGGCTTAGATTAAAAAAAAAATTATTATTATTTTTTTTTATTAAACTTTTCATTAAAAAAAAGAAGAATCTAGAACTGCAAGCCATAAACCTTTGGTTTTGAAAAATAAACATCTTTTTTGTGCTTAACTATTCTAAAAAATATTTTTTCATAAATATAGATAACACAAAAAAACTCCTAAAAATAAATAAAACTTTGGATCTTTAAAACCATGAAAAACCTAGAACAATAAACCACCACCATAAAAAAAACCCTCCAAACATACTCGGTGTTAAAAAAACACATAAAATTTCGTACAAGTATTTTTCTCTCTGTCATTCGTTCTTCCATTCATTCATTCTTTCTTTCATTCTTTCTCTTTTTCCAAGTATATAACAACTTACGATTTGTGAAGAGACGTGGAATCTGTTCAGAGCGTAGGTACCATTCTGGTTTAACACTGGCTGGGGGCAATGTTTATAAACATGGCGGGGGGCGGGGCAAAAAGCACTTCCCATGGACTTCACCCTATTATTGGACATATTCTTTCTCTTTTTTCTTTTCTTTTTTTCTTTGTTGTTGTTGTTGTTGTTGTTGTGGGTCGTATGTTCAATGGCCTTCATTGACGGCGAGTTTTTGGACGAGACAAACTCCGACATTGGTGTTGGTGATTTTTTTTGGGCCACCCATCTGAAATTCGTGAGCATGGACAGTTTTTTTTTTAATGTACAATTTCTCCTTGCAAAATTCTATCAGCCACTTTTTGTAGTGAGGATACTCTTCTTCTTCTTCTTCTTTTCTTTCTTCTTTCTTCTTCTCTTCTTCTTCTTCTTCTTCCTTCTTCTTCTTCTTCTTCTTCTTCTTCTTCTTCTTCTTCTTCTTCTTCTTCTTTTCTTCTTCTTCTTCTTTTCTTCTTCTTCTTTCTTTTTCTTCTTCTTCTTCTTCTTCCTTCTTCTTCTTCTTCTTCTTCTTTCTTCTTCTTTCTCTCTTCTTCTTCTTCTTCTTCTTCTTCTTCTTCTTCTTCTTCTTCTTCTTCTTCTTCTTCTTCTTCTTCTTCTTCTTCTTCTTTTCTTCTCTTCTTCTTCTTCTTCTTCTTCTTCTTCTTCTTTTGGAACACTCAGACAGCAATTATTCTTGTCTATCATACCAACGAAATTGTGTCACGCTGCCGTTAAGCACCTGACAAATCAGGCCCAGCACATCCGACTTCAGTGAGGGAGAGAATTGTTATTTTTAAAAAGTTTTTTTGTGTGGAAAAAAGAGGCAGGAAAATGGACCAAGAAGGCAGAGAATAGAGAAGAAAGCGTTGATTGGAAAAAAAGGACCAGGGCAGAAACAAAGAGAGGGATAGAGAAGAGGGAATTCCTAGGACAGAATTTCCAGACAGTAGGGATGCTAATGGGGGCGGGATAGCTCAGTGGTCAGAGTGCTCGCTTTCCCCAAGTCAAGTTAAGCAGCAAGGAGTGTGGTTACCAGTTGGGATGGGTGACCCATTTGTGCGCCTTGGCTTTAGTACAGTCCCCCAGTTCACCCAGCTGTAAATGAATACCTGCCCTCTTTAGGGTCAGCCAGGGAGAGATGGGCACCGCCCTCAATATGCTGGCCCCTGGAGAAGCTGAGGTCTCTGATGCCTCACTCCACTACCACCAACCGCCTAGGTCATGGGACACCTTTAGATGATGAAAACAGCCACGTGTGCTGCTTGACAGGCACTTTCTCGGTTGGAAACCACAGGAGAACGTCAGGAGAGAATTTACCTTTTTAGGGATGCTATTCATACAGACAGGCCCCCAGACTCCCCATGGGGGAAGGCAAGGATATTATTATACCTAGCTTAGCCTGGTCAACAAAATAATGACCCAGTCAGATGTATTGATAGTAGATTCTAGTGTGCAAAAAAAAAAATTGTCCCATGGGGGTAGATTTCGTGGTGGGGGGAGGAGTTAGATCTTCGTAGTGCACCGTTGTTCTTTTTTTTTTTTTTTTTTTTTTTTTTCGTTCGATGACCTTCATTGACGCTGAAGCTGTGACGAAGTACATTCTGATTCTGGTAGTAACTAGTGTAGAGGGGGGGGGGGGTGGGGGCGTGTCTTTGCCCCCCCTCCCCTTCTCCTCCCCCTGCCCCCTCCACTACCCTAGGTCTCTGTCTAGGAGTGTGTGTGTGTCCAATCAATCAATCAATCAAATTTTTATTTCCAGATGGTACATTGAGTAAGCAGCGATCTGCTTTTTTCCATCAAGCCATCTATCTAAAGAAAAGAAAAGAAAAAAATCAAAACAATAGCAAAAATCAAATCCTAAACAAAACAAAAAACCAACAAAAGACAAAGTAGAAAATCCCTAGCAAACAAAAAAAAAAATCAACGAAAGAAAGAAAAGGGGAAAAAGCAAACCAAACAATTAAAAAACAACAACAACAAACATTTCACCAACATTAACTTGCTAACATGATTTCAACAACTTTAAAATAAACTATGCCTATAAATAATACAAGCAACTACTATAACAACAACCAAAAGAGAAAATAAAATAAATAAAATAAATAAATAAAATAAATAAATAAAAATAAAAAAATATTTTAAAAATCTACTCGAAAGCCATACACACATATGCACATACACCGACACACCCATACACACACACACACACACACACACACACACACACACACACACACACACACACACACACACACACCCGTGCATCTACACCACACACACACACACACACACACACACACACACACACACACACACACACACACACACACACACACACACACACACACACACACACACACACACGGTTTGCGCTCTTCCACTCAGCTCGTATACTCGTAGGTACATGCACACATTTAAAGTCTTTTTTAAAAAATCATATAGTGTCAAAAAAAAAACCCAACAAAAACACACACACACACACACACACACACACACACACACACACACACACACACACACACACACACACACACCAGCTTATATCAATTACAATGTAACCAAAAAACATTAAGACTTAATAATAATAATAATAATAATAATAATAATAATAATAATAATAATAATAATAATAATAATAAAACAAATTTTTTAAAAAAATGAATAAATACAACAACAACAACAACAAAATTTCAAAATAAATAAGTAAAATAATAAAAAATCTATAAGCAATTTATGTCAAATTACAATATCTCTATACTTCAATTCATACTTTATATTTTTAAAAGAAGATAAGGAAAAAACAACAAACACAACGATACCTTATGATAATACCCATCATCACTGAGAGGAAATAACATATACGCTAACAAACATACAATCAAACAAAAGAAAAACAAAAACAAACAAATAAACAAAAAACACATAAAAACACACCAAAAAAAACAATCAAACCAAAACATCAAAAAACCAATCCACACGGATTGTGTGTGTGTGTGTGTGTGTGTGTAAGAGAGAGAGAGAGAGAGAGAGAGAGAGAGAGAGAGAGAGAGAGGAGAGAGAGAGAGAGAGAGAGAGAGAGAGAGAGTGTGTGCGCGTGTGTGTATGTGTGTGTGTGTGTGTGTGTGTGTGTGTGTGGTGTGCGTGTGTGTGTGTGATAGAGAGAGAGAGAGAGAGAGAGAGAGAGAGAGAGAGAGAGAGAGAGAGAGAGAGAGAGAGAGAGAGAGAGAGAGAGAGAGAGAGAGTGTGTGTGTGTGTGTGTGGAAAAGGGGATGAGGGGGGGGGGGTGGAGTATATTTTTCATGCCAATTACCAAAAACTGTTTTGAAGCTCAAAAGTCCTCTTTCTTGACACCAGTTGTTGTTATTGTTGTTGCTATTGTTAGTGTTGTTGCTGTTATTGTTGGTGTTGCAGTTGTTTGTACATGTACTGCAAAGTGTTAGGCTGTATTGCAAAGTGTTGAGCTAGGATTCATTATATTGCATCGCATTGCTTTAATTTAAATTAAAATAAAATCATATTTGGTGGATCGGTAGCTAAGAGAGTTATACTGTACCTGCCTAGAAATGAGAAGTCCACGGGGTTTTATCCCCGAATGTTCTTTCTTCTTCTTCTTCTTCTTCTTCTTCTTCTTCTTCCTTCTTCTTCTTCTTCTTCTTCTTCTTCTTCTTCTTCTTCTTCTTCTTCTTCTTCTTCTTCTTCTTCTTCTTCTTCTTCTTCTTCTTTATTATTTGATATCGAGGATAATGGAATAAACACTCGTATTAATGTGCTTTTTTTCCCCACCCAGTCCCCGTGTGTTTGCAGTTTTGTCAATATTGTCATCTGTTCCCACCGGCACACAATGGCCTACTCTTACGAAAAGCGGAACAGGATTTACCGTGTGCGCCAGATGTTCTACGTAGTGTGTGTGTGTGTGTGTGTGTGTGTGTGTGTGTGTGTGTGTGTGTGTGTGTGTGTGTGTGTGTGTGTGTGTGTGTGTGTGTGTGCTCTCAGACTTTTCCTCTATCCAATGGTAGTCTGGGTGCTAGTCTTTCGGATGAGACGCTAAATCAAAGTCCTGTGTGCAACAAAACCTCCAGCGCATGTAAAAGAACCCACGGCAACGAACTTTTGTAGTTTAAAAAAGCCACTCTAATGTAGGGAAATAACAAGCACTCGCGTACAGGAAAGTAATGATTAATAATAAAAAAACAACAACAACAACTATGTGTGGCGCTGATTTTGTGGCGACGTGCTCTCCCCAGGAAGAGTAGTCTGAATTTCACACAGGGGAACCTGCCGTTATGGAAAGTGGTATTCAGTTCTGTCGAATTGCATTGTATTGTATTGTTAGTGCATTTGCATTGCATTGCGTTGTGTTGTGGCTGTACTGTATTGCATTGCGTTGCATTATATTGCATTGTATTGTATTGTATTGTACGACATATTATTGTATTGCATTTCATTGTATTGCATTGTATCTTATTGTATTGTAGCGCACCTGTATTACATAGTATTGTACTGTGTTGAATTATACTGTTTTCTATTGTATTGGTATTGCACTTTATTCTATTGCATAATATCGTACCGTATCCTCGAAACACACACACATACACACAACACACACACACACACACACACACACACACACACACACACACACACACACACACATACATACATACACACACACCACAACACACACACACACACACACACACACACACACAACACACACAACACACACACA
>CM060342.1:22752872-22762872 GCA_030674155.1 Stramonita haemastoma | reverse complement strand
GGGGGGGGGAGGGTACGAGCTAGCATCTTTCACTTCAAATGTTGTTCACTATCCCTGCTATAAAATTTCTCGTAACAAAATCGCGGTCATTGTCCACATCAGGTCTGGAAACATCCTCCTCATCCTAGCCCACTTTTATGCAAAAAGTGTTCCCCTTCTTCAAAAGACCATAATCTGGTATCTTTCTTCTTCTTCTTTCTTCTTCCCATAGTCTGTTTAGACCGTAGGGGCGCCACGGAAGACCTCGCAACCAGCTCTCTCCATTTCCCTCTGTCCTCGACCTTTCTCAGGGTGTCACTCAGCCTGAAAGGGCCCGTCCACTCTTGGATGTTGTCCTCCCATCTCTTTCTCTGCCTGCCTCTCCTTCTCCCGCCTTGCACGGTTCCCTTTCAGAATCGTCTTGGCAAGCCCGTGTTGATCTTGCGAGCGTGCCCATACCACTTCAGTTTGCGTTTTTTTTGACTGAGGTCAAGAGATCTTCAAAGGGCCGATGGCTTGACCGATTGTGATTCTCAATTCCTCGTTGGTAATGTGGTCTTTGTAAGAGGTGCCAAGGAGTACCTAAATACCTAAAAAAGGAAAAAAAGGGTGATTCTCAAGATCCTTAAGCAACCAGATAGTTATTAAAGTATTATGCAACCAGATAGTTAGTGCAACCAAGATAGTGCAACCAAGAATCCAAATTATGCAACCAAGATCGTTATGCAACCAAGATGTTAATGCAGTGGAACCAAGACTGTTAGTGCATCGAAGACCGTTAGTGTAATTAAGATCATTATTGCAACGTTAGTGCAACCCAAGACCGTTCGTGCAACCAAGATCGTTAGTGCAACATTAGTGCAACCACTGGAAGGAGGTGGCAGGATGGTTAAGACGTTCGCCTGCCAATATGTAAACTCGTGAGTTTCTGGTTCGTACCCACCTCGCCGTTTTTCCCAGTTTGATGAAAAAACGAACTGAATGTCAAAGTCATTGGATAAGACTCAAACGAGGCCCCGTGTGCGAACGCACGCAGAACATCTGCGCACACGTTAAAACCAGTTCCGCCTTTCTGAAGAGCAGGCCATCGTGTGCCGGTAGGAGCGGATTACAAAATTATCAAAAAAACAACAACAGCATGCACACAGGTGTCGTGTTTGGACACCATCCCCAGAGAACAGTCGGGGAGTTGGAGTCCCAGGGCGGCTCAGGGCTGTATATGGCAAGTTCTGGTGGCTCCTGCGATGGTACTGGAACCATTCGTATCGGTCATTGCCTTTCCAATGGATCATTCCAGTGGCGTGGAGAGGGGGGGGGGTCTGCTGCATGGGTAACAGCTTGCCTCCATACTTACTTACCTAGGCTTTGCGCTCTAAAGACTAGAGTGCAACTCCATAGTCGTCTGAGACTGATGGGTGCCTACTACTACTAGTGCAACCAAGATCGTTTGTGCAACATTTGTAGAACAAATACCGTTGGTGCAACATTAGTAGCGCAACCAAGATCGCTTGCGCAACATTAGTAGTGCAATCAAGACTTTTAGTGCACCATTAGTACAAACAAAATCGTTAGTGCAATATCAGTGCAACCTTAGTACAACCAAGATCGTTAGTGCACCTAAGATCTCTCTCTCTCTCTCTCTCTCTCTCTCCTCTCTCTCTCTCTCTCTCTCTCTCTCTCTCTCTCTCTCTCTCTCTCTCTCTCTCTCTCTCTCTCTCTCTCTCTCTCTCTCTCTCTCTCTCCAAATATATATATGTATATGTATATATACACATATTATATATATATATATTCCTATGCACACACAATATATATATATATATATTATATATATATATACATACATACATACATACATACATACATACAACAACACACACACACACACACACACACACACACACACACACACACACACACAACACAAATAATATAATATAATATATATATAATGATAAATAACACCGACTTCGATAAAAAAAAATATGAAAAATAACAAACCCACTCTGCCCATCAATTAATTAAGTTGTCCAGAACTTTACCTAACAGACTTGTCAACTGATCCCTTGACTTCTCACACTTCCTCACATCCCCCTGCCCCCCCCCCCCCCCCCCACACACACACACACCACCACCCTTCTCCCCCTCCTCTCCTCCCCCCCAAAAAAAACAGTCTAATTCTCCTCTCCCCTCCCCTTCCCCCCCCCCACCACCCTCGTTCCCTGCCACACCCTCACTTTCGTTTCCCAAACAGGACAGCTGGGGGTCTGAAAGGTTGGGCAATTTAGATGATGGGTTGTTATTTATAAAATAAAGACTCGGAAGTTTTGTCCAGAAAAACAACACAAGTTCACGGAAGCGTGCGTACGTGCGTGCGTGCGTACGTGTGCGTGGTGTGTGTGTGTGTGTGTGTGTGTAGTATGTGTGTGTGTGTGTGTGTGTGTTGTTGTGTGTGTGGTGTGTGTTGTGTGTGTGTGTGTGTGTGTGTTGTGTGTGTGTGTGTGTGTGTGTGTGTGTGTTTGTGTGTGTGTGTGTATGTGTGTGTGTGTGTTGTGTGTGTGTGTAGGTATGTGTGTGTGTGATGTGTGTGTGTTGTGTGTGTGTTGTGTGTGTGTGTGTGTGTGTGTTGTGTGTGGTGTATGTGTGTGTGTGTGTGTGTGTGTGTTGTGTGTGTGTGTAGGTTGTGTGTGTGTGTTGTGTGTGTGTGTGTGTGTGTGTGTGTGTGTGTGTGTGTGTGTGTGTGTGCTATGGGTTGCATCGGGAGCATTTATGAATCAGATAAAAACAACCCTTCCCTAGTAGTTGGGGAGTCTTTGAAAGCTTTTTTTTTTTTTTTTTGTCTAGTCAAGGCCCGCCCCCTTTTGTGGTTGTTTGTTGGTTGGGTTGTTGGTTGGTTGGTTGGTTTGGTTGGTGGCGGTTTTGTCATCAAGCCTATTCAATTTCTTTTCTTTTCTTTTTTTGTTTTGTTTGTTGGGTTGTTTTTTTGTGTGTGTGTGTTGTGTGTGTGTTTTTGTTTGGAGTTGGGGGGTGTGTGTGTGGTGGGGGGTGGGTGTTTTGTTGTTCTGTCTCTCCTCTCCCCTTCTCTCTTTTTTGTGTTTGTGAAAGGTTTTGGTTTCTTTTCTTCTTTTTTCTTTTTTAATTGTGTCTGGTTCTTTGGTTGGTTTTTTTTTCTGAAGGGGGTAGGGGTGGTGGTGGTTAGGAAGCTGGGGGCGGGGGAGGGGGGAGGGGGGCTTGGGACTCGAGATGGTGGTTTAAAAGGAAGATGATTGTTGTCTTTGTTTGCATGTCTTGATTTTATTCATTTTCATCATTTATTTAAATTTTTCATTATTATATTATATATTTTTTTTGCGCGCCTTGGCTTCAGTACAGTCCCCCAGTTCCAGCTGTAAATAGATACCTGCCCTCTTTAGGGTCAGGGAAGGTAAAGCAGCCAGGAGAGGAGATGGGCGCCGCCCTCAATGTTTTATGCTGGCCCCTAGAGAGCTGAGGTCTCTGACGCCTCGCTCCCCTACGACTTCATAGGTTATGGGACACCTTTCCTTTTACCGAGAAAACATCGCTGTAGAAATAGAAACACATGGTGTTGGGTTTATTTGGCACTGATGGACCATCAGCATGTATGGTTTTTATGCAAATCAAAGATGATGTCATAGTGATGAACCTGCACAGTGTTTTTTGACTTGACTTGACTTGACTTGTCACGCTCTCTGCTTTGCAGACGAGTTGAAAATTGTTTTTGATAAATCACAACACATGTTACCTCGTAAGACACTTTTCATCAACAAGAAAAGTTAAGATAAAATCATGAAGCCATTTATCAAAATCGATGGCTAAGCTTACAGCCATAGCATTCAATTGCAAAAAACCCCCAAAAAACTCGTTCATAACAATAAATCTAACAGATGAATGGTCATTACATAATAATGGGCCTGAACATCAAAAAAAAAAAATCAGTCAAAATAATGACGTGTCTTAGTCACACGTATATCATGGCTCCTATATATGATTGTCAACATGTTACTAGATCAAATAAGCGATCTTGAAATCAGCCTCAGCGACCCACTAAAACTAAAGGCCGCTAATTTACTTGTTTTTCAAAGCTGATTTTCATACGATCTGCAATCGTGTGCAAGCTAACCCTTGTTGTTATTCCTTGATCTTGTTTGTGTCATCATACAACTGCACTTTCTTGGCACGAAAAGTTGTTATTCTCTTGCAGCCTCTAATAGGTCTAAATTGATAAAATTGTCCTCCCCCCCCTCTCACCCCTCCTCCTACTTCCTCACCCTCAAATTCAGTCATGAAAAGTGCACACAACAACAAAACACAGCAATGGGAGTGAGTCGGCTTATCGTGAACGTAAACAAAGTTTTTAGAATTGGAAGTGTGTATTACTCATGACCCTGGTGTTTCCAAATGCTCTAGATATCGCCCCTGTGAACTTGTCCTCTTTTTATACCATCCCCCTGTCACAGAAAAGAACAAAAAGAAAAAAAACAAACAACAACTGCATACTTCCAAACTCGTGATGTTCATACTTTGGAATTGCAGAAGAGAGAGAAGGGTATGGGGTGGTAGTAGAAGGAGGAGGGGTGGTGGTGGGTGGTGGGGGTGTAGGGGGTAGGCAACAAAATAAGCAGAAAAACAGAGTTTTAAGTGACTAAGAAGGAAGGTCATCTGAATGAGACGTGGACGGAATCAGGAACAAGGGTACCGTGCTGACACAACAGGAACAGATTGGGGAGATAGGCGGCAAAAAAAGAACAGTAGGAAAGTTGGGAGGGAGGGAGGGAGGGGGTGGGTAGATTTCGAAATCCAGAGTTATGCGTTCCTTGAAATGATTAGTCATCGTCTTTTCAGCGGATGACAAAATTAAAAAAAAAAATCCAACCCAGCATGCACACAGATGTCGTGTTTGGACACCATTGCCGAGGAAAAATCGGGAGTTGGGGTCCCCAGGGCGGCTCGGGGCTGTATAATGGCAACGTTCTGGTGGCTCCTGCGAGGTACTGGAACCATTCGTATCGGTCATCGACTTTCCAATGGATACATTCCAGTGGCGTGGAGAGGGGGGGGGGGGGGGGGGGGGTCTGCTGCATGGGTAACAGCTTGCCCTCCATCTTACTTACCCTAGGCTTTGCGTCTCTAAAGACTAGAGTGCAACTCCATAGTCTCCCATTCCACCTGATGGCCTCCTCCTACTACTACTACTACTACTATCTCTATCTTTCAAAACTCTGTGTATGCATAGGTTGTCTTGTATTCGATTTGAGAAATGTTGACAGCGGACAGTCCAAAATGGTTTTATCTTTATTTTACTTCTTCCTTCCCTTACCTCCCCTTACCTCCCCCCTCTTTTTCTTTTTCTGATGTTTCTATCCTTGGAAATATTCTGGTGTACTGCAGATTTCCAAGAAGTTAAACTGCATCGTATGACATCATAATGGTTCCATGTTAGCTTTCATCATCCCGAATCGTTATCATCATCATTATCATTTTATTTTTATTTATTCTTTTATATTGAGGATAATGGAATAAGCACTAATGTGCTTTTATCATAAAACATCATCACTATCATCATCATGAATTACCATTATATCATCATCATCATCATCATTATCGTCATGAATTATAATCATGAATTTTTACCATCATTAACATCATCATCATAAATTATCATCATCATCATCATCACTCATCATCACCATCATCATGAGGGAGGGACGGGATAGCCTAGTGGTCAGAACATTGCCCTTGCAATCTGACAACCCAAGTTCGACTCCCAGTTCGAGGGGATTTTCTCCCCTGGAGTTAACAATAGTGCTGACTCCATTCTCCCTAAAAGTCTTTCGGATAGACTGTAAACTGAGGTCCCGTGTGCGAACGCACGCAGAACATCTTGCGCACACGTTAAATCCTGATCCGCTTTTCGTAAGAATAGGCCATTGTGTGCCGATGGGAACAGATGACAATATTTACAAAACGGCATACACACGGTGACTGGATAAAAAAAAGCATATGAGTGCTTATTCCATTATCCTCGATATAAAAAGTATTTTAAAAAATAATATAAAAAGAATTTTAAAAAATCATGAATTACCATCATCATCATGATTAATTATCATCATCATTAACATCATCATCATGAGTCATCATCATCATCATCACCATGAATCATCATCATCACCATATCATCATCATCATCATCATCCATCATCATCTCATCATCATCATCATCATCATTCATATCATCATCAACCATCCTCATTACCAAGTGATCGTTCATTTTTAATTTTATTATTAATGATGTTGTTTATCTGCTACTTAATGGTGGTTTAAATAGCAGGACTTCCATCCGACAAGGAAAATCTGGAACAGTCAGTCTGGTTTTGTGATGAGAAATAATCAGACTGTTTTTATGCTGCACTCAGATGGGCACCACCTGGGAAAAGGAAGAGGGGCATGCCGTTAGGTACATGGAGGAGAACTATAGAGAAGAAATGAAAATAATGGGCAAAACATGGAATGAGATTGGCTGGTTTGCCCAAGACAAGATGGCTGGAGGTAGACTTGTTGGCGTTTTTTGACTGTGGTTAGGAGATCTTCAAAGGGCCCGATGGCTTGACCGATTCTGATTCTCACTTCCTCGTTCGTAATGTGGTCTCTGTAAGAGATGCCAAGGAGTCTGCGAAAGCATCTCATCTCTGTGGCCTGTATTCTCCTCTCCAGATCCGCTGTGAGGGTCCATGACTCACAAGCATACAGGAATATTGAGATGACCAGAGTGCGCATCAGCTTGATCTTTGAGCTGAGCGAGATGTTCCTGTTCTTCCAAATGGTCTTCAATTTTGTCAGCGCGGTAACTGTCTGTGGAATCCTTGCGAGTATTTCAGGCTTGGATCCCTTGTCTGTTACTTGCCCATGCCAAAAATGGGGGGAGGGGGGGCTCTGGTTTTTCATTTTGGTGGGTGGTGATGTTGCTAATTGATTTTGCTTTCTTTGTTGTTGGTTTTGTTGTTGTTTTAGCAATAATTGATATAAACAAAGGGCTAAGGCCTGGGGAGGGGATAGCTCAGTGGTCAGAGCACTCGCTTTCCCCAAGCCAAGGTTAAGCAGCATCGAGCGTAGTTACCAACTGGATGGGGGACCGTTTGCGCGCCTTGGTTTCAGTACAGTCCCCCAGTCCACCCAGCTGTATATGGGTACCTGCTCTCTTTCGGGTCAGGAAAGGTAAAGCAGCGAGGGAGAGGAGATGGGCGCCTCCCTCAATATGCTGGTCCCTGGAGAAGCTGAGGTCTCTGATGCCTCGCTACCCTACGACCACATAGGTTATGGGACACCCTTACCTTTTTTTTTTGTTTTCGCTAAGGCTTACATAAAAAGGTGTAGCTTTAAAATGTTATGCTGATGATGTTTTCATTATGACCTAGATCTTATCTGAACAACCTGTACTCACCATCATAGGGCAAAATCCTTTGAAGTTGATGTATGGTTGCCTACGTAGTGAGGTACTTGTATGTGTACACACACACACACACACACAACACACACACACACACACACACACACACACACACACACACACACATACACACACACACACACACACACACACACACACACACACACACACACACACTAAAACTTGTAAAGAGACGTTCAATTGAAGACCAACACACATTAATCTGTTTTTTAATATTATTAAAAAACACCTTTTAAATCTTTCATAGATCATTTTTAGAATGTCGAAAATGTTACCTTCCTATATCTGTCTATCTATCTATCTATCTATCTATCTATCTATCTATCTATCTATCTATCTATCTATCTATCTATCTATCTATACCGTAAAATCCCTAGCATACGCCCACCCCCCTGTGCACTGATTTAGGGCAAAATTGGGGGGTGGGCGTTTTCTAGGGATAGACCCCTTTGCACAAAGTAATTTTTGTGCTCAACCGTGTAATTGAGTGAATACAAACCCTGAAAGCATGTAAATTAGGTCGTGTGAGTAGAAGTGAAGGAAAATAGAAAAAAAGGGACTTTGAGGCAAAGAAGGCCAACGAGTTCCATCGCTTTCCGTTGCTCTCCGTTGTAGGTCCCTGTTTTGCAATACCCTGCCTTCAGATCTTTCATCTTCCAGATAATGCAGCACACCTTGGTCGACATGTTCAGATCTAACTGCTGGTCCTTTTGAGTTTCGTTTTTGTTTGTCTTTTCCTACTGCTGTTCAAGTCTATCTCTATTTTCACTCCCTTCCCTGATCCTCTTCCTATCCACAGAAAATTCATGGGCACACTCCGAACATTCCCACCTGCTTTGTTATCCAGATACTGGAGGGCTTCCAATTTGAAAGATACAGTGTAAGACTGTCCCTTCGGCATTTTGCAAAAATGGCACAGAGAGATTCAAGAACCAACTTCCGGCCATCGGGAAGCATCGTCAAAGTACCGGTACGTCACTGACAGACAAAAGACGTCAGTGGAATAAGCATGACGCAATCTTAAGTCACTTTGTTGGGGATGGGTGGGAGTGAGGAGAGGGGACAAAGAATAAGAAAAAAGGAAAGAAACACGAAAAGGTAAAGAAGTGGGAAAAGATGACTTTTAGAACAGTCTGCACAAATCCTGTTGAAAGTGAGCATAGTCTCTTTGAAAAAAGCAGGGTGGGCGTTTGCTAGGTAGCTACCCCTGTGCACAACTTTTGACCCAAAGTGGGGGGTGGGCGTTTGCTAGATGGTGGGCTTATGCTAGGGATTTTACGGTATATCTATATCTATCTATATCTCTCTCTATATATATCTCTCTCTATATCTATATCTATCTATCTATATCTATCTATCTATCTATATCTATCTATCTATCTATCTATCTATCTATCTATCTATCTATCTATCTATCTCTCTCTCTCTCTCTCTCTCTCTCTCTCTCTCTCTCTATATATATATATATATATATGTGTGTGTGTGTGTGTGTGTGTGTGTGTGTGTGTGTGTGTGTGTGTGTGTGTGTGTGTGTGTGTGTTGAGAAAACTAGAAGTGGATCAAGACTCTTTCTTTCTTCTTTCTTTCCTTCTTAATTTCTTCTTGTTCTCTCTCTCTCTCTCTCTGTGTGTGTGTGTGTGTGTGTGTTGTGTGTGTGTGTGTGTGTGTGTGTGTGTGTGTGTGTGTGTGTGTGTGTGTGTGTGCATTTGGATTTATTGGGACTATTGATTGCTATCGGTTATATGACTGTGTAAGAATGGGTTGTGTGCAAGCATTTTGATTTGTCTTTGCGAGATATAGCGCTATATAAATCATTATTATTGTTATACTACTACTACTACTACTACTACTACTACTACTACTACTAACTACTACTACTACTACTACTACTACTACTAAATAAAAAATGATAACAAGGGTGAACTTAAAACACAGCCTTGTTTACCACCTTTTTGACACCTGCAGTATTCAGAATATAAAATATCCCTTTTTGTGATGCAGACAGACTAACACAGTGTCTTCACTTGTCTCAGTACATATTTAGCCTATAATCATCATGCTATTTCCTTAGGATGTTTCATTATGTGTCACTATTCGCTTAAAAAAAAAAAAAAAAAAAATATATATATATACATGTATATGTGTGTGTGTGTATTCATATCAACAACCACCCTCCACAACACCATTGGTCCTCCTTCATAATAAATCTAACGCTTATCTATAAGAAAAACAACACAGATGACAGATAAACCTGTTTTTAGGTGGATCGGTGGTCTAGGTGGTCACGCGCCTTGCCTAGAAAGCAAAAAGTCCGGGTCGGAGTGTGCGGGGTTCGTACCCCGTTTGGACCCAAAACTTTTTCCCCATCCATTAGACCCTGAGTGGTGGTCTGGGCGCTAGTCTTTCGGATGAGACGATAAACCGAGGTCCCGTGTGTTACACATCACTATTTAGCGCACGTAAAAGAACCCACGGCAACAAGGGGGTTGTCCCTGGCAAAATTCTGTAGAAAGAAGCCACTCTGATAGGGAAACA
>CM060342.1:22740372-22742872 GCA_030674155.1 Stramonita haemastoma | reverse complement strand
CAACACAACACAATACAATACAATACAATACAAAAGCAATACAACACAAAGCAATACAATATACAAAACAATACGACAATACAATACAATACAAAGTCGACGATACAATACAATAAAAAGTCGACCGACTCCACTCCCCCATACAAGACTATAAACAGAGGTCCTTGCATGCGAACGAACACAGAACATTTTCCGCTCACGTGAAAACCTGCTCCACCTTTCGGAAGAGTAGGCCTTTGCATACTGGATGAAGCAGATGACGAAAAAAAAGAAAAGAAAAAAAAAAAAAGAAACCGCATGCATGCAAGTGTCGAGTTTAGACAATTTCCCTGAAGTCGGAATGCGGCTACCCTTCGGATGAGACTTTAAACCGAGGCCCCTTGTGCGAACGCACGCAGAACATCTTGCGCACACGTTATCTCCTGTTCCGCTTTTCGTAAGAGAAGGCCATCGTGTGCCGGTGGGAACAGATGACAATATTTACAAAACTGCATACACACGGGGACCGGATGAAAAAAAGCACATGATTGCTTATTCTGTTATCCTCGATATAAAAGAATAAAATAAAATAAATAAAATGGGTGAAAACGGTCGCATACGTAAAGATCTCACGATGTGACATAAAAAAGACGAATCAATGCGCGCGCGCACACACACACACACACACACACACACACACACACACACACACACACACACACACACACACACACACACACACACACACACACACACATCATTTCAGTCCTCTTTATTGCTGTAATCATCGTCGTCGTCATTATTGTTGATTTTTTCTTTTTCATTTTCTTACATACTTTTCTTTTGTAGATGGCTTGATGGGAAAAAAAAAAGCATGTGTTTTGCTTACTCAATGTACCATCTGTAAAATAAAAATTTGACTTTGACTTTGACTTTGACTTTGACTTTGACTTTGACTTTGACTTTCACACACACACACACACACACACACACACACACACACACACACACACACACACACACACACACACACACAACCATTCCCATTCTCATTCTCAATTCTGCTAAGTTCCGAACCCGCAAATTTAAAAAAAAAAAAAGAAAGAAAGAAAGAAAAGAAAAGAAAATCCAGGATATTTTGACGTCATAATGTTTCAAATTACGTTATTTAGGAATTTCGTACTTGCAGACACACTACACTGGTGCCAGGCTGTCTCTTTTCCTTGAACTTGTTCCAGTTGTCGGTTGGTTTTAGTTCTCATGTTATTATTATTCAGTCAGTCCCATCCATTCAGAGTACTTCAAAGCAAAATTATGACTAACTGACAAACAGCGGTAGAGATAGGGCGGGGTGGTGGGTGGGGGGTTGAGGGGGTTGAGGGTGGGTGTGGGTGGGTGGGGAGGTGAGAGGGGATATGAGTTAATTTTAGAGGGAGGAGGTGCTGTTTTTGAGAGAGAGAGAGAGAGAGAGAGAGAGAGAGAGAGAGAGAGAGAGAGAGAGAGAGAGAGAGAGAGAGAGAGAGAGAGAGAAGAGAGGTTCCTTCTTTTGAGTGTGTGTGTGTGTGTGTGTGTGTGTGTGTGTGTGTGTGTGTGTGTGTGTGTGTGTGTGTGTATGTGTGTGAAAGAAGAAGAGAGAGAGAGAGAGAGAGAGAGAGAAGAGAGAGAGAGGAGAGAGAGAGAGAGAGAGAGAGAGAGAGAGAGAGAGAGAGAGAGAGAGAGAGAGAAGTAGATCAGTCTTGTGTGTGTGTGTGTATGAGAGAGAGAGAGAGAGAGAGAGAAGAGAGAGAGAGAGAGAGAGAGAGAGAGAGAGAGAGAGAGAGAGAGAGAGAGAGAGAGAGAGAGAGAGAGAGAGAGAGAGGACAGACAGACAGACAGACAGACAGACACACACACACACACACACACACACACACACACACACACACACACACACACACACACACACACACACAGAGACACACACACTACACAGACACAGAAAGTGGGTGGTGGGGGGGGGGGGGAGGGGAAGAAGGGAAAAAAGGGCCTTGGTCCAAAATGGCAAGAAGATGAATTAAAATTCCTGTTCTGTAGGTTAAAGATGAATGAACTTGAAGAAGAAAAGCTAGACCACTTTTGAGAGAGAGAGAGAGAGAGCCCACCCCTACCCCCCTCTCTCTCTAACCCCCCCCCCCTCCCTTCTCCCTCCCACCCCCTACCAAAAATGACGACGACGACGATGACGACGATGATGATAGTAAAAAGATTTAAAAAAAAGTAAAATGAAAGTTGATCTAGCTAGAGGCGAGAAAGGGTGGGGGGCCAAGGTTAGGGAATTTCAATGATTAAAAAAAAAAAAAAATTCATCGTGGCTTTGTTTAGGGGTTTTATATCTATAGGGGTCTGTGAGTCTGTGTTTGTTTAGGATAATCGTTTTGGCACCTGGGTGACTTTGTTTTCTGTGTGTGTGTGTGTGTGTGTGTGTGTGTGTGTGTGTGTGTGTGTGTGTGTGGTTGTGTGGGGGTGGGGGTGGGGGGAGTGA
>CM060342.1:22711814-22729314 GCA_030674155.1 Stramonita haemastoma | reverse complement strand
ACAACAATTTACAGTTTTAACAAATTCGAATGTACACACACACACACACGCACGCACGCAAGCACGCAGCAGGCGCGCGCGCACACACACCTACAATCAAACTAACAACATTTCAAACTTAAATCTTTCATATTGATAATAATATAAATTTATGAACATATTTATAAACATGATAATCACCTATCACTACTAACAACGTGTGCGCGCGTGTGCAAGCGCTTGTGTGCATGCGTGAAATAGTTGATGGTTCTATTCTTGTTCTTTGATTATTCCCCTTGTCTAAGGGCTGTAATGCTAGGGACAATAAAATATTGCCATTGTCATTCTGTCTCTCTGTCTCTCTGTCTCTCTGTCTCTCTGTCTCTGTCTCTGTCTCTGTCTCTCTCTCTCTCTCTCTCTCTCTCTCTCTCTCTCTCTCTCTCTCTCTCTCTTCTCTCTCTCTCTCTCTCTCTCTTTATTGGGTTGCTCTCTTCGCAGCTGTCTCCTCTCAATTCTAATCTATTTGATTTATTTCATTATAATCAGTATATCTGTTTTGAGATTAATATTCAAGTTAGTTAGGGATTATGTGTTTGTTGAATACATAGCCCCCCCCCCCCCCCCCCTCTCTCTCTCTCTCTCTTTTGTTTCGGGACATATGTTTTATGTGATTTGCTATTGATAGTTTTTTTCATGATGAAGATATTGGTTAAGTTTTGTTTTTATGCCGTTTACTAAAATGTTATAATTTATATGACTGATATTTTGATAGATGGCGGTAACATGATGTTTTTCAATTGTTGAACTCGTTGGGTTTTCTTTATTGCTACTTATTTATTTGCGTCTTTTTATCATAATCATATTTATCATTGATTGTTGATTGCTTATTTTCAGTTCTCTGTCTGTGTGTACGTTTGTTATTTTATTATTGTCTTCATGTTATTTTTCTTTTCGTATTGTCATCATGTTGTTGTTTGTTTGTTTTTTATTTGGTTGGATTTTGTTTGTTGTTTTGTTTGTTTAGAGTTTGTTTTTTTATATTATGTTATCCCTGTTTACGGGCGGGGATTGGATGTAAAAAAAGCACATGAGTGCTTATTCATTATCATCGAAATAAAAGATTTTGATAGATCTCTCTCTCTCTCTAAATATTTTTTGAATAGGTTTTTTCTTGTTTGTACTTGCTGTTGGCTTGCTGTTTTAAAAAAAAAATTATTTATTATATTATTTTTTTTATTTTAATTTTATTTTTTTTAGCCTCTCTGTTTTTTGTTTAAGTGGTTTGTTTTGTGGGTTTTTTTTTTTGGGGGGGGAGGTGTTTATTATTATTATTATTATTTTTTTTTATTCATCTTTTACTTTTTTATATTATTATTGGTTTGCTACCTTGTTTAATTTTTGTATCTTTTGGTTTTGTTTGTTTGTTTGGATTTTTGTTGTTGTTTGTTTGGTTGGTTGGTTGTTTTTTTTTTTTTTTTTTGGGGGGGGGGGGGGGGGGGGTGTTTGTTTTTTTTAGATAGATAGATGGCTTGATGAAAAAAAGCAACCTTATTGCTTACTCAATGTACCATCTGGAAATAAAATTTTGATTTGATTTGATTTTGATTTGATTTGATTTGATCTCTCTCTCTATTTCACTCTTTCTGGTGTGCTTGATTATCATCAGTGTATGAATCAATGTATCTGTTTTGACATCACATTTTGGATTAGTTGGGGACTACATGCTTGTTGAATACAGATCTATTTTCTTTAAATAATAATACAAATGATAATACATGGAATTTATATAGCGCTTTATATTGCAATAATAAATCAAGGACTTGCCTTCAAAACTATACAACATACAAGCAATCAACAACAATGAACAGTTTTTAACAAATTCGAATGTACACACACGCACGCGCACCAACACTCATGCACGCACGCACGCACACATACACCACACACGTGCGCGCGCGCGCGCGTGTACACACTTATAAAGGTTATAAACTTTGGCGGGGTGAAGGGGATTTCAGATATTGAAGGTAGTTCATAGGTTGAACTTTTGTTGCTGTTGGGTTGTTGTTTTTTCCGGGGTGGGGGGTGGGGGTGGGGATTTTTTATTTTATTTATTTTATTTTATTTTTTATTATTTTTTTTTTAACTTGTTTTCGTTTGTTTTCTTCTCTGATAGTCCATAATCCGTTAACGGGTGGAAAAAAAGTATCTGTAAGGCTTGAACAATAATGACAAAGATAAAGATCTCCACATAAACGTCTGTGTCAAAGGTCAGGTGAGTAGGAAAAAATGTTAGGAAAGGAAACGCCTTTCTCTTTCAGCTGTTCAAAGGACTTTTATTGATTGAGTGATGAGTGAGTTATTGATTTATTTATTTATCTATTTATTTATTTATTCATTTATTTATTTGTTCTTTTCTCTCGAGGATAATAAATTAAGCGTTTATGCACTTTTTTTTTTAAACATCTAGCACCTATGTGTATCACTTTTGTTGTAATTTTTTAATACGTTCCCACCAGCAGCGCACTATAGCCTACTCTTCCAAAAAGCGGAACGGGCTTTAAAACGTGTGCGCAAAGATGTTCTGCGTGCGGTTCGCACACAGGACCATCTCGGTTTATAGTCTCATCCGAATTAAGTGTGCTAGTCAGTGTGAAAACCACGCAGATACAAAGTCACTGTACTGTATTGGGGGGACGGGATAACCTAGTGGTCAGAACATTACGCTCGCAATTTGACGACCCAGGTTCGATTCCCGGTCGAGGGGACTTTTCCTCTGGAGTTAACGTCAGTGCTGACTCTACTCCCCCCAAAAGTCTTTCGGATGAGACTAAAAACCGAGGCCCCGTGTGCGAACGCACGCAGAACATCTTGCGCGCACGTTAAATCCTGTTCCGCTTTTCGTAAGAGTAGGCCACCGTGTGGCCGGTGGGAAAGATGGCATTTACAAAACTACATACACACGGGGACTGGATGTAAAAAAAAAGCATATGATTGCTTATTTCATTATCCTCGATATAAGAGAATAAATAAATAAATAATATAAAATGTACTAACTAGCGTTGTTACTGGTTTTCCTCTTTAGGCCAAGCATTTCAAATATTGGGTATGGATCATAGGCAAGTGCTCTCTAATCTGAATGAACCATAAAAGATTTCACCAAAATAATGTTTCTTTTGGTTTTTAAATGTAGACTGAATGCATCTGTTTTACATTTCAGTTTTTTCATTCTTTTATTTATTTATTTTTTAAATTTTATTCTTTTATATCGATGATAATAGAATAAGCACTCATGTACTTTAAAGAAAGAACACTAGCTTTGTGCTGAAAAATCATAACATTTTTTGTACAACAATTTTTCCACATAGATTTAGGTTTAAATTCATGCTTTGGAGGAAACTTGCAATGACATTGTATAAAAGGAGTGCTCGACTGCACTGACGAGTATATAATCTTGTGCATGCCTGTCTTTTTCTTTTGAGAGGTATCTGAAGACAATATACATTATATAGTGTCATAGCGTGTCAAAGAGTTCATGTATAGTTATTTGATGGGCTGATCGAGTATATTTGAATGTAAGGAAGGGGACAGAGATAGAGAGTGATAGACAGAGCGAGAGGGGGGTGGAGAGAGAGAGAGAGAGAGAGAGAGAGAGAGAGAGAGAGAGAGAGAGAGAGAGAGAGAGAGAGAGAGAGAAGAGAGAGAGAGAGAAGACAGACAGACAGACAGACAGACAGACAGACAGACAGACAGACAGACAGACAGACAGACAGACAGACAGACAGCTGTATATGTATCCACTATCTTGTGCATACACTCTACATTTGCAAACACACATAAATATATTCATGAAAGGAACTCAAAAGACCGTGATCAAGTTTTTGGTTTATTTTCGTTACGAAAATTTTTCATTTGGGTGTGTCAATGGCCTGTGGTGTGTGCTCACCATGTTTATAGAAGGTACACACTCTGTCAGTTCTAAATACTCAATCTTACTAAATATCTAATCAATTCTAAATATCAATACAAATCTTCAACAAATCTATCAATTCTAAATATCAATTACAAATCTATCAATTCTAAATATCCATTACAAATCTATCAATTCTAAATATCCATTACAAATCTATCAATTCTAAATATCCATTACAAATCTATCAATTCTAAATATCAATTACAAATCTATCATTCAATATCCATTACAAACTATCACAATATCTACAAATCTATCAATTCTAAATATCAATTACAAATCTATCAATTCTAAATATCCATTACAAATCTATCAATTCTAAATATCAATTACAAATCTATCAATTCTAAATATAAATTACTAAATCTATCACTTACAAATATCACTTCTAAATCTATCACTTCTAAATCCATCACTTTAAATCATCACTTCTAAATCCATCACTTCTAAATCCATCACTTCTAAATCTATCACTTCTAAATCCATCACTTCTAAATCATTTCTAAATCATCACTTCTAAATCCATCAATTCTAAATCCATCAATCATAAATCTATCAATTACAAAGCCATCAACTACAAATCTATCAATTTTGTACAAAAATACAAGGAAAACTGCAAGAAGTTTCGGCTACATGAAACAGTTTTTGTTAATCTTCCAAAAGAACAATATTTTCCTATTCTCATTCAGATGGACAAACTTTTCATTTTAATTATTCAGTTAAAGGTGAAAAATACAAGCATTGCTTGATATGACTACATGCATCTAAATCAATAATCACACAACAACCCTGATAAGCCAGAGACATTCAAGCCTCCAAAACTATTGAAACAGATGCCAAATATAAAAAAATTACATTGCTGAATATGTACATCTAAAAGCATCGCGTAATTCACTCAAGAAAGGGCAATGTATTATCTGGAAAGGTGGTCTAGAGGTAGCATGCCTGTCTAGAAAACGAAAAGTCCGGGTCGGAAATGTGCGGTGGTTCGAATCCCGTTTGGGGCCAAAATTCCCCCCCCCCCCCCCCCCTATCCATTAGACCATGAGTTGCGGTCTGGGTGCTAGTATTTCGGATGAGACGATAAGCCGGGGTCTCGTGTGTTACAGTTATTTAGCGCACGTAAAAGAACTCACGGCAACAAGAGGGTTGTCCTTGGAAAAATTCTGTAGAAAAAAGCCACCCTGATAGGGAAACAAATACAGTTACGGACAAGGAAAAAAGGTGGCGCTGCACTTGTGGCGACGCACTCTCCCCAGGAAGAGAAGCCCGAATTTCACGCAGAGAAATCTGCTACGACATAAAAGTGGTATTTAAAAAAAATCTGAAAGTTTAATTGGGTCACACTTTGCAGTATCATTGTGCTTGCTGTTTATGCAAGAGAACAATGTGAAGTAAACCAACCCAATGAATGAGAAACAAAACCACACAAACATAAAAAGCATGTCCCTTACAGCTGGCGGGAATAGATCAAGCTCAAGACAAGCACATGCTTCATGAGCAATACCCATAAATTCGCTACGATGATTCACAATAATGATATCAGGCTATGTTGGAATAATGAAACTGCATACACACGAGGACTGGATGTGAAAAAAAATAGCACAAGAGTGCTTATATCATTATCCTCGAAATAAAAGAATAATAAAAAAAAAAATAATAATGACTTACAGGTATAGTGGATAAACAGCAGTTGACAATAAGCAAAATTAGAAGAAAAAAAAAGCCACTCTGATAGGGAAACAAATATTTGCAGACAGGAAACAAAAAAAAAAAAGGTGGCGCTGCTCTTGTAGCGGATGCTCTCCTCGAGAAGAGCAGCCCGAATTTCAGGCAGAGAAATCTGCCCTGACATAAAGTGGTATAAGATAAAATCAAAATCAAAATCTACCATCTACAACAAACAAAAAAAGGGCATCAGCAATAAGCTGCTTCACTTTGTGCTCAGCACTTCAAATTGAAAACATAAAAAAGCAAAAATAAAAGACATAGCTTTTGGCCAAAACCCAAGAAAACTACACCAGATATTTCAGTACAAAATGGTCACACGGTTTTGGGTAATCCTATACAGAATTTCAACAAAAAAAAGACTGTAAAAAGGCAAGTGCTATAAATTCAAGTAAAACAAAAACCTCAAAAGAATCAAACGACAGCCAAGTTTGGCTTGTGTGTAACTGCTTGTAAACAGTTTACAACCAGCCCACTCACCCCTCCCCCCAAAAAAAAAACATCAAAAAACAAACAAAAACAACCCACAACAACACAAAACAACAACAAAAAACAACAAACAAAACAAAACCAAACAAAACCAAAACCACACACACACACACAAGCCATTTTCTACTATTACACACACAACCCAGGTTTTGTGAGAGCACACAAATGAAATAAAGACTGAACAAAAACACGCCACACTGTAACACAGCGATCTACGCTAGAACACATTATGTCACCATATTTGCCACAGGGGAATTTTAGAATACACACACTGAAAATGAAAATGCAGTTGTTTACTTAGATGATGTGCACGGGGGCACTCACCATGTAAGTAAACTGCAAAAAAAGCAACAAAAGAAATCATGCAGCAATGAGCACTGCTTGATGTCCAGTTTTTTCTCCTTTGTCTTGCCAATACTACCACTTTTTTTCGGTGGGGCTTCCAATATCCCCCCCCCCCCCCACCACACACTTATTTCTTTCATTATCTTAAAAAATATTTTCCGTATTTTTTCCCAAACAAAAATAAATTATGGGGCCTCCAACCTCTCCATACACAAATTTTTCAAATTTTAAACAAACAAACAAACAAAAAAAAAAAGGCAGCCACATTTGTGCTAATAATGGAAATATAAACACTGCTGGGAGAGATGCAGATGGATCTATGACCAGAGTAATGGACATGTCTGTCCCTAACCTATGGCAAAGCAAAATGCCGGAAGCAAAAAAGGGTAACAGCACACACCAATACAATACAAGATACCTTCAACCTTGTACACATTATTAAATAAATGGCGAGAAATTTCTTCATACCAGATTTGGTGAAATAAAAAGGGGAATATGCCTCTTTTGAAGCAAAGTTGTAAAGAAATTAGAGACATTATATAAAAAAGAATCAAATCTAAGACATTTCTAATTAAACCACACACATGCAGGGAACTTAAGCAGCTTTTATACAGGTTGCACAACATGGAATACATTTATGATGACAAAGTGCCTGTGGTTTACCATTCTGTTGATTTACACACACACACACACACACACACACACACACACACACACACACACACACACACACCACACACACACACACACAAACACACACACAAACACACACACACACACACCACAGCACAGCACAGCACAGCACAGCACAGCACAGCACAGCACAGCACAGCACCAGCACACATTTCTCTCTCCTCTCTCCATTAACCTGAAATTCCCCCCCCCCCCTTTTTTTTTTTATTAACACCCCTTTTCTGCAAAACATCTCCACAATCTCCCAATACCCTTCACAGTGATAATTGAACAAAGCATTCTATAACCAGCATTCTCTACTGCTTTTTTAAATAAATAAAAGGTAAAAAAAAAGGTAAAGCTGGCCCATAATCTATGTGGTCGTTGGGGAGCGAGACATCAGAAACCTCAGCTTCTCTAGGGGCCAGGATACTGAGGGCGGCACCCATCTCCTCTCCCTCGCTGCTTTACCTTCCCTAACCCTAAAGAGGGCAGGTACCCATTTACAGCTGGGGGGACTGTACTGAAACCAAGGCGCGCAAACGGTCACCCTTCCACTTGGTAACCACACTCGAAGCTGCTTAACATTGGCTTGGAGAAAGCGAGTGCTCTGACCACTGGGCTATCCCGTCCCCTTTAAATAAATGTATTTTCTAAATTGGCCCCTGTCCCACCTTCCCTGGACCCTAATCAGGAAGCAGACTGCCCCCCCCCCCCCCCCCCCCCTATCCTCAGTCATCACACCTCTTTCCTCATCCCTATATACAACGACATTCAAACTCCCCCCCCCCCCCCCCAGCATTCTTTTCCACATAAACCTAGCCTACATACTCCTACCAACCCTAGCATTTATATTTGATGATATCTGTATCCTTGTAGCCTATAATAGTTTATTACAATGATCATTTTTAATGTAATTTTACAGTTTGTGTTCGACTTTTGTTTTTGCTGGGGTTTTTTTGGGTTTTTTAAATGGTCTAAAGAAGCTTTGTGCTTATCCAGTTACTCTCAGAAAAATTAATTTCAAATTTAAAAACCCCAAAGAGAAAATATTTATTTTTGCCATTGAAAAGCATATACCCGTTGTCTACTTGCTTTTTGTGTCCACATGTGGGGCCAGGGTTAGGGTTGAGGTTAGCGTTAGGGTTAGTGTTAAAATTTAGTAGCCGAGGAAAATGGGTTGTCTGTCAGCTGGTTGGTCTGAATGTTAGAATGCATGTGGACACAATAGCACACAGACAAGTGGTATGTAGCTATAGACACAATGGTACGTAGCTATAGACACAATGGTACGTAGCTATAGACACAATGGTACGTAGCTATAGATACAATGGTATGTAGCTATAGACAATGGTACGTAGCTCACAATAGCATGGAATTTTGAATCAATCTCCGGTCCTATCAACAGTTATGGCGGTGCAATGGACTTCACTGTCCACACAAATTCCACTTTGGATATCAAAGCAATTTTGGGCCCCAAGACAATTTTCGAATAAGTTTTCATCTATGAAATATTTTTTGGACTAGTTGCATCCATTAAAAAATCCAAGAATAAATCATGTAAAAAAAAAAAGCCTGCATTTTTAAACATCCCTGTTCTAAATGTGCATTTATATCACTCCGAAACACCCCTTTCCCTTCCTTGCCTCTCCTTCCATGTCTCTTCCCCACAACTACCCTTTTTACACACACACACACACACACACACACACACACACACACACACACACACACACACACACACACACACACACACACACACACTCACTCACACACAATCATACACACGGGGACCAGATGAAAAAAAGCACATGATTGCTTATTCTGTTATCCTCGATATAAAAGAATAAATAAATAAATAAATAAATAAGTAACAGGACGGGATAGCCTAGTGGTCAGAACATTGTGCTCGCAATTTATTTCACTACCCAGGTTCCATTCTCGTTCGAGGGGATTTTTTCTCTGGAGTTAACATCAGTGCTGACTCCACTCTCCCAAAAAGTTCTTCGGATGGGACTCTAAACCAAACGAACGCACGCAGAACATCTTGCGCACACGTTAAATCTTGTTCCGCTTTTTGTAACAATAGGCCATTGTGTGCCGGTGGCAACAGTTGACAAGATTTACAAAACTGAATAAACACGGGGACTGGATGTAAAAAAAAGCGCACGAGTGCTTGCTCCATTATCCTCGATATAAAAGAATAATTAATGAAATGACTGAGTAAAATTACACTTTTTTAAAAATCTGTAATTTCTTTCAGCACAATTATTTTTACATCAGTCAAATTTAATGACTGTTTAACTGATTATTTCCCCATTACGGTACTATTTTTGAGGTCTCTGACACTTTGCTACCCAGCAACCACATAGATAATGGAACAAATTTACCAATTTTCCAGTAACTAAACATGGTTTTCTTATTTCGAAACATACATTACAAAACATTGCCAGTTATATATAACACGAAGACGCAGGTCATCACCAAAAAAATTCTTAATAATTTCTTCCGATTCAATCAGGGAAAAAATAAACTAAACAAAAACCATTGCCAATTCCACCACTAACAAGTATAATGCGAGATAAATGCCCTCTAAGAATGAGGACTGAATTTAATTTGTTCCTAAGTAACTGCTACTCTCGTAGAGTGTATGCATGCATGCAGTCTACAGTGTGATTCCATTCATCTGGGTTTATTGTTGCACTAATGGGACATGCTTTTCCTTTCTGCAATTGATCTTTCTGTCTGTCTGTCATATATAACTGATAGACGCAATTTGTCGAACCGGGCGAGGGGATTTTTTCCTCTGGAGTTAACATCAGTGCTGACTATTCCCCCCAAAAGTCCTTCAGATGATAATATAAACCGAGGCCCCGTGTGCGAACGCACGCAGAACATCTTGCGCACACGTTAAATCCTGTTCCGCTTTTTTGTAAGAGTAAACCATCGTGTGCCGGTGGAAACAGATGACAAAATTTACAAAACTGCAAAACACATGGGGACTGGATGTAAAAAAAAAAGTACACGAGTGCTTATTCCATTATCGTCGATATAAAAGAGTAAAATAAATAAATAGTATCTTTCTATCTCTCCTCCCGTTGGCTGTTCTGTCTGTCCTTGATGACTTGATATCTTCTTGAAAGTCTGGTGTTCCGCACTCGATTTGACGCACTGGTGTTCCGCACTCGATTAGATGCACTGGTGTTACTCGATTTGATACACTGGTGTTCCGCACTCGATTTCGTGCACTGGTGTTCCGCACTCGATTTGATGCACTGGTGTTCCGCACTCGATCTGATGCACTGGTGTTGCACACTCGATTTGATGCACTGGTGTTCCGCACTGGATTTCTTGATGGACTGGTGTTCCGCACTCGATTTGATGCACTGGTGTTCCGCACTCGATTTGATGCACTGGTGTTGCACACTCGATTTGATGCACTGGTGTTCCGCACTGGATTTCTTGATGGACTGGTGTTCCGCACTCGATTTGATGCACTGGTGTTCCGCACTCAATTTGATGCACTGGTGTTCCACACTGGATCTCTTGATGTAATGAAGTTCTGCGCTGAATTTGTTGATGGACTGGTGTTCTGCAGTGACGAGATCTGAAAATACAACCAAAACAAAAGTCACTCCTTTCATTTGAGACTAGACCAGTTGGGTCCAGTGTGCTTACGGGCTTGTGCACGTCCAAAGAACCCATGGCAGTTGAAAATCGGACAGAGCAGAAAGGTACTTACAAAGTATCCTCGCAAAAGTTGCGAGTGTAATTCCCATCTGTGTCCCCCAAAGACAGAATATGGCTACCTGCATGGCCTAGTGGTTAGGGTGTTGTACTCGTAATCTAAAGGTTGCGGGTTCGATCCCAGCTATTCCGCTATGGCGTTGTGCCCTTGGAAAAGGCACTTTACGGCTATTTTCTCACCCCACCCAGGTGTAAAAGGGGTACCAACCTTGTGTTGGGGGTTAACCCTGCGATAGACTGGCGTCCTATCCAGGGGGGAGTCTATGACTCTCAGTCATTTAACGCCACAGAAACCGGGATAAGCACCGGCCTGATGAGCCTTATGGCTCGGGACAGACTTTAACTTTTTTAACATGGTGGGGAAATAGGTCGCATACACACAGATCTCACCATTGGTGAATCTTTGAGCTTAAACCGGAAAACTCCCCCCCCCCCCCCCCCCCCCCCCAAAAAAAAAAAA
Source organism: Stramonita haemastoma (assembly GCA_030674155.1). Classification (NCBI taxonomy): domain Eukaryota; kingdom Metazoa; phylum Mollusca; class Gastropoda; order Neogastropoda; family Muricidae; genus Stramonita; species Stramonita haemastoma. The sequence goes on along the minus strand of CM060342.1, from coordinate 22,717,924 downwards.
GAGCAAACGAGAGCAAACAAAACGAAACCAAACTAAACCAACCCCCCTCCCATGCCCTTAAGATGGACCGAAACTGAAAAAAAACCCTAGACATATATGCAAGAACAGATTAAAAAAAAAATAATAATAATACAGACATATGCACAAGTACAGAAAAAAATAAACATAGACATCTACACAAGACCAAACAAAAACAAAAAAGCAGTCATAATATACACAACATACAAACCAACACGAAAATACAAAACAAAAATACACAGAGACTGAATACATTGAGAGAGAGAGAGAGAGAGAGAGAGAGAGAGAGGAGAGAGAGAGAGAGAGAGAGCGTGTGTGCGTGTGCGCGCGTGCGTGTGTGTGCGTGCGCGCGCGCGTGTGTGCGTGCGCGCGCGTGTGCGTGTATGTACATTCGAATTTGCTGAAACTATTAATTGTCATTGATAGCTTGTGTGTTGTACAGGTCAAATGCAAGGGCTTTGATTTTTTTTGCAAGATATTGCGCTATATAAATTCCATGTATTATTATTATTATTATTATTATTATTATTATTATTATTATTATTACAATTATTACTTCTATTATTACTTCTATTATTACTATTACTACCACTATTATTATTACTATTATCATTATTATTATTACATGGTTCTCACCTGCTCTGTAACATATAGCAGCCCCAACATAAAAAAAAACTTCACCGTCACTGTCTACGTTCCTGTCATCAGCAGTTCATCAATGTAATAACTGATCAGTGAGGACACCAGGAACACTTTGGTCCAGTTTTTTCTCCAGGCTGGTCCGTCTTCAGTATTAGCACTGCCATGTCTAGTCTAGGGTCGGTCCATTCTTTGATGATGTCTGTTCCAATTCTTCTGTCTGCTCCCGTGTGCGTCTTCTGTGTTAGGGCTGCCATGTCTAGGGTCGGTCCATTCTTTGATGACGTCTGTTCCAATTCTTCTGTCTGCTCCCGTGTGGTCTTCTGTGTTAGGGCTGCCATGTCTAGGGTCGGTCCATTCTTTGATGACGTCTGTTCCATTTTTTTCTGTCTGCTCCTGTGTCGTCCTCCTCCTTCAGTGTCCCCTGCAGGGTAAGTCTCGGAGAGATGAGATGGGATGAGATGGAGATAAATATGGAGATGAGATGGAGATGAGATGGGATGAGATGATATGGAGATGATATGGAGATGAGATGAGATGAGATTGAGATGGGATGAGATGGAGATAAATATGGAGATGAGATGGAGATGAGATGAGATGGAGAGGAGATTGAGATGGGATGAGATGGAGATAAATATGGAGATGAGATGGAGATGAGATGAGATGGAGATAAATATGGAGATAAATATGGAGATGAGATGAGATGGAGATGAGATGGAGATAAATATGGAGATGAGATGGAGATGAGATGGAGATAAATATGGAGATGAGATGGAGATAAATATGGAGATGAGATGGAGATAAATATGGAGATGAGATGGAGATGGAGATGAGATGGAGATAAATATGGAGATGAGATGGAGATGGGATGAGATGGAGATAAATATGGAGATGAGATGGAGATGAGATGGAGATGGGATGAGATGGAGATAAATATGGAGATGAGATGGAGATGAGATGAGATGGAGATAAATATGGAGATGAGATGGAGATAAATATGGAGATGAGATGGAGATGGAGATAGGATGAGATGGAGATGAGATTGAGACGAGATGGGGATGGAGGGAGAGATGGAGATGAAGATGAGATGGGGATGGAGATGAGATGGAGATTAGATAGAGATGGGGGGAAGATGGAGATGGGGGGGGGAGATGGAGATGGAGATAGGGCAGGAGATGGAGATAGAGCAGGAGATGGAGATGTAGGGGGAGATGGAGATGAAGGGGGAGATGGAGATGAGATAGAGAGGAGATGGAGATAAGATGGAGATGAGATGGACATGGAGATGGAAGAGGAGGGGGAGATATGGAGGGGGAGATGGAGATGGGGGGAGAGATGGAGATGGAATGGAAGGGGAGTGGGAGGAGATGGCGGGGGGAGGGGAGATAGAGATGGAGGGGAAGATGGAGATGGAGATCGAAGGGGAGATGGAGGGGGAGAAGGAGATGGATGGGGGGATAGAGGGGGAGGGGAAGATGCAGATGGAGGGAGAGATGCAGATGGAGGGGGAGATGGAGATTGTGGGGGAGATGGAGGGGGAGATGGAGATAGAGGGGGAGATGGAGATGGAGGGTGTGATGGGGGGGAGGGGGAGATGAAGGAGAGGAGAGGAGAGGAGGGGAGAGGAGTGGAGAGGAGAGGAGGGGAGAGGAGAAGAGAGGAGAATAGAGGAGAAGAGAGGAAAGGAGAGGAAAGGAGATGAAACGAGATGAGATGAGATGAGTTTAGATGAGATGTGATTTGATTTGAAGTGATGAGACTAAGCCACCTTCCTCCTATTTGCAACAGGCAGGTGGGGTTCCTGAGACGCAGCTTTCTTGATAGTTATTCAGGATGGAGCAGCTTTCTTGATAGTTCATCAGGATGGGGCAGCTTTCTTGATAGTCAGGATGGGGCAGCTTTCTTGATAGTTATTCAGGATGGAGCATCTTTCTTGATAGTTCATCAGGATGGTGCAGCTTTCTTTGATAGCTCAGGATGGGGCAGCTTTCTTGATAGTTCTTCAGGATGGCGCATCTTTCTTGATAGTTCTTCAGGATCTGATGGCACCTGGCAACCAGACACAAATGTAAGTTAGAAACCTGGCGGGTTATGGTGGGAAAGCAAAGTTCTTAGGCATTTGATTCCAGTGTATACAAACAGTAAACATTTATCTGCTGACTCAGAGTTCCATGTGATTGCAACATTTCGTTGGTTTAAAAAGTTTAAAAGACAAAGCCACTGCAAAATCGATATGCTTTTCATAGGAAACTTATAAAAAAACAAAAACAACCCTGAACCATATAGGCCTATTTTGATTTTTAGCAATTGCAATCAAAATAGTATTTTGTTTTTAACATAATACTCGTATTGTACAACTTCAAGACCTGTTAACATTTTAATCTGTGTTTTCATTGCCTTAGAGCAATAGAAGAAAAAGTCATATAGCAGCCACCCCCTCAAAATGAGCTCGCTGAGCTTTACAGTCTTTAAAAAAAAAAAGTAAGCAAACCGTTAAGATAAAGAACATGCGCACACGTGTTTGTCACGCACACTGAATTATTAGTTGATCTCGTTTATCAAAAGTCCGGTAAAATTTTACAGTATAGAATACTGTCTAATGTACTTACTAGTTGGGCCTTGACGGATCCAAGGGAAGTTCTTGGAAGCGACATCTTGATGAAGGACAATTATTCTCAGAAGTGACATCTTGATGAAGGACAATTATTCTCAGAAGTGACATCTTGATGAAGGACACTTATTCTCAGAAGGGACATCTTGACTGAAGGACAATTATTCTCAGAAGGGACATCTTGATGAAGGACAATTATTCTCAGAAGTGACATTTCTCGATGAAGGACAATTATTCTCAGAAGTGACATCTTGACTGAAGTGAAGCTCCAAGCTGACCGCACCAGTACAGGAGATACAGCCCCCACAGAACTGCCTTGTAATTAGCACAACTACTTCACCCTGATGTTAGTAACACCACAGCCTAAAGGACTGAAAAGAAGGAACCCAGACAGTTTGGAAAACGCCCGAAGAAGTGCGAGGGAGTGACAAACATCTTGCGCACATGTCAAATCCTGTTCCGCTTTTCTCGTAAAACTAGGCCATTGTACGCCGGTGGGAATAGATGACAAAGATTTCCAAAACTGCATACACACGGGGACTGGATGTAAAAAACACACACACGAGTACTTATTTCCATTATCCTCGATATAAAAGAATAAACAAGTAAATAAACAAACAAACAAACAAATAAATAAATAATACCTTCACTCCCACAGCAGGGTCTGAATCAGACTGACAAGCCACCTTCCTCACCTTCCGACCACATTTTGAAGCCCCCAATCCAATCTTGTTTATAGCTCCCCTCCACCACCACCCCGACCCCAGAGACCTACCCCGGGGATAAACCCTCCTCAGTACCGTTCTAAGATCAAAACTGTGCAACTATGTCCTAAGATCAAAAACTGTGCAACTCTGTTCAGATTAAAAAACAGGCTTTAAAACCCACTGTACTGTCCTTCCCCATCCCAATACCCAAGCTTGATCAAGTCACAATTCTAAGACTCCGTACTGGGCACAACAGGCTAAACCACCATATGTCCACAAAACTGAAACTTCATCCTTCCCCCCTGTGTGCCTGTCGTAAAGAAAACCAGACAGGCGAGCACATCCTTCAGAGGTGTTCGCTATTCAGCGACCTGAGGAAGAAAGTGTGGCCGACGGAGATAACCCTACAGACCAAGCTGTACGGCCCACGAGAGGAGCTGGAAAGGACATGCCATTATTTTTCCCAGACACATCTGACAGTGTAGAGCGAACGAGAGAAGAAGAAGAAGAACACCCAAGCCAAAGTTCTATAAGGGTCAACCCAGGAGAGTCACCACCACATTGTGGGAGAACCACCACATACACCACACTAAAATGATGATAACACCCACGCCAGATTCCTCAAAACCAACCTGGTTCGAACTGTAACTTCTTCTTTTTTTTTAAATTATTTTTTTTACTCGTACCGGGGGAAATACCTTCAATAAAATGCCTGTGCCTAATAATCATCCTGAACACCTCGACACTCCAGAAGCAGATGCTTGATGGTTATTCACACGTCACGAGTCACACACACCAGGAAGGTTCCCTCGCATTGGACCAACTGAACGGGCAAGGAATGAGCCAAAGTCTGGAGCACAAGCTTCACTACTGCATCGGTGGTGTAGGTGGTAACGCGCCTTCCTAGAACACGAAAGTTCGGGTCGGAGTATGCGGTGGTTCGAATCCCGTTTGGGCCCGAAACTTTCCCCCCCTCCATTCGACGGTCTGGGCGTAAGCATTAGGTGATCTGGGCGCTAGTGTTTCGGATGAGACGATCAACCGAGGTCCCGTGTGTGGCACATCATTATTTAGCGCACGTAAAAGAACCCACGGCAACAAGGGGGTTGACCTTGGCAAAATTCTGTAGAAAATAAGCCACTCTGATAGGGTAACAAATACAGTTGCAGACAGGAAAAATAAAAGGGTAGGCGCTGCACTTGTGGCGATGTGCTCTGCCCGGGGAGGGCAGCCCGAATTTTACGCTGAGAAATCTGCCACGACAAATTTCTATTAAAAATTTTTTTTTAATAAAAAAAAGCTATACCCAGCACTGTCAGTGCCTTTAAATATGTTCTTTCCGGAACATCAGGATCACTGTCACCAAGATTGCTTTTTCATCCCTTCCGAGTTTTATCATTATTTTGTAGGGGTCTTTGTTTTTTATGTAAGGGGTTTTAAGGGGGAAGGTATATGGTTAGGTTGTTGTTTTTTTTAATTTGCTTTAGGGGGGACGGTTTTTTTTTTGTTTTCTTGTTAGTATTTTATTTTGGGGGATTTTTTTTTGGTTTTACTTCCCTATTTAGTTTTATTTTGCTTTTGACTGGTTTATTGCTTTTCTTTCGTTTTAAATCCCCATTTTTAAAAATACAAAAATGCCAAAGACCCCTTTTAGTTTTTGTTGTAAATTTACATGTTTTAAATTTTATTTTACTTTACGTCAGTTTAGGTTTTTGTCTATTTAGTTTATTTGACTTTTAACTGCTTAGTTAGTTTATTTATTAATAACAAGGGATGTCAAAGCAATCAGGAATTCGGCGTCTAGTGATCTAAAAGCAACTGACAGGTCGTACGGCCGTGAAGGGTTCCGGTCCCAAAAAAGGAAGAAACAAAATTTGACCAGAACAGTTTAAAAGAGTTGGCATTATTTCCTTCTGCAAACACAGTACAGATGTGTTCTCAGCCACTTTCTGACGTCATCCCTGAGGTAATAGCGGGACTGCGGCTTTGCAGCTCTACTTCATTAATTTTAGTCAAATTCAGATTCGGTTGCGACTTTCCACAGTCAGCTGATGCTCTTATTGACTTCTTTCTCCCGAAATGTTTGTATTTTTTTGTATTTTGTACCACTTTATGTCACGCAGATTTCTCTGCGT
>CM060342.1:22658454-22706714 GCA_030674155.1 Stramonita haemastoma | reverse complement strand
AAGGGGACTTTACCCTGAAAAAAACATCAATACTGACTCCTCTCCCCCTCAAAGTCCTTCGGACGAGTCTATAAACCAAGGGCCCCATGGCGTTTTTTCAGAAACGTAACCCATTTTTGTTGTTAAAAACGATACAACAGGTGTCATTTTTAAACCCCACCAGCCGCAAAGCAGGAGCAAAAATTTAATGGGGGATAAAACAGTGGCATAAGCAACACAGCATTTTTTCCCAAAAGAAGGGAAAAAGATATAAAAATATAAAAAAGTTAGGGGTTACAACATTGTGCAATAATCGGATAGTGTGGGTTGGCCACAACCGAGAAAACCCAATCAACAAAATTTTTCCCCCCGGGAGTTAACACAACCTGACTACACTCCCCCAATTCTTTCAGATTAACATAAGCAAAGACCTTTGAAATAATGCACACATAACCCCTTGCACACATATTCAAGCCGTCCCCCTTTTTGGGAAGAGTAGGCCTTTGCATCGGGTAGGAATGAATAAAAAATTTTTTTTGAAAAATATGGTCACATGGGGTTTATATATACCCTGAGGCCTAAAGCAGCTACCAAGTGGTGACAAACAGTTGTGTACGAAAAATCTCACCACGGAAACCCTTGGGAGCTATAGCCAAATACCAACAACAACAACAACAAAAAATCCTGTACAATAATAATCATTTGCTTTCTTTTTTAAATCAAGAAGATGGGTGACAGAACTGTACCTTGTGGAATACCAGTAAACGACAGTTCTGAAGTCCTTGCAAAGATGGCGATTTTCTATGATGAAGAAGTCCTTGCAGTGATGGAGAAGTCCTTTTGAGGTCCTGATGGTGATAAACTCCAGGTGATGATGAACCAAGAAGTCCCAGTGATGATAAAGTCCTGGAAAAAATACAATCAAGAATTTGCTGTTATGCCAAAACAGAGACAGTGGAGTGTGATATGAGCAAGGCATTCAAAATAAAAAAATTTTTAAATAGCATCAAGAAAGAAGAAACAAATACTCACAGAACACAGCACAGAATAACATTAATGCATCATGACTTTAATCATCCTATTTACCTGCTATACATTATTATTATTTTACTCAGTGCATTTCTGTTAATTGAAAAAAAAAAATCAACTTTTTTTTTATACACTATACTGAATGTAAATGTCACTTATCTCAAGCTGTGTCAAAAGAAACTTCACTGAAAGGATGTTATCAGATCCAGTACAATTAACACTATTTATACAAAGAATGAAACACAATTTGACTACCCAGGTTCAATCCCTGTTCGAGATTTCCCCGGAGTTAACATCAGTGCTGACTCCACTCTCCCAAAAAGTCCTTCGGATGAGACTATAAACTGAGTGCGAACCATGTGAGAACGCACACAGAACATCTTGCGCACAAGTTAAATCCTGGTGCGCTTTTCATAAGAGTAGGCCATTGTGTGCGGTGGGAACAGATGACAAGATTTACAAAACTGCATACACACAGGGACTGGATGTAAAAAAAGCACACGAGTGCTTATTCCATTATCCTCGATATAAAAGAATAAATAAATGAAAAGGATAAGTGACAGAACTATACCTTGAAAACCTGTAAAACTTGACTTTTGAAGTTCTGGCAAAGGAGGTGTCCTTGTAGGGATGAAGAAGTCCTTGCATTGATGATAAAGTCCTTGCCATCAAGAAATTCTGGTGGAGATCAAACCTTGGAAAGACATAAATAAGAATGCACCATTATCTCAAAAGACACATCTCTGTGTAGACAGCCTTTTAAAAATAAACACTTTGTTTTAAAAAATCAAGGGAAACAAAACCATCACAAAAGAATCCCTAAAACCTGTATAAAATATACACAATACATGTCTCCAAGAGCAGTGATCTCAGAGAACTCTATATACCAAAGCGGTTAAGACCATCTGACTTCAATCTCAAGAGCCCATGAAATCCTGGGTCTGAATATAATAAGAATGGCACCTGGTGAATTAAGGGTGGGTTTGGGTTTGTTTTTGGTTTTTTTACAATCTCCCAGGTCAACTTCAAGTGCAGACCTTCCGGTGCCTTTATTCCCTTCATGTTTATGTGGTCAAGTACAACTAAAATCATTGTATAAAGAATGAAGACATAGGTGAAGGAACCATACCTTGCAGGGAACAAGTAAACGTTGACTTTTAGTCCAGACGATGATGAAGACTGAAGTCCTGGTGATTATGGTGACTGAACTTCTGGATTTGTTGAAGTCCATACGATGATGAAGACTGAAGTCCTGGTGATTATGGTGACTGAAGTCCTGGTGAATATGGTGACTGAAGTCCTGGTGAATATGGTGACTGAACTTCTGGACTTGAAGTCCAGACGATGATGAAGACAAAAAAACAAACAAAAATACATTATTTTCTCAAAAGGGAAAATTGGTGCAGTTTATGAGCAATGCGATCAAACAGAAATGATGAAAGGAACATCAAGAAGATATAAATCATTACAGAACCTTGTAAAGTAGAACATAAATGCATCCCAACTTTATGCAGTCTTACTTTCTTTCTATATATTTTTTTTTTACAATTTCTTCCATACATTTCTACTTACAGAAATCTTGTCAACTTGATAGTATTTAGAGTGTCAATTTAAAAAAAAATATTCAAGAGCAGTTTCATCAGGGTATTTAATCAACTGGCGGTATCAGATCCTTTACATTAAAGTTCTTTGTATAAAGAATGAACAGGAAAGGTGTCAGAACCATACCTTGAAGGAAAGCAGTAACAGTTGGCTTTTCAAGTCCTGGTGAAGAAGATGTTGGGGTGATGAAGAAGTCCTTGTGGTGATGAAGAAGTCCTTGTGGTGATGAAGAAGTCCTTGTGGTGATGAAGAAGTCCTTGCAGTGATGAAGAAGTCCTTGTGGTGATGAAGAAGTGAAGAAGTCTTTCCTTGTGGCAGTGAAGAAGTCCCTCTGGCAGTGAAGAAGTCCTTGTGGCAGTGAAGAAGTGAAGAAGTCCCTCTGGCAGTGAAGAAGTCCCTCTGGCAGTGAAGAAGTCCTTGTGGCAGTGAAGAAGTGAAGAACTCCCTCTGGCAGTGAAGAAGTGAAGTCCCTGTGGCAGTGAAGAAGTCCTTGCGATCCATAAATTCTGAAGATCCTGGCAATCACATAAACAGGAATACATCATTATCTCCAAAGACCAATCTGTGTAGGTGATGAGCAAGCTATTTAAACGTAAATTATTGCATGATGATCAATGGTGATGGGGATAATGGAATGATGCTGCAGTGGAAGTGCATCCACTTTGAGACTATTTGGCAGGGTTGTACGTAAGAAATCACAGATCATGGTAAAGTTCTACACTACTGTTTCATGACCTTCTCTCTGTACACTACCTTGCTACATTTTTTTTTTTTTACGATTTTAATCTCTACATTTTTATTTACTACAATATACAGAATATAAATCTAATAAATCTCCAAGAGCTGTATCATCAAAGACCTTCATCACACAGTGCTATCAGATACAGTACAGTCTTACCTGTTTACATAAAAAAATGAATACAATGGGTGACAGAACCATACCTTGCAGGGAACAAGTAAAAGTTGACTTCTGAAGTTCTGGTGCTGATGAAGTCCTGAGGATGATAAAGTTCAGGTAATGGTGATAACTGAAGTCTGAGAGATGATGAAACATCTTGCAATGATGAAATTCTGTTGAAGAAATAAATTAGAATACATTATTAGATGGAAAGAGAATATTGGAGCAGCTTATAAGCAAGCCAGTTAAAAAGAAATGAATAAAACAACATTAAGAAGAAACAAATCATTCCAGGCCATAGTACAATGTAACACTAATGTATCCTGACTTCATGCAGTCTCCTTTCTTATTCCACATTTAATAATATTATTTTCGGAACATTTCTATCTATGGAAAACTCCTCAACTTGTTTAGAATATACACAATGCTGATTCCAAGAGCTGTATCTTTAAGAAACATTCTCAACAGTGTCGTATCCAATCCAATCCGGTAAAATCAAAATTGCAATTTTTTTTTTTAAAGTGGATAGGCAACAGAACTATACCTTGAAGGCAACCAGTAAAAGATGATTTCTGAAGTCCTGACAATAAAAGTGTCTTTGAAGTGAGGAAGAAGTTTTTGAAATGAAGATGTCCTTGTGTTGATGAAAAAATCCTTGGGATGATAAAGAAGTCCTTGTGTTGATGGCAAAGTCCTTGGAATGATAAAGAATTCCTTGTGTTGATGGCGAAGTCCTTGGGATGATAAAGAATTCCTCATGTTGATAAAGAAGTCCTTGAGTTGATGAAAAAATCCTTGGCATAATGAAGAAGTCCTTGCAGTGGTGAAGAAATCCTTGGGATGATGGGAGAAGTCCTGCGTTGATGAAGAGGTTCTTGTGATGAAGAAGTCCTGATGAAGTTAAAGTCCCTGCACTGAAGTTGTCTTTGCAGTGATGAAGAAGTCTGTGCAGCCATGAAAAAATCCTTGTAATCATGAAATTCCGGCAAAAATGAAGACCTGGTAAACAGAAAAACAGGAACACATCTCAAAACAGAAAAATCTATGTGGGTGATAGGCCATTTAGAAATAAACAAAAAATAAGATCAAGGAAGAATAAATAAACCATCACGCAAGATAATACAAGGTAACATCCATGCATCATGACTTCATGCTGCCCTCTATCTTACTACATATTTTTACCATTTTCATCAGCAGAAAAAAACCCACTTCAACTGCCATATATAATACACACAGTGTCAATGTTACACATCAACAGCAGTATCATCACAGAACTTTATCAACATGGTGCCATCAAATCCAGTACCATTTAGTGTTTAAAAAAAACAAGAAAAGACTTCTTTGAATGTTCAACTATTCTTTTCTGTCTTATGAGAAAAAATGTGTTGCGCTGCCTTTAAATGACTGACAAAGTCAAACCCAGCACATCTGACCTCAGCATGGGAGAGTTTTGTTATCTTTTAAGTCTTTCTGGAGAAATGGTGCAAGATCGGACCAAGAAGGCAGAAAATAAATGAAGAGGTGACCCGAAAAAAAAAAAAGGAACAAGGCAGAAACAAAGAGAAGAATAGAAGAGAAGGAATGAATTCTACCACAGAATTTCCAGATAATGGGATGTTATTTAAAATGACAGACCCCTGCATCCCCAATGGGGGGTGGGGGGTTGGGGGTGGGGAGGAAGCAGAAAACAAAGATGATGGATGAAAGAACCATACCTTGCAGGGACATGTTAAAATTGTCCTGTGAAATCCTGGTGATGAAGAAGACTGCAGTTCTGGAGATGATGTTGTAATGGTGATGATGCAGTTTAGGCCATGATGAAGACTGAAAACATGGTCATGGCCTGGTGATGATGAAGACTGAAGTGCTGGTGATGATGAAGACTGAAGTGCTGGTGATGATGAAGACTGAAGTGCTGGTGATGATGAAGACCGAAGTGCTGACTGATCAGATCAGTTTGATGGAGAAGTTCTTGTGATTATGATGCAATGACGAAGATATCTTTGGGGAAATGAAGAAGTCCTTGGAGTGATGAAGAAGTCCTTGGAGTGATGAAGAAGTCCTTGCAGCAATTAACAGATCTGTGCATTGTGAAAGAAGCACTTGCAGTGGAGAAAAATTCCTAGCTGCAATGAAAAAATCTTTGCAGTGAAGGAATCTTTGCAGGGATGAAAAAGTCCTTGCAGAGATGAAGTGATGAAGAAGTTCTTGCAATGTTGAAGAAGTCCTTGCAGTGATGAAGAAGTCCTTGCAGTGTTGAAGAAGTCCTTGCAGTGTAGTTCTTGCAGTGATGAAAAAATTCATGCTGCAATGAAGAAATCCTTGAAGCTATGAAGAAGTCCTAAAAAGAGACAAACAAATCCTTGCAGCAATAACAAGCTAGATTTCTCACATAATGTAAAATCTATAAGTGCTACATCAATACACAGATTATTACTCACAAAACACAAACTATACTGCCATAAGTTCATGATTTTTTGTTTTTCCAATGGACGATTGAAAATATTTCATGAGTTGAAATAGGAATTTCAAACTTGATACAAAGTGTATAATGGTGACAGAAACACACACAGTGTCAGACTTTTTTGTGAGCCTCCAACTTTCTATTTTTTCCCATCTTTTTTTTCTTTTCTTTTTTTCCTTTTCTTTTTTCTGTTTGTTTTTGTGGGGCCCCCAACCACCTTTTCTTTTCCCCCTTTCTTTTTTGTGGGGCCTCCAACCACCTTTTCTTTTCCCCTTTCTTTTTTTAAGTGGGGCCTCCAACCACCTTTTCTTTTCCCCTTTTCTTTTCCCCTTTCTTTTTTGTGTGGCCTCCAACCACCTTTTCTTTTCCCCTTTCTTTTTTGTGGGGCCTCCAACCACCTTTTCTTTTCCCCTTTCTTTTTTTATGGGGCCTCCAGCCACCTTTTCTTTTCCCCTTTCTTTTCATCTTTTTTTTATGGGGCCTCCAACCACCTTTTCTTTTCCCCTTTCTTTTCATCTTTTTTTATGGGGCCTCCAACCACCTTTTCTTTTCCCCTTTCTTTTCATCTTTTTTTTTCTTTTTTTATGGGGCCTCCAACCACCTTTTCTTTTCCCCTTTTCCTTTTTTTGTGGGGCCTCCAACCACCTTTTCTTTTCCCCTTTTCCTTTTTTTGTGGGGCCTCCAACCACCTTTTCTTTTCCCCCTTTCTTTTTTTTTCTTTTTTTTTTGTGGGGCCTCCAACCACCTTTTCTTTTCCCCTTTCTTTTTTGTGGGGCCTCCAGCCACCTTTTCTTTTCCCCACTTTTCCTTCTATTTCAATTTTCTGAGGTCCAATATTCATGTCAACTAATTTAACACTCATTCAAAAACAAAACAGAAAACAAAGTAATGTACCAAACAACAGATAAAAAGTATGAAAGTATACAAACTGAAGTATCATCATAAAGACAGAAGCATTCTGTCTTGAAGATGCCTGTACATTACTAATGCAGCTGTGTAGCTACATTTTCCTAAGAACACCAGCATACAGATTTTCTTGCACCTCAACCTAATCCCCATGCATGCACACACAACACACACACACACACACACACACACACACACACACACACACACACACACCACACACACACACACACACACAAACACACACACACACACACACACACTCGCAAAAACAATCACCCCTTGTTTGCCACATTCCCATTGACTTGAATATGCATAAACTATGTCTTCCTGAACACTCTTTTCCCTCAACTTTCCTCACCCATGACCCCTCTACTGCTTGTATGTATATACTTAGTCATCCCTTTGGCTGTCTCCCTATGTTTAATCGATACAAATATCTATCCACACTTTTTGTGTCTGAACAGCCTTTTTATCTGAATTCTCTCTGTCACTCTTCATTAAACAATCAAAAAGCTTGTTCCCCCCCCCCCCCCCCCCCCCCCCCCCCCCCCCGAAAAAGATATCCTTTGGATGAGGCAAAACTGAGGTCCCATGTGTGACTGAACACTGAATAGCTTGCACATATGTTAAAACCGGTTCCTTCTTTTGAAAGAGTAGGTCAGTGTATACTGGTGGGAACTGATGACTAAATTGACAAAATCACTAGCACATGGGGACTAGTTGGAAAAACATGCGACTGCTTATTCATTGTCCTTGCAATAAAGAATTTCTTCCTCCTTTTTTTTTTCCAAATAAAACCCTTTTTGCCAAGGACCTGAATATCCTATTCCTTTCTTCTAAATATCATATTTTCTCAAATTTCACCCCTCCCCAAACTTCTTTATTGGTTTTAGAACAGAAAAGCGACCACTGTGTCCATGTATCATTGCATCCTTGTGTCAGTGTAATCACATGCAGGGTAAGGGTCAGGGTAAATGTAAACAGTTAGTAATCAGGTTATGGTTAGGATTAGTAGTTAGGACTGGGTTCATCAGTCTCAATGCATGCATGGATGTGAACACAATGGTATGTGGACACAACTGGGTTTGTTTGTTTTTCACACAAATTACTAACCCCACCGAAAGCAGACGGAATTTCTACAACTTTTAAATTTTGACTCAAATTTAAACCCAAACAACTAAAAAGGCTTCAGGGCTTAAATATTTTCATAAGGAAGGTAGCAGGATGGTTTAGATGTTCACCTGTCTAACAAGTAAACTGTGAGGTTCTGGGTTTGATTCCCAGCCTTGCCCTTATTTCCCAGTTGGAGTGGAAAATTTAAAATGAATGTCTTCTCCAACAAGTCAGACCCTTGTGCACACCGACTTGTGTACATCAAAAGAACCCATGACAGTTAAAAATCAAACAGATGGTGATAATTAAGTCTAAACGATAATAAGGTGTTGGCGTTGTCAACCTCTTAATAACGATGAAATCTTTGCATCAAAAAGTCCCAGCGATGACGAAGTCCCAGCGATGATGAAGTCTTGGCGTTGGTGAAGTCTCTTGTGTTGAAAAAGTGTGTATGTTGAAAAAGTCTCTTGTGTTGTTGAAGTCTTTGTGTTGAAGTTGAAGAAATCTTTGTGTTGAAAAAGTCTTGGAGAAGATGAAGTCTGGTGTAGATGAAGTCCTGGCTTTGATGAAATCTCAGGGATGATGAAGTCTTGGTGTTGAGATAAAATCTAAGTGATGATGACGTCTTGACTTTGTAGAAGTCTCGGCGATGATTAAGTCTTTGTGTTGAGGTCTTGGCACTGATAAAATCTTGGCGTAAGTCTCAGTGATGAAGTCTTCGCTCTCAAGAGTCTCAGTGTCAATGAAGTCTTGGTGATGATGAAGTCCTGGTGTTGATGAAATCCTGGTGTTGATGAAGTCCTGGTGTTGATGAAGTCCTGGTGTTGATGAAGTTCTAGCAATGATGCAGGTATTGAAGACTTGGCAAAGATGATGTCTTGGCAATGGTAAAGTTTTGAAGTCCTGGTGGCAAGTCCTGAGGAGGATAAAAATCATGAATATGTTATCTCATAACAGAAAAGAAATATGTGCATTAATCCTAAAGGAAACAATTAACAATACTTTAAAAATATTTTTTAAATCACCACTACAACTAATGCACTACAGCATTATTGTATCACGACTTCTATGCAGAAAACACCAACTTAACTTTTTGTAAAAAATGTTTACAGATAAAAATGTATGTATATGCACAATACTGTGGGGTGGGACAGCCTGATGGTTAGAGCTTGCACTCGTGATCTGATAGTCTGGGATCAAGCCACCACAGAAACACTTGTTTTAGGGGATTTTACCCTAGACCCGAGTCAGTGCTGACTCCTCTCCCTCAAAAGTCTTTTGGATGAGTCTATAAGCCAAGGCCCCATGTGCCAACACATGCAGAACATCTTGCTTTTCAGAAACATAGTCCATTTTGTGTTGTTAGGAATGGATGACATCTTTTTTTAATGCATGCACACAGGTGTTGTCAGAATGTGGACAAATTATGGTGGATAAAACAGTAGAATGTGCAACATTAGAGTTCTCACTGAGATATGGAAAAGATTTATTTATATATGGGGGAAATTCTAGTGGTTAGAATGTTGAGCTTACAATCTGATAGTGCAGGTTGGAGCCACAACCAAGATGCCCTATCAGCAAACTTTTTCCCCGGGAGTTAGCACATGTACCAGCTCCATTCCCCCCAATTTCTTTTAGACTAGACTATAAGCCAATGTCCAGTATATGCACACACACGTAACAATTTGCACACATGTCTAAGCCCATTCCATCCTTTTGGAAGAATAGGCTATTGCTTGTCGGTAGATATGAATAACAAATTTTTGAAAATGCATGTACACTGGTGTGTTTATACGCCATCCTTGAGGCATGAAAGCAGCTACCTTAGTAGTGAGCAAACAGTTGCATACGCAAAATCTCAGCACTGGTGAACCTTGGAGCTTTACATACAGTATAAAAGAAAAGAGAGAAAAAATCCTGTACAATAATAATCATCTGTACAAAGATTTATACCTGCACTTGTCTTTCCTCACTACTTTTTCCTCAATAATACAAAGATTTATAGGTGACATAACTATACCTTGCGGGGAACCAGTGAATGACTTTTTTGAAGTTCTGGCAATGACAGTGACCTTGCAGCAATAAAGAAGACCTTGCAGTGATGGAGAAGTCCCTGTGGTGATGGAAAAGTCCCTGTGGTGATGGAGAAGTCCCTGTGGTGATGGAAAAGTCCTTGCAGTGATGGAGAAGTCCCTGTGGTGATGGAGAAGTCCTTGCAGTGATGGAGAAGTCCCTGTGGTGATGGAGAAGTCCTTGCAGTGATGGAGAAGTCCCTGTGGTGATGGAAAAGTCCTTGCAGTGATGGAGAAGTCCCTGTGGTGATGGAGAAGTCCCTGTGGTGATGGAGAAGTCCCTGTGGTGATGGAGAAGTCCCTGTGGTGATGGAGAAGTCCCTGTGGTGATGGAGAAGTCCCTGTGGTGATGGAAAAGTCCTTGCAGTGATGGAGAAGTCCCTGTGGTGATGGAGAAGTCCCTGTGGTGATGGAGAAGTCCCTGTGGTGATGGAAAAGTCCTTGTGGTGATGGAAAAGTCCCTGTGGTAATGGAGAAGTCCTTGCAGTGATGGAGGAGTCCCTGTGGTGATGGAAAAGTCCTTGCAGTGATGGAGGAGTCCCTGTGGTGATGGAAAAGTCCTTGCAGTGATGGAGGAGTCCCTGTATGGAGGAGTCCTTGCAGCGAAGTCCTTTTGAAGTCCTGATGGAGATGAACTCCTGGTGATGAAAAAATCCAGGTGTTCACGAACCAAGAAGTCCCTGTGATGATGATGAAGACCAGGTGATGATGAAGATCTGGTGATGATGAAGACCTGGTGATGATGAAGACCTGGTGATGATGAAGACCTGGTGATGATGAAGACCTGGTGATGATGAAGACCTGGTGATGATGAATACCTGGTGATGATGAATACCAGGTGATGATGAAGTCCTGGTGATGATGAAGATCTGGTGATGATGAAGTGAATACCTGGTGATGATGAAGATCTGGTGATGATGAATACCTGGTGATGGTGAAGACCTGGTGATGATGAAGACCAGGTGATGATGAATACCTGGTGAGGATGAATACCTGGTGATGATGAAGACCTGGTGATGATGAATACCAGGTGATGATGAAGTCCTGGTGATGATGAAGTCCTGGTGATGATGAAGACCTGGAGAAAATACTAACAGGAATAGGTTATCATCCCAAACCAGTGTGTTTTGAGCAAGGCATTCAAAGTAAAATAATAAAAAAGCATCAAACCAGAAGAAACAAATACTCACAGAACATGGCACAGAATAACATTAATGCAACATGACTTTATGCATCCTGCATACCTACCACACATTTTTACAATTTTATTAAAAGTACATTTCTGTTTATTAAAAAAATTCAACGTTTTTTTTTAAGAATATACAGAATCAGAATGTGAATTTCACTAATCTTTAAGAGCAGTGTCAGAAGATACTTTATTAACAGGTTGTATTTATTTTTCATTTATTTATCTATTTATTATTTCATATCAAGGATAATGGAATAAGCACTCATGTGCTTTGTTTACATCCAGTCCCTGTGTGAAGTTTTGTCAATCTTGTCATCTGTTCCAACTGGCACACAATGGCCTACTCTTACAAAAACTGAAACAGGATTTAACGTGTGCGCAAGATTTCTGCGTTCATTCACACACAGGGCCTCGGTTTATAGTCTCATCCGAAGGACTTGACTTGGCACTGATGTTCACTCCTAGGGAAAAGTCCCCTCGAATGTGAACTGAACCTGGGTCATCAAATTGCAAGCGCAATGTTCTGACTACTAGGCTATCCCGGTGATGTATCAGATCCTGTACACTAAAGTTCTTTGTATAAAGAATGAACAGGAAAGGTGTCAGAACCATACCTTGAAGGGAAGCAGTAACAGTTGGCTTTTCAAGTCCTGGTGATGAAGATGTCGAGATAAGCAAGTCCTTGTGACAGTGAAGAAGTCCTTGTGGCAGTGAAGAAGTGAAGAAGTCCTTGTGGCAGTGAAGAAGTGAAGAAGTCCTTGTGGCAGTGAAGAAGTGAAGAAGTCCTTGCGATCAAAAAATTCTGGCGAAGATCCTGGCAATCACATAAACAGGAATACATTATTATCTCCAAAGGCTGATCTGTGTAGGTGATGAGCAAGCTATTTAAACATAAATTGCTGCATGATGATCAATGGTGATGGGGATAATGTAATGATGCTGCTGTGGAAGTGCATCCGCTTTGAGACTACTTGACAGGGTTGTACCTAAGAAATCACAGATCATAACAAAGTTGTACACTACTGTATCATGACTTTCACTCTGTCCATGATCTTGCTACTTTTAAAAAAAATTTTATCTCTACATTTTTATGTGCTACAATATAGAGAATATAAATCTAAAAAATCTGCCAGAGCAGTATCATCAAAGAACTTCATCACACAGTACCATTAGATACAGTACAGCCTTACCTGTTTACGTAAAAATGAATACAATGGGTGACAGAACCATACCTTGCAGGGAACAAGTAAAAGTTGACTTCTAAAGTCCTGGTGTTGATGAAGTCCTGGTGGTGATGAAGTCCTGGTGTTGATGAAGTCCTGGTGTTGATCAAGTCCTGAGAGTGATAAAGTTCAGGTGATGATGACGACTGAAGTCCAAGAGATGATGAAATATCTTGCAATGATGAGATTCTGTCAAAGAAATAAATAAGAATACATTATTGGCTGGAAAGATAAAGTTGGACCAGCTATAAACAAGGCAATTAAAAGAAATGAAATAAATAACACCAAGAAGAACCAAATCATAGACCATTATAACATTAATGCATCCTGACTTCATCCAGTCTCCTTTCTTGTGTCACATTGATAGAATTCTATTCAATACATTTCTATTTATTGAAAAGTCAACTTATTTAGAATACACACAGCATCAATTTCATTAACTTCCAAGAGCAGTGTCATCAATGTACTTTATCAACAATGTGTTACCAGATCCAATTCAATTAAAATTGTAAAAAAAAAAAAAAAAAAAAAAAAATTTAAAAAAAGAATGAAAAGGACAGGCAACAGAACCATACCCTGAAGAGAACCAGTAAAAGATGATTTCTGAAATCCTGGCAATGAAGGCATCCTTGCAGTGATGAAGAAGATCTTGAAGTGATGAAGAAGTCTGGTAGTGATAAAGTCCTTGTGGAAATGATGAATTCCTTGTATTGATGAAGACGTATTTATGGTGATGAAGAAGTCCTTGTGGTGATGAAGTCCTTGTGGTGATGAAGAAGTCCTTGTGGTGATGATGAAGAAGTCCTTGTGGTGATGAAGAAGTCCTTGTGGTGATGAAGAAGTCCTTGTGGTAGTGAAGAAGTCCTTGTAGCGATGAAGAAGTCCTTGTAGCGATGAAGAAGTCCTTGTGGTGATGAAGAGGTCCTTGTGGTGATGAAGAAGACCGTGTGGCAGTGAAGAAGTCCTCGTGGTGATGAAGAGGTCCTTGTGGTGATGAAGAAGACTGTGTGGCAGTGAAGAAGTCCTTGCAGTGATGAAGCCCTGGCAATGAAGAAGTCCTGGCAATGAAAAAGCCCTTGCAGTGAAGACGTCCTTTCAGCAATAAGAATCCCTGACAAAGAAGATGTCCTGGCAATGATGAAGTCCTTGCAGTGATGCGATTCTTGTGGTAATGAAAACATCTTTGCAATGAAAAAGCCCTCGCAATGAAGACATTCTTGCAATAAAGAAGTCCTTGCTCTGATGAAGTAGTCCTTGCAGCAATAGATTGAGGCACTGAAGAATCCCTTGCACCAAAGAAGTCCTTGCCGCAACAAAAAGTCCTTGCTAAAATGAAGAGGTCCTTGCAGTGATAAAGAAGTCCTTGCGCCAATGAAGACCCAACAGATCCAGAATCTATCAGTAATTGATCAATACATAGATTATTACTTATCCAGGACAGATCAATACTCAAGATTATCAGGCAGTAACACAAACCATACTGCCATCTTAAGACCATCTTATGGTGACTTCCACACACATACAGTCAGATGTATACTCCTACCTATTTTTTCACATTCTTTTTTTCTTTCTTTTTTTTTTTTTTTGTGGGGCCCCCAACCACCTTTTCTTTTCCCCTTTCTTTTTTTATCTTTTTTTTTTCTTTTTTGTGGGGCCTCCAACCACCTTTTCTTTTCCCTTTTCTTTTTTTATCTTTTTTTTTTCTTTTTTGTGGGGCCTCCAACCACCTTTTCTTTTCCCTTTTCTTTTTTTATCTTTTTTTTTTCTTTTTTGTGGGGCCTCCAACCACCTTTTCTTTTCCCCCTTTTTTTTGTGGGGCCTCCAACCACCTTTTCTTTTCCCCTTTTTTGTGGGGCCTCCAACCACCTTTTCTTTTCCCCCTTCTTTTTTTTGTGGGGCCTCCAACCACCTTTTCTTTTCCCCCTTCTTTTTTTTCATCTTTTTTTTTTTCCTTTTTTTGTGGGGCCTCCAACCACCTCAATGATGGAGTCCTTGCAGTGATGGAGTTTTTTTGAAGTCCTGATGGTGATGAACCTCTGGCGATGAAGAAATCCAGGTGATGAAGAACCAAGAAGTCCCTGTGATGATGATGAAGTCCTGGTGATGATGAAGTCCTGGTGATGATGAAGTGAAGTCCTGAAGATGATGAAGACCTGGTGATGATGAAGTCCTGGTGATGATGAAGTCCTGGTGGTGATGAAGACTTGGTGATGATGAAGTTCTGGTGATGATGAAGTGAAGTCCTGGTGATGATGAAGTTCTGATGATGATGAAGATCTGGAGAAAATACTAACAGGAATAGGTTATTATCCCAAACCAGTGTGTTTTGAGCAAGGCATCCAAAGTGAAATAATAAGATAGCATCAAGAAAGAAGAAACAAATACTCACAGAACATGGCATAGTATAACATTGATGCATTATGACTTTATGCATCCTACTTACCTACCACACACTTTTACAATTTTATTAAGTACATTTCTGCTTATTAAAAAAAACCAACTTTTTTTTAAAAAGACAGAATGTGAACGTCACTAATCTTCAGAGCAGTGTCATAGGATGCTTCATTAACAGGGCAGTATCCGATCCTGAACAATTAAAATAATTTATACAAAGAGTAAAGATACGTGACAGAACCATACCTTGAAGGGAAGAGATAAAGATGGCTTCTGAAGTTCTGGTGATGAAGATGTTGGGATGATGAAGTCCTTGCAGCAAAGAAGAAGACTTCTGATGAAGTTATCCTGGTGAATTCAAAGTCCTTGCAGTGATGAACAAGGCCCTGAGAAGTTCTGGCGATGATCCTGGCAATCACACATAAAGGAATAGCTTGTTATCTAAAAATAAAACAACAAATCTGTGTAGGTGATGAGCAAACCATTTAAAATTAAAGGAAGAAAATATCAAGAAGGAAATTATCGCATATTGTAGCACAGTAGTTACGTATCATGACCTTCCTTCTGCCCATTATCTTGCTCATTACCTACATTCTTCCCAATACCTTTTTTTTTTTTTTTTACAATTTTAATCTCTATATTTTTATTTAAAACTCCCTCCCCCAACTTTACAATATACAGAATGTAAATCATAAACATTTTCAAGAGCAGTTTTATCTGAGAACTTGATCACACAGTGCCATCAGATCTAGAACAGTCTAAACTGTTTGCATAGAAAAATGAATACAATGGATGACAGAACCATGCCTTACAGTGAACAAGTAAAAGTTGACTTCTAAAGTCCTGGTGTTGATGAAGTTCTGGTGTTGATGAAGTCCTGGTGTTGATGAAGTCCTGGTGTTGAAGTCAAGTCCTGGTGTTGATGAAGTCCTGGAGTTGAAGTCAAGTCCTGGTGTTGATGAAGTCCTGGCGTTGATGAAATTCTGGTGTTGATGAAGTCCTGGTGTTGATGAAATTCTGGTGTTGATGAAATTCTGGTGTTGATGAAGTCCTGGTGTTGAAGTCAAGTCCTGGTGTTGATGAAGTCCTGGTGTTGAAGTCAAGTCCTGGTGTTGATGAAGTCCTGGTGTTGGTGAAGACTGAAGTCCACGAGATGATGAAATATCTTGCGATGATGAATTTCTGTCAAAAAAATAAATAAGAATACAGAATAAATGCTATATAAATTCCACGTTTTATTATTATATTTAATAATAATAATAATAATAATAATAATAATAATAGTAGTAGTAGTAGTAGTAGTAGTAGTAGTAGTAGTAGTAGTAGTTAGTAGTAGTATATTATTATTATTATTATTAGCTGGAAAGAGAAAATTGGAGCAGCTTATAAACAAGGCAATTAAAATGAAATGAAAGAAATGACACCAAGAAGAGCCGAATCATCACAAACTGTAGTACCATATGATATAAATGCATCTACACTTCATGCAGTCTCCTTTCTTGTGACATTTTTTTTTACAATTCTATTCAGTGCATTTCTATTCGTAGAAAACTCAACTTATTTAGAATACACACAGTATTAATTTCATTAACTTCCAAGAGCAGTGTCATCAATGCACTTTATCAACAATGTGGTACCAGATCCAGTTCAATTAAAATTGTAAAAAATTATTTAAAAAAAAAAAAATATATATATATATATATATATATATATATATATATATATATATATATATATATATAAAAGAGAAGAGGACATGCAGCAGAAACATACCTTGAGGGGAACCAATAAAAAATGATTTCTGAAATCCTGTCAATGAAGACATCTTTGCAACAATAAAGAAGATCTTGTAGTGATTGAAGAAATCCTTGTGGTGATGAAGAAGTCCTAGCAGTGATGATGAAGTCTTTGTATTGATGAAGTCCTTGTGGTGATGAAGTACTTGCATTGAAGTCATTTTGACAAAGAAGAAGTCTTTGTATTGATGAAGTCCTTGTGCTGGTGAACAAGTCCTTGTGGTGATGAAGAAGTCTTTGTAGT
Source organism: Stramonita haemastoma (assembly GCA_030674155.1). Classification (NCBI taxonomy): domain Eukaryota; kingdom Metazoa; phylum Mollusca; class Gastropoda; order Neogastropoda; family Muricidae; genus Stramonita; species Stramonita haemastoma. Next base: position 22,689,802 of record CM060342.1, on the reverse strand, counting down.
GCTGAAGAAGTTCTTGTGGTGATGAAGAAGTCCTTGTAGTAATAAAAAAGTTCTTGTATATGTACTGATGAAGTCCTTGTAGTGGTAAAGAAGTCCTTGTATTGATGAAGAAGTCCTTGTAGTAATGAAGAAGTCCTTGTAGTAATGAAGAAGTCCTTGTGGCAATGAACAGATCCTTGCAATGTAGACAGACTTATGAATACGAACTAAAAAAAAAAAGCATACAGTACCTACTGGTTAGCTACTAATTTTACACACATAAAACCATACCCAAAAATTCATGCTGCTTTGACCTCCGTGTTCCAGTCAAACCTGCCATTGGATTATCAGTCCTTAGGCCACAGCATAGAGTTGCCCACAGCATATATATATATATATATATATATATATATATATATATATATATATATACCTTACCTTCCTATTTTTCCCTTTTCCTCCTTTTTTTTGTGTGGGGCCTCCAACAATCTTTTCTTTTCCCCTTTCATTTTTTTCATCTTTTTTTCTGTCTTTTTTTTGTGGGGCCTCCAACTATCTTTTCTTTTCCCCTTTTTTCTTTTTGTGGGGCCCCCAACCACCTTTTCTTTTCCCCTTTATTTTTATCTTCTTTTTTTTTCTTTTTTTGTGGGGCCTCCAACCACCTTTTCTTTTCCCCTTTATTTTTATCTTTTCATGTATTTTCATTTTCTGACATCCAAAATTCATGTCACATAGACAAAGACTCATTAAAAAAGCAAACAGAAAAAAAGATCAAACAAGGTCATGTACTACTACTACTACTACTACTACTACTACTAAACAGGATTTTAAAAAAAATAATAATAATACAACGAAACATTAATCCAAACTGATATTCTATTATGAGCTCACTCCATACTGGGCCCTTTGTATTTATGTGTTCCTCTGGGTACTGGCCATTTGTATAGGTTATTTAAAAAATTGCCAAAAATAAAATAACATGACACAATGACTTGAAATTTTGAGACACATTTATTTAAAAACGGAATAAGCAAGGGTCTAATTTTCATAGTCCTTACTTTTATGGTTCATTTTTTGTAGCTGTAGTGAAAAAACACATTTTTTTTACAACTACAAAATTTTGGGCAGTTGCAAATGCATAGAAGGAAAATTTTCAGCATTGTTGAAAAAAACGTTATTTTCCTCATATATCACATTGAGAAACCCTGTAGAATGTAAAAAAGGCTATTTGAGTGTGTATGCATTATAGAACTTAGCATATATTAGTAAAATGCAATTGACAAGCTCGTAATTTTTCATTTTTCATTGTTGTTCCTTTGAACAGGAGGGAGGGATCTATGCAAAGAAAAATCCTTCAGCACAGCAAGTAGATGCTAACCAGTGACTCCACGGTCTAAGGTTGACATATGCTAATTAGACTGTACCATGGAGGGCTCTGTCTGTGACACTGGGTGATTACGTCACTTAGGGAAGTTTTTGAAAGTCAGAAGGGCTATAGCTGATGTTCGTATACAAGGGGATGGAAATGGACAACGGCTATAGCCGTCGTTAGTATGGAGTGAGTTAAGACATGAGCATTCTGTTTTGAAGAAGCACGTATTATCAGTAATGTCAATGTGGAGCTGGTTTTACAACAGTACCAAGAGTGCTGCTTCAAACAATTATAATAATAATAATAATAATACATGGAATTTATATAGCGCTGTATCTTGTAAAAACAAATCAAAGCGCTTGCACTCGACCCTCACAACAAACGAGCAACCAATGACAATGAATAATTCTAGCAAATTCGAAAGCACACTCACACGCACCCTCCCCCCCCCCACCCCACCCCCCACCCCCCCCACCCTGGGAGTCCTGGGAGTCCTGCTTCAAACAATTATGTCATGGCAACACATCTGTGATAATCCAAAACAACTCCAGTGCACAAATTATCCCTCTCACTCACACACACACACAATGAAGAAGTCCTGGCAATGAAGAAGTCCTGGCAATGAAGAAGTCCTGGCAATGAAGAAGTCCTGGCAATGAAGAAGTCCTGGCAATGTTGAAGTCCTTACAGTGATGAAGCCCTGGCAATGAAGAAGCCTTTGCAGTGATGAAGAAGAGTCCTTGCAGTGATGAAGAAGAGAGTCCTTGCAGTGATGAAGAAGTCCTGGGAGTGATACATTCCTGGCAATGAAGAAGCCCTGGCAATGAAGAAGCCCTGGCCCTGGCCTGGCAATGAAGAAGTGCTGGGAGTGATGAAGTCCTGGCAATGAAGAAGCCCTGGCCCTGGCCTGGCAATGAAGAAGTGCTGGGAGTGATGAAGTCCTGGCAATGAAGAAGTCCTTCCAGTGATGAAGAAGTCCTTTCATCGATAAGATTCTTACGGCTATAAAGAATCCCATGCAATGAAGAAGTCCTGGCAAAGAAAATGTCCTGGCAATGATGAAGTCCTTGCAGCGATGCGATTCTTGTGGTAATGAAAACATCTTTGCAATGAAGAAGCCCTCGCAATGAAGACATTCTTGCAATAAAGAAGTCCTTGCACTGATGAAGTAGCCCTTGCAGCAATAGATTGAGGCACTGAAGAATCCCTTGCATCAAAGAAGTCCTTGCCGCAACAAAAAAGTCCTTGCTGAAATGAAGAGGTCCTTGCAGTGATGAAGAAGTCCTTGCACCAATGAAGACCCAACAGATCCAGAATCTATCAGTAATTGATCAATACATAGATTATTACTTATCCAGAACAGATCAATACTCAAGATTATCAGGCAGTAACACAACCTATACTGCCATCTTAAGACCATCTTATGGTGACTTCCACACACATACAGTCAGATGTATACTCCAACCTATTTTTTCACATTCTTTTTTTCTTTTTCTTTTTTCTTTTTCTTTGTGGGGCCTCCAACCACCTTTTCTTTTCCCCTTTCTTTTTTTTATGGGGCCTCCAACCACCTTTTCTTTTCCCCTTTTTTGTGGGGCCTCCAACCACCTTTTCTTTTCCCCTTTCTTTTTTTTATGGGGCCTCCAACCACCTTTTCTTTTCCCCTTTCTTTTTTTTCATGGGGCCTCCAACCACCTTTTCTTTTCCCCTTTCTTTTTTTTATGGGGCCTCCAACCACCTTTTCTTTTCCCCTTTCTTTTTTTAAATGGGGCCTCCAACCACCTTTTCTTTTCCCCTTTTTTTATGGGGCCTCCAACCACCTTTTCTTTTCCCCTTTCTTTTTTTGTGGGGCCTCCAACCACCTTTTCTTTTCCCATTTTTTGTGGGGCCCCCAACCACCTTTTCTTTTCCCCCTTCTTTTTTTTGTGGGGCCCCCAACCACCTTTTCTTTTCCCCCTTCTTTTTTTTGTGGGGCCCCCAACCACCTTTTCTTTTCCCCCTTCTTTTTTTTGTGGGGCCCCCAACCACCTTTTCTTTTCCCCCTTCTTTTTTTTGTGGGGCCCCCAACCACCTTTTCTTTTCCCCCATCTTTTTTTCATCTTTTTTTTCCCCTTTTTTTGTGGGGCCTCCAACCACCTCAATGATGAAGTCCTTGCAGTGATGGAGTCTTTTTGAAGTCCTGATGGTGATGAACCTCTGGCGATGAAGAAATCCAAGTGATGAAGAACCAAGAAGTCCCTGTGATGATGATGAAGTCCTGGTGATGATGAAGACCTGGTGATGATGAAGTGAAGACCTGGTGATGATGAAGTGAAGACCTGGTGGTGGTGAAGACCTGGTGATGATGAAGACCTGGTGATGATGAAGTGAAGACCTGGTGGTGGTGAAGACCTGGTGATGATGAAGTCCTGGTGATGATGAAGTGAAGTCCTGGTGATGATGAAGTCCTGGTAATGATGAAGTCCTGGTGATGATGAAGTCCTGGTGATGATGAAGTCCTGGTGATGATGAAGTTTTGATGATGATGAAGACCTGGAGAAAATACTAACAGGAATAGGTTATTATCCCAAACCAGTGTGTTTTGAGCAAGCCATTCAAAGTAAAATAATAAAATAGCACCAAGAAAGAAGAAACAAATACTCACAGAACATAGCACAGTATAACACTAATGCATCATGACTTTGCTCTTTAGGCATCCTACTTACCTACCACACACTTCTACAATTTTACTAAGTACATTTATGTTTACAAAAAAACCCTCACCTTTTTTTTAGAACAGACAGAATGTGAATGTCTGTAATCTTTCAGAGCAGTGTCATAGGATACTTTATTAACAGAGCAGTATCCGATCCTGAACAATTAAAATAATTTATACAAAGAATAAAGATACGTGACAGAACCATACCTAGAAGGGTCTTAAGAAATAGAGATGGCTTCTGAAGTTCTGGTGATGAAGATGTTGGGATGATGAAGTCCTTGCAGCAATGAAGAAGTCTTGTGATGAAATTATCTTGGTGAAGACAAAGTCCTTGCAGCAATGAAGAAGTTTTCTGATGAAGTGATCCTGCCGAAGACAAAGTCCTTGTGACGATGAACAAGTCCTGAGAAGTTCTGGCAATGATCCTGGCAATCATACATAAAGGAATAGGTTGTTATCTAAAAATAAAACAACAACAAATCTGTGTAGGTGATGAGCAAGCCATTTAAAATTAAAGGAAGAAAATATCGAGAAGGAAATTATCGCAGATTGTAGTACAGTAGTAATGTATCATCACCTTCCTTCTGCCCATTATCTTGCCCTTTACCTACATTCTTCCCAATACCTTATCATTTTTTTTTTTTTTTTACACTTTTAATCTCTATATTTTTATTTACAACTCCCTCCCCCAACTTTACAATATACAGAATGTCAATCTAATAAATCTCCAAGAGCAGTTTTATCTGAGAACTTGATCACACAGTGCCATCAGATCTAGAACAGTCTGAACTGCTTGCATAGAAAATGAATACAATGGGTGACAGAACCATACCTTACAGGGAACAAGTAAAAGATGACTTCTGAAGTCCTGGTGTTGGTGAAGTCCTGGTGTTGATGAAGTCCTGGTGTTGATGAAGTCCCGGTGTTGAAGTCAAGTCCTGGTGTTGATGAAGTCCTGGTGTTGATGAAGTCCCGGTGTTGAAGTCAAGTCCTGGTGTTGATGAAGTCCTGGTGTTGGTGAAGTCCTGGTGTTGATGAAGTCCTGGTGTTGATGAAGTCCTGGTGTTGATGAAGTCCTGGTGTTGATGAAGTCCTGGTGTTGATGAAGTCCTGGTGTTGATGAAATCCTGGTGTTGAAGAAGTGAAGTCCTGGTGTTCATGGTGTTGATGAAGTCCTGGGGTTGATGAAGTCCTGGTGTTTGTGAAGACTGAAGTCCAAGAGATGATGAAATATCTTGCCATGATGAATTTCTGTCAAAAAAATAAATAAGAATACAGAATAAGCGATATACAAATTCCATGTATCATCATCATCATCATCATTATTATTATTATTATTATTATTATTATTATTATTATTATTATTATTACTATTATTATTATTGTTATTATTATTATTATTATTATTATAATTATTATTATTAACTGGAAAGAGAAAATTGGAGCAGCTTATATTATTATTATCATTATTATTACCTGGAAAGAAAAAAAATGGAGCAGCTTATAAACAAGGCAATTCAAACGAAATGAAAGAAATGACACCAAGAAGAACCAAATCATCACAAACTATAGTACCGTATGATATGAATGCATCTAGACTTCATGCAGTCTCCTTTCTTGTGACATTTTTTTTAACAACCCTATTCAGTACATTTCTATTCATAGAAAACTCAACTTATTTAGAATACACACAGCATTAATTTCATTAACTTCCAAGAGCAGTGTCATCAATGCACTTTATCAACAATGTGGTACCAGATCCAGTTCAATAAAAATTGCAAAAAGAATATATATATATAAAAGAGAAGAGGACATGTAAAAGAAACATACCTTGAGGGGAACCCATAAAAAATGATTTCTGAAATCCTGTCAGTGAAGACATCCCTGCAACGATAAAGAAGATCTTGTAGTGATTGAAGAAATCCTTGTGGTGATGAAGAAGTCCTTGCAGTGATGATGAAGTCTTTGTATTGAGGAAGTCCTTGTGGTGGTGAAGTACTTGCATTGAAGTCCTTTTGACGAAGAAGAAGTCTTTGTATTGATGATGTCCTTGTGCTGGTGAAGAAGTCCTTGTGCTGGTGAAGAAGTCCTTGTGATGATGAAGAAGTCCTTGTGGTGATGAAGAAGTCCTTGTGGTGATGAAGAAGTCCTTGTGGTGATGAAGAAGTCCTTGTGGTGATGAAGAAGTCCTTGTACTGATGAAATCCTTATAGTGATGAAGAAGTCCTTGTAGTGATTAAGAAGTCCTTGTAGTGATAAAGAAGTCCTTGTGGTGATGAAGAAGTCCTTGTGGTGATAAAGATGTCCTTGTGGTGATGAAGAAGTCCTTGTGGTGATAAAGAAGTCCTTGTGGTGATAAAGAAGTCCTTGCAATGTAGACAAACTTATGAATACAAACTATAAAAAAAAAAAAAAGCATGCAGTACCTACTGGTTAGCTATGCATTTTGCACACATAAAACCATACCCAAGAATTCATGCTGCTTTGACCTCTGTGTTCCAGTCAAACCTGCCATTGGATTATCAGTCCTAAGGCCACAGCATAGAGTTGCCCACAGCATATATATATATATATATATATATATATATATATATATATATATATATATATATATATATATATATATATATACCCTAACTTCCTATTTTTCCCTTTTCCTCCTTCTTTTGTGTGGGGCCTCCAACAATCTTTTCTTTTCCCCTTTTATTTTTTTCATCTTTTTTTCTCTCTTTTTTTGTGGGGCCTCCAACCACCTTTTCTTTTCCCCTTTTTCCTTTTTGTGGGGCCCCCAACCACCTTCTCTTTTCCCCTTTATTTTTATCTCTTTTTTTTTTTTTGTGGGGCCTCCAACCACCTTTTCTTTTCCCCTTTCTTTTTTTGTGGGGCCCCCAACCACCTTTTCTTTTCCCCATCTATTTTCACTTTCTGACATCCAAAATTCATGTCACATAGACAAAGACTCATTAAAAAAGCAAACAAACAAAAAGATCAAACAAGGTCATGTACTACTACTACTACTAAACAGGATTTTAAAAAAAACAAAAAAAACATACAACGAAACATTAATCCAAACTGATATTCTATCATTAGCTCACTCCATACTGGGCCCTTTGTATTTATGTGTTCCTCTGGGTACTGGCCATTTGTATAGGTTATTTAAAAAATTGCCAAAAATAAATAACATGACACAATGACTTGAAATTTTGAGACACATTTATTTATAAATGGAATAAACATAATACCAAGTTTCATCGTCCTTACTTTTATGGTTCATTTTTTGTAGCTGTAGTGAAAAAACACGTTTTTTTTACAACTACAAAATTTTGGGCAGTTGCAAATGCATAGAAGGAAAATTTTCAGCATTGTTGAAAAAAATGTTATTTTCCTCATAAATCACATTGAGAAACCCTGTAGAATGTAAAAAAGGCTATTTGAGTGTGTATGCATTATACAACTTAGCATATATTAGTAAAATGCAATTGACAAGTTCGTAATTTTTCATTTTTCATTGTTGTTCCTTTGAACAGGAGGGAGGGATCTATGCAAAGAAAAATCCTTCAGCACAGCAAATAGATGCTAACCAGTGACTCCACTGGTCTAAGGATGAAGTGTGCTAATTAGACTGTACCACAAAGGGCTCTGTCTGTGACGCTGGGTGATTACGTCACATAGGGAAGTTTTTGAAAGTCAGAACGGCTATAGCTGATGTTCTTATACATGGGGATGGAAATGGACGATGGCTATAGCCGTTGTTAGTATGGAGTGAGTTAAGACATGAGCATTCTGTTTTGAAGAAGCACATATTATCAGTAATGCCAATGTGGAGCTGGTTTTACAACAGAACCAAGAGTGCTGATTCAAACAATTATGTCATGGCAACACATCTGTGATAATCCAAAACTCCAGTGCACAAACTATCCCTCTCACTCACAATGAAGAAGTCCTGGCAATGAAGAAGTCCTGGCAATGAAGAAGTCCTGGCAATGAAGAAGTCCTGGCAATGATGAAGTCCTTACAGTGATGAAGCCCTGGCAATGAAGAAGCCTTTGCAGTGATGAAGAAGAGAGTCCTTGCAGTGATGAAGAAGAGAGTCCTTGCAGTGATGAAGAAGAGAGTCCTTGCAGTGATGAAGAAGTCCTGGGAGTGATAAATTCCTGGCAATGAAGAAGCCCTGGCAATGAAGAAGCCCTGGCCCTGGCCTGGCAATGAAGAAGTGCTGGGAGTGATGAAGTCCTGGCAATGAAGAAGTCCTTGCAGTGATGAAGAAGTCCTTTCAGCGATAAGATTCTTACGGCTATAAAGAATCCCATGCAATGAAGAAGTCCTGGCAAAGAAGATGTCCTGGCAATGATGAAGAACTTGCAGAGGTGCAATTCTTGTGGTAATGAAAACATCTTTGCAAATAAGAAGCCCTCGCAATGAAGACATTCTTGCAATAAAGAAGTCCTTGCACTCATGAAGTAATCCTTGCAGCGATAAGATTGAGGCACTGAAGAATCCCTTGCACCAAAGAAGTCCTTGCCGCAACAAAAAAGTCCTTGCTGAAATGAAGAGGTCCTTGCAGTGATGAAGAAGTCCTTGCACCAATGAAGACCCAAAATATGTAAAATCTATCAGTAATTGATCAATACATAGATTATTACTTATCCAGAACAGATCAATACTCAAGATTATCAGGCAGTAACACAACCTATACTGCCATCTTAAGACCATCTTATGGTGACTTCCACACACATACAGTCAGATGTATACTCCAACCTATTTTTCACATTCTTTTTTTCTTTTTCTTTTTTCTTTTTTTTTTCTTTTTTGTGGGGCCTCCATCCACCTTTTCTTTTCCCCTTTCTTTTTTTTCATGGGGCCCCCAACCACCTTTTCTTTTCCCCTTTCTTTTTTTTTATGGGGCCTCCAACCACCTTTTCTTTTCCCCCTTCTTTTTTTTTATGGGGCCTCCAACCACCTTTTCTTTTCCCCCTTCTTTTCTTTTCCCCCTTCTTTTTTTTCATCTTTTTTTCCCCCTTTTTTTGTGGGGCCTCCAACCACCTCAATGATGAAGTCCTTGCAGTGATGGAGTCTTTTTGAAGTCCTGATGGTGATGAACCTCTGGCGATGAAGAAATCCAGGTGATGAAGAACCAAGAAGTCCCTGTGATGATGATGAAGTCCTGGTGATGATGAAGACCTGGTGATGATGAAGTGAAGACCTGGTGATGATGAAGTGAAGACCTGGTGGTGGTGAAGACCTGGTGATGATGAAGTGAAGACCTGGTGGTGGTGAAGACCTGGTGATGATGAAGTCCTGGTGATGATGAAGTGAAGACCTGGTGGTGGTGAAGACCTGGTGATGATGAAGTCCTGGTGATGATGAAGTGAAGTCCTGGTGATGATGAAGTCCTGGTAATGATGAAGTCCTGGTGATGATGAAGTCCTGGTGATGATGAAGTCCTGGTGATGATGAAGTTTTGATGATGATGAAGACCTGGAGAAAATACTAACAGGAATAGGTTATTATCCCAAACCAGTGTGTTTTGAGCAAGGCATTCAAAGTAAAATAATAAAATACCACCAAGAAAGAAGAAACAAATACTCACAGAACATAGCACAGTATAACATTCATGCATCATGACTTTGCTCTTTAGGCATCCTACTTACCTACCACACACTTCTACAATTTTATTAAGTACATTTCGGTTAATTAAAAAACCCTCACCTTTTTTTAGAACAGACAGAATGTGAATGTCTGTAATTTTTCAGAGCAGTGTCATAGGATACTTTATTAACAGAGCAGTATCCGATCCTGAACAATTAAAATAATTTATACAAAGAATAAAGATACGTGACAGAACCATACCTTGAAGGGAAGAAATACAGATGGCTTCTGAAGGTCTGGTGATGAAGATGTTGGGATGATGAAGTCCTTGCAGCAATGAAGTCGTCTTCAGATGAAGTGATCTTGATGAAGTCAAAGTCCTTGCAGTGATGAACAAGTCCCTGAGAAGTTCTGGCAATGATCCTGGCAATCACACATAAAGGAATAGCTTGTTATCTAAAAATAAAAAACAAATCTGTGTAGGTGATGAGCAAACCATTTAAAATTAAAGGAATAAAATATCAACAAGGAAATTAGAACAGATTGTTGTACAGTAGTCATGTATCATGACCTTCCTTCTGCCCATTATCTTGCCCTTTATCTACATTCTTCCCAATACCTTACCATTTTTTTTTTTTTACAATTTTAATCTCTAGTTTTTTATTTACAACTCCCTCCCCCAACTTTACAATATACAGAATGTAAATCTAAAAAATCTCCAATAGCAGTATCATCTGAGAACTTGATCATACAGTGCCATCAGATCTAGAACAGTCTAAACTGTTTGCATAGAAAATGAATACAATGGGTGACAGAACCATACCTTACATGGAACAAGTAAAAGTTGACTTCTAAAGTCCTGGTGTTGATGAAGTCCTGGTGTTGATGAAGTGCTGGTGTTGATGGTGTTGATGAAGTCCTGGTATTGATGAAGTCCTGGTATTGATGAAGTCCTGGTGTTGATGAAGTCCTGGTGTTGATGAAGTCCTGGTGTTGATGAAGTCCTGGTGTTGATGAAGTCCTGGTGTTGATGAAATTCTGGTGTTGATGAAATTCTGGTGTTGGTGAAGATTGAAGTCCAATAGATGATAAAATATCTTGCGGTGATTAATTTCTGTCCAAAAAAATAAATAAGAATACAGAATAAGCGCTATATAAATTCCATGTATTATTATTATCATTATTATTACCTGTAAAGAAAAAATTGGAGCAGCTTATAACCAAGGCAATTAAAACGAAATGAAAGAAATGACACCAAGAAGAACCAAATCATCACAAACTATAGTACCGTATGATATGAATGCATCTACACTTCATGCAGTCTCCTTTCTTGTGACATTTTTTTTACAATTCTATTCAGTACATTTCTATGAGTAGAAAACTCAACTTATTTAGAATACACACAGCATTCATTTCATTCACTTCCAAAACCAGTGTTATCAATGCACTTTATCAACAATGTGGTACCAGATCCAGTTCAATTAAAATTGTAAAAAAATTATATATATAAAAAGAAAAGGACATGTAGCAGAAACATACCTTGAGGGGAACCACTAAAAAATGATTTCTGAAATCCTGTCAATGAAAACATCCTTGCAACGATAAAGAAGATCTTGTAGTGATTGAAGAAATCCTTGTGGTGATGAAGAAGTCCTTGCAGTGATGATGAAGTCTTTGTATTGAGGAAGTCCTTGTGGTGGTGAAGTACTTGCATTGAAGTTCTTTTGACGAAGAAGAAGTCTTTGTATTGATGAAGTCCTTGTGCTGGTGAAGAAGTCCTTGTGCTGGTGAAGAAGTCCTTGTGGTGATGAAGAAGTCCTTGTGGTGATGAAGAAGTCTTTGTGGCAGTGAAGAAGTCCTTGTGGTGATGAAGAAGTCCTTGTGGTGATGAAGAAGTCCTTGTGGTGATGAAGAAGTCCTTGTGATGAAGAAGTCCTTGTACTGATGAAGTCCTTTAGTGATGAAGAAGTCCTTGTAGTGATGAAGAAGTCCTTGTAGTGATAAAGAAGTCCTTGTGGTGATGAAGAAGTCCTTGTGGTGATAAAGAAGTCCTTGTGGTGATGAAGAGGTCCTTGCAATGTAGACAAAGTTATGAATACAAACTATAAAAAAAAAGCATGGAGTACCTACTGGTTAGCTATTAATTTTGCACACATAAAACCATACCCAAAAATTCATGCTGCTTTGACCTCTGTGTTCCAGTCAAACCTGCCATAGCATTATCAGTCCTAAGGCCACAGCATAGAGTTGCCCACAGAATATATATATATATATACATATACATACCCTAACTTCCTATTTTTCCCTTTTCCTCCTTTTTTTGTGTGGGGCCTCCAACAATCTTTTCTTTTCCCCTTTTATTTTTTTCATCTTTTTTTCTCTCTTTTTTTTGTGGGGCCTCCAACCACCTTTTCTTTTCCCCTTTTTTTCCTTTTGTGGGGCCTCCAACCACCTTTTCTTTTCCCCTTTTTTCCTTTTGTGGGGCCTCCAACCACCTTTTCTTTTCCCCTTTTTTCCTTTTGTGGGGCCTCCAACCACCTTTTCTTTTCCCCTTTTTTCCTTTGTGGGGCCTCCAACCACCTTTTCTTTTCCCCTTTTTTCCTTTTGTGGGGCCTCCAACCACCTTTTCTTTTCCCCTTTATTTTTATCTTCTTTTTTTTTGTGGGGCCTCCAACCACCTTTTCTTTTCCCCTTTATTTTTATCTTCTTTTTTTTTTGTGGGGCCTCCAACCACCTTTTCTTTTCCCCTTTTTTCCTTTTGTGGGGCCTCCAACCACCTTTTCTTTTCCCCTTTATTTTTATCTTCTTTTTTTTTTGTGGGGCCCCCAACCACCTTTTCTTTTCCCCTTTATTTTTATCTTCTTTTTTTTTTGTGGGGCCTCCAACCACCTTTTCTTTTCCCCTTTCTTTTTTTGTGGGGCCTCCAACCACCTTTTCTTTTCCCCATCTATTTTCATTTTATGACATCCAAAATTCATGTCACATAGACAAAGACTCATTAAAAAAGCAAACAAACAAAAAAGATCAAACAAGGTCATGTACTACTACTACTACTAAACAGGATTAAAAAAACAAAAAAAAAACATACAACAAAACATTAATCCAAACTGATATTCTATTATTAGCTCACTCCATACTGGGCCCTTTGTATTTATGTGTTCCTCTGGGTACTGGCCATTTGTATAGGTTATTAAAAAAATTGCCAAAAAAAAAAAAATAACATGACACAATGACTTGAAATTTTGAGACACATTTATTTATAAATGGAATAAACATAAAACCAAGTTTCATAGCCCTTATTTTTATGGTTCTTTTTTGTAGCTGTAGTGAGAAAACACGTTTTTTTTTACAACTACAAAATTTTGGGCAGTTGCAAATGCATAGAAGGAAAATTTTCAGCATTGTTGAAAAAAACATTTTCCTCATAAATCACATTGAGAAACCCTGTAGAATGTAAAAAAGGCTATTTGAGTGTGTATGCATTATACAACTTAGCATATATTAGTAAAATGCAATTGACAAATTTATAATTTTTCATTTTTCATTGTTGTTTCTTTGAACAGGAGGGAGAGACCTATGCTAAGAAAAATCCTTCAGCACAGCAAGTAGATGCTAACCAGTGACAACTGGTCTAAGGTAGTAGTATGCTAACTAGACTGTACCATGGAGGGCTCTGTCTGTGACGCTGGGTGATTACGTCACTTAGGGAAGTTTTGAAAGTCAGAACGGCTATAGCTGATGTTCGTATACACGGGGATGGAAATGGTCGACGGCTATAGCCGTTGTTAGTATGGAGTGAGTTAAGACATGAGCATTCTGTTTTGAAGAAGCACATATTATCAGTAATGCCAATGTGGAGCTGGTTTTACAACAGAACCAAGAGTGCTGCTTCAAACAATTATGTCACGGCAACACATCTGTGATAATCCAAAACAACTCCAGTGCACAAACTATCCCTCTCACTCACACACACACACACACAATGAAGAAGTCCTGGCAATGAAGAAGTCCTGGCAATTATGAAATCCTTACAGTGATGAAGCCCTGGCAATGAAGAAGCCTTTGCAGTGATGAGAAAGTCCTTGCAGTGATGAGAAAGTCCTTGCAGTGATGAAGAAGTCCTGGGAGTGATAAATTCCTGGCAATGAAGAAGTCCTGGCAATGAAGAAGCCCTGACCCTGGCCTGGCAATGAAGAAGTGCTGGGAGTGATGAAGTCCTGGCGGTGAAGAAGTCCTGGCAATGAAGAAGTCCTTCCAGTGATGAAGAAGTCCTTTCATCGATAAGATTCTTACGGCAATAAAAAATCCCATGCAATGAAGAAGTCCTGGCAAAGAAGATGTCCTGGCAATGATGAAGTCCTTGCAGCGATGCGATTCTTGTGGTAATGAAAACATCTTTGCAAGTAAGAAGCCCTCGCAATGAAGACATTCGTGCAATAAAGAAGTCCTTGTATTCACGAAGTAATCCTTGCAGCAATAAGATTGAGGCACTGAAGAATCCCTTGCACCAAAGAAGTCCTTGCTGCAACAAAAAAGTCCTTGCTGAAATGAAGAGGTCCTTGCAGTCATGAAGAGGTCCTTGCAGTGATGAAGAAGTCCTTGCGCCAATGAAGACCCAACAGATCCAGAATCTATCAGTAATTGATCAATACATAGATTATTACTTATCCAGAACAGATCAATACTCAAGATTATCAGGCAGTAACACAACCTATACTGCCATCTTAAGACAATCTTATGGTGACTTCCACACACATACAGTCAGATGTATACTCCAACCTATTTTTTTACATTCTTTTTTTCTTCTTTTTTCTTCTTTTTTGTGGGGCCCCCAACCACCTTTTCTTTTCCCCTTTCTTTTTTTCTTTTTTAAAAATTTTTTGTGGGGCCTCCAACCACCTTTTCTTTTCCCCTTTCTTTTTTTTTCTTTTTTGTGGGGCCTCCAACCACCTTTTCTTTTCCCCTTTCTTTTTTTCTTATTTTTTCTTTTTTGTGGGGCCTCCAACCACCTTTTCTTTTCCCCTTTCTTTTTTTCTTATTTTTTCTTTTTTGTGGGGCCTCCAACCACCTTTTCTTTTCTCCTCTTTTTTTTGTGGGGCCTCCAACCACCTTTTCTTTTCCCCTTTCTTTTTTTGTGGGGCCTCCAACCACCTTTTCTTTTCTCCTCTTTTTTTTATGGGGCCCCCAACCACCTTTTCTTTTCCCCTTTTTTGTGGGGCCCCCAACCACCTTTTCTTTTCCCCCTTCTTTTTTTCATCTTCTTTTTTTCCTTTTTTTGTGGGGCCTCCAACTACCTCAATGATGGAGTCCTTGCAGTGATGGAGTCTTTTTGAAGTCCTGATGGTGATGAACCTCTGGCAATGAAGAAATCCAGGTGATGAAGAACCAAGAAGTCCCTGTGATGATGATTAAGTCCTGGTGATAATGAAGTCCTGGTGATGATGATGAAGTCCTGGTGATGATGAAGACCAGGTGATGATGATGAAGTCCCGGTGATGATGAAGTGAAGACCTGGTGATGATGAAGTGAAGTCCTGGTGATGATGAAGTGAAGTCCTGGTGATGATGAAGTGAAGTCCTGGTGATGATGAAGTGAAGACTTGGTGATGATGAAGTGAAGACTTGGTGATGATGAAGTGAAGACCTGGTGATGATGAAGTGAAGACCTGGTGATGATGAAGTGAACACCTGGTGATGATGAAGTGAAGACCTGGTGATGATGAAGTGAAGACCTGGTGATGATGAAGACCTGGTGATGATGAAGTGAAGTCTTGGTGATTATGAAGTGAAGACCTGGTGATGATGAAGTGAAGTCCTGGTGATGATGAAGTGAAGTCCTGGTGATGATGAAGTGAAGACCTGGTGATGATGAAGTGAAGACCTGGTGATGATGAAGTGAAGACCTGGTGATGATGAAGACCTGGTGATGATGAAGTCCTGGCAATGAAGAAAACCTGGAGAAAATACTAACAGGAATAGGTTATTATCCCAAACCAGTGTGTTTTGAGCAAGGCATCCAAAGTGAAATAATAAAATAGCATCAAGAAAGAAGAAACAAATACAGAACATAGCACAGTATAACATTAATGCATCATGACTTTAGGCATCCTACTTACCTACCACACACTTTTACAATTTTATTAAGTACATTTCTGTTTATAAAAAAACCCTCAACTTTTTTTTAAAAAGACAGAATGTGAATGTCACTAATCATTAAAGAGCAGTGTCATAGGATGCTTCATTAACAGGGCAGTATCCGATCCTGAACAATTAAAATAATTTATACAAAGAATAAAGATACGTGACAGAACCGTACCTTGAAGGGAAGAAATAAAGATGGCTTCTGAAGTTCTGGTGATGAAGATGTTGGGATGATGAAGTCCTTGCAGCAATGAAGTCGTCTTCAGATGAAGTTATCTTGGTGAAGTCAAAGTCCTTGCAGAGATGAACAAGTCCCTGAGAAGTTCTGGTGATGATCCTGGCAATCACACATAAAGGAACAGATTATTATCTAAAAATAAAACAACAAAAAATCTGTGTAGGTGATGAGCAAGCCATTTAAAATTAAAGGAATAAAATATCAAGAAGGAAATTATAGCAGATTGCAGTACAGTAGTAATCTATCATGACCTTCATTCTGCCCATTATCTTCCCAATACATTATTATTTTTTTTACAATTTTAATCTCTATATTTTTATCTACAACTCCCTCCCCCAACTTTACAATATATGGAATGTAAATCTAAAAAATCTCCAAGAGCAGTATCATCTGAGAACTTGATCACACAGTGCCATCAGATCTAGAACAGTCTGAACTGTTTGCATATAAATAAAAATGAATACAAAGGGTGACAGAACCATACCTTACAGTGAACAAGTAAAAGTTGACTTCTGAAGTCCTGGTGTTGGTGAAGTCCTGGTGTTGATGAAGTCCTGGTGTTGATGAAGTGCTGGTGATGATGAAGTCTTGGTGTTAATGAAGTGAAGTCCTGGTGTTGATGAAGTCCTGGTGTTGATGAAGTCCTGGTGTTGATGAAGTCCTGGTGTTAATGATGACTGAAGTCAGAGAGATGATGAAATATCTTGCAATGATGAGATTCTGTCAAAAAAATAAGCATACAGAATAAGTGTTATATAAATTCCATGTTAAATTCCATGTATTTTTTTAATATTATAATTATTATCATTAGCTGGAAAGAGAAAATTGGAGCAGCTTTTTAACAAGGCAATCAAAACAAAATGAAAGAAATGACACCAAGAAGAACCAAAGCATCACAAACTATAGTACCGTATGATATGAATGCATCTACACTTCATGCAGTCTCCCTTCTTGTGACATTTTTTTTACAATTCTATTCAGTACATTTCTATTCGTAGAAAACTCAACTTATTTAGAATACACACAGTATTAATTTCATTAACTTCCAAGAGCAGTGTCATCAATGCATTTTATAAACATTGTGTTACCAGATCCAGTTCAATTAAAATTGTAAAAAAAAATATATATATATATATAAAAGAAGAGGACATGTAGCAGAACCATACCTTGAGGGGAACCCATAAAAAATGATTTCTGAAATCCTGTCAATGAAAACATCCTTGCAACGATAAAGAAGATCTTGTAGTGATTGAAGAAATCCTTGCGGTGATGAAGAAGTCCTTGCAGTGATGATGAAGTCTTTGTATTGATGAAGTCCTTGTGGTGGTGAAGTACTTGCATTGAAGTCCTTTTGACGAAGAAGAAGTCTTTGTATTGATGAAGTCTTGTGGTATGTGAAGAAGTTCCTTGTAATGAAGTAGTGAAGAAGTCCTTATAGTAATAAAGAAGTCCTTGTGGCAATGAACAGATCCTTGCAATGTAGACAGACTTATGAATACGAACTAAAAAAAAAAAGCATACAGTACCTACTGGTTAGCTACTAATTTTACACACATAAAACCATACCCAAAAATTCATGCTGCTTTGACCTCCGTGTTCCAGTCAAACCTGCCATTGGATTATCAGTCCTTAGGCCACAGCATAGAGTTGCCCACAGCATATATATATATATATATATATATATACCCTAACTTCCTATTTTTCCCTTTTCCTCCTTTTTTTTGTGGGGCCTCCAACAACCTTTTCTTTTCCCCTTTCATTTTTTTCATCTTTTTTTCGCTCTTTTTTTTGTGGGGCCTCCAACCACCTTTTCTTTTCCCCTTTCTTTTTTTTGTGGGGCCTCCAACCACCTTTTCTTTTCCCTTTCTTTTTTTTGTGGGCCCCAACCACCTTTTCTTTTCCCCTTTCTTTTTTTTGTGGGGCCTCCAACCACCTTTTCTTTTCCCCTTTCTTTTTTTTGTGGGGCCCCCAACCACCTTTTCTTTTCCCCTTTCTTTTTTTGTGGGGCCTCCAACCACCTTTTCTTTTCCCCTTTCTTTTTTTATGGGGCCTCCAACCACCTTTTCTTTTCCCCATCTATTTTCATTTTATGACATCCAAAATTCATGTCACATAGACAAAGACTCATTAAAAAAGCAAACAAAAAAAAAGATCAAACAAGGTCATGTACTACTACTACTACTAAACAACAGGATTTAAAAAAAAAAACAAAAAACACATACAACAAAACATCCATCCAAAACTGAAGTTCTATTATCAAGACATGAGGATTCTGTCTTGAAGAAGCACACATTATCAGTAATGCTAGTGTCGACCTGGTTTTACAACAGAACCAAGAGTGCTGCTTCAAACAATTATGTCATGGCAACACATATGTGATAATCCAGAACAACTCCTGTACACAAACTATCCCTCACACACACACACACACACACACACACACACACACACACACACACACACACACACACACACTCCTGTTTACAGTCACAGCATTGCGCTTGCACTTTTTTTCTCCATTCTCTGGTTAAAGCTCCAACGCTCTCCAAAGGTGAAACTTTGTGCATGTTGACTGTTTTTGCCCACCCTGAAGGCAGCAGCATTCCAACTTCAGGGATGTATGCTGGGTATGTTTGGGTTTCCCTAACCCATGGAACGCGGCCGACCTGAATTACAGGATCTTTAACCTGCAACATTGATCTTCCGCATGTGTATATAAACAAAGGGAACTAAGGCACTGGCAGGTCTGCACTTGAAGTTGACCTGGAAGATGGTAAAACATCCCCACCTTTAATTGTAAAAATTCCTATCCTTAATTCATCAGATGCTGCAAAGATTCAAACACAGAACTAAATAGACCTATTGAAGTAAGAAGAGAAAAAAAGAAAAAAAGCCTGAACCAATTGGGTACACTGTCCATAGGATCTTTCTTTTCCTAGAAAAAATGAAAAAGTGGCCAAGACATTGATGTTGAAGCCTTTGTGATGATAAAGTCCATAAATCATGGCAAGGAGGTATATTCCAGTTCTGTGGAGATACTTTGGTATGGCAATGAGGTATATTCCAGTCCTGTGGAGATACTTTGGTATGGCAATGAGGTATATTCCAGTCCTGTGGAGATACTTTGGTATGGCAATGAGGTATATTCCAGTCCTGTGGAGATACTTTGGTATGGCAATGAGGTATATTCCAGTCCTGTGAAGATACTTTGATATAGCAATGAGGTATATTCCAGTCCTGTGGAGATACTTTGGTATGGCAATGAGGTATATTCCAGTCCTGTGGAGATACTTTGGTATGGCAGTGAGGTATATTCCAGTCCTGTGGAGATACTTTGGTATGGCAATGAGGTATATTCCAGTCCTGTGAAGATACTTTGGTGATGATGATGTTAATAAACTCTTAATGATGATGAGTTCTTGGCATTGATGAGGTCTTGGTGTTGATAAAGATTTGGATTTGATGAAGTCTTGGTGATGATGAAGTTTTGGTGGTAGCATTGACAGGTTAATATATTCTGGCGATGATTAAAGTCCCGTGGAGATGTTTAGGTGATGACAAAGTGTCAGCAATGATGAAGTCTTCACGTTAATGAACTTTTGATAATGACAAAGACTTGCCAATTGACAATGACGAAGTCTGGTGTTGATGAAGTCTTGGTGCTGATGGAGTCTTGGTGATGATAAAAAACTTGGTGATGATAAAAATCTTGGTGATGATAAAAATCTTGGTGCTGGTGAAGTCTTAGTGATGATAAAAATCTGGGTGCTGATGAAGTCTTGGTGATGATAAAAATCTTGGTGATGATAAAAATCTTGGTGTTGATAAAAATCTTGGTTCTGATGAAGTCTTGAAGATGATAAAAATCTTGGTGAGGATGAAGTCTTAGTGATGATAAAAATCTTGGTGATGATAAAAATTTTGGTGCTGATAAAGTCCTGATGTTGATGAAGTCCTGGTGTTAATGAAGTCTTGGTGATGATAAAGTCTTGGTGTTGATACATGAAGTCTCGATGATGACGAAGTTTTGGTGAGGACAAAGTCGCAGCGATGATGAAGTCTTCATAATGATGAAGTCTTGGGGATGTTGAAGTCTTGGCAACAATGCAGATGTTGATGTCTCAGCAAAGATGAAGTCCTGACAATGGTGAAGTTTTCGTCCTGGTGATAAGTCCTGAGGACAATAAGAACATAAATACATTATCATGTCAAAACAAAACTTTTTTTTTTGGGGGGGGGGGGGGGATATTTCAAAAATGGTTTACCTCACAACTACCATCCTACTGACAAAAGTTCTCTTGGAAAAATCTCCCTCTCATCTACATTTGATGCAATTTCCTTTTTCTCTCTTTCCAGCACCTTCCTCCCCCTCCTTTCCCACACAGTGGAGTTTGTTAACGAACAAGGCATTCATTCAAAACAAAATGATATACTGACATCAAGAAAGAAGAAGCACATACTCACAAAACATAGCACAGTATAACATCAATGCATCATAACTTTTATGTATCCTACATACCTGTCACACATTTTTACAGTTTTCTTAGGTACATTTCTGTCTATAAAGAAAAACTCTACTCTTTTAGACTTCACATTATGTGAATGTCACTAATCTTCAAGAGCTGTGTTATCAGGAACTTTATTAACAGGGCGATTTTAGATCCATTACATACAACACTATTTATACAAAGAATGAAGAAGACAGGTGACAGAACCATACCTTGAAGGAAACTGGTAAAACTTGACTTTTGAAGTCCTGGCAATGAGGATCTTGCAGTGATGAAGAAGTCCTTGCAGTGATGAAGAAGTCCTTGCAGCAATGAAGAAGTCCTTGAAGTGATGAAGAAGTCCTTGCAGTGATGAAGAAGTCCTTGCAGTGATGAAGAAGTCCTTGCAGTGATGAAGAAGTCCTTGCAGTGATGAAGAAGTCCTTGCAGCGATGAAGAAGTCCTTGCAGTGATGAAGAAGTCCTTGCAGTGATGAAGAAGTCCTTGCAGTGATGAAGAAGTCCTTGCAGTGATGAAGAAGTCCTTGCAGTGATGAAGAAGTCCTTGCAGTGATGAACAAGTCCCTGAGAAGTTCTGGCGAAGATCCTGGCAATCATACATAAAGGAATACATTATTATCTAAAAATAAAACAACAACAAATCTGTGTAGGTGATGAGCAAGCCATTTAAAATTAAAGGAATAAAATATCAAGGAGGAAATTAGAGCAGATTGTAGTACAGTAGTTATGTATCATGACCTTCTTTCTGCCCATTATCTTGCCCATCACCTACATTCTTCCCAATACCTTATCTTTTTCTTTTTTTTTAACAATTTTAATCCCTACATTTTTATTTACAACTCCCTCCCCCAACATTACAATATACAAAATGTAAATCTAAAAAATCTCCAAAAGCAGTATCATCTGAGAACTTGATCACACAGTGCCTTCAGATCCACTACACTCTTAACTGTTTGTATATAAAAAGGAATACTTGCAAGAAACAAGTAAAAGTTAACTACTTCTGAAGTGCTGGTGTTGATGAAGTCCTGATGTTGATGAAGTCCTGGTGTTGATAAAGTGAAGTCCTGGTGTTGACGAAGTCCTGGTGTTGATGAAATTCTGGTGTTGATGAAATTCTGGTGTTTATGAAATTCTGGTGTTGATGAAGTCCTGGTGTTGATTAAGTCCTGGTGTTGATGAAATTCTGGTGTTGATGAAATTCTGGTGTTGATGAAGACAAAAGTCCAAGAGATAATGAAATATCTTGCAATGATGAATTTCTGTCCAAAAACTAAACAAGAATACAGAATAAGCGCTATATAAATTCCATGTATTATTAATTTTATCATCACCTGGAAAGAGAAAATTGGAGCCGCTTATAAACAAGGCAATTAAAACGAAATGAAAGAAATGACACCAAGAAGAACCAAATCATCACAAACTATAGTACCATATGATATGAATGCATCTACACTTCATGCAGTCTCCCTTCTTGTGACATTTTTTTTACAATTCTACTCAGTACATTTCTATTCATAGAAAATTCAACTAATTTAGAATACACACAGCATTCACTCATGAACTTCCAAGAGCAGTGTCATCAATGCACTTTATCAACAATGTGGTACCAGATCCAGTTCAATTAAAATTGTAAAAAATAAAATATATATATATACATATATATATACATATATATATATATATATATATCTATATCTATCTATCTATCTATCTATCTATCTATCTATCTATCTATCTATCTATATCTATATCTATATATATATAAAAGAGAAGAGGACATGTAGCAGAAACATACCTTGAGAGGAACCCATAAAAAATGATTTCTGAAATCCTGACAAGACATCCTTGCAACGATAAAGAAGATCTTGTAGTGATTGAAGAAATCCTTGTGGTGATGAAGAAGTCCTTGAGGTGATGATGAAGTCTTTGTATTGATGAAGTCCTTGTGGTGATCAAGTACTTCCATTGAAGTCCTTTTGACAAAGAAGAAGTCTTTGTATTGATGAAATTCTTGTGCTGGTGAAAAAGTCTCAGTTTTGATGAAGAAGTCCTTGTGGTGATAAAGAAGTCCTTGTGGTAATGCAGAAGTCCTTGTGGTGATGAAGAAGTCCTTGTGGTAATGAAGAAGTCCTTGTGGTAATGAAGAAGTCCTTGTAGTGATAAAGAAGTCATTGAGGCAATGAAGAAGTCCTTGTAGTGATAAAGAAGTCCTTGTGGTGATGAAGAAGTCCTTGTAGTAATAAAGAAGTCCTTTTATTGAAGTCATTGTAGTGATAAATCCTTGTGGTGAAAAAGTCCTTGTGAAAATGAAGAAGTCCTTGTACTGATGAAGTCCTTGTAGTAATGAAGAAGTCCTTGTAGTGATGAAGAAGTCCTTGAAGTGATGAAGAAGTCCTTGTGGCAATGAAGAGATCCTTGCAATGTAGACAGACTAATAAATACAAACTAAAAAAAGCATACAGTACCTACTGTTAAGCTATCTATCAATTTTCCACACATAAAACCATACCCAAAAATTTACTCTCCTTTGATCTCTGTGTTCCAGTCAAATCTGCCATGGCATTATCAGTCCTAAGGCCACAGCATGGATTTGCCCACAACACAATTCATTCTCATCCTGTCCACATCAATTGTTAATTCAGGACCACAATCTTTTTCAACTGATCACAGCAAACATCATGTATGGACTATAATATCAAAGACACAAGTTCAGTCTGATAAAAAAAAAAAAAGACAAAAAAGCGCTAGCTACCTAGGGAACTGCTTTTCCACATAAAACACACACACAACTGATGGTAATAGTAAGGCTTCATAACAAAGTTATACAAACGAATGCCACAACTTTTGTGTTGCTTTCAAGAAATTACAAACTTCTTGCCCATTCTATCCACCACAAAGGCTGTTTTAAACTGCAACAGTTTTCAAGCAAATTATATTTATAAGCAAACTGTTATCTACCCTGCTCCCTTAGTAAAAACAAAACAACAAAAACCATATATATGCACAAATTCCCTGTACACAAAGACAAGCATCTGTTACAATAAATACATCATTTTCTCCAATTCACCACATATAAACCTCCCAGTAGATGTAACATTTATCCAGGATAGATCAATACTCCAACTTATCAAGCAGCAACACAAACTATACTGCCATCTTAAGACCATCTTATGGTGACTTCCACACACACACAGGATCAGATATATATATATATATATATAATATATATATATATATATATATATATATATATATATATATATATATTGTGCGGCCTCCAACCACCTTTTCTTTTCCTCTTT
Organism: Stramonita haemastoma; assembly: GCA_030674155.1. Taxonomy (NCBI): domain Eukaryota; kingdom Metazoa; phylum Mollusca; class Gastropoda; order Neogastropoda; family Muricidae; genus Stramonita; species Stramonita haemastoma. The sequence continues at coordinate 22,665,974 of CM060342.1, read as the reverse complement.
CTTTTTTTCATCTTTTTTTTCTCTCTTTTTTTTGTGGGGCCCCCAACCACCTTTTCTTTTCCCCTTTATTTTTATCTTTTCTTTTTTTCTTTTTTTGTGGGGCCCCCAACCACCTTTTCTTTTCCCCTTTATTTTCATCTTTTCTTTTCCCCTTTTTTATGGGGCCTCCAACCACCTTTTCTTTTCCCCTTTTTTATGGGGCCTCCAACCACCTTTTCTTTTCCCCTTTTTTCCTCTATTTTCATTTTCTGACATCGAACATTTGTCAGGTACATAAAGACATTAAAAAAGCAAACAGAAAAAAAATTAAACAAAATCATGTACTACTACTACTAAACAACAGGATTTTTTAAAAAATTTTAAAAAAGACATACAACTTATATACATCCAAACTATCATTAAGACATGATGAGCATTCTGTTTTGAAGAAGTACATATTATCAGTAATGCCAATGTGGAGCTGGTTTTCCAACAGAACCAAGAGTGCTGCTTGAAACAATTATGTCATGGCAACACATGTGATAATTCAAAACAACTCCAGTGCACAAACTATCCCTCACACACACACACACACACACACACACACACACACACACACACACACACACACACACACACACACACAAATCTTGTTTCTAGTCACAGCATTGTGAAGTCTTGGTGCTGATGAAGTCTTGGTGATGATGAAGTGAAATCTTGGTGATGATGAAGGGATGTCTTGGTGATGATGAAGTCTTGGTGATGATGAAGTTTTTGTGATGATGAAGTCTTGGTGTTGATGAAGTCTTGGTGTATATATTGATGAAGTGAAGTCTTGGTGTTGATGAAGTCTTGGTGATGATGAAGTCTTGGTGTTGATGAAGTCTTGGTGATGATGAAGTCTTGGTGATGATGAAGTCTTGGTGTTGATGAAGTCTTGGTGTATATGTTGATGAAGTGAAGTTTTGGTGATGATGAAGGGAAGTCTTTGTGATGATAAAGTCTTGGTGCTGATGAAGTCCTGGTGATGATGAAGTCTTGGTGATGATAAAAATCTTGGTGATGAATAAAAATCTTGATAATAAAGTCTTGGTGATGATAAAAATCTTGGTGATGATGAAGTCTTGGTGCTGATGAAGTCCTGGTGATGATGAAGTCTTGGTGATGATAAAAATCTTGGTGATGATAAAAATTTTGATAATAAAGTCTTGGTGATGATAAAAATCTTGGTGATGATGAAGTCTTGGTGATGATAAAAATCTTGGTGATGATGAAGTCTTGGTGATGATAAAATCTTGGTGATGATGAAGTCTTGGTGATGATAAAAATTTTAGTGTTGATGAAATCTTGGTGATGATGAAGTCTTGGTGATGATAAAAAATCTTGGTGATGATAAAAATCTTGGTGATGATAAAAATCTTGGTGATGATAAAAATCTTGGTGATGATGAAGTCTTGGTGATGATAAAATCTTGGTGGTGATAAAAATCTTGGTGTTGATGAAGTCTTGGTGATGATGAAGTGAAGTCTTGGTGATGATGAAGTGAAGTCTTGGTGATGATGAAGTGAAGTCTTGGTGAAGATGAAGTGAAGTCTTGGTGTTGATGAAGTCTTGGTATTGATGAAGTCCTGGTGTTGATGAAGTCTTGGTGATGATTAAGTCTTGGTAATGATGAAGTCTTGGTGTTGATACATGAAGTCTCGATGATGACGAAGTTTTGGCGATGACAAAGTTGCGGCGATGATGAAGTCTTCATAATGATGAAGCCTTGGAGATGTGGAAGTCTTGGTGTTGAAGTCTTGGCGACAATGCAGATGTTGATGTCTCAGCAAAGATGAAGTCCTGACAATGGTGAAGTTTTCAGTCCTGGTGATAAGTCCTGAGGACAATAAAAACATAAATACATTATCATCTCAAAACAAAACTTTTAGTGTGTGGATATTTTAAAACGTTTTACTTCATACCTATCATCACACTGACAAAAGATCTCTTGGAAAAATCTCCCTCTCATCTACATTTGATGCTATTTCCTTTTTCTCTCTTTCCCCCACCTTCCTCCCCCTCCTTTCCCACACAGTGGAGTTTGTAACAAACAAGGCATTCAAAACAAAATTATATACTAACATCAAGAAAGAAGAAACACACACTCACAAAACATAGCACAGTATAACATCAATGCATCATAACTTTATGTATCCTACATACCTGTCACACATTTTTTTCAGTTTTATTAGATACATTTCTGTCTATAAAAAAACCCTTCTCTTTTAGAATACACATTATGTGAATGTCACTAATCTTCAAGAGCTTTGTTACCAGGAACTTTATCCACAGGGTGATATCAGATCCAGTACATACAATACTATTTATACAAAGAATGAAGAGGACAGGTGACACAACCATACCTTGAAGGAAACTGGTAAAACTTGACTTTTGAAGTCCTGGCAATGAAGATATTGCAGCAATGAAGAAGTCCTTGCAGTGATGAAGAAGTCCTTGAAGTGATGAAGAAGTCCTTGAAGTGATGAACAAGTCCCTGAGAAGTTCTGGCAATGATCCTGGCAATCACACATAAAGGAATACATTATTATCTAAAAATAAAACAACAACAAATCTGTGTAGGTGATAAGCAAACCATTTAAAATTAAATAAGATATCAAGAAGGAAATTATCGCAGATTGCAGTACAGTAGTAATGTATCATGGCCTTCATTCTGCTCTTTATCTTCATACATTTTTTTTTCTTTTTACAATTTTAATCTCTGTATTTTTATTTACAACTCCCCCCCCCAACTTCAGAATATACAGAATGTAAATCATAAACATTTTCAAGAGCAGTATCATCAAAGAACTTGATCACACAGTACCATTAGATACAGTACAGTCTTACCTGTTTACGTACTTCATCACACAGTACCATTAGATACAGTACAGTCTTACCTGTTTACGTAAAAAAGAATACAATGGGTGACAGAACCATGCCTTGCAGGGAACAAGTAAAAGTTGACTTCTGAAGTCCTGGTGTTGATGAAGTCCTGGTGTTGATGAAGTCCTGGTGTTGATGAAGTCCTGGTGTTGATGAAGTGAAGTCCTGGTGTTGATGAAGTCCTGGTGTGGTGTTGATGAAGTGAAGTCCTGGTGTTGATGAAATCCTGGTGTTGATGAAGCGAAGTCCTGGTGTTGATGAAATCCTGGTGTTGATGAAGTCCTGGTGTTGATGAAGTGAAGTCCTGGTGTTGATGAAATCCTGGTGTTGATGAAGTCCTGGTGTTGATGAAGTGAAGTCCTGGTGTTAGTGAAGTCCTGGTGTTGATGAAGTCCTGGTGTTGATGAAGTGCTGGTGTTGATGAAGTGCTGGTGTTGATGATGAAGTTCTGGTGTTGATGAAATCCTGGTGTTGATGAAGTCCTGGTGTTGATGAAGTGAAGTGCTGGTGTTAGTGAAGTGCTGGTGTTGTTGAAGTGCTGGTGTTGATGAAGTGCTGGTGTTGATGAAGTCCTGGTGTTGATGAAGTGCTGGTGTTGATGAAGTCCTGGTGTTGATGAAGTACTGAGGGTGATGATGACTGAAGTCAGAGAGATGATGAAATATCTTGCGATGATGAGATTCTGTCAAAGAAATATATAAGAATACATTATTACCTGGAAATAGAACATTGGAGCAGTTTATGAACAAGGCAATTAAAAGAAATGAAATAAACAACACCAAGAAGAACCAAATCATCACTGACCACAATACAGTATAACACTAATGCATTCTGACTTCATGCAGTCTCATTTCTTGTAACATTTTTTTTTACAATTCTATTCAGTACATTTCTATTTACAGAAATCTCAACTTATTTATAATACACACAGTGTTAATGTCATTAACTTCTAAGAGAAGTGTCACCAATGCACTTATCAACAGTGTCTTACCATATCCAGTTCATTTAAGATTGTAAAAAAAAAAAGAAAAAAAAAAGAATAAAAAGGACAGGCAACAGAAACATACATTGAAGGGAACCAGTAAAAGGTGATTTCTGAAGTCCTGGCAATGAAGGCATCCTTGCAGTGATGAAGAAGATCTTGAAATGATGAAGACGTCCTTGTGGCGAAGACGTCCTTGACGTGATGAAGTCCTTGTAGTGATGAAGAAGTCCTTATAGTGATGACAAAGTCCTTGTATTTATGAAGATGTGTTTGTGGTGATGAAGAAGTCCTTGTGGCAATGAAGAAGTCCTTGTGGCAATGAAGAAGTCCTTGCAGTGATGAAGTCCTGGCAGTGATGAAGTCCTGGCAATGAAGAAGTCCTGGCAATGAAGAAGTGCTGGCAATGAAGAAGTCCTTGCAATGAAGTCCTGGTAACAAAGAAGTGCTGGCAATGATGAAGTCCTGGCAATGATGAAGTCCTGGCAATGATGGAGTCCTGGCAAAGAAGAAGTTCTTGCAGCGATGCGATTCTTGTGGTAATGAAAACATCTTTGCAATGAAGAAGCCCTCGCAATGAAGACATTCGTGCAATAAAGAAGTCCTTGTACTCATGAAGTAGTCCTTGCAGCAATAAGATTGAGGCACTGAAGAAACTCTTGCACCAAAGAAGTCCTTGCAGAGATAAAGTCCTTGCAGTGAAGAAGTCCTTGCAGTGAAGGAGTCCTTGCAGAGATGAAGTCCTTGCAGAGATGAAGTCCTTGCAGCAATGTCCTTACCGTGACAAAAAAGTCCTTGCCAAAATAAAGAGTTCTTGCAGTGATGAAGAAATCCTTGCGCCAATGAAGACCTTAATCTCCCAGCAGATGTAAAATCTATCAGTAATAGATCAATACACAGATTATTACTTATCCAGGACAGATCAATACTCAAGATTATCAGGCAGCAACACAAACTATACTGCCATCTTAAGACCATCTTATGGTGACTTCCACACACATACAGGCAGATGTATACTCCGACCTATTTTTTCAGACATTCTTTTTTTTTTCCTTTTTTTTGTGGGGCCTCCAACCACCTTTTCTTTTCCCCTTTTTTTTCATCTTTTTTTTTTCATTTTTTGTGGGGCCTCCAACCACCTTTTCTTTTCCCCTTTCTTTTTTGTGGGGCCCCCAACCACCTTTTCTTTTCCCCTTTCTTTTTTGTGGGGCCTCCAACCACCTTTTCTTTTCCCCTTTCTTTTTTGTGGGGCCTCCAACCACCTTTTCTTTTCCCCTTTCTTTTTTGTGGGGCCTCCAACCACCTTTTCTTTTCCCCTTTCTTTTTTTTTCTTTTTTTTTGTGGGGCCTCCAACCACCTTTTCTTTTCCCCATTTTTTCCATCTATTTTCATTTTCTAACATTCAAAATTCATGTCACATACATAAAGACTCATTAAAAACGCAAACAGAAAAAAAGATCAAACAAGGTCATGTACTACTACTACTAAACAACAGGATCTTAAAAAAAAAAATAATAATAATAATTTTTTTTAAAAAGCATACAACAAACTATCCATCCAAACTGAAGTTCTGTTATCAGTAAGGCATGATGAGCATTCTGTTTTGAAGAAGCACATATTATCAGCAATGCCAATGTGGAGCTGGTTTTACAACAGAACCAAGAGTGCTGCTTCAAATAATATGTCATGGCAACACATCTGTGATAATTCAAAACAACTCCAGTTGACAGACTATCCCTCTCACACACACACACACACACACACACACACACACACACACACACACACACACACACACACACACACACGCACACACGCACACACACACACACACACGCACACACACACACACACACTCTCCTGTTGATGGTCAGAGCATAGCGCTTGCACTTTTTTTTCTCCATTCTTTGGTTAAAGCTCCAACGCTCTCCAAAGGTGAAACTCTGTGCATGTTGACTGTTTTTGCCCACCCTGAAGGCAGCAGCATTCCAACTTCAGGGATGCATGCTGGGTATGTTTGGGTTTCCCTAACCCATGGACCGCTGACCTAAATTACAGGATCTTTAACCTGCATCACTGATCTTCCGCATGTGTATATAAACGAAGGGAACTAAGGCACTGGCAGGTCTGCACTTGAAGTTGACCTGGAAGATGGTAAAAATCCCCACCCTTAATTGTAAAAACTCCCATCCTTAATTCACCAGATGCCGCAAAGATTCAAACACACAACTAAATAGACCCATTGAAGTAAAAGAAAAAAAAAAAAAAAAGCCTGTACCAATTGGGTACACTGTCCATAGGATCTTTCTTTTCCTAGAAAAAATGAAAAAGTGGAGAAGACATTCATGCTGAAGACTTTGTGATGGTGAAGTCCAGAAGTCATGGCAATGACATATATTCCAGTTCTGTGGAGATACTTTGGTGATGATGATGTTAATAAACTCTTAATGATGATGAAGTCTTGGCACTGATGAGCTCTTGGCGTTGATATAGATTTCAATTTGATGAAGCCTTGGTGATGATGAAGTTTTGGTGGTAGCATTATCAGGGTATATATTCTAGCGATGATTAAAGTCCCATGGAGATGTTTAGGTGATGACAAAGTCTCAACAATGATGAAGTCTTCACGTTAATGAACTTTTGATAATGACAAAGACTTGTCACTTGGCAATGACGAAGTCTTTGCATTAATGAAGTCCTGGTGTTGATGAAGTCTTGGTGATGATAAAAATCTTGGTGCTGATGAAGTCTTGGTAATGATAAAAAATCTTGGTGATGATGAAGTCTTGGTGTTGATGAAGTCTTGGTGATGATAAAAATCTTGGTGAGATCGAAGTCTTGGTGATGATGAAGTCTTGGTGATGATGAAGTCTTGGTGATGAAGTCTTGGTGATGATGAAGTCTTGGTGATGATGAAGTCTTGGTGATGAAGTCTTGGTGATGATGAAGTCCTGGTTATGATGAAGTCCTGGTGATCATAAAGTCTTGGCGTTGATACATGAAGTCTCAATGATGACAAAGTTTAGGCAATGACAAAGTTGCGGCGATGATGAAGTCTTCATAATGATGAAGTCTTGGAGATGACCATGATGGTGTTGATAAAGCCTTGGCATCAATGCAGATGTTGATGTCTCAGCAAAGATGAAGTCCTGACAATGGTGAAGTTTTCAGTCCTGGTGATAAGTCCTGAGGACAGTAAGAACATAAATACATTATCATCTCAAAACAAAACTTTTGGGGGGGGGATATTTCAAAAACATTTTACCTTATAGCTATCATCACACTGATAAAAAATCTCTTTGAAAAATCTCCCTTTCATCTAGATTTGATGCAATTTTCTTTTTCTCTCTTTCCCTCACCTTCCTCCCCCTCCTTTCCCACACAGTGGAGTTTGTTAATGAACAAGGCATTCAAAACAAAATGATATACTAACATCAATAAAAAAGAAACACACACTTACGGGACATAGCACAGTATAACATCAATGCATTATGGCTTTATGCATCCTACACACCTGCCACACATTTTCACAATTTTATTAGGTACATTTCTGTCTAAAAAAAACACAAAACTACTCTTTTAGAATACATAGAATTTGAATGTCACTAATCTTCAAGAGCTGTGTTATCAGGCA
>CM060342.1:22590973-22620973 GCA_030674155.1 Stramonita haemastoma | reverse complement strand
AACTTGACTACTAGTGAGATCTACAGTTTCAAGGGCAAAAGTTTATTTCATGAAGGAAATGTGGGATGAACATTGGGGTGTCAGTGTGGGGTTTGTTTTGTTTTTTTAGGGGAAAAAAGCGCCGCTGAAAGCGAGTTGAAAACTTGGTAGAAACTGAAAGACCAAATGTAACAAACATTCATTTCTTCGTGGAGGGTCATGTAATAATAGTCTGAATAAGCTTATCAGAACAATATGCAAAATCGTCAGCAGCAGCATCGTCTTATCATCGTCGTCATTATCTTCATCGTCGTTGTTGTCATAGTCAGAAGCTATTATCATCAAAGTAAATTAGTCACGAGTATAAATAACAATCTGTTAACAACTTACCACACTGTATTCAAACTAATCGATAATAACTCAAATATATTTACTAACGCAAAAACAACACGGGTCTATGCACAATTAGCCATCCATCCATCTCCTTACAAAGGGCAATTACCATCCATCCATCTACCTTACAAAGGGCAATTACCCATCCATCCATCTCCCTTACAAAGGGCAATTACCCATCCATCCATCTACCTTACAAAGGGCAATTACCTATCCATCCATCTCCCTTACAAAGGGCAATTACCCATCCATCCATCTCCCTTACAAAGGGCAATTACCATCCATCCATCTCCCTTACAAAGGGCAATTACCATCATCCATCTCCTTACAAAGGGCAATTACCCATCCATCCATCTCCCTTACAAAGGGCAATTACCCATCCATCCATCTCCCTTACAAAGGGCAATTACCCATCATCCATTTACGTTTCAAAGAAGGTCACAAGGACGATAAGCAAAACAGATTCTGTGCAAAGGGGGTGGGGGGGGGGGGGTTGTTTTGCATGTGTATACTGATGCATGTAGCTTGATATCAATGTTATAACCTGTGATAAGTATAAGTATTTTCTAATTTTGCAGAAATCTTAACTAATTTACTATTTCATAATGCATTTTATGCTTTCTGAAAAAAAAATGTGTGAAGTATTTCAAAGCTTTAAAAAAAAAAAAAACGATTCATGGTACTGCAAATAACAAAAAGGTATTACTTTGCATTTTGTATGAGTATTGTGCTGTTCTCTGTATCCATTAACTGTGACTGAGTTTGTTAATGATTTTTTTGGTTTGGTTGGCCAGTTGGTTGGCTGGTTGGATTTGGGGGGGAGGGAAGGGGGTTTATGGGGGTGATATTAGGGGGTAGGGAGGGGGTGTCCCGGTAAATTTAAGCAAAAGTCAGTGTGTGGTCATGTTAAAAGTGTTTCTGCAAATATATTATGTACAAGTGAGTTAGTTCGTAATGTATATTTTTCTCTTTCTGAATTAAGATTCCCAATCCCCTGGTACATTTTGAAAAACAATATGTACTTTCCCATGTATATTATGAAAAAAAAAATCATTGGCTTAACATGATGGGACTGTAACTCTTTTAGAACCAGCAGGTGCAAAACAGTTTGTTTGGTACCAGCTTAATTATCCTATTTGACCTATCTCGATTATAAAAACAGAAGGGGGGGGTGGGGGGGGCGGGTCTTTAGAAGAAAAAAAAGGCACATAACTCTAAGTGTATGATTTCTATACTTTTATTCATATATTGAAATTCATTTAGTTTCAGGACAATGGAATAGGCGCTCGTGTGTTTGTTTAACATCAATCCCCCTTGTGCATGCGTTTTTGTAAATTTTGTCATAACTTACCACCTGTGCAAATGGCATACCTTTCGAAAAACGGAACAGGTTTTAAAGTGTGGGCAAGATGTTCGAAGTGTGTTTACGTACGAGGCCTCGGTTTATAATCTCATCCGAAGGACTTTCGGGGGAAGTGTAGTTGGCACTGATGTTAACTGCAGGTGAAAAATCTTCTCATGCACCGACTAGTGTGATGCAAGCAAGAAGGACAGATGTTAACTTAGTGTCCTCCTTAGTATAGTTCAGTGGTCAAGCACTCGCTTTCCCCCAAGTCAAGTTAAGCAGCATCGAGCGTGGTTACTAGCTGTATGGGTGACCGTTTGTACACCTTGGCTTCAGTACAGTCCCCCAGCTGTTAATGGGTACCTGTCCTCTTTAGGGTCAGGGAAGGTAAAGCAGCGAGGGAGAGGAGATGGGCGCCGCCCTCAACATGCTGTCCCATAGAGAAGCTGAAGTCTGTGATGCCTCGCTCCCCTACAACTCCTTAGGTTATGGGACACCTTTACCTTTAAGACCTTTCCTCCTCTGAGGAGTCTTGGGGGAACGATTCCACTTTTTTTTCAGGCAGTGTCTCTTGGGCAAGTTAAACCTGTAGAGTCCATCCCTCCCCAGATCGTACCATGCATGCTGGGCATTGTTCCTATCTTCTTACCACCTGCCACAGCTGGACTACTTTTCTTTCTTTTCTTTTCTTTTCTTTTCTTTCTTTTTTTTTTTTTTTTTTTTAAACAAAAGATGGATGGGACTTTGAATAACGTGTGCAGAAAAATTATGCATGCCTTTTGCACACGAAATCTCTCAGCTTATAGTCTCATCCGGAGGAGGACTTTCTGGGAAATAAAGTCGGTACCAACATTAATTCCTGGGGAGGAAAAAATGTCTCAATGGTCACCTCTGTGGAATACAAGAGGAGAACATTAATAGAAAGCTTTTCTTTGAAAGACCGCCCCCTCTGTCCCTACACCCTAAACTTGTTCATCTGCGTATCGTTTCGCACGCACATGAAGTAGCTAAGGCAGGAAAAATGCACTTAAAAAAAAAAAAGACTAGCCTCTTGATTTTGAATATTCCACACAAAAAAGACAAACCCAACAAACAATTCTGTATAAATCCGTAGCTTTTTGTAAGACTTTACCTCACTGTCTTCAGGAGATTAATGACTCAGACAAATTGATGAATTTTATCTTCATTGTCTTTGTTCGTAGATCCAAAACAGGAACAGATAATCCATTCTCCATGCATGTCTTCTTGTCTCTTCATTTCCCTCAGCGTGTGCATAGCCTGCCTTCCCCTGGTCCCTTCCAAGATGGCGGCCAGCTCGCGAGAGGGCGCTCCGGCACAGTGGCTCCAGTAGCTCAGGGAAAGACAACTCCACAGCCGCCAGAACCGTTCCTAATCTGGCCCCTGTTCGGCAGATCAAAGATTCCTCTGAAGACAAGCCCAGGTGTGTGGTTGACTTGTTTAGTGCCATGAAATGCTATTAGTATAGTACAGGCTAGTGGCAGCAGCAGCAGCAGCAGCAGCAGCAGCAGCAGTAGTAGTATAGTAGTAGCAGTAGCAGTAGTAGTTAGTAGTAGTAGTAGTAGTTGTGTAGTAGTATTTAGTTGTAGTTGTCATTCTTGTTGTAGCAGTTGTTGTAGCAGCAGGCTAGCAGCAGCAGCAGTAGTAGTAGTAGTAGTAGCAGTAGTAGTAGTAGTGTAGTAAGTATAGGTAGTAGAGAGAGAGTAGATGCATCTTTAGCAGAGGTGCAGCAGCAGCAGCAGTAGTAGTAGTAGCAGCAGCAGCAGAGCACAGCAGCAGCAGTAGTAGTAGTAGTAGCAGTATAGTAGTAGTAGGAGGAGGAGGAGAAGGAGGAGGAGGAGGAGGAGCAGCAGCAGCAGCAGCAGCAGCAGTAGTAGTAGTAGTAGTAGTAGTAGTAGTAGTAGTAGTAGTAGTAGTAGTAGTAGTTAGTAGTAGTAGTAACAGTAGCAGCTGCATCAACAGCAACAGCAGCAGTAGTAGCAGCAGCAACAACAACAGCAAAAGCAGCAGCAACATTAGAACTGTTGTTGTTATTATCCTCCTTCTTTTTTCTGTAGCTTTTTTTTTTGCTCTTGACGTTGTTGATGATGTTGATGATTTACTTTCGATTTTGAAACAAGGGATTTGGTGCATCTTGTCAACATAGAGAAAAGAAAAAAAACTACACTCGCTTCATCTTTAAACAGTCCATTGTACTTACCAAGTTTTGCAATTTTTGGAGAGTATATCTGACTTGGCATTTAGTGCTTTGACTTAACTCAAAGACATCCTTGTGGCAGATTTTTTTTTTTTTTAAAAAGACCGTATTTAAATTTGGTATATCCTGGTCAGCTGTCCCTGCTTATTTGGCCAGAGTATGGTTTCCTTTCAGGTCAATGGATGATATTTGGGTCATTTGTGGTCAGTTGTGTTGCTTTGGATTTTTAGGAGTTTACTCATTTACTTGTACCACTTTATGTCACAGTAGATTTCTCTGCTGTGATGTGAGAAATTAGGGTTTGTTTTCATACCCCATGGACTGGAAAATAATTCGAGCGATCGTTCCCCACAAGTGCGCACAGCACCCATTTTTTTTTCTTTTTTCCCTGTCTGCGACTGCATTTGTTTCCCTATCAGAGTGGCTTTTTTCTACAGAATTTTGCCACGACAATCCTCTGGTTGCCGTAGGTTCTTTTATGTGCGCTAAATAATGATTTGTAACACAGGACCTTGGTTTGTTGTCTCATCCGAAAGACTAGCACCCAAACCACCACTCATGGTCTAATGGATGGGGGAGAAGTTTTGGGCCCAAACGAGATTCGAACCACTGCAGACTCCAACAGATTTTCGCTTACTAGGCAGTGTTTACCTCTAGACCACCAATCCACTAAGTGAGTAAATATTCAGATAATTTCATTTGTTGAACAGTCCTGAAGTGGCCTCTGTGATAGCCTGGGCTGTAGCCAATACTATGAACCCAAGAATCCTGACCACAACTGCTTTTGTGTGTTCCAGTGCCTCCTCCATGCCAGCTGAGCAACGCAGCCTGTTTCGGATCCTGCCTCATCCCGTTAGAGGCCCCACCACTCTCCCTTCCCCACTCAAGTCCAAACCAGAGAAGGACGTTGATGCTTTCTCTGGCTTCCAGTCCAGGCAAAATTTTCAAGATGTGATGACACTGATTGGTCAGTCTTCTGACAGTGAACCAATCAAAAACCACACTTCTCTGCTGGTGGCGTATTCATTGTCCAACCTGGGAGAACAGAAGGAATCTGGAAGTGACGTTACTGAAGAAAAGCAAGCTTCTAAAGAGCAGATAAGAAAAGAAGAAAGGTCAGCTGAAACTGCACTACACCAATCGCCCACCCGTTTCTGAAGGGAAAGAATCAACACAGGAGTCACCGAGGACGTCAGGTCAAGGATCGAAGTCCGCCAGCCCATCACCATTTCTGTGCCCTTCCATCCTGACCACAGACGCAGACGATCACCCCGGCTCCAGAAAAGAGCGATGGCTGCCAGGGATTGAGCAGCAGAAAGACAACGCGGGGGAGAAGACAGACAAGAAAGAAAGAGCATTCCAGAAAGACGGGTTCCTAAACATCACCCTGGCTCAAAAGATCTACGAAGGGAAATTGACCCTGCCGAGGCGCAAAGACACTACAGTCACAGACGCAGCTGGGGTGAAGACTGGCAGAAGCTGAGCAAAGCCAAACGAAGCCGCTCAGTGGACTGCCTCGCTGGAGAGAGGCAGGAGAAGAGCAAAGAGTGGAAGAAGGCCAGCTCCTCCAAGGGAGGCACTCTGAATGTCAAGATCCTCTCTGTGGACAACCTGCCGGCAGCTCTGGACGCTGAGAAAGGAGGGGACTTTTCTTCTTATTCCAGGTGGAAGGGATCCCGACACGCCCTTCTTCCCAGGATTCAAGATCCTAGGATTCAAGATCCCAGGATTCAAGATCCTGGGATGAATCTGGGCCACATGCCTCAAGCTGCAAAGCAGGAGTGTAGTAGTGTTCAGGGACAGCCTGAAAAAAATCAGCAAAATCAGTACCGTGTCTTTGATGGAAAAAACGTTTCTAATGACAGCAGCAGCAGCAGCAAACCCGGCAAGGGAAAATCAAGGCTAAACGTAAAACAGCTGAAGAAAACGGTCACAGTTTAAAGTCAGACTCCAGTATTCAGAAATCATGAAGAACCAGCGACAAAAACAACAACGATCATTGCTCACGATCCCAGTATGAGTCAGAATGACCTGAATCAGGAGACAGAGCTCAACACACCTGGCAAAACTACATCCACCAAGACTCCAACCTCCCCTCACGAATCTGCTACTACCCTGAGCATGGGAGTGAGAGGGAGAACCATGCTGGATCTTGAGAGCTTGGGTCAGTCTGATAACACCAAACCAGAAATCACTGTCCAAAACGCCACCACCACGAAAGAAACAGCTCCTCTCAAACCTGCCCTAGATTCTCAGATTCCTGCCTTGTCAACCGAACTGACCCAGAAGAAGAGTCAATGTTTTCCCGCCAAACAGTTTAAACGGTTGACGACGTTTTTTAAACCTGCTCTACACGGAAACAAGGCATCTTCACCAAAGAGGAGAAGAAAGGGAGAGAAGCCAGGCGACTCTCTCACGAAGGGAGGCTACCTCTGTCAACGATTGACCCGGATTCTCTGATGGTGAAGGGAGGGACTTTAGCAGACTGTGGTTCCCAACAGGACACAAAACGGGAGAGGGTGGGGGAGACTGCGCTAGAAAAGGGGGAGAGGAGGAGAGGACAAGGGAGAGGTGACGATGGTGATGACGTACTTCCTGTCTCCTACCGATTGCCGAAAGAGCTATGACGTCATTAGACAGAGAGGATTGCGTCACTACTGTTAGGTAGTCAAGGTTTTGTGTGGGTTTTTTTTTTTTGGGGGTGTCACTTTTTTATTTCTTTTTTTTTTTTTTTTTGCCATATATTTGGAAATAGACGCAAACACGATGTTTTGTTTATGGTTCATCTATGTTCTTTTTTTTTTTAAAGCTTAATTATTAACTGTTTTGTTTTTATGTGTGAATAGGCGCACACGTATGCGCACGTGTTTGTAGAGGTGTGTGTGTAGTGTGTGTGTGTGTGTGTGTGTGGTGTGTGTGTTGTGGTGTGTGTGTGTGTGTGTGGTGTACGTGCGTGCGTGCGTGCGTGGTGTGTGTGTTGTGTGCAGCGTGCGTGCTCGCGTGCACTCGAGAACGTGTATGCAAGTACGCAGGTATGCGTACCTGTGCGCGTGTATGCCTGCGTGCATGCACATGCGTATCTATATAGATATGTATATAAAATGAGGATGTGCGGATGACTTAGTGGGTGGATAGATGGGTGTCTGTGAGGGAGAGAGAGAGAGAGAGAGAGAGAGTGTGTGTGTGTGTGTGTGTGTGTGTGTGTGTGTGTGTGTGTGTGTGTGTGTGTGTGTGTGTGTGTGTGTGTGTGTGTTAAATCAAAACATTTTCATGACTTAATGATAATCAAAATATTTTTCTTGAATACAAACTACCAGCAATGAATGCCGGGACGCAGTATCCTTGTGTGTGTGTGGGGGTGGGGGGGGGGGGGGGGGTATATGTGTGTGTGTGTGGGGGGGGGGGTATGTGTGTGTGATTGGTGTGTGGTGTGTGGGGGGGTATGTGTTATATATATGTTTTGTGTATAGATGTGTGTTGTGTGGTGTGTGTGTGTGTGTGTGTGTGTGTGTGTGTGTGGTGGTGTGTGGTGTGTGTGTGGTGTGGGGTGTGTGGTGTGGTGGTGTGTGTGTGGTGTTGTTCGTGCCTACGCATGTGGACGCGCATTGTCAGTGTCAACGAGCTCATGAATTATGTACTCATATAACACTCACACACTAAACATTAGTCTCACCATCATCATTATCATCATCGTTATTATCATCAATATGAATCAAGTGCTAACTGCAATAAACGGACAAAAAAGTATTTCGTGTGTGTAGCTATCCTTTGTGGGTGGTTGTTGGTGATGGTGTTGGTTTTAAGTGTTTTTTCGTCAGCTGCAACATTTTAAGAGATATAATTACTTCTGATTATTATTTCTGCGTCCACAAGATTTTGATATATAAATATATAATAAATATATATATAATATAATACAAAAATACAATAAATCACAGCAGAATGGAGACATCATAGAAAATTGTGTAAATAAGGAAAAGAGTTGCATTTCTGACTTAAAGTTTTATGCGTCCAACAGCCTCACTATATTTCTGCAGTGGTTATTTGTGGGGGGGGGGTGTGTATTCAATTTGCTAAAACTATAAATTGTTTATGATTGCTTGTGTGTTAGTATAGTCGAATACAAGCGCTTTGATTTTTTTTTAAGATATAGCGCTATATAAAATTCCTTGTATTATTAAACTTGGACTTACACTCGACAAGGTGTAAGTATGAATTAAACATTAATTTACAATTGTTATACAATTATTATTAATACATCAGTGAATCCATAAGAAAGAATCACATTGATTTCACATACAATAATGTTTCCTCAGGTTCAGGAATCACTTTAAAGTCAATTTTACCAATACTACCACTTTCGGTGTGTAGGTTTTCTTTGTCACCATTTTCGTCATGAAAAATCCTCAACTTATGGTGTCAGAAAAAGTATTTAAAAAAAACAAAAAAACATTCACACAAAGTGAGTGACAATTAAAGGGAAAATATCGTTTAAAAGGTGACTAACTCAGCAATCACACTAGTAACTCCCCTTGGATCGAACACGATTAAGCATTTTCAACAACAACAAAAAAAAAAGTCGATTTTCTATGATTTTATTTTATTTTTATTTTTATTTTATACCACTTTATGTCACAGCAGATTTCTTTGCGTGAAATTCGGGCTGCTCTCCCCGGGGAGAGCGCGTCGCCACAAGTACAGTGCCTACCCATTATTTTTTTTCCCTCAGGGATGGTGTCTAAACACGATACCTGTGTGCATGCTGGGTTTTGTTTTTTTATAATTTTGTCATCCGCTCCTACCGGCACACGTATGATGGCCTGCTTTTCCGAAAGGCGGAACAGGATTTTAACGTGTGCGCAAAAGGTTCTGCGTGCGTTCGCACTCGGAGCCTCGGTTTATAGTCTCATCCGAATGATTTAGGGCGGCGCCCTTCTCCTCTCCCTCGCTGCTTTACCTTCCCTGACCCTAAAGAGGGCGGGTACCCATTGACAGCACTGAAGCCAGGGTGCGCAAACGGTCACCCATCCACTTGGTAACCACAATGCTGCTTAACCTTAGCTTGGGGAGAGTGAGTGCTCTGACCACTGAGCGATCCAGCCCTTTTGTTAGAACAGAACACTGCTGACAGTATGGCATGAGAGATAGTCTCTGCTTCCCTTCATAGACAGTGTGACAGTGTTGTTTTAGAGTGCACATACATACGTACGTACGTACGTACGTACGTACGTATACATACATACATACATACATACATACATACATACATACATACATACATACATACATACATACATACATACATACATACATACATACATACATACATACATACATACATACATACATACATACATATGTACGTACATACTTACATACTTACATACTTAAAAACATACATACATACATACATACATACATACATACATACATACATACATACATACATACATACATACATACATACATACATACATACATACATACATACATACATACATACATACATACATACATACATACATGCACATTTTCACTCTCACACACACACACACACACACACACACACACACACACACACACACACACACACACACACACACACACACAAATCTGCATACACACGGGGATTGGATGTAAAAAGGCATATGATTACTTATTCCATTATCCTCGATATAAAATAAATAAATAAATAAATAAATAAATAAAATACATACATACATACATACATACATACATACATACATACATACATACATACATACATACATACATACATACATACATACATACATACATACATACATCTTTTTGTTTATTTATTTATTACCACTTTATGTCACAGCAGATTCGGGCTGCTCTCCCTGGGGAGAGCGTGTCGCCATAAGTGCAGCGCCACCCCTTTTTTTTTTCTTTTTCTTGTATGCAACTGTATTTGTTTCCCTATCAGAGTGTGGGTTTTTCTACAGAATTTTGCCAGGGACAACGCTCTTGTTGCCGTGGCTTCTTTAACATGCGCTAAATAATGATGTGTAACACACTGGACCTCGGTTTATTGTCTCATCTGAAAGACCTCAGATTTGCAGATGACATTGACCTCATGGGCAGCAGCAAACAAGAACTGCAAATCCTCACAGACAATTTAACAGATCGAGCGAGCGCATACGGCATGGAGGTCAGTACAGAGAAATCAAAGATCATGGTCAACAGCGTGAGTAATGACATCACGGAAATAAAGATGAATGGAGAAACACTAGAAGAGGTGAGCCAATTCAAATACTTAGGCTCCATCCTAACAAAAGATGGCACATCAAACAATGAAGTGAAAGCTCGCATTGCAACAGCAACATCTGCTCTAGTCAGACTCGAGAAGATCATCAGAAGCAACAACATCAGCTTCTGCACCAAATACCACCTTTACAAATCCCTCGTGATATCTATCCTCCTATATGGCTGTGAATCATGGACTCTGACAGCAGAGTTAGAGAGGAGAATCCAAGCATTCGAGAACAAGTGCCACAGAAGACTCCTCAAAATTTCATACAAAGAACACAAGACCAATAACTATGTGAAAGAAGAAATCAAAAAGCGTGTGGGCCCCCAAGAGCCTTTGCTCTCCACCATAAAGAGGAGAAAGCTGATGTGGTTTGGTCACACCACAAGACACAACACCCTAGCAAAAACCATCCTGCAAGGAACAGTCGAGGGCAAGAGAAGAAGAGGCCGCCAAAAGAAATCATGGGTTGACAACATCAAAGACTGGACCGCCCAACCCCTGCAACACCTCCTACTAGCCACACAGGATCGTGAAGCATGGAAAAAGATCTCTGTTGCGTCTTCTCTCATGTCCCCCTACGTCCTTTGGGACATGGGACTGAGTGAGTGAGTGAGTGAGTGAAAGACTATACGTACGTACGTACGTACGTACGTACGTACATACATACATACATACATACATACATACATACATGCATGCATACATACATACATACATGCATGCATGCATGCATGCATGCATACATATATTTTCATCAAAAAAAAATCAGAATGTGTATTTATATGGAAGTACGATGTATCATCATGCATTACCATTATTACTATAACCACTGCTGTTGTTGGTGTTGTTATGTCAATACTCGCTTACATCTAAACTAGTGCAATTATTAGTATTATGTGGTGGTGGTGGTGTTTGTGGTGGTGGTCAGTTGGCAACGAGGCTGGTTCGGTTTTTTGGTTTAGGTTTGTTTGTTTGTTTTTTTGTTGTTGTTTTTTGGGGGGGTGTAATTTGAACAGTGTTTTTAGGACTAAAATGCATCAGAAACCAAAGCCCTCACACCAAAGACAAATCGATAGTTAACCAGATACAACACAGAATCACGACAACCAACTACATACCCTGATCATGTTCAACAAACAAGAAGAAACCTCATAATGATAAAAATGTAAAACATTCTGTTCCTAAAAAAAATAAACACATAAAAAAGCAACCCAACAAATATACAAAGACACCATTGCAAATAAATGTCCAAGAATACCACCTTGAACTGAACATTCATCATCTTCTTCAAAGCACGAAAAGCAAAACACCACTTGAATAGTAAAGAATATAATTTTTTCAGTCATCAGAGTAATGCATCCATAATACATACATACATACATACATACATACATACATACATACATACATACATACATACATACATACATACATACATACATACATACGTCATACATACATACATACATACATACATACATACATACATACATACATACATACATACATACATACATACATACATACATACATACATACATACACACATACACACACATACACACACATACACACACACATACACACACACACACACACACACACACACACACACACACACACACACACACATACATACATACATACATACATACATACATACATACATACATACATACATACATACTACATACATACATACATACATACATACATACATACATACATACATAATCATACATATCCCTGTAATAATATACAAAACTTCTTTCCCATTCCTCCCGGGCTAGAGCCCTGAGGTTCACCAATGGTGACAGTTTGCGTTTGCGACCAAGTTTTTCTTCATCTACCAATTTAGACAGCCGCACTCCGACTTCGGGGATGAAAAATCACTTATAAAAAAAATAGGTTCCAGGCCCAGACATATGTAAACAGAACCACTTTAACAACCAAGTCAGTCTCCACTGAAGAAATTGTCCATAAAACCTAGACATAAAGACCGGTATGACAAGACAAGCAAAAAAAAAAAAAAAGGAAGAAGAGTACAGAGAATTATACATCATCAAACAGAAGCAAACCAGAGCGCTGTGCTCAAATTAAAAAAAAAAAATCCCCCCCCCCCCCCCCCCCCAAAATCCCAGCATACTTTCCCAGAAATGGGGATGTTATCAACTTAAGATAAAAAAAATAAAAATTAAAAAAAAACCTAACATCCCCAAAGCGTGTACATTCTCAATATATACACATGTACGTAGTGATCTACGTAAACTGTGCATAAGACATGACCGCTCTAGCGAAGAGAGCATACAACTTTTTAGCACATTCCATCGGCAAACTAACTGCTAGCTGACAAAAGACACGCAAAGACTATTCGAGCAGGAAGGAAGGAAGGAAGGAAGGCAAATACTGTCATTCTTCTTGTTTAGCGTTGCTTCCCGAGCTTTTAGCACCCTAAGGGGTCACCCAGAACATTGTACTCTGACTCACTCATCTTCCCTTTAAGAGTCACTGGGAGATTGTTCAATACACACACACACAAGATTGAAAAGTGTCCAAGGTAGGATGTTTTCAGGTACCTTCGGTCATAAAAGCAGCCAATTCATAATTCTATCTTCAGAGGTGGAGGAAGATGGAGGGGAGGGGCTGTCTTCTTTAAAAAAAAATAATAAAAAAAAGAGTACAGGTTGTTTGGTTATGAGAAGAGCTTGTCATGTTTCCTCAAAACAAGCCATGGTATAACCTTGTAGTTTAAGCCTTGGTACATGGTTCACATCAGTACCTGACCACTTTAAAAAAAAATTGTATATATATATATATATATATATATATATATATATAATTTTTAAAGGACGTTGGCTTGATTCATGATTGGCTGTTTCATCAAAGTCTGTTGTGATGCTATACTGTCCTGTTAAGATTGTTGCTGCTGTTTGGCTGGTCTGTGTTGGTGCTGGTTTTTCCCGTGTCACAAAGAGGTGTTCGTCTTGGAAGAGAGTGTTGGTTAAGGCTGTATCGTCATATAATGGAGGTAGTGGTAATTGTCCTGTCAGGTGGTGATGTTAAGCTGTGTGTGTGTGTGTGTGTGTGTGTGTGTGTGTGTGTGTGTGTGTGTGTGTGTGTGTGTGTGTGTGTGTCCTTATGATGTTAGCTGTGTGTGTCCTTATGGCGATGTTAGCTGTGTGTGTCCTTATGGTGATGTTAGCTGTGTATGTCCTTATGGTGATGTTAACTGTGCGTGTCCTAATGGTGATGTTTAGCTCTGTGTGTGTCCTTATGGTGATGTTAGCTGTGCGTGTCCTTATGGTGATGTTAGCCGTGTGTGTCCTTATGGTGATGTTAGCTGTGTGTGTCCTTATGGTGATGTTTAGCTGTGTGTGTCCTTACTGTGATGTTAGCTGTGTGTGTCCTTACTGTGATGTTAGCTGTGTGTGTGTCCTTATGGTGGTGTTAGCTGTCCTGTCCTATCAGGTGGTGAGTGGTGGTGGTGAATAGTGGTGGTGGTGTCCTCTCGAGATCTTTGTGGTGGTATTAGTTGTTATGGCGAGATCTGGCAGAGTTGAATCACCTGTGTAAGAAACTTTTTGTTGTCGTTGTTGTTGTTCTATCATGTTTCTTATCCCATCACACTGTGTTTACAGTGCTTGTCGTTCTTTTCCAGCCGTGTTGGTTGTCCTGTCAGCCTGTCTGCTGCTGGTGTGTGTTTATTACGTCAGGCTTTGTTTAAGTGGTGTTTACTGTCCTGTCAGTATCTCTGCTGCTGGTGTGTGTTGATGTCAGGCTTGTTTATGTGGTGTTTACTGTCCTGCCAGGGTTTGTGCAAGTTCTAGTCGTTATGATAGGGTTTATGTAGTGTTGGTTGTTACGATAGGTTTATGTGGTGTTGGTTGTTATGACAGTATATGTGGTGTTGGCTGTTATGACAGGGTTTATGTGGTGTTGGTTGTTATGACATTGTATATGCGGTGTTGGTTGTTATGACATTGTATATGCGGTGTTGGTTGGTATGACAGGGTTTATGTGGTGTTGGTTGTTATGACAGGGTTTATGTGGTGTTGGTTGTATGACAGGGTTTATGTGGTGTTGGTTGTTATGACAGGGTTTATGTGGTGTTGGTTGTTATGACAGGGTTTATGTGGTGTTGGTTGTTATGACAGGTTTTATGTGGTGTTGGTTGTTATGACAGGGTTTATGTGGTGTTGGTTGTTATGACAGGGTTTATGTGGTGTTGGTTGTTATGACAGGGTTTATGTGGTGTTGGTTGTTATGACAGGGTTTATGTGGTGTTGGTTGTTATGACAGGGTTTATGTGGTGTTGGTTGTTATGACAGGGTTTATGTGGTGTTGGTTGTTATGACAGGGTTTATGTGGTGTTGGTTGTTATGACAGGGTTTATGTGGTGTCGGCTCTTTTGTCAGTATCTGCAGTGATGCTAGCTGCTTCTCCTGTACTTTTTGTTGTTATTGGTCACATCAAGTGATGCTGGCTGTCCCACTGCTTCATTCCTATCCGCGTCCGCGGTGCTGATGGCTCCTGTCACTGGTGGGGGGTTGGTTGGTTGGTTGGCTGTTCTCCTTGAGTGGACGGTCAGATGAATTAATCTTCTCTATCATGACATGGTGCCGTATGTCCTATCCAAGTTTACAGAGGTGGAGGGTTCTGCCACGTGCCACCACTGTGTCCTGTACGGAGCACAGACACGTTCAGCTGAAAGTGTGTGGAGGACTGTTCTTCGGGTGGGTCTGTTTCTGTCCCCTGATCCCTGAAACGCCTGCCTGTGCTGCTGCTGCTGGTAAGCGCAGGTCCTAGGAGGGTGGGCATCCTTGATCCCTCGCCTGAAGGATCTGGGATTGTGCTGTCACAGCAGATCCCTGAAGTCTTTGATTCTGGAACGTGATCTTCCTGTCTCTCGAGGTGTCTGTGATGTTTAGTGTCTAGATCCTTGTTTCCAATGAGGTCGTTTGTTCCACTGTGAGCCACAGTTGAAGAAGGGCAGTATTTTCTAGACAGCTTCTGGAGGTGACCGTGTTTCTCGTCTGAGTGTGTGAGGGACTGTGTACAACTTGGATGCTGTACTGTATCACCAGACTCAGTAGTTGTGACATGAGGACAACAGACTTTCTTCTTGCCTTCGTCAAGCTTCTGGACACATTCTCTGTCCTGTTTCTGGTTTGCCAGATGTCTCGCTACAACATACTGTATGTGTCTACAGCCCATTGCTTTGCAACAGTTTTTCTGTAGGTGTCTCTCACTGGTTTCTTTTGCAATATCTTCTGTACCCGCCTTCTGGGTTTGCTTTGGTTTCAAGTCTCTCCTGTCTCTGCCCCGACGTTCTGCCTGTTCTACCAGTTCCCGCTTCCTTCTGCAGTGTTTTCTGTGGTTCCCACATGCCTTAGACTCTGCAGCAGGCACCTGTGTGCTGGGTCCAACACTGCGTCCTTCGCTGTTCTTAGCGTGCAGTGCCAATCTTGTATTCATGGCCAGTACGGCACAATGACTTTTGTCATCTGTGGACAGTGAAGGTGACCCCTTCCCTTCCTGTACTTTGTTTTCTGGCAGCGGAATGTTTTGTGTCTGGCTTCTGACTTCAGCAGCGCTGCTGGTCTGTCTTTCAGAAATGTTCTGCTGTGAGCTGTCACCTGCACCTCTCTTCTCCTTCATGTCTGGCAATGCCAGTGTGTTCACTGTTCCCAGTTCGCTTTTACCCTGTGATGCTGATCTTTTGTGATGGGGTATTTTGTTCCTGTTATCTTGCTGATGCGTGTGTTTTTTCAGTGCCTGGCTCTCCCCGCTGACGTGTTGAACGTCTCTGCCTAGCCCAGGAACACTGCTGTCCCCCCCTATGAAGTGACCACTGCTGATCTGATTTCTGTCTGACAACTGGAAGAGACTGTCCATGCTGGTGACAAAACAGCGGAAGCCCTCGGGGTCACTTTCATCGCTTCCTATCTGCAGTTCACAAGAGTCAGAGCTACTGTCCAAGTCTGAGGCCTCTGTGTGACCCCTCTGAACACCTTTCTGATGGAGATCAGGGTCACTGATCTTTAAATAACTGCCAGTGGTGCAGTCACCTACCCCACTCTCTGAATACCGATGTGAAAGGTTATTGTCTAAATACGGAAAAATTCGTCTCATTGTTTCCACATCTTTGAAGTACCAGTTCTGACCGCCATTGACAGTGCCTTGCTCGGGGGGACAGCTTCTACAATCTTCACTGTAACAAGAGTTGTCGTTTGATGACACACTGAGGCTTTCACACATGTGTGAGCTTTCCTCCCAGACATTTTGATCATTGCGTTGTTGAATATTGTTGTCATTGAAATCGCGAAATGCGTTATGCTTAAAGATAGGCTGACTAGGTGTGTGGGAAGCAGTTTCACCTTGAATGTTGCTTGCATGACGGTCATAACCCGGAGTTTTCAAGCTATTGTCTCCATCCCAGTTGTTATCCTGAGAAGCCCTCTCCCACCAACCGTTCTTTTCAGCACCCTCGTCCAGGTGACCGGTGTCCGCAGAGGCCTGTATCAAATTGCTCTCCGTGCCTCTCTCCAGCTTTTGAGGAGTGGGCAATGGCCTGGAAAGGTCTCTGGCGAGCTGACATGAAGTCACTGTATCTTGTGCAGTTGTCTTCGTGCCCATGTTCATTGACCCTATCCTCCTGTGTTGGGACGGATGGTAACCATCATATCTGCCATTTCTGGGGACATCGGTTTCTGCAAAAGTGGAACCAGCTTCGTTGGTCATGGCGTGTGGTGGATTTGGCATGCGGAAGTGAACAGAGCACCATGGACCATATCTGCATCCTGAGGAAACGGCTTGGTTTTGAACCGACTCAGCAGAAGTGGTTATGCTCAGGGGATCAGACAAGGTCTCGGAACATTTCTCATGTCTGGCTACAGCATAGTGGTCCATGCTCATGCCGCCCAGTCTCGACAGACAGGAGCGAAGCCGGAGATGAACTTCTCGCTTGCGTTGCACTGAAGGAGGAGAGGTTGGTGGAGCCTCCACAAGTGCCTTGCCCACACGCCAGGGTCTGAAACCTGCAGTGGAGGCCCTTAAATACTCCTGTTCGCCATACGAGGAGGAATCATACTGAACTCCTACCGTGGCCATGCGGAAGGTATGTGCTGATCTCATGCTTTTTTGTGCATCCGAGTCTTCAAGCCAGTCTGAATGCTTGAGCACTTCTGGGGAATTGGGAGGGGCTTGAATTGTGACATTGGTCTGAGACTTGGTGCTCGTCACCTTCTGGGCTTTCTGTGATGGTTGTGCTTTGCTGGAACTCTTCTTGACACTAGGAGTTCTTTGACCTTTTTTAGCCTGTAGCTGATTACTAACCCCATTGTCTGGTTTGAGTTTCCCAGGTTTTGTGGTCTTTTTCTCTATGATGCGGGTGAACTGTTTTTCGCTGCTGCCCTTCAATATTCGTGTCGTTTTCAACATGTTCTCTTCTGCTGGGCAACCGGGTTGCTCATCAGTGAGACGGTCATTTTTTCTAACTTTGTGACTTTTTTGACTCTTGCATTGATCTGGTCCTTGAAGTAACTTTGGTTTATTTTCTGTTGTTCTTGACATGAAAGACACTTTGCTTGCAAATGACTCACCACTTACCCCTAAAGGCAATGGTTCCTTCAAAAAGTGTTCAGGCATTGTCCTATACAAACCATCGGACTCCCAATGTTTGTCTTCAAAATTAAGTCTTTTTGCTAGTTGACGCATCATGCTGAAAGGAGTCCTCGGTTGGGAGCTTGGAAGTGCCTTGCTTGCAGACGCAGACTTTATTGTCTCTAAATGGTCCTGTTTCTTTGCTGCTTCATCTTGATGTTGTCGATGTCCTTCTTCACAGGCAGCTCCAGTGGACACTGGAAAATTGAGTTGATCTGCAGAGAAAGGAGTGCTGCCTTTAATTTTGTAGTGCCTGCAAACACAGCTCGAGTCATTACACGGTTCACGTGCAGAGTGGTTGGCATCCGAACAGCATCCAGATGGCACGGGCCCGTCTGCTTCAGACGGGAGAGGAGCAAATTTATACCCCGGTCTAGTCGCAGCAAGAACATCCTGGGTTTTACACACATTAGGTTCATGAGACTTGCATCTCGTTAGCCCCGATTGTGCGTGTGCTGCACTGAGCTCGACGTAGCTCGCCGAATCAGGCAAGGCTTCTTGTTTGTCCTCTATGCCATAGCATAAGGGTTCGTCGGATGTTTGGCAGTTTTTCCTGCAACACGATTGCTTGTGGTGGTGGTGGTGTGGAAGAAGACTTTTACCATTGTCTGTCTTCACACCCCGGCCCCTGGAGGGCAGAGGCAAGACAGGCACAATCTCTGTGTGGGTCTGCTCCTCGTTTTTCCATTCTGGTGAAGATTTCACAATTTCAGCCGGCACTGAGATGCATTGTACAGTGGGTAGCTGACTCTCCACGCCGTTTGTTTCTGTTCTATCTGATGAATGTTTGTCAGACACTTTCATCTTGCCATTTTTACGAGGTAGATTTGTGTGTTTCGTCATGTCATGCAGATTTTTATCAGACTGAAACTCTTCTGAGTGGTTTGAAAGTAAGTAGATGTAAGGATGCGGCATTTTATCACGTGTGTGGCCAACTTTGCTATGGGCAGTATGAGGGTCTACAGCATCATTCCTGGCAGTCAGGGACACTGAATGACATCCTAGTCCCGGGCTATTTGGTGGTGTAGAAGATGAATCCCTACTCTCAGATATCTGTTGCATACTTTCACTGCTTTCCAGAGCCAAGCAGACTTGGTCTGAAGCGGGAGATTCATCGGAACAGGTCTCCATAGCTGGGGCTTGAGGCAGTGAAACCGTGGACGTTTCCAAGGTTTTCAACATTCGATGCTTTCTTTTTGAATTCCACTTGTTCTTCACTTTCAGCAGTAATGTAGGATGAATGAGGAAGGCTGACCCTGCTTGCTGCCGCAGTTCTGTGCCCTGGCATGCGGACAAAGTCGAGCTCCTGTTTCTGTCCATTTTCGTTTGGCCATGTTTCATCATGTTTCTCTGGCTCTGCCTGTCCTTTGCACTATCTGTCTCTTTGCTTTTGGGGCAGGAGATCAACAATTCCCTCTGGCACCGTGCCGAAGGGTGCTTGTGTTTCATAGCCTTTGTGTCCACCACGAGGCTGTTCAACACTCTGAAGGCACTCTCTTTACACCTTGCTGCTGTGGCTGCAGAAACCTTCACTGATGTGCCGCTGCTTCCTCTCTCGCCTGCTGGCAGCTTTGACAAGAGCCTTTTTTGTAGTTTGCTGTCAGAATGACTGTTGTCTGCTGAGAGGACATCCCTGATGGGGAGTGGGCAACCAGCTGTGTTCACACCACCTGTTGTTGTCTTCTGGTCACGTGAAACAGGGGTGGTTTGTTTACAGCAGCTAGTGCAGACACTTCAGGGCAGGAACAAGGATGCTGTTGATATAAATAGACTGGCCGGAATGAGGCAGTAGCTGAAATCGGGGTAGGTGTGATGCTGTCACAAAACGAGCCTGGGTGGACCCTGCTTGTAGCATGGCCGAGTCTATGGGTCAGTAAAGGGGCCGACGTGGTGGAATTCTCTTCCATCGCGCTCTCAGTAATCCTTGGTATTTCCGGCACAGAAAGGTTTTCTGCCTCCTCTTCATTCTGGGAAATGTGGCTGTACCGGTTTCTTGTTCTACTTTTTTTCCATATCATCGTCACACGGTAAGCTGGCGATCCCGTCTGGCGTGGTGATGGCTCTTGCTGTGCCGTGGCCCTGCTTCTCTGTGAGCTATCCCCGGCCTCTACAGATTCAAAGGAACGGAGAGATGCTTCCTGACCCGATGTCTGTGCAACTGCCTGCACCTCAGTGCCGTTGCTCACTCTCGCTCTCCGCCGACACTCCTCTGAAGAGGTGGGTCTGTCTGTGATGAAGAGATGCCTGGTGAGGGTCTGTTCTCTCTGCATCCTATCTATATGACTTCTGGCCTGCACCCTCCCCCTGAATGCGTTGTTATGCGACAGTCCTGTGGAACTGCAGCCACGCCAGTTTTTCGACTGACTCCCGTGACAGAATCTGCACACGTGCTACTACGCTCACTGTTCACGCCTCTCAGGAGGGGTCTTCTGTGCAGCCGACTGTTAGGGTTGCGACTGGTGCTAAGAGTATACGTGCGGCTGCCATGAGTGACGATGAGAGTTTGGGTGACGCCAGTGTTCTCCCACTGGTCTCCATGATCGTGGTGACTGTTGTCAGGGGCGGTCAGTCTGTACAAGGCATTGGCGTTAGCATCATACATACCCGGCTGCTGCTCGACATACTCACGGGGTGGAGAGTGGCGGCTCGTCTCTTGGCATCACTGTCGCTGTCTCTTTCTTCCCAGACCTGTACTTTAAAGTTCTGTCTACTACACCTCCGCTGGTAGAGATCATCTACTGCACCGTCACCGTTACCCTGCGCATGCTCAGCTGTGAAAGGCGCCTTCCCTCTCCTACTGCTTTCCCCCTGTTCTGCCATTCTTTGCCTATCAGAAGCCGCCAACACCGCCACCCTTTCTCTTCTGTTCTCACAAAACCCACTCTCTTCCTCGCCATACCTGCTTCTTCTGTTCCTCTTTTCCAATCTACGCATCTCCTGACCCGTTTTGCTTCTTCGTTTTATGACACAACTCCCCCCGCGTCGTCCTCTTCGTGTTCGTCTAGTCTCTGCCTGTCTTTGTCGCTCAACAGTTCTGTGCCGACATTTTGTCTCCTCCGAGCGCCTTCCGTTTCATGCCCCCTCATCGCAGCATCATCGCTGGACGTTCGCAGCGGCCCCCGTAGCCCGTCCCTGTCTTTTGCAGGAAGAGAGCGTCTGTGGCGGCGTGTAGAGCGATGCTGGTGACCGCCAGCTGACCAACGGTCTGCCGAGGAGGAAGAGTCGTCCATTCTCCAGGCACTCATCCCGCACAGCAAGCGAAACTGATCCTCTGTCAGTACTACACTGCTCCTCTTCCGCCATGACGTCAAACTCCACATTGACGTCACGGACTGTGGCGTCATTTCATGCGCGCCACGCTTGGAATCTCCTCCGGGCTTTGCAGATGAGGGATAGTGAGGGTGGTGGTGGTGGTGAGAGTGGCGGGGAGAGGGGGTAGGGGGTATCAGCTTTGGGTCGTAGTAGCAGTGTGGGCAGGAGGAGGTGGTGGGGGGAGATGTGGAGAAGGGTCGATGGTGATGAGGGGGGTGTGGTGGTGGTGGTGGTGGTGAAGGAGGTGGTGGGGGTGTCGGAGTGATTCGAGTGGCCGGGGGAGAGGGAGGGGGAGGGGGGTGTAGGGTGAGGGCGGGGGAGAGCCTCACTACGCCTGTCTTGAGTTGACTGCAAGTGAAAAACACACATATACACAGATCTAGATCAGTTTTCCTGGTCTTGCTTCTTTGATTTGATTTGATTTGATTTATTCTTTTATATCGAGGATAATGGAATAAGCACTCTTGTGCTTTTTACGTCCAGTCCCCGTGTGTACACAGTTTTGTAAATGTCACCTGTTCCCACCGGCACACGATGGCCTACTCTTACGAAAAGCGGAACAGGATTTAACATGTGCGCAAGATGTTCTGCGTGTGTTCGCACACGGGGCCTGTAGCGTGGGCTGAGGAGCAAAAGACTGTATCCTCCTCATAACATAATGATAATAAAAATGGTGATAATGATTACGACAATAATCACAATGATGATGATTAGCATCAGCATTATTAGCGTTATTAATTTTAGCATCATTAGCATTGTTTTTATCATCATCACCATAACTTTTAATTATTTTTTTATAGCTATTATTTTTTCATTATCATTATTATTAGTTTCATTTGATTTTTCTTGACCAAGTTTAAATATCTTTTGTGTTCTCTTATAACATTTACATTTAAAACGACGGTATATTCCCCAATCTTTTAAGGTGTAATTTTTGAAAAAATCCGTATCACAACATCAGCATGTTATTTTGACAATCTCTCTCTCTCTCTCTCTCTTCTCTCTCTCTCTCTCTCTCGTGTCAAAGTTTAAGCTTCAAATGAGCATGCATTTCAGAACAATGATGGCTAGATTCAGACTGGCTCTGTTTGAGATAAATGTTCATAAATTTAGATACAGAAAGCATAGTAAATCTGATGCAAATTACTCTTTACGTCATGAAACAAACAGAAGATGACGTAAATTTTGTTTTACGTTGTCATACTTTCAAAGACATTAGGCAAAAACACATCCACGAAAAATATAGCGTCATCTTAGCCTAATGCATTTAGATTCTGCTTATACCTCGGATGTGATAACTCTAAAAGGTACTTTACTCCTCGGATGTGATAATCCTAATATCTTTAGGTGACGGGATAGCCTAGTGGTCAGAACATTCCGCTCGCAATTTGACGACCCGAGTTCGATTCCTGGTCCAGAGGATTTTTCTCCTGGGGTGCCGACTCCACTCTCCCCAAAGTCCTTCGGATGAGACTGTAAACCGAGGCCCCGTAAGCAAACGCACGTAGAACATCTTGCGCACATGTTAAATCCTGTTCCGCTTTTCGTAAGAGTAGGCTATTGTGTGTCGGTGGGAACAGATGACATTTACAAAACTGCATACACACGGGGACTGGATGAAAAAAAAAGCACATGAGTGCTTATTCCATTATCCTCGGTATAAAAGAATAAATAAATAAAATAAATAAATAAATACTCGTGTAAACTCTCTCAGATGAGAGATGTGTTGATGTCTTTGGTTGTTTTGGTGAGCCGGTAGTTGGGGGTGGGGGTGGGGGTGGGGGATTTTTTCGTTATCGTTATATTATTATTGTTGTTGTAGTTATTTTACTGGTTGCTGTAACCTCCAGACAGAGTTTGTTTTGCGTTTGTTATTCACAATAAATTCTACTTTACCGTGTATTCTTATCATCAGTCGCTGATTTAAACAGCAACCCCCTCATAATAAAAAAAAAAAATCTTGTCCAATAGCCTACTATTTCAGAGCTCTCTCTCTCTCTCTCTCTCTCTCTCTCTCTCTCTCTCTCTCTCTCTCTCTCTCACACCACACACACACACACACACACACACACACACACACACACAACACACACACACACACACACACACACACACACACACACACACACACACACACACACACACACACACACACACACTTGAAATAAATTGTTTTCTAGTTAGAAAGCTACGGAGACAGCAAAATTCATTTTGATCCTTCAATCCATCTCAACCTATCATTTATTGATCCTTCTATCAATCTCAATATCAATCTCTCATTTATTGATCTTTCAACCTATCTCAATCTATCATTTGCTCATCCTTCAATCCATCTCAAATTTTAATCAATTATTTATTAATCTTTCAATCCATCTCAATCTCAATCTGTATGTCATTTATCAATCCTTCAATCCATCTCAGTTTCAATTTGTACGTCATTTATTGATCTCTCAATCCATCTCAATTTCCACTTATCATTTATCGATCTTTCTATCCATCCCAATCTCAATCTGTCAGTCATTTATTGATCAGTCAATCCTTCTCAATCCCAATCTATCATTAACTGATCCTTCAATCCATTTCAATCTATCATTTATTAATCTTTCAATCCATCTCAATGTCAACCTATTATTTATTGATCCTTCAATCCATCTCAATCTCAACTTGTCTGTCATTTATTGATCCTTCAATCAATCTCAATCTATCATTGATTAATCGTTCAATGCATTTCAATCTCAATATATCATTTATTAATCTTTCAATCCTTCAATCCATCTCAATCTCTATCTGTCATTCATTGATCCTTCAATGCATTTCAATCTCAATATATCATTTATTAATCTTCCAATCCATCTTAATCTCAATCTTCAAGTCATTTATTAATCCTTCAAACCATCTCAATTTCAATCAGTCATTATTAATCTTTCAATTCATCTCAGTCTCAATCTATCATTTATCGATCCTTCAATTCATCTAAATCCAACAACCAACAAAACTTCTAGTCTTGGTCCAGCCCAGACGAGACACTTTCCCAGTGGATGTTTCTGCAGATGCTAGTAAGTGTATAATTATAAAACACTCCACAAAAACTGGAACTGACACCTCGAGAAAAGTCACCACCAAAAAAAAAAATCAATGTAAAACAAATCGGTATATCAGAACAGAAACAACATTGTATTTTATTTGTTGTTGTTGTTGCTGTTTTTGGCTGCCTCATACTCTTTGAAGTTCCTGTTCTGCTGTTCCCACGCCGCTCATTTCAATCTCCCTGCCACAGCCATACCCAGATTCCTTATGTCTCATCCTCAGGGTCAGAAGTCCACAGGGAGCACATCAATATCAGGCCACAATGGGGCCACCTGCCAGAGGAGCCCCCATATTGCTGCTGAGTCACTTTGGTGGTGTTCAGTAGTGCCTGTTCTGAGCTAACATATGCAGGACACCACCTACTAAGCTCCGTACTAATGACAGAATCAGCTCAGTCGCGGAGCCAGACTGAGTGAGTCGCCAGTGACCGTATCCCAAGATTCTCCAATCCCAAAGACAAACTCCTCACAGGCACAAAAGTGTATGGAGAAACTGAATCTGAGGTCGCCATGAGACCAGAGCATCTGGGCCCACTGTATTATACGGTCAATGAGGATGAGGATGCGGTAATGTACGGATGCTGCAATGGGAGTGTATGTGCTTTGAGACTACTTTGATAGCGCTGAAATCTACGCTTTCTATCATGATATATCCCAGCATAAACCGGGCTCGAGAGATACAAACACCTGCAGTGTTGGTCAGGTAATTTGAGCAACACTCTCAAACTCGCATCCGTAAAATGTATGAGGCTCAACTGTGTTGTCCCAGTCTTCCCTATGAGCCCACAGCACACTCACTCACTCCGGATAGGAGCCGGCCGGAGTCTGAAAAAATCCTTATGACTCTTATGAGACTCGAACCTGCGACCTTCCAGTCCGAAGTCCAAGGTGCAAACCACTGCGCCAAGGTGGCTGGTTTGATACAACAGCGTGTGACTCCAATGGGACTCGAACTTGCGACCTTCCAGGCCGTAACCTAAGGCCTAACCACTGCACCCAAGTGGCTGGTTTGATACTAACAGTGTCTGTAGAAGGGAGAGAAACAGAATTTGAAAAAAATGCAACATTCAAATCAAGAACCCCAAAGCAGCCAAAAGAACGCAAGACCAACTGGTCAACACCAAAAAAAAAAAAAAAAAAGAACATGATAATCACCCACAAACGTTAAAAGCTACAACAATGATAAAAATAAACAAACAAAAATCAGAAAAGCAAAATAAGGAAAAATTTGGGAAACTGCAGTCAGGGAAAAAACACATAAAACACTAACAAAAATTGACAACAATAATCCAAAGTGCTGTCAACAAACAAGCTATCTAAAGTCACCATCTTTGTCGTCGTCGTCGACCTTGTTGAAATTGTCACTGTCACTGTTGTCATCATCATCATCATCATCTATCATCATCATCATTATTCATTATCACAACGTAAACAATATAAAAAAATTAACATAAACGTTTCGTCTCACACTTGTAAACACCATTTAGAAAGCAGGAGAGATTACTGCTTGTGGACAAGGGAGGTCACTATATGAGAGGACAGGCACACGGATATGTCCTTTTTCAAGGACTGCTCCTTTAAGAAAAACCAAACAGAAGAAAAGACTGTGGTACACAATGTTTCTGTTGTTGTACAGCAAAAATTTAAAAAGCAGAATTAATAACATAATAGATCTAGATGCTAGCAAATATTTCAGATAATTCCGTCCCTATCACAATAAATGTCCATGTATTTTCCTAGCTTAAACACTGTTACGAGAGCAAATAAAACAAGAAATGTTATTGTACAGAATTTGGCACAAAACCTGAGAGTCGGTCTGTATGCTAGTCTTTTGGATGGAACAATAAACGTTGGCTTTATGTACAAAACGCATTTAGCCCACGTCAAAAAAAAAACTTATCCTAACAGAGCTAGAAAAGACGCATTCGTACTGATGGGCAATGATATAAACGGCAATGTCTATACCAAAAAGCAAAGGCACATGCCAGGCTATGGCAGCCTATTATTCCAAGGGGAAACTGTCTCAAATAGAAGTATTGCTTGTTATAGTCATTTTGAATCATCCTCTTTGCTTTTGTTTTGATAGTGATAAATTATAGATTGATAAGCTTCTCTCTCTCTCTCTCTCTCTCTCTCTCTCTCTCTCTCTCTCTCTCTCTCTCTCTCTCTCTCTCTCTCTCCTCTCCTCCCTCCCTCCCTCCCTCCCTCCCTCATTTTAAAACTGAAACTATCACCAATTTGTTTTCTCTCCACCTTCACCATCACCTATCCCGTAGTCTGGTTGACCGCAGAAGCACCACTGAAGTTTTGCAACCAGCTCCCCCCACTCCTCACAGTTTTCAGTTTTCCCTAGTATGTCGTTCCACTCAAGGCCAGTCCATTCTCTGATGTTTGAACCTGAAGGCCAACTCAGTGTTATTGTCTACAGTTATGTGAGTGCTGATGCCATTGGCACTATATGTCATCTGCTGGGTTTTCTCTGCACATGTTTGCATGCTATATGCCGAAAGGCCTCATCAGGGTGATTTGCCCGGTTGACTAGATTTTGCTCTTGTCCGGCTAGGTCGTTAGGGTCGTTGGAAAACGTAAGTTTGTCATTGTCCCGCCTCTAGTGCTGACTGTTCCCTCATTTTCAAGTGTGTCAGCCATTATTCTCTTTAAGAAGATACTGAAGAGGGTGGGAGAGAGCAGACATCCTTGGTGTACTCCAATTGTGGTTCGGAACCATTATCCACTGTTGCTGTCGCATAGACTACACCGGTTGCCTTGTTATACAGGCACTCTATGGTTCTGATCACGCTCGCAGTGATGCCATACAACCTTATGGTTGCCCAAAAAGCTGCATGCCAAACTGTCGAACGCCTTCTTAAAGTCCACTAAGACGTGGAAAAGATTTTGCTGGTGTTCTCACAGAGTATTTTAGGGTTCAGTTTTGCTCTGTTGTGCTCCGCCTGCTCTGTCAAACTGCGTAGTTCTTCTTTGTTGATCTCCTCAGCGTTGGCTTCACTCTATTCCTGGGGATTTTTAGTGTGACCTTACTTTGATGGCTGATCAGGTTGATGGTACAGAAATTTTGGCATTGTTGTAAAAGGTAAAGGTGTTCCATAACCTATGTGGTCGTAGGGAAGAGAGGAATCAGAGATCTCAGCTTCTCCAGGGGCCAGCATATTGAGGGCAGTGCCAATCTCCTCTCCCTCGCTGCTTTACCTTCCCTGACCCTAAAGAGGGCAGGTACCCATTTACAGCTGGGTGAACTGACGGATTGTACTGAAGCCAAGGCTATAAGCTATACTAAATATCCTGGGGGAAAAAAAAAAACTCCGGGATTCCCAAAGGTGGAGACAACTCACCGACAGCAGCTCAGATCATGCCCTTTCGTTTCCGGTTGATTCTGCGCACTGGCCCTTCCGGTGTGGGCCACCGTATGATTTTGACGGTAGTTGAACGAGTACTTTTTGATGTCTTGAAAATGGTGAAAGACATAAGGTTCTGCAAAGAATCAGAAACATAATGAGATAATGATAATAATGATAATAATGAGAAGAAGAAGAAGAAGAAGAAGAAGAAGAAGAAGAAGAAGAAGAAAAATGCTGAGAACGTTGTTAAAGTATGCAGTTGTTAAACATGATGAAATAATGAGAAGAAGAAGAAGAAGAAGAAGAAGAAGAAGAAGAAGAAGAGGAAGAAAAAGAAGAAGAAGAGAAGAAGAAGAAGAAAAATACTGAGAACGTTGTTAAGAGTATGCAGTTGTTCTCTGTGTACTATGTGCTACTGGTGTGTAGGCTATCTGTGTGTGTGTGTGTATGTGTGTGCGTGCGTGCGTGCGTGCGTGCGTGCGTGCGTGTGTGTGTGTGTGTGTGTTTATTCTTTTATATCGAGAATAATGGAATAAGCACTCATGTGCTTTTGTACATCTAGTCCCCGTGTGTATGCAGTTCTGTAAATCCTGTCATCTCTTTGTCATCTGTTCCCACCAGCGCACGATGGCCTACTCTTACGAAAAGCGGAACAGGGCTTAACGTGTGCGCAAGATCTGCGTGCGTTCGCACACGGGGCCTCGGTTTATAGTTTTATCCGAAGTTTCGGCATGGGCCAAAATTATTACCGTTCAAGTCTTTCTGGATATAAAAGCAGGAGAACGGACCAAGATGGCAGTACATAGACATGAAGATGGTGACAGGAGCAAGGCAGAAACAAAGAGAGTGATAGAAATGAGGGAATTGCTAGCATATAATTTCCAGTTGTCTAGGGCTTAATTCCTCCCGGGCCACTCTACGTAAGATATTTTCTGTTGATATTCTGAATATAATCTCACTGAGCATGGTTACCAATTGGATGGGTGACCGTTTGTGCGCCTTGGCTTCAGCACAGTCACCCAGTTCACCCAGCTGTAAATAGGTACCTGCCCTCTTTAAGGTCAGGGAAGGTAAAGCAGTGAGGGAGAGGAGATGGGCGCCGCCCTTAAAATGCTGGCCTCTGAAGAAGCTGAGGTCTCTGATGCCTCGCTCCCCTACGACCACATAGGTTATGGGGCACCTTTACCTTTTAATCTCCAGAAAGTAGGGATGCTAATTTATACTGACAGGCCCCCGGAATACCCACGAGGAAAGCTACATTCCGAGTCTGGGGAAGTCTTAAGGAATAAAATTATTAAGGTATTTTGTCATAATTATAATGTTTGGGTGGGACGAGGGTGCTGTTGTTGTCGTTTGTTTTGGTTTTTTACCATTAAATTTTCGAATTGACGGGTATCATATATTTGAAGGTATTAGATGGTGTTTATGTTAAACATTAGGTGAATGTTACTGAGTGGAGTTGCTGAAACAGGCGTAAAGTAATATCCCTGATATGGCCTCAGTGGTCGGTGGGGCGGCTATAAACAACATGAAATACAGAGAAAACCGTCTCTCGATCCCTTACCAAAATGACCAAAAGTTCTTCGGGTGAGACTATACGTAAACCGAGGTCACGTGCGCGAACGCATGCAGAACACCTTGCACACACGTTAAAACCTGTTCCGCCTTTTCGAAGAGTAGGCCTTCATGTAACGGTAGGAACGGATGACAAATTTTACGAACTGCATATTGACGGGCGTTGGATGTAAAAAAAAAAAAAATAATAAATAAATAAAAATTTAAAAAACACTCGAGTGCTTATTCGATTATCCTGGAAATAAGAGAGAGAGAGAGAGAGAGAGAGAGAGAGAGAGAGAGAGAGAGAGAGAGAGAGAGAGAGAGAGAGAGAGAGAGAGAGAGAGAGAGAGAGAGAGAGAAGAGAGACAATGACAATGACAATGACAATGACAAAAGTTTATTGTGTAAGCAAAAGATGCCCAT
The DNA here is from genome assembly GCA_030674155.1 of Stramonita haemastoma. NCBI lineage: Eukaryota > Metazoa > Mollusca > Gastropoda > Neogastropoda > Muricidae > Stramonita > Stramonita haemastoma. The sequence continues at coordinate 22,591,368 of CM060342.1, read as the reverse complement.
TCACAAGGGGACAGTGGGAGGGGGACAGGGCACAAAACTGAGAACTTAATACATCATAGACCAAAAAGTCATCATGGCATGGATTCCACAACATGGTTACATAGTATAATTATTAGATCCTTTTTTTATGTAAGCTTTGGTTGGCCCTTACAAAACGAGCTTGTTAAGGGGGGAGGAATTTTCACAACATTGTACGAATCCAGAGTCAGCATCTTAGATCAAACTGGTTTGCAACAAGGAAACCAGGTAGGTCACAATGTCTCTTCTTCCCTTTCAATCGTGGCTTGTGCAACTTTGCACCCCTAACACACTAACACGTGACAAATTCGTGATGATCCAGGTGGCATGTGGGTACAGCTATCCCGTCTCTCTCTCTCTCACGCACTTTCTCTTAC
>CM060342.1:22583473-22585973 GCA_030674155.1 Stramonita haemastoma | reverse complement strand
CATTATTACTTTTTTTCCGTTTCTGAATGTGTGCCTTTTTATATCATTACCTTATTATTGTATCTCTGTCCTATTTTTTGCATGCTGTTTGATATTTGGTATGGTTTCTTGCTCTTGTTCTTGGTATTTGGATCATTATTATTGCTGTTGTGTAGTTAGAGGTGTGTTTTTTTCTTGATGTTATCCCTGAAAAGGGCGGGGACTGGATGTAAAAAAGCACACGAGTGCTTATCTACTATCCTTGAATAAAAGAATTTGCCTTGCCTTGCCTTACACCACACACACCACCACCACCACACACCACACCAACCACACACTACCACCACCACACCCCCCCCCCACACCACCACACACCCACCACACACCACCACCACGCCACACACACACACACACACACCACCACCACACCACCCACCTACCCCCCCCCCCCACACACACACACCACCACCACCACCACACATCACACACACACACACCCACACCACTCACCCCCCCCCCCACCACACACACCACACCACCCACCCCACACACATACCACCCCCACCACCACCCCCACACCACACCACACACACACACCCCACACCACACCACCCACCACCACACACACACCACCCCCACCACCACCCACACCACACACCACACCACCACCACACACACACCACCCCCACCCCCACCACCACACACACACCCCACCCACCACACCACCACACACCACACACCACCTACACTCCCATCTAACTACACCCATCATCACATCACCACCACCACCCCACACTCTAACTCTCCTCCCTCCTCCACATCACATACCTCCCTCCAGCTCTCAACGATGTCTGCCTCTTTTTCTCTCTCCTCCTTCTCCTTCTCCTCTCCCTCTCCTTCCTTCTCCTCACTCCGCCCCTTCTCCCCCCCCTCCCCACCCCACTCCTCCAGCAGCAGACGACTGTGTCTCTGCTCGGAGGGTGGTGGAGGTAAGAGACGGGGTGGTTGAGACGGTAGAAGCTGGGACGGGGAGGGGAAGGGGGTGGGGGTACCCGCTTGTAACGATAACGCGACATTAGCAGAGGAATTATTTTTTGCTGAGGTTGGTTGGTGGTGCTTGCTTGTTTGCTTGTTTGCTGGTTTAGTGTTTGAGTGTTGGTGGGTGGTGGGTGTGGATGTGTGTGGTGGTAGTGGTGGTAGGAGTAGTGGAGTAGTAGGAGTAGGAGTAGGAGGAGGAGGGGGAGGAGGAGGAGGAGGAGGAGGAGGAGTAGTAGTAGTAGTAGTAGTAGTAGTAGTAGTAGTAGTAGTAGTAGTAGTAGTAGTAGTAGTAGTAGTTGTTGTTTTTGTTGTTGTTGTTGTTTATTTGTATTTATTTGGTACTATACTTGTACTTGGTGGTGGTAGTTGTAGTACTTGTGGTGGTGGTGGTGGTGGTAGTCGTAGTAGTAGTAGTAGTAGTAGTAGTAGTAGTAGTAGTAGTAGTAGTAGTAGTAGTAGTAGTAGTAGTAGTAGTAGTAGTAGTTGTTGTTGTTGTTGTTGTTGCTGTTGTTTTTGTGGTTGTGGTGGTGGTGGTGGTGGTGGTGTGGTGCTGGTGGTGGTAGTGGTGGTGGTGCTGGTGGTGGTGGTAGTAGTAGTAGTGGTGGGTGGTGGGTAGTGTTGGTGGTGTAGAAGAAGAAATCGTAGTAGTAGTAGTAGTAGTAGTAGTAGTAGTAGTAGTAGTAGTAGTAGTAGTAGTAGTAGTAGTAGTAGTGAGGTTATGTGGGTGGTGACGATTGAACTGATCTCGAGAGCTTTCGTATCGATGACGTCAGTTTCGTTTGAGGGCAGTGGTGACGATATAGTGATGTCATTTGGTGTAAGGCGTTATCCCCTCAACTGAAACACACACACATAATTATAATTATATAAATGTGTGTGTGTGTGTGTGTGTGTGTGTGTGTGTGTGTGTGTGTGTGTGTGTGTGTGTGTGTGTGCGTGTGTGTGTGTGTGTGTGTGTGTGTGTGTGTGTGTGTGTGTGTGTGTGTGGTCTGTATATATATATATATATATATATATATATATCTTTATATATATATTATACATATATATATATATATATATATATTATACATATATATATGTCTATATATATACATATATATATATATTTACATACATATATATGGGGGGGGGGGTGCGCGCGCGCGCGCGTGCGTGCGTGCGTGCGTGCGTGCGTGCGTGCGTGCGTGCGTGCGTGCGTGCGTGGCGTGTGTTGTCATCCATTTCTACCGGCACAAATGGCCTCTTCTTCCAAAAGGCAGAACGGGTTTTGACGTGTGCACAAGATGTTCTACGTGTGTTCGCACACTGGACCCTAGCTTATTGCCTCACCAAATGACTTTCTGGGGAATGGAGTCAGCACTGATGTTAACACCAGGAAAATTCCTTCAAACGGGTGTCTCGATGGTGGCTCACACCCAGGTAGTCAGACTACGAGCACAACGCTCTAACCACTAGGCTACCCCGTTCCTTGCCCATGTGG
>CM060342.1:22568473-22575973 GCA_030674155.1 Stramonita haemastoma | reverse complement strand
TAGTAAAAAGTGTGAATGCATATAGTACAGCACTCTCAAGGTGCCGTGGGCTCCTTTACTGCGCAAATGTCGGGGTACGACAGGACTCAAACCGGCACTATCTCATATCTTCTCGCTATGCACCTTAATCTTGGGGGTGAGTATGTGCGCGTATGCATGCTCATGCTCGTGTTTGTGTGTGTATTGTGTGTGTGTTGTGTGTGTGTGTGTGTGTGTGTGTGTGTGTGTGTGTGTGTGTGTGTGTGTGTGTGTGTGTGTGTGTGTGTGTGTGTTAGCGTATGGCGACGACCCTACACTATGCTGTGGTGCATCACATTGTATAGTATTGTTAATATTATGTGTAATACTATGTATTGTTGCGTAAACTGTACCAGCTTTCGTTCTGAAAAGACTTGCTATATTCAAGCCAGGCTGTCCTTTTGGGGGCTGTGGTGTCGCCACAAGAACAGCGCCACCCATGTCAAAGATGCTAGTAAAGTGTGTATGCATACAGTAGAGCTCTCTCGTGGTGTCGGGGGCTCTGTTACTGCGCAAAAGACGGGATAGGATGGGACTCAAGCCGACCTTTGTCATATCTTCTCCATATGCCCCTTTTTCTTTTTTATTCATTTTATTTTATTCCTCTATATCGAGGATAATGGGATAAGCACTTGTGTGCTTTTTTTTTTTTTACATCCAGTCCCCGTGTGTATGCAGTTTTGTAAATGTCATCTGTTCCCACCGGCACACGATGGCCTACTCTTACGAAAAGCGGAACAGCATTTAACGTGTGTGAAGGATGTTCTGCGTGCGTTCACACACGGGGCCTCGGTTTACAGTTTCTTGGGAGTGTGTATGCCCCAGGCATGATATGCCTGCACACCTTGGTGTTTGTCTGTGTGTGTGTGTGTTTTGTGTTTGTGTGTAGGTGTGGCAACGTCCCTGCACTCTGCTTGTGGTGCATCATATTGTATATTATCATTAATATTTTAGTGTAATACTATGTATTGTTGCGTACACTGTACCACCTTTCGTTCCGAAAAAAACTTGCTATATTCAAGCCAGGCTGCCGTTCTCGGGGTTGTGGTGTCGCCACAAGAACAGCACCACCCATGTCAGGGATTCTACAAAAGTGTGTATGCTTACAGTACAGCACTCTCATGGTGCCGGGGTATCTGTTAGGACGGGACTCAAACCTGCACTTTTGTCAGATCTTTTCATACACTTGTAATTTTTTTTTTTTTTTGGGGGGGGGGAGTAATGAGTATGTGCGCGCGTATGTGTGGGCGCGCTTGTGTTTCTGTGTACGTTTTGTAGTGTGTTTGCGTGTGGCGATGACCCTGCACTGTGCTGTGATGCATTATATTGTATATTATCATTAACATTATGTGCAATACTATGTGTTCTGATTACACTGTATCTGCTTTCGTTCTGACAAAACTTGCTATATTCAAGACAAGCTGTCCCTTTTCGGGGCTGGGGGGTCGCCACAAGAACAACGCCACCCATATCAAAGATTCTAGTAAAGTGTGTATGTACACAGGAGAGCACTCTCATGTTGCCGTGGGTTCTGTCACCACACAAAAGTTGGGATGGACCAAGACTCAAACGGGCACTTTGTCACATCTTCTCCACATGGGCCTGTCTTTTGGGGGAGGGGGGGAGGGGAGGGGATATGCGCATGGGTATACGTGGATGTGCTCCTGTTTGTGCGTGCGGTGTTGTTTTTTGTTTTTTTGTGCGTGTGCGTGCGGCGACGACCCTGCACAGAGCTTTGGTGAATCATAATGTATATTATCATTAATATTATATGTATTTCTATGTATTGCTGTGTACACTGTACCAGCTTTCGTTCTGACAAAACTTACTAAATTATTCAAGCCAGGCTGCCCATTTCAGGGGCTGTGGTGTCGCCACAAAAACAGCGCCACCCATATCAAAGATGCTAGCTCGGAATATCATTAATGGTGGGATTTTTACGTATACCACCATGTTTTGTTTTGTTTTTACCCCCATAACGGTAGCTGCATTTCAACCTTGGGGATGATGTCTAAAATGACACGGGTATGTATGTGTTTGTTTTTGGCTATTGAAAAAAAATGCGATCCTTTCTTACCACCAGGAATGGCCTACTCTTCTATAAGGAAGATTGGGGTTTAACCTGTGATGTTGTTGTTGTTGTTGTTGTTGTTGTTGTTGTTGTTGTTGTTGTTGTTGTTGTTATTATTATTATTATTATTAATATTATCATCATCATCATCATCATCATCATTATCATCATCATTTTTTTTTTATCATCATCATCATCATAATCATCATGATCTCAATGCTCTAACCACCAGGCTATTGGGCAACAGATTTGTATTAAGAAGAGTTCCCAGAAAAGAAACAATGCAGCTCTGTGATCCACCCACCACCACCACCACCACCCACCACCACACACACACACACCACACACACACACACACACACACACACACACACACACACACACACACACACACACACACACACACACACCAATCTAATCCAGCGAAAAGGATACCCTACCCTAAAAGCTTTATTAAAAGGGGTCAACTCTATGCTAGCCCCCTATTTAATAAAGCTATTACTACGACTATCAAGTGTCGGTGTCTGTGTGTGGTGTGTGTGTGTGTGTGTGTGTGTGTGTGTGTGTGTGTGTGTGTGTGTGTGTGTGTGTGTGTGTGTGTGTGTGTGTGTAAGTGTGTGTGTAAGTGTGTGTATAAGTGTGTGTGTAAGTGTGTGTGTGTGTGAATGTGTGTGTGTGTATGTGTGTGTACATGTGTGTGTGAATGTGTGTGTGCGTGGTGTGTGTATGTGTGTGTATGTGTGTGTATGTGTGTGTGCGTGCGTGCGCGCGCGGTGTGTGTGTGTGTGTGTGCGCGCGCGCGCACGTGCGCGTGTGTGTGTTTATGTGTGCGTGCGTGCATGCGCGCGCGCGCGCGCCCGCGCGCGCGCGTGTGTGTGTGACGTGACGAGACAGATAAGGGGTAAGGTATAATAACTGAACCTCGCAAGGAAACACTCCCCAGGAGCTCTCACAATGGGAGCAGTCACTGGAACAACCGTTCTTTCTCCGTGAGGGACTAGGACACTGGCACAGAGGGGGGGGGGAGGGGGGGCAGATCACCATCCCTACCAGCTAGCTACACAGCACTCCAATGTCCCGCACGCGAGTATTTCTAAATAGTAAGGAGTATGTTTTTCATTCATAGTCTGATAATATTATTACCGGAAACTGGTCAGAAAAGCTGAAGGTTTTCGGGGTTTGTTTGTTTGTTGTTGTTTTTTAAAGGGGGGTGACAGACTAGACTTACGGACTGTACGGCGTTAAGAAGATTGCACTGTGTTCAACGGTCAAATAGACGAAATCTAGGGCTTTTAAAAACAACAACAACAATTTTTGCGATGATTCTTCAGCAACCTCGTGTTAATTATTTGGTAGGTATACTATCTTATTCTGTTATATTGGTATGATATATGTGCTAATAACTCGGTAGATATACTATAGTTATACTCGGTAGATATGCTTTCTTGCTAATAACTCGGTAGAGCTAATAACTCTGGAGTTAACATCAGTGCAGACTCCCCCCTCCTCAAAAGTCTTTCGGATGAGACTATTAACCAAAGTCCGTGTGCGAATGCAAGCAGTACATCTTGTACACATGTTAAATCCTGTTACGATTTTTGAAAGAGCAGGCCATTGTGTGCCGATGGGAACAGATGACAAAATTTACAAAAGTGCATATACACGGGGACTGGACGTAAAAAAGCACATGAGCGCTTACACCATTGTCATCGATATAAAAGAATAGATTTTTTTTTTAAAAGGATCGATAAGTGGAGACAGGCTAGGCTTAAATGCTCTGTCTTGCTAATAACTCAGTAGATATACTATACTCAGTAGATATGCTATCTTGTTCTGTCATATCCATATCTAAACCTCTTTACTGTAGGACTACTTTTACCCCCATTCCTCCTCCTAACTACACTGATAGCCAAACAGATCCCAAACCGATCATCTGTCACCCTATTTGTAAAGGAGTTGACAGGCTGTCCTCCCAGAGGGGGACGGGAAAGCCTAGTGGTCAGAACATTGCCATTGTATGCTGGTGGGAACAGATGACAAGATTGACAAAACTGCATACACATGGGGACTGGATGTAAAAAGCACTCGAGTGCTTATTCCATTATCTTCGATATAAAAGAATAAATAAATAAATAAATAAATAAATAAATAAACTGGGGTGGTCAGGGTAGGCATAACAGGTTGCTAATGTGTTGTCTGTCACCTTAAACCTACCTCTCCAGCAGATTTGGCTATGGTGTCAGGCTCAGCCTGATCGTTCCCATTAAGTCGTGTTTTCAATCTAAAGTGGACAGCCTGCATATTCCAGCCAATCAACGCTCACCTTGAAGATTTTGGCCATGTTTCGTGTGCAGGAGTGGTGTGTGTGTGTGTGTGGTGTGTGTGTGTGTGTGTGTGTGTGTGTGTGTGTGTGTTGTTGTTGTTGTTGTTGTTGTTGTTGTTGTTGTTGTTGTTTGTTGTTGTGCTGCTGCTGCTGCTGCTGCTGCTGCTGCTGCTGCTGCTGCTGCTGCTGCTGCTATAGCCACTCCTTAGATACTAGATTGTTGGATTGTTTTGTTTTTTTAACTGCACAACTGTATCTGGAACACAAATGCTAGACCTGGGATAGCTTTAGACGGAATTGATCTACTACGCCTTGCCTTCGGACACAAATAGCTTGCCATACTTATGGATAAAACGTGAATGAGTTGCTATTGCTCATGCTTTTGATACAGATTCGATTATTGCCCTGTATATCAAACTCCAACGAGTTACATACATTTAGACATGAAAGACTGGCCATGCCTGTGCAATAAAAACGTACTTAATTCCAGGTTTAGATACGAAAGAGTGACGATATTATCATTAACAATAACAACTCAGTTCCAAGTTGAGACACGAAAGAGTGACCATACCTATACAATAATAACAACCCAGTCAGTTGCAAGTTTAGACTCACAAGACTGACCATACCTGCACAAAAATAATAACAACTCAGTTCCAAGTTTTGACACGAACGAGTGACCATACCTGCAGAAATAATAAAACTAGCTCCGATTTTTGAGACGAAAGAGTGACCATACCTGTACCATAGCAATAGCAGTTTAGTTGCCAGTTCCAGAGGTGAGGTCAGAAAGGCAGGCAGGTAATTGACAGCAGTATGGAACGTAGATGTGATCTGCTCAGGTGTCTTTGATCTGTCACTGTACCAACTGCCAGTGTTATCAGCTGACGTTTAAAGTGACCTTTTACAGTCTATGATAAGACTGCCATTATTTGGATATTGTTGTTGGCTTTTGTTTTTTTTTCCTAAAAACTTTTTTCTTGCTTTTTGTTTTTCATGACATTTTCCTCCGTTTTTGTAGTTATTTCTAAGTGTGATGTGTGCGTAAATCTTTCAGTTTCAACATTTTATTCCGGGCGAAAAAAAAAACAAAACTTGTACATCATCGTTAGTCATGTCATGAGGTTACACATAACAACAACAGGCTTGGAGCTTGCTTCGTCCTCCGTTAAGGAAAACATACACAGTAAGCAAATGACATAACCTAGAAAAAAAATATTTACAAATCTTAATTGATAGCCATACAACAATCTTTGGCCTTGGCTACAAGATGTCGTATCCCTAAACATGACTCTGTAGTTGGTTTCGTTGCTCTTTTGGATTCTCTCTCAGGTAAGTGGTGATATTTTTTTGCTTTCGATATTCTTTTTCATTTTTTTTTCATTCCTCGGCTACAGCTCTTGAGGTTCACCAATGGTGAGATATTGTGTATGCGACCGTTTTTTTTCCCACCATGAAGGTAGCTACATTCCAACTCCGGGAATGTATGCTGGGTATGTTCATGTTTCCGTAACCCTCCAAACACTGACATGAGTTACAAGATTTCTAACGTGCATATTTGATCTTCTGTGTGTGTGTGTGTGTGTGTGGTGTGTGTGTGTGTGTGTGTGTGTGTGTGTGTGTGTGTGTGTGTGTGTGTGTGTGTGTGTGTGTGTGTGTACATCAAAGGAATGAAGGCATTAGCAGGTTTGCACTTGAAGTTGACCTGGGATATCATGAAAATCCCCACCCTTAATTCCACAGACGCCTCCGATATTCGATTGCATTCCTTCATGCATCCATGGGGTTGATCACTCTCCACTTCACAAGAGCTTTTTTTGTTAAAAAGATCCTCTGAAGTCGGAATATAGCTGCCTACATGGAGAGGAGCTGGGGGGGGGGGGGGTGTTACTTGAAAACAAGTCATACTCGCAAACTTCTCATCCAGTGGGTGTACTTTATCTCACAGGTGGTGGATTATTCCCAGGTGGGATGAGAGAGAGAGAGAGAGAGAGAGAGAGAGAGAGAGAGAGAGAGAGAGAGAGAGAGAGAGAGAGAGAGAGAGAGAGAGAGAGGAGAGAGAGAGAGAGAGAGAGAGAGAGAGAGAGAGAGAGAGAGAGAGAGAGAGATGAGGAGAGAGAGAGAGAGAGAGAGAGAGAGAGAGAGAGAGAGGGACAGAGGACAGAGAGAGACAGAGAGAGACAGAGACAGACAGACAGACAGACAGACAGACAGACAGACAGACAGACACAGACACAGAGACACAGAGAGAGAGAGAGAGAGAGAGAGAGACACACACACACACACACACACACACACACACACACACACACACACACACACACACACACACACACACACACACACAGACAGAGAGAGTCAGAGAGAGACAGAGAGAGACAGAGAGCATATTCCGGGTGAACCTTAAGGTGGGTGTCAAACCACGGAACGCCCAACAACTCCAAGAATCCCACACTCTGCAGTCATGGGAGGAAGTGGAAGTGGCAGTGAGTGACTCTATAGCTAGAGATCGATAGCCATTTTGTTTCTCCGACATCGTTCTCTACTTTAGATGTCTTCGCTGCTATAATGGATGGGTCGTTTAGCGCGCGCGAGGCTGGCTGGCTACTGTTGATCGTGTGTGTGTGTGTGGGGGGGGGGGGGGGGGGGGGGGGGGGGGGTGGTTGGGGGGGGGGGGGGTTGGATTGTGTGTGTGTGTGTGTGATGGGTGTGGTGGGTGGTGATGGTGGGTGGTGGGTGGTGGTGGGGGGGGGGGGGGTTGTGTGTGTTTGTGTGTGTGTGTGTGTGTAGGGGTTGTTGTTGTTGTTTTCAAAGTCAAAGTCAAATTTCATTTTATTTCCAGATGGTACTTTGAGTAAGCTATAAATTTGCTTTTTTTCATCAAGCCAACTATCTAGAAAAAAAGTCCCCCTAAATAACTACTTAAGGTAAAGGTAAAGGTAAATGAGTTGTTGTTTTTTAAACAGACAAACTGAGAAAAATGAAGCAGCAAGCAAACAAGCAGAGTACAACCAAGAAAACCCCACCCAAAAAAAATTTCGCTACAACATTGTTGTTGTTGTTGTGGGGAGGGGGGGGGGGGGGGGGC
>CM060342.1:22550973-22563473 GCA_030674155.1 Stramonita haemastoma | reverse complement strand
TTCAATACAGTACACCACAATACTGAACAATACAATTCAGCACCTTATTCCGCTGATATCAGTTTCGCTGTTGCGTGCTTATTAGCAATTACTGCATGCGTCACTGAATTAGCGTAATAGAATGATCACGGTGTCACACTTGACCTTTATTGCGTCACGGGTCAATGACTAGGAATACAACTATCTTTTTGTCTTAAGGATGAATGAGAGTATTTTAATAAAGGAAGAAGGGGGGGGGGGGGGGAGAGATACTTTTTTGTGGGATGTTGTTCTTCTTTTTGTTTGAGTTTTTTTGTTTGTTTGCTGTTGGTTTGGTGGTGGTGGTGGGGGGGGGGGGGGGGGGGTTGTTTTGTTTGGGGTTTTATTATCCTTTCTTGGCAAGAGCTTCGAGGTTCGCTAATGGCGAGATTCTGTATATGCAACCGTTTTTTTTGTTTGGTTTGGTTTTAAACCACACCATTATGGTAGCGCACTCCAGCTTCGGGAATGGTTAATGTTATAAATTTATATTATATAAATATATTAGGCTATAAATACACGCGCGCGCGCGCGCACACACACCACACACACACACACACACACACACACACCAGCGTGGACTACATTTGCATGAAGCACGTGCGCGCGCGCACATATGTACAAACACCAACCCCCACCCACCCTTCCACCCTCTCTCTCTCTCTCTCTCTCTCTCTCTCTTCACAATGTACCACTATGCCTACTTCTTTTACTATTTCAAGTATTTGATACACATCTTGCTAGATCTAGATCTATACCTTCTTTTCTGTATTGTTTTAAAACTTGCCGTCGCCCTGTTTTAAAATGTATGTGTATTTTCTGATGAATTTCTTTTTCTCCGTGTGTGTGTGTATGTGTGTGTTTGTGTATGTGTTGTGTGTGTGTGTGTGTGTGTGTGTGTTGTGTGTGTGTGTGTGTGTGTGTGTATGTATGTGTGCAGACAATCAGAAAGCCATTGCCAACCCCTTCTGTTCCTCGCATGCCTTGCTGGAGTGGATACGGCGTAAATGTCGCTGTGAGGAAGAATGTGAGGATGTAGCTGTTTGACGTCACTTTATCATGACGTCATTCAGTTTTGAAAGCGTAACATAGGGCCTAGCCTAGTGCTCAAACAGTGAGTGTGTGTGGTTGCAGGACATTGATGAAAAAGTGGATTATATTTCTATTTCTGTAAAATGTTGTCCTGTAAACATATTTTGTTAATGCAAATTACATATGTTACTTTGAATTTGTTTACTGATATCCTCCATGCCCCAAGAGGGGTCAAAGGCGAATTAAGTCTTGAAATCGTGTGGTGTGTGTGTGTTGTGTGTGTGTGTTGTGTTAGAAACTTAATAGTAGGCCTAGTTAGGGTCTATCCTAATGAATACGAGTTATGCTTGTAGGCCTAGTTGTCTGCTCATAGTTTTGAGTGTGAGTGAATGTTGCTGTGGGCCTAATGCAATGTTATAGTAGTCTTTGGAGCAAAGTCTTTGTACACTTGTGTTTTGGACAACGAACAAATCAAATGTAATGTCATGTAGATATAAGTGAAAACTTTTATAGACTAGGCGTAGCCTTGCGCTTTACTTGAAGCAGCCTATTTAGCGCTAAGATACAAGAACGGGTGTGGGACCAATGAAATAATGACAGTATGACATGGAAAATATGACAATTCATGGTTAGGAAAAATAAATGTAGTAATAAATGTCGGTGTCTTCAGGACCAAAAAAAAACAACAAAAAACAACCCTCTTTCCCGTTGCCATGTGTATTTTTATGTGCACTAAATTCATATTGTGCAGAAGCATGTTTTATTTTTCATCAACCAGCCGACATGGCTGACATTATTAATTAATTTATTTATTTTCCAGATATTCTGGATCTGGTGGATCTGGACGGGCAGGTGAAGAATCTTCCCTCCAGCACTGAAGAGTACGCCAGTGATTACGTCACGGGGCGCGAGACTTACATTCTGATCCGTGTGGACAGTGAGTGGGCCTAGGTCCTGCCTGGTCTTGTGGAAAAGAAAGAAGTGGAATGTGGGATAGGTTTTGTATGGGGGTGGGTGGGTGGGAGGGGGAGGAAGGCTTGCATAGCCTACATGTGTGTGTGTGAGAGAGAGATGAAATCAAATCAAATCAAAATTTTCTTTCCAGATGGTACATTGAGTAAGCAATAAATTTGCTTTTTTTCATCAAGCCATCTATCTAAAAAAAAATAATAATAATAATAATACAAGCAATAAATTTGCTTTTTTTTCATCAAGCCATCTATCTACAGAGAGAGAGAGAGAGAGAGAGAGAGAGAGAGAGGAGAGAGGAGAGAGAGGAGAGAGAGATTCTATATAGCCTACACTGAACGCCAAGTTACATGATAATGCAAACGTAGGTCCAAACAACTACCTCATTTACCATGGCCTGGGTTCTTCATTCTAGAAAAATCTGGAAAATTCTGGGTTCTTCATTACACACACACCACACACACACAACACACACACACACACACACACACACACACACACATACACTATATATATATATATATTATATATATATATATATATATATATATTATATATATATATGTCCACAATCAGTGTCTATGTTTCCGATACATAAGTAAGAAATAAGGGCATCATTGTTGTGGTCTCCCAAGGGTCACCCGGAATATGTTCTCTCTCTCTCTCTCTCTCTCTCTCTCCTCTCTCTCTCTCTCTCTCTCTCTCTCTCTCTCTCTCTCTCTCTCTCTCTCTCTCTCTCTCTCTCTCCTCTCTCTCCTCTGTTGTGTGTGTGTGTGTGTGTGTGTGTGTGTGTGTGTGTGTGTGTGTGTGTGTGTGTGTGTTGCAATTTGTGTATTGGATTTAATGTGTTGTAACCTGGTGACAGTAAGAAGAGATTAATCAAAGCTGTTATTCTGTTGTTATTGTTGTTCCTTTCTTGTTATAAATGTAGGCTACATCAATGTAACTGTCAAGGGATAGTCAGAATATAGGTGGGTGGTTGGTTTGTTGTTGTTTTTTGTGTGTGTTTTTTTGCTTTGTTTTGTTTTTGTTTTTAGGTTGGTAATTGTTGCTATTGTTGTTCTTCTTTTCTTCTTTATGTCAGCATTAGCGTGTTGTTATTGTTGCTGTTGTTTTCAGAACAAGCTGAGAGCGGAAGTAATCGTTACGTCTCTCTCCTCAACAATATGGATGACCTTCACCCTGACCTCATGGGTGAGACTGAATTCCCCCACCCCCAACCCCGTGGGAATGTCCGGGCGGAGGGGGGGGGGGGGGGGGGGGGCTCTGTCAGTATAAATACTATAAAGCATCCCCGCCTTCTGCAAATTCCGTGCGAGGAATTTCCTCTTTTCTATACCTCTCTTTGTAATGCTGCATAACATTGGCTTGGGGAAAGCTAGTGCTCTGACCACTGAGCTATCTGGTCCCTGTACCTGGAACGGAATGGGTTAAACCAGGATCGGCTAGCCCAAGAGACACAGTCTGAAGAAAAAAATTAGTGCAGTGCCCCCACGACTCCTCAGAGAGAGAGGACAGACAGACAGACAGACAGACAGACAGACAGACAGGGGGAGACAGCCACTGGGAGAGAGAGGGAGAGAGAAAGAGAGGAAGAAAGAGAAGGGGAGGAGACAGAGAGAGAGAGACAGACAGACAGTCACAGAGACAGACAGACTGACAGACAGAGACAGGTTCCACATTCCCCTTGGAGAAGTAACGTAAAGGACGGAACCTTAAACCGTAAACAGATAAATTAATGTAATCAAATTGTACTCTCTTGGGCTGACACTAAAAGCTCTGTTATTTATAGACACCATTCACTTAGACATCAGTGGATGTATTGTCTACCACGTAAAATAACGGCAGGTTTTTCTGCATGATATTCAGGCATCTCTCCTCAGGGAGACCACGTCGCCACAAGAGTAGAGCCACCTTTTTTTTTTCTTTTCCTGTCTGCATGTGTATTTAAATGTTGTTTCCATATCAGCTTGGGCTTTTTAACTACATAATTTTTTCCAGGGACAATCCCTAATTCCCGTGATTTCTTTTACGTGCGCTGAATTCGTATAGCACACGGGACCTCGGTTTATTCTTTCATCCGAAAGACTAGCACCCAGATCACCTCTCCCGGTCTAGTGGATGGGAGGGGGGAAATTTCAGGCACAAACCACGGGAATCGAATTAGACCACCAGTACTTTCAACTCGGATTGTTCGCTTTCTGAGCAGCTAGGTGTTGTTAGAGGAGGCAGGATAGCTAGTGGTCAAAGCTTCGCTTTTCCCAAGTCAAGTTAAGCAGCGTCGAGCGTGGTTACCAGTTTGATGGGTGACACTTGTGCGCCTTCGATTCAGTACAGTCTCCCCCAGTTTACCCACTGTAAATGGGTACCTGCCCTCTTTAGGATCAGGGAAGGTAAAGCAGCGAGGGAGAGGAGATGGGCGCGCCCTCAATATGCTGGCCCTAGAGAAGCTGAGGTCTCTGATGCCTCGTCCCCAACGACCGCCTAGGTTATGGGACACCTTACCTTTACCTAGGTGAGTTAGACTTACGTTACCTCTAAGACCACCCATCCACCTTGACTCCTCAGTCTCAGTATCTGCCCTGTTTTCTCTTGCAGTCAAACTCAACAACCTGTCTCGGCCAACTACCAGGGGCAAAAGCACACGATTCCGGAGGCAGTACGGACGCTCTGGACGCTCCAAGCCGGATTCTGCCGGCCGTAGACCCATCAGTGGAGAGCGCCGGCAACGACAGAGTAAACCGTACACCGTGTGTAAAATCATCAGCAAGTGTACGATGGCAGTTGACAGAGTAAACATGACACCGTGTGTAAAAGCAGTTGACAGAGTAAACCGTGACACCGTGTGTAAAACAGTTGACAGAGTAAACCGTGACACTGTGTGTAAAACGTCAGCTATGTAATGTGGCAGTTGACAGAGTAAACCTAACACTGTGTGTAAAACGCGACAGAGTAACGTGACACGTGTGTAAACAATGGACAGTAACTGACACGTGTGTAAAATCGACAGAGTAATCATGACACTGTGTGTAAATCATAGCGTGTAAATGTGCAGTTGACAGATTAAACCATGACACCGTGTGTAAAACAGTTGACAAATAAACCTGACACTGTGTGTAAAAGTCAGCTGTTGACAAGTAACGTGACACGTGTGTAAAACGTCAGCTAGTTGACAGAGTAAACCGTGACACCGTGTGTAAAACTGTCAGCCAGTGTAATCATGGCAGTTGACAGAGTAAACCATGACACCGTGTGTAAACGCGACAGAGTAAACCATGAACCGTGTGTAAAACCGTCAGCCAGTGTAAACGATGGCAGTTGACAGAGTAAACCATGACACCCTGTGTAAAACCGTCAGCCAGTGTAAACGAGGCAGTTGACAGAGTAAACCATGCCATGTGTCATTCTACAGTGTAAGCTGTGACAATATGACAGTGTAAATCATGCCATGGTGTCATTCTCAGCAGTGTAACTGTGACAATATTTACGTGTGTTCATGCAAACATGTCAATTCTTCACATAGTGTAAGCTATGACAATATTGATAGCATAAATCATGCATTGTGTCAATTCTTACGCAGTGTAGCTGTGACAATATGGACAGAAGAACCATGACATTTGTGTGTTTTTAAAACAAAACCAGCATCAGTGTAAATGTTGGCAATTGACAGAGTAACATGACGCTGTGTAAAACCATAGATCAGTGTAAACTATGCCAATTGACAGGCGGGAAAACCATTGGTGTGTAAAACTACAGGAAGTGTTTAAGTTTATAACAGTTGACAGATCAACTATGACAGGCATTGTAAACTTGAAATTGACAGAGTAAACCATGACACTTGTAAAACTGTCAGACAGTACTGTAAACTGTGATCAATTGACAGAAGTAAACCATGACACTGTGTAAAACTGTCAGGCAGTACTGTAAACTATGATCATTCACAAAGTAAACCATGATCTGTGTAAAACTGTCAGGCAGTACTGTAAACTATGATCATTCACAAAGTAAACCATGACACTGTGTAAAACTGTCAGGCAGTACTGTAAACTACGACAATTGACATAGTAAACCATGACACCGTGTAAAACTGTCAGCTAGTGTAAACGATGCCATTTGACAAGAGTAAACCACGACACGGTAAAAACCATCAGCTAGTGTAGGCCTAATGGTGTCAATTGACTGAGTGAGCTATGACACCTATGTAAAACTATCACGCAGTGTAAACGATAACAATATTTATTTATCTATTAATTTATCAAGCTATTTTCTTTATTTTATTCTTTTATATCGAGGATAATGAAATCAGCACTAGTGTGTTGTTTTTTTTACATCCAGTCCCCGTGTGGATGCGTTTTTGTAATAAAATTATTGAGGTGTTCTGGGGGGGGGGGGGGGGGGGTACAGCTTGGGGGGGAGGATGGATAGTAAGGGGAAGGTGGGGGGGAGGTAGATGGGCAGGGTTGAAGAGTTACTGTTACTGAGTGGGATATTGCAGAAGTTTCTCTGTGTGTCTGCAAGTTCTCAGTCAGAACCTGCATTCTATTGTCTGTCTATCCTCGCTATTCCCCCTATCCTCCTTCCTGCTCCCTATCCTCCCTCCTTACATCCTCCCCTAACCTGACCCCCCCCCCCTTACCATCCCCTAACCCTAACCCCCTGACCCCCCCCCCACCCCCCCCCCCCCCCCCCCCCCCCCCCCCCCCCCCCCCATTAAAATATATAACAACATCAATATATCATCCTCATTCTCATCGATCATCATGCACTGAAAAACTGCTTCAAAACTGCTTTAATATATATATATATACGATTACCTTAGTCTGGCGACCGTGGGGGCATCCCTGAAGACTTGACAACCAATTCCCTCCATTCCTCTCTCTGTTCTGCCTTTCTCAAAGCTTTTGTTGAGTTTAGGCCTGTCCATTCACTGATGTTGTCCTTCCATCTCTTCCTTAGTCTGCCTCTTTTTCTTTCCTCACCTTGCAGTATTGTTTTTGCTAGTCCTTTTGATCTTGTGACATGCCCATACCATTTAAGTTTACGCTTCTTTACGATTGATAAAAGGTTTTCGTAAGAACCAATGGTTTGCTGGATTCTGTTATGCAGTTCTTGTTGCTTATGTTGGTCTCTGTAGGAGAGCCAAGGAGTCAAAGATCAAATCTGCACATTAAAGATCCTGTATCTGTCAGCGTTCAGCGAGTACAGAACAGCAGACACATCCCTGAAGTCAGGAATGCGGCTACCTCATGGTGGGCAAAAACGGTGGGATTAGCAAAACTCACATGGTGACAGACCGATATTCATGAGCTCTAGCAAAGGAAGAAAAACAACAAGCAAAAAAACCCACTGCAGTCTTGTCTGGATAGGCTGGGGAGGACTGTGCAAAGATCACAATGCAATCACCCTTGTATTCAGGAATACTTACTTTACTTTATCCGTCCTCTTGTACGAGGGGAGAAGAGCTTTCTCTCTGCGGCAAGTTTGAAGGCCTGGGTGGGGTGGGATGTTGTGGGTCTTCAGTGTTTCTTTTACACCCTCGATCCAGGTCTTCCTCGGAAGAGGGAAGGAAGACCTGGAATTCAGGAATAAAGTGGGCAATATGATTTTGAGTATATATATATATATATTATATATATATATATATTATATTATTATATATATTTTTTTTTTTTTTTTTTTTTTTTTTACTATTTCCCTTTATTTTACACCATTTTAAAGTCACGGCAGATTTCTCTCCATGAAATTCGGGCTGCTCTTTCCGAGGAGAGCGCGTTGCCACAAGAGCAGCACCACCAATTTTTTTTTTCTTTTCCTGTCTGCAACTGTATTTGTTTCCTTATCACAGTGGCTTTTCTCCCCTACAGAATCTTGCCAGGGACAACTCTCTTGTTGCCGTGGGTTCTTTTACGTATGCTAATTAATGTTGTGCAACACACGGACCTGGTTTATCGTCTCATCCGAAAGACTAGCACCCAGACCACCACTCATGGTTTAATGGATGGGGGACAAATTTTAGGCCCAAACAGGGTTTGAACCACAGCACACTTCGACCGGACTTTTCGCTTTCTAGGCAGGCGTGTTACCTCTAGGCCACCAATCCGCATCCAAGAAGGGGAAGAACTTTCGGGGATAGCCTAATGGTGTTTATATATATTTTTATTTATTATATATATATATATATATATATATATATATATATATATATATATATATATATATATATATATATATATATATATCATTGCCGCCGCTGTAGTCTAGTGGTTAGGGCGTTGGACTCATAATCTAATGGTTGCGGGTTCGATCCCAGCTTTCGGCTATGGCGTTGTGCCCTTGGAAAAGCACTTTACGGCTATTTTCTCACCCCACCCAGGTGTAAAAGGGGGTACCAACCTTGTGTTGGGGGTTAACCCTGCGATAGACTGGCGTCCTATCCAGGGTGGAGTCTATGACTCTCCGTCGCTTAACGCCACAGAAACCGGGATAAGCACCGGCCTGATGAGCCTTAGGCTCGGGACAGACTTTAACTTTATATATAATGGAACTAGGGAACTATATATAATCCATGGAACTCGTGCTCTTATCACAGACGAGAGTGTGGGTTCGATTCTCTCCTGAGGTGTTTGTTTGAAAGGATGTTTCCCCTGGAGTGTTCGAACACAGGTGCTAGGTGGACAGGATAGCCTGGCCTGGTGGTTAGAGCACTGCGCTCATCATCTGATGGTCCAGGTTTGATCCTAGGTTTAAGCTACTGCAGAGTTGCCCCCCCCCCCCCTCCCCCTCCCATTCAAGGGGATTTTCTCCTCTATTTTCTCATTTTTTTCATTTTCATTCTTTTATTTCGAGGACAATGAAATAAGCGCTCATGTGCTTTTTTTTATTTTTTACTTCCAGTCCCCGTGTATATGCAGTTTTGTCAATTTTGTCATCCGTCTCCTAGAGCTGACATCAGTGTTGACTCTTCTCCCCCCCTCCCCCCCGAAAGTCCTTCAGATAAGACAATAAATCAAGGACCGGTATGCAAGCATATGTAGAACATCATGCGCACACATTAAAAACCATTCCACCTTTCCAAAGAGGAGGCCATTGTGTGCCGGTGGGAACGGATGACAACATTTTAAAACGCATGCACTCTAGCGTTGTGTAAAGACACCATCCCTGAAGCCGGAATGCAGCTACCTTGGCTTAATGGGACGGGAGAGCCTAATGGTCAGAACATTGCGCTGGCAATTTGACGACCCGAGTTCGATTCCCGGTCGAGGGGGATTTTTCTCCTGGAGTTAACATCAATGCTGACTCCTCTCCCCAAAAGTCTTTCGGGTGAGACTGTAAACCGAGGCCCCGTGTGCGAACGCACGCAGAACATCTTGCGTACACGTTAAACCTTGTTCCGCTTTTCATAAAAGTAGGCCATTGTGTGCGGGTGGGAACAGATGACAAAATTTACAAAACTGCATACACACAGGGACTGAATGTAAAAAAAAGCACATAAGTGCTTATTCCATTATCCTCGATATAAAAGAATAAATAAATAAATAATGATGGGAAAAAAAACTGTCACACACTCAAAATTTCACCATTGGTTAACTTTGGCACTCTAGATAAGAATCAGAGAACAAAATCCACAGGCACTGCCTCCATTTTTCTGAAAGTCCTTCAGATTATATTAAGTCAAGGTCTTACATGCGAATGCATGGAGAGCATCTTGTGCACACATTAAAAACCCCAAAATCTTTTGTAGTCTTAGAGTAGGTCACCTACTGTATTGTAATTTATTGTACTGTATTGTATTGCATTGTTTGGAATTGAATTGTATTGTACTGTACTGTATTGTTTACTACTCTAATTTACAGCAGATTTCTCTGCCTGAAATTCAGGCCGTTCTCCCAGGGGAGAACGTGTCTCCACAAGAGCAGTGCCACACATTATTATTTTGTTGTTGTTGTTGTTGTCTTTTCCTGTCTTCTTTTGTCATTTGTTTCCACGTCAGAGTGACTTTTTATGACAGAATGTTACCACTGACAACTCTCTTGTTGCCTTGAGTTCTTTTACGTGTGCTAAATCAATGCATGTTGCACAAGTGATGGATGGCTTGATGAAAAAAAGCAATTGCACTGCTTACTCAATGTACCATCTGGAAATAAAAGTTTGACTTTGACTTTCACACACACACACACCACACACACACACACACACACACGTTCAGTACCCCTTAAGACTCCACAAAGAGACCAGTAGGCTACCGGTAGTTTTATTCAACTCATTTGCATGACTGTCATAAAATTTTTACACACAAGTGACACACCACACGTCTTTCTACACATAAAAACATCTCTCTCTCTCTCTCTCTCTCTCTCTCTCTCTCTCTCTCTCTCTCTCTCTCTCTCTCTCTCTCACTTGTAATACATTATTTTATCAAATGTATTCTGTACAAAATGATATAGTTAAAGTCTGTCCCGAGCCTAAGGCTCATCAGGCCGGTGCTTTCCTGGTTTCTGTGGCGTTAAGCGACTGAAAGTCATAGACTCCCTCCTGGATAGGACGCCAGTCTATCACAGGGTTAACCCCAACTCAGGTTGGTACCCCTTTTCCACCTGGGTGGGGTGAGAAAATAGCCGTAAAGTGCCTTTTCCAAGGGCACAACGCCATAGCCAAAAGCTGGGATCAAACCTGCAACCTTTAGATTATGAGTCCAACGCCCTAACCACTAGGCTACAGCGGCGGCTACAAAATGATATAGATGTCTCAAAATTCCATTTTTGATTCAATGAGGACTGACAGTCTTTACAAACAATTCAACTGTAGATGATTTTTAAAAATACATTCCATTTGTGCTTCTGCGCTAACAATCCTCAAAAAAAGGAAATAAAACATTTCCACAGAAAATTTCAAATAATTCCATATGAGATTCAGTGGCAACCATTGTAACCAAACAATTCCACTGTACATTTTTTTAAAAAAAATCCTGATTCTATGGCAACAATCTTCAACAAATAATTTTTCAAATGCAAAATATATGCAATGGAGAGTGTGTGTAGTAGTCTTCATGTATTCAACTGTAAAAAAAGAATTTGTTTTAAATATTCCTTTTGCAATTCTGTGCTAACAATCCTCACACAAAAATGAAACATCTCAACAAAAACTTTCAAACAATTTCATATTAGATTCAGTGGCAACCATCGTTATCAAACAATTCCATTGTACATTTTTTAAAAAAATCATTTCTGATTCTATGGCAATGATCTTCAACAAATAAATTTTCAAATGCAAAATATATGGAATGAGAGTGTGTGTAGTAGTCTTCATGTGTTCAACTGTAAAAATTTTTGTTTTAAAATATTCCTTTTGCAATTCTGTGCTAACAATCCTCATAAAAAATAAAACATCTCAACTAAAATTTTCAAATAATTCCATATTAGATTCAGTGGCAACCATCTGTACGAAAACAATTCCACTGTTAATATTTTTAAAAAAGCAGTGATGAAAAAAAGTGCAAGTACCAACTTCTCAATCATTTTGAAAATGATTTATCAAAGATTCAA
This sequence comes from Stramonita haemastoma, assembly GCA_030674155.1. Taxonomy (NCBI): domain Eukaryota; kingdom Metazoa; phylum Mollusca; class Gastropoda; order Neogastropoda; family Muricidae; genus Stramonita; species Stramonita haemastoma. The sequence continues at coordinate 22,551,912 of CM060342.1, read as the reverse complement.
ATTAAAAAAGAAAAAAAATGAAATTAAAATAAATTCTAGGGAATAATGTCTTTAATCTTTTTATAAAAATTAATTTCTGATTCTATGGCAACAATCTTGACAAATTATTTTTCAAATACACAATACATGGAGTAGAGAGTGTGTGTAGTAGTGTTCATGTGTTACACCACTGACATCAAATGAAGGGGAGGAAAACACTGAACTGAACACTGAAACTGTTTAATGCACATCAGCCTTCGGCCACAATACATTTCAAGATACAAGGGTTTCGGAAAGAGGAAAAAAAAAACAACCAAAACAAAATCTCACTTAATCAGTACTTCTCACAAGCTTTGTTTAGACCTTGGCAACAAAAAAATGTATTTATCTATTTATTTATTTATTTATTTCTTTTATATCGAGGATTATGGAATAAGCCCTCATGTGCTTTTCTACAGTCTTTACAAACAATTCAGCTGTAAATAATTTTCTTTTTTAATATTCCATTTGAGAATTTGTGGTAACAATCATCACAAAAAATAATGAAACACTTCAACAGAAACTTTCAAATAATTCCATATCAGATTCAGTGACAACCATACATGCATTTTTCATAGACATGAATAAAGCAGTGACTGAGACAAAAATGCATACACAGTTCAGGTGTCTTCATTCATTTACGAAGGAGGAGGGGGGGGGGGGGGGGGGGGGGGAGGAAGAAAAAAGTAAGGGCAGTTAATCAAGGACAATGCATGTGTGTTGGCATCATGCATGTACGTGCAAATCAACAACCGTAACTTAAAGTGTGTAGGTAACATAATGTAGGCACAAAAAAAAAGGTAAAGGTGTCCCATAACCTTGTGGTCATAGGGGAGCAAGGCATCAGAGACCTCAGCTTCAACAGGGGCCACCATATTGAGGGTGGTGCCCATCTCCTCTCCCTTGCTGCTTTACCTTCCT
>CM060342.1:22520973-22545973 GCA_030674155.1 Stramonita haemastoma | reverse complement strand
GCTTAACACCACAGAAACCAGGATACACACCAGCCTGATGAGCCTTAGGCTCGGGACAGACTTTAACTTTAACAACTCACAATTGATGGACACAATTGCCAAATTGTTAACACAGTTTCACTTCAATCCCATGTATCATGAAATGATGAAGTCGTGGGTTCGAATCTTGAAGGTATCTAATGAATTAAGCATGGGGATTCTTATGATCCCCAGGTCAACTTCACGTGCAGACCTGCCAGTGCTTTCATTCCTTTCCTGTATGTATATAAACATACAGAAGATCAAATTAAAGATCCCATCACTCATGTTAGCATTCAATGGGTTACGGTAACACGAACATACCCAACATACACCCTGAAGTCTACATAATCTTCACAATGTTGAAGGTGGTAGAGAAAGGACAGAAGAACTCTTTCATGAGTATATTGGGGAACCATATATGCTGGTTGTTTTACTTTCGCTATGTGTTACACACACACACACACACACACACACACACACACACACACACACACACTATTAATATATATATATATATATATATATATTATATATATATATTATACATTATGCACAAGGCTTTAACCACAAAAAAAGATTAGACGATTTATTTTTATCTGTCATGGAACTGAGGTTCACTTTTATTTTTAAGGGATTCATAGTACAGGTGTTTTAAGCTGTCCCTGAATGGATAGCTCAGCTGGGACTCTAAAACAATCAACCCAAAGGGGTTTCAAAACTTATTTACTGCCAGGGTGCAAAGAGGGCGATGTAACTTGTGTAACAATTTGTGGATAGGCCTACTGTTGCTGTTTATTTATCAATTTGCCTTTTTCTGTTTGTTTGTTTTTGTTTAATTTTGTTTCGTTTTCGGTAAGGGGGGGGGGGTGCAGCAGCGTAATGATTTATGGAGTGGGGTTTCCATGGATAATAAATCAACTGGGGTCCGGCACCTGCCAATATTTCTCTACGAAAATCATTCGTGGTTTAATCCCTCGTTTGATGTCTGCAAATTTTGTTTCATGGCTTAATATAGGGCCTATACTACCTTTGTTTGATTAGGCCAAGAAGAAAAGACAAGACTGGTGTTGGCCTACTGAACGAAAAAGAAGCCGAGTTTGATCAGAAAGAGTTGTCGGTCGTATCTTGCCACGAATGGCCTTGACCTTGTTTACAAACAGGACAAGAAAAACTAAGAGTGAAACAAGGCGTCTACAGATGAAGTATTATACATTCCAACAACAATGACCGATACAATGGACAGACAAAAGACAGACTCATGAATAGTACACTTACATGGCAAACTGGTACATTATTATTAGGGTAACCGATTCAATCGTGTTATAAACCCAACTTGCTGATCGTACCCATGTTCTAATTTCGGACTAATTTCGGCGTCAAAGTTTGTTTGAAGGTTACTTACCTTACATAAATCAATGGCTTGTCTTTAATGATCTTGCTTGCCTAGCCTTAGCAGTCTCGTCTTTCTGAGACACTGTGAAAATCGAGATCTATTTTGTTTCTGAGGAAACAATGTACTTTGCCAGGCCGTTGCGTGTTGATGTAGGCTATAGGTTCCGCCCCCAGTTCTGATTTTCGACAACCATTGGACTAAGTAGATCACATGACACGTGTGCTTTCTGCTCGGAGCTTAGCCTAGGCCTAGTATTTACCGTACTATAGGCTACAATACTAATTGAAAATTCTTTTGTTGATCGTACTGTTTTTATCTTCAAGTACACAAAACAACGATTAGATTTTTTGCAATGTCACGCCGTTATCTCACAAACCTGTAAACGGCATAATCATGCCCACACTGTGTGTGTCAAAGTCAAACTTTTATTTCCAGATGGTACATTGAGTAAGCAGTGCAATTGCTTTTTTTCATCAAGCCATCCATCTAAGAAAAAAAAAAAAAATCATATATATATATATGCATATTTGAAAAAGGAAAAACCTTAAGAAGATATGTCGTACAAATGAAAAGATTAAAAAAAATTGTGTGTGTGTGTGTGTGTGTGAAGACACATTTTATTTAGTTCTTTTCCTGCACCTCATAGCCCTAGTCTTGCTGGGCAGTTTACATGTTTCATTTCTTTTTTCAAAAATTTGTTATCTGTTAATCCAATGATTCATTTGTGTAATTGTTCTTGGTTTGTTTATATCTTTTTTATCTAGTGTGTCTGGAAGAGCTAACTACATCCAGTGGTGATTAGTTTACAAAGTGTTTTATTTGGGTTTGTTGTTTTGTTTTGTTTTGGGGGGGGGGGGGGGGGTTGGCTGCCACATTTTCTGTTATATCCTCGTCCTGCTGTTCCCACACCGCTCAAGCACTTCGATTTGTTTGCTTTACAAGATTTAGCGCTATGTAAATTCCATATATTATTATTATTATTATTATTATTATTATTTCAGTCTCCCTACCACAGCCATACCCAGATTCGTTAAGTCTTATCCTCAGGGTCGGGAAGTGTGTCTAATTGTGTGTGTGTGTGTGCGTGTGTGTGTTGTGATTTTGGCACCTTTTACACTTGGTTGGCTAGTTAAAATTTAGGCCTTGGTCTGGCTGGTGGTACGTATACTATACCTCTCATTCATTCAAAGGGGTTGATTCAGATATGATTGAAAACAAAGACAGCTGATGTGGTGTCCCATAACCTGTGTGGTTGTAGGGGAGCAAGGCATCAGAGACCTCAGCTTCTCTAGGGGCCATAATGTTGAGGGCAGCACCCATCTCCTCTCCCTTGCTGCTTTACCTTCCCTGACCCTAAAGAGGGCAGGTACCCATTTACAGCTGGGGAGGACTGTACTGAAGCCAAGGCGCGCAAATGGTCACCCATCCAATTGGTAACCATGCTTGACGCTGCTTAACTTGACTTGGGGAAAGCAAGTGCTCTGACCACTTAGCTATCCCGCCCCCCAATGTATATATATTCGTCCTTGTCTAGAGTTTTGAGGCCCACCAATGGTGAGATTTTGCATTTGTGACCTTTTTTTGCCCATCACGAACGTTGCCACATTCCAACTTCAGACTTCAGTTATTTATGCTGGGTATGTTCACGTTTCCGTAACTGATTGAACACCAACATGGATCGTGGAATCTTTATCATGCATTTTTAATCTTCTGCATGTGTATAATTATACACAAAGGGAATCGAGGCACTGGCAGGTCTATGCTTGAAGATGACTTTAGAGATCGTTAAAAAAAAATTTTAAAAATTCAGCCACCCTTAATTCACCAGACCTTGCCAAGATTCAAACCCACAACTTCATGGACTCATGGGATTGAAGTCAAACAGTCTTACCCACAAGGCTATAACCTCTGTCATACCAAGAAACTTCTCAGTGTCAAGTGGCTTATTCCTTTCCTGATTTATCCCCATGCATCCCTGAAGTCAGAATGCGGCTACCTTCATGGTGGATAAAAACAGTCAAATAAGCAAAATCATAAACCCTGTGTACAAACACATGCAGAACATCTTGCGCACATGTTAAATCCTGTTCCACTTTTCGCAAGAGTAGGCCATTGTGTGCTGGTGGGAACAAATGACAAGATTTACAAAACTGCATACACACAGGGACTAGATGTAAAAAAAAGTACATGAGTGCTTATTCCTTTATTCTCGATATAAAAGAATAAATAAATAAATAACATTGGTGAACCTTAACCTTTAGCTGAGGAATGTTTAAAAAAAAAAAAAAAAAAAAAATCCCATCCAATGCTCTCTCCTTTAGTGTTTGTCATTTTATGGATATGCATTGTTTCTTTTTCTTTTTTTTCTTTTTTCTTTTTTAAAGATTTACAAGGTGATCTGAACATAACAGCTTGAGGGGGAAAATGCTGACTGATGTTCTATGATGCTGTCACTGTAAGATTCTTTACATCAAGCCTTCAAAGGCTTCCTCAAGTTTGCCATGCTCTAACTCCAAACACATGGCATTACACAAGCACAATCCGCTCCTACTAGCACACAATGGCCTGCCCTTCCGGAAAGTGGAACAGGTTTCAACATGAGCACAAGATGTTCTTCATGCATTCGCACATAGGGCCTCAGTTTATAGTCTCACCCAAATGACTTTGACATTCAGTTCAAATGATTTTTTTCATCAAAGTGGGAAGAAAGGGCGAGGCTGGGAATCGAACTTGGAACCTCAAAGTTTACTTGTTGGTAAGGTGAACGTGTTAACTATCCAAACACTCTTAACCATCCTGCCACTGTGTGTGTCTACACACAGGCACAGACACACACATCGACATATACACACACACACACACAACACACACACACACACACACACACACACACACACACACACACACACACACACACACACACACACACACACACACACATCCAAAAAACAGTATGACCATGAGTAATGTTGGAACGTTTATTTTAAAACCCATACAGACCACGGTTGATGTTAAAACACTTTACTCAAACACCAATGCACATTGTACACAAACTGAATACACCATTTCATGAATGACTAAAAAAAAGCAATTTATGCCAAACAGCATGTACCCCTATCCTTCACTGTCTTTTCATTGCTGCATAATTTTTTTAAAGTTTATTGTTTTGGGGTGTGGTTTTTTTTTTTTTTACTTCCTGAGACAGAGGGAGAGAAAGAAAAAGCGAGCCAGAGAGAGAAAGAGAGCAAGTGTGTGTGTGTGTGTGTGTGTGTGTGTGTGGTGTGTGCGTGCGTGGTGTGTGTGTGTGTGCGTGTGCATGCATTCGTGCGTGCGTGCGCTTGTGTGTGTGTGCATGTATGCGTGTGTCTCCATTTTGTATTTTTTACCGTATAGTAGAAAGGGTCTCTCTCTCTCTCTCTCTCTCTCTCTCTCTCTCTCCTCTCCTCTCTCTCTCTCTCTCTCTCTGTGAAGTCAAAATAATTGCCACGAGAAAAAAACAAAAAACCCTAAGCTATGACCTTTCAGTTATCTTTGTAATTACAAAACCATCAATGCAAATACTCCTCTCTCTCTCTCTCTCTCTCTCTCTCTCTCTCTCTCTCTCTCTCTCTCTCTCTCTCTCTCTCACGCACGCACCACACACACACACACACACACACACACACACACACACACACACACACACACACACACACACACACACACACACACAAGAGGCCCTGGCAACAGGACGACCAGACATGTTTTTTTTCTCCTTTACTTTTTCTTCATTCTGTTTGCTTTGTCGATGGCTTCCCTCTTCTCCTTCAGCTTCAGAGCCTGCAGACACACACAAGCTTCACCATTCAATATCAACACATTATTTATTATGTAGGTTTCAATATAAAGTAGTGCATAACATGTCCAGGTTTATAGGACGTAGCTAAATGGAATGGACAAAAGTTCGGTTGGGGTGTTTTTTTAGGGGGGGGGGTGTTTTGTTTTGTTTTTTTAATGGACCAAAGTTGACAAACAATAACTGCACTGTTTCTTTGTATAAGTAAATGTGACGTTCCAGCACAAAGGGAGTCTGATCTCATAATCCGGCTTTTTGCATATTTTTATAGATTCTAGATGTAATTTGAATGCTCTTTCCACTGGTGAAAACCCCATTAAAATCGGATTATTAGTTTTTGAGATAGCGGGTTTAGAAGGGTTTACCTGAAAGCAGCCATTTTGAGAAAATGAAGAAAAACTTAATCACAATTTCAATGTTAAATTTTCCTTAGCAACCAATGTTTAATCTTTATGAAACTCTACATACGGATTGAGTACACAAAGAAATGCATACCTACAAAGTTTTGTGGTCATATATGAATTTTCTCAAATATTAGACCTATTTTAATGGGCAACTACCCCTGGCCTCGGTGCTCATTTTGGCTGATTATTGTATCTCAGGTTCTACCAAAGATTTTGCAGTGATATTTTACACAGAAAGAGAAAACATTATTTAAAGCTAGAATATTAAGTTTCAACAGTGAATATCATGGTAAAATATTTTTATGATTTAAAAAAATATATATATTTTGTGAAAAACAGGTAATCTCCTCATGGACAATTAGCTAATGTATGGAATGTTGAAACTAAAATCATTACAAAGACAAAACATGTGAATAGAAAGGTACCATGGACAGAAATTAGGATATGTAAATTCACTTAGGTGTAGACAACACCAATCTGGATTTTACTTAAAATCAACAAAATTACATTACCAAAATTTAACCATGCTTAAAATTAAAACTTTGATAGACCAAAAATTTTTGAATAATATCATTTATCTCAGAAGTCATTTTTTGCATCTACATGCAAGGAAATTGCACAGTAAATGAGCAATATTGTAGACATTGAAAATTAATCCAAAGTTTTATGATAATGTGAACATGCACAAAACCCCAGTCTCTTCCCCTAGCCAAAATTAGACTCTGAAAACTTATTATCCTTACACTGTAATTTCTTTAGCCACAACTTTGAACAACACTTACCTACACATAAAACTTATAAAGCCATAATGTGCACATACTAGTGAACCACACACACACACACACACACACACACACACACACACACACACACACACACACACACACACACACACACACACAGTGAAGCAAGTGTAAACTAGTTTTCATTCTTCTAGAATTAAACATTTATCAGCTGATATATCACATGTTACTAAATATTTTCATCATGTCTCATCCACAACCTTTGATACATGTGTCTCTTTCCTTAATGAGTATGCATATATATGTGTGTGCCATGTACATGTTCTTCATTAATTTCATGTTTAGTTTGTTTTGGTTGGGTTTTTTTGTTATTTCCAGGTAAGTTGTCTATATTTCTGGTCTCACAGTTAACTGATGCACTTGTAGTTCTTGTTTTCATATTTTATTGTCTTATTTTGAAATGATTTATAATAGTCAGACTTTATGAAGCAGTTTTGTGTGCTAAAAATTTTTCTTGTGAGAGTGAGATGAACAAGAATGATAAAATTTGATATTTTGGCAGTGAATAGTATTTTGATTTGACTTCACACACACACATAAACACACACACACACACACACACACACACACACACACACACACACACACACACACACACACACAGTATACACACACACACACACACACACAGTATACACACACACACACACACAGTATACACACACTGCATAGTGTACTCTTGACTCTGATCCCCTTTCTCACTATCTTTTCTTGATTTTTTTTCCAAGAATCCAATTTTTAAAAATCAAGATTTTTTTTATTGAAAAACTGAAGCCAGAGTTCTGCTTAAGATTAAAATAAAATCATCAAACAGCACCATAGTTTCAACACATGAAATTATTCATACCCACCCACTCACACACACACACACACACACACACACACACACACACACACACACACACACACACACTACCCCCAACATACATGAAACTCAGCATTTGCACACACACACACACACACACACACACACACACACACACACACACACACACACACATATGAAATTACACACACACACACACACACACACACACACACACACACACACACACACACACACACACACACATATGAAATTACACACACACACACACACACACACACACACACACACACACACACACACACACACACACACACACACATATGAAATTACACACACACAACACACATTTTCAAACATGATTTCTCATCTGTAGCCTAGTGCATTCTTCTATACACAGTAGGCCTAGCCTATCTGACACAAGTTTTTGTTTTTCAGCCTATTTTTAGCATGGCACTTGTTGTCAAAAGGCTGAACCTTTTTGCTCTCTGAGAAATTGGTGCTCAGTTTAACTAACTCGATGATGTTGAGATAAAGCATACTGCCAAAATATAGTTCACTGTAATTATCTTCATCGGGCATCGCTTGAATCAGAAGTACTAGGCCTATTGTTTTTCTGTTCTTGATGAACGAGCGATTCATTGCCCAGTTCGATTCAGTCACGTCAGCGATATCGGCGGCATCGTTTTCGCTTACGTTTTCATAAATAGCACTTCAATAGGTTGTAATTAAGTCCTCACTTCATTACTAAAGCTTTTCTGAGTTCTATCCCTAAATAATATCGTCAGAACGAGCAGAATTTAGAGGTATTGCTTTCGACTGGACTTCCAAAGCAAACGACGCCATTTTGTATTGCAGACACTGCAGAGTGGCTGAGCAAGGTCACATGCTCTCTCGGGCCAATGAGAAGAAGGAAATTCTTCCTTAGCGATGTTTTGTTTACGATTCCTTCCCTATTTTGAATGTTTTCATTGGATAAAGTTTTCACTCAAGCTAAAAATAGTTGACACAGATTGAAGGTGGAGACCCAGAGCTTTCAAATGGTGTGTCACTCGGCGGGCCTACTGTAAATATCGAGGGGATACAGGTTGCGGAAAAGTCCTATCTTCGGGATTTTTTTCATCAAAATTGCCGGTCTTCTGCAGTGGTAGGTGTTTTAAAATGCAATTTTGATAAGAAAGGAAACTAAATATAATTATCTTATAGATGTTTTCCGGTGCAGAAATGTTTATATTATCAGTTTTATACAAAATCTCCAAATCGGTACCTGACACCCCTACTGCATATTTTGGGCTCTAGCGGAAAAAGGCTGGAGATGACATCCGACTCATTTTGAAATGGAACGTCACAAATGCTCTTGTTTTCGGCTGAATTCTTCCCCCTGCCCCCTCCTCCAAAGGCATTTTACCACACTTGCAGACATAGTAAATTGAATGTGAGAAAGGTGTGCATTTGGTAGAAACACTTCTCTCTGTGTCTGTCTTTGTCTAATTTTAAAATTCAATATGAACAAAAAATAACGATGACAACAACAATATAAAATGATGATGATAATAATTATAAACTATATCATCATCAGTATTATTATTATTAATGATAATTACACATGGAATTTATATAGCCCAATATTTTGTGAGAACAAATCAAAGCGCTTACATTTAACACAACAACACAACACATCACAAAACAGACACAACAACACAACACATCACAACACAGACCCAACGCATCACAACACATAACATACACAACACAAAACAGACCCAACACATCACATCACAACAAATCACAACACATAACAGACATATCACAACACATCACAAAATAGACACAACACAACACATCACAACGCAATATCACATCACAAACACATCACAAAACAGACACACACAACACATCACAAAACAGGCACATCATAAAACAGACACATCATAAAACAGACACATCACGAAAAATACACACAAACACAAACAACACACACACACACACCACACCACCCACACACACACACCCCCACACACACCACACACACACACAAACACACCACACACACACCAACACCACACCACACCACACCACACCCCACCACAAAAAAACCCCCACAAAACCCAGCCATCAAACAGAAGGCAGAACAAAGCCCTGTGCACACACACACACACACACACACACACACACACACACACACACACACACACACACACACACACACGCACACACACACACACACAACTGACTGACCTCCTGGGACGTTTTCTTCTTCTTGTGCTGGATCTTGTGGTAGAGGCGTCGGTGTTTCTTGGGATCATCAGCTCGGCCAGACGTTTCTCCTCAGCCTCCTGCCGTGACAGCTGTCGTCTTAGGTCCACCTCCTCCTCCTTCCCCTCCGTCACCACCTGACGCTGTTGTCATGGGAACATAAGAATCATGTTTTGTTATGTAAATGCTAAAACCTAATCACAGTTTCAATCGGCGTAATGATTGTGATGACTACACATGTTGCACTATCTTTCTAATCTAACCTAATCTTGTCTAATCTAATCTATTCTAATCTAATCTCATCTATCTAAGAGATCTATCTAAGAGATCTATCTATCTATCTATCTATCTATCTATCTATATATCCCCTAGTCTGGCAACCGTGGGGGCACCCCTGAAGACTTGACAACCAGTTCCCTCCATTCCTCTCTCTGTTCTGCCTTTCTCAGCGTTTGGTTGAGTTCTGGGCCTGTCCATTCACTGATGTTGTCCTTCCATCTCTTCCTTGGTCTACCTCTTTTTCTTCCTCCTTGGACAGTGCCTTGCAGTATTGTTTTCACAAGTCTTTTTTGATCTTGTGCCATGCCCGTACCATTTAAGTTTACACTTCTTTACGATTGCCCAAACAGTCATAAAAACCAGTGTGATTGATGGCATCATTTATTTTGTTTTCCGTGTTCCTCGGCTACAGCTATGAGGTTTACCGATGGCAACATCTTGCACATGCAACCTTTTTGCCCGCCATGAAGGTAGTCGCATTCTGACTTCAGGGATGTGATAGCATAAATAATCATAATTGTAATCACAACCCCCCAACATTGTCATAGTAATCAATAATAATTGGGATTTATGACATAAAATTTATTATTATCTTGACTGCTACCCCACATTCCCACAGTCATCAACAATCACTGTGATATACTACAGATTTCAAAAAATCATCATCATCATCATAATCATCATCATCATCATCATCATCATCATCATCATCATCATCATCATCATCATTATCATCATCATAATTACTGCTACATTGTTATCACTGAGATTCTCTTGCATACAGAAAACTCCATCCTCGGTTTCATGATCATAATCATAAGCTTTGACATAGTCATAGATAACTACTTTTCATCGTTAATCATATATCATTTTCATGATTATAAATACAACAGACAAAAACAAAAGTATACTTGTAATAGAATACGCACAAGAAAAACACAAAACACAACCACAGCAGGAAGTAAAAACAACCACAAAAAGTAACAAAACATACCTTGGTTTTCTTCTCAGGCACCTCAGACTCTTTCTCACGTTTTCTCTTTCTGTTCGTCTTAGCGGCTGCAGCATCTGAGCAAAAACAAACAAAAAAATCAATCCATCTTCTTCATATACTGACGTCACAACTGTCAGTTCACCCCCCCCCCCCCCCCCCCCTCAGTTGCTATCCATTCCATCCTATCCCATCGCATCCCAGTCCAGCCCAGCTGGTGTTAATTACAGCAGGAACTGACCACACTTGGACTAGGTGAAAGGATGAGAGAAGCTGATTTTAACACTGGGCCCTGGACAAAGCTTGTTCATCATCATGATAATGAATCTCACAAATGAAATATCTGGTGTACCTATCAGCATAATATTCTTTTTTTTTTAATGACCGATAAACACACATGCGCACAAACAACCATAAACAGAGAGAGAGAGAGACAGAGAGAGAGAGACAGAGACAGAGAGAGAAAGAGACAGAGTGCGAACATTAATGCCCATCTACAGACACAGAAATATAAACATGCATGCATACTTGCATAATATAAAAACACATCTACATCTCACACATGCATACACACATACACACACACACACACACTCGCGCACACACACACACACACACACACACACACACACACACACACACACACACACACACACACACACACACTCACACAGACACACACACAGACACACACACACACACACACACACACACACACACACACACACACACACACACACACACACACTTACTGTCTGTCTCTTCATCGCTGTCCTCTTCAACCTGTTCATCGTCTTCATCTTCTACCTCCTCCTCTCCTTCTTCTGCTGCCTCTTCTGTGCACACAAAAAAAATCATCATATTAACCCTCTTGCATTCGGATTCTCTTAACACAAACTGCCCCTAGATTTCACATTCCATCACGAAATCAGGTCAGGCACACATGCTCACTCGCCTTTTCCTGCTTCTAAGTACATACCAGCAGCTATAATTACTTCCAGACTCACAGCAGGCTCTGTGCCTCTGGCCTGATAGAGATTCAGCATGTGGTAGCGATTGTGTAAATCCTGGCTAATCCTGGGTCAGGATTCAGGGGAGGGAATTATTTAATCCCAGCAAAACCCGGGTCGGGACTAGGAGGTTTAAGAAAAACCACAGCAATGGTGGTGGTGGTGGCTGCAGCAACAGGAGAAGTTCAGCAGCAACAGTAGTAGTAGCAGTGGTAGTATTAGTAGTAGTATAAGTAGCAGCAAAAACAGCTGCTATAGTACAAGTATAGTAATAGCAGCAGCAGTAGAAGTAGCGTAGTAGTAGAAGCAGTAGCAGCAGCAGCAGCAGCAGCAGTAGCAGTAGTAGTAGTAGTAGTAGGAGTAGGAGTAGTAACAGCATCAGTAATAGCAGCAGCAGCAGCAGCAGCAGCAGCAGTAGTAGTAGTAGTAGTAGTAGTAGTAGTAGGAGTAGTAGTAGGAGGAGTAGTAGTAGTAGTAGTAGTAGTAGTAGTAGTAGTAGTAGTAGTAGCAACATCAACAGCAGCAGCAGCAGCAGTAGTAGTAGTAGTCTTTTATTTTAATAAATAATAATAATACATGGAATTTGTATAGCGCTATCTCTTGTAAAGACAAATCAAAGCGCTTGCATTTGACCTACAGAGCCACAGATCATGCTGCCACCAGGCGCAAAGATCCCCAACTCCAACTCCCCGATTTTTCCTCAGGGATGGTGTCTAAACACGACACCTGTGTGCATGCTGGTTTGTTATAATTTTGTCATCCGCTCCTACCGGCACACGATGGCCTACTCTTCCGAAAGGTGGAACGGGGTTTTAACGTGTGCGCAAGATGTTCTGCGTGCATTCGCACACGGGGCCTCGGTTTCGAGTCTCATCCGAATGACTTGAGAATAAAGAAATATCCACTCATGCATCATTTTTACAACTAGTCCCCTGTGTGCATGCAGTTATATCAATTCTGCCATTCATTCCCACCAGCACACAAAAACCTTTTTTTTTTTGAAAGGCAAAACAGGTTTCAACATGTGTGCAAGATGCTCTGCGTGCGTTCACATGTGGGACTTTAGTTTATAATCTTATCCAAATGATTTGGTTGTAGTAGCAGTAGTAATGGAAGTAGTGGGTGTATAGGTAGCAACAGAAGCAGCAGTAGTATCACTAGTAGTAACTACAACAACAATAACAATCATCATCATCATTGTCATGAAAACTATATCTACGATGATGATGATAATGATAGCGATCATATTTCACTTTTGCATGCTGCAGTGCACACGCACGCACACACACACACACAATTTTGGGGGGAGAAAAAGTAGAAACACACACACACACACACACACACACACACACACACACACACACACACACACACACACACACACACACACAAATTACACAACTTTACAACAAACTTCCATCCTTCTTCTCTTCCATCTATCCATCCATCCATCCACCCACTCTCCACTTCCCTCCCTCCCTGTTCTCCCTCCCTCCGTTCCTCCCTCCCTCTGTTCCTCCCTCCCTCTGTCCCTCCCTCCCTCCTACCTTGCTCCTCCTGCTGCAGTTTTCTCAGCATCTTCAGCTTCTCAGGAGGGACGTACTCTCCCTCCTCCTCCTCCACGAAGGGGGAGAGGTGGGGGGCAGCACCGCCCCCATCACGTAATCCTTCACCCCCAGACGCTTCCGTGCGTTGACGCTGTCCAGGATCCACTGAGGCTGGACGTAGCTCCTGTCATGACGTATAAATAATGATGATGATGATGATGATGATAATTACGATAAAGATGATGATGATAATAATAATAACAATAAAAAATATTGATAACAGTGATGATGATGATGATGATCATCATCATCATCATAATGATGATGATCATCATCATCATGATAATGATGATGCTAAAGATTTTTTTTTTTTTTAAACATTTTTATTCAAGTTTTGCATAATATAAATACAAGTAAACATTGAACACCAAAAGTATCATCTCTACCCATCGTCTCCACCATTTTAACGCACAAATGCATATGAATATAATATTAATATGTACATAATTTTGGAGCTTACTGTAGTAGTAATTTCATTAATATAAAAAAAACACACAAAAAACAACAGCAACAAAACCAGCCAAAGTTTGGTATGTTTCTGAATAATGATGATGCTAAAGATAATGATGATGATGATGATGATGATGATGATGATGATGATGATGATGATGATGATGATGATGGTGGTGGTGGTGGTGGTGGTGGTGGTAGCAGTAGTACTACTACTACTAATAATAGTGATAATGATGGTGATGATGATGATGGTGGTAGTGGTGATGATGATGATGATGATGATGATGATGATGATGATGATGATGATGATGATGATGATGATAGTAGTAACAATAATAAAAATAGTAATTATGATATTTTGATGATGATGATGATGATGATGATGATGATGATGATGATGATGATAATAATAATAATAATAATACCAACAACAACAGAAACAAAATAATACCAACAATAATAACAACAATAATAATATTACATTAAATTTATATAATGCTATTCATTTAATTCCTTTTTATTTCATTCTATTTATTCTTTTAAATTGAGGATAGTGGAAAAAGCACTCATGTGCTTTTTTTTATATCCAGTCCCCATGTGTGTACAGTTTTGTAAATCTTGTCATCGGTTCCCACCGGCACACAATGGCCTTCTCTTTCGAAGAGCAGAACAGGTTTTAATGTGTGCACAAGATGTTCTGCGTGCATTCACACATGGGGCCTCAGTTTATAGTCTCATCCGAAGGACTTTTGGGGAGAAAGGAGTCAGCACTGATGTTAACTCCCGGGGAAAAATCTTGAACAGGATTCGAGCCTGGATCGTCAGATTGCAACCATAATGTTCTGACCACTAGGCTATATCTTGTGAGAACAAATCGAGGGTTTCCAACCAGAATGGTATATCGATATACTATATATGTAGACCAGATATACCATTTGGGCCAAATATCAATACAATGATGACAAGGATGATGACATCGATACAATGATGACAATGACATCAATACAATGATGACATAATTTTCCAGTCCCAACTGACCTGCTGAAGTGCTGAGAGGCCAGTTTGGGACGGTCCACAATCTGATGGGTGATTGTGTCGTCTGTCTCTGGGAAGGTGGAGCCACTGCACACTGTCTCGTCCCACGACACCTGACCTCCAAATGACCTTGACAGACACAAAGTGGGGTTCAAAGTGAAAACAAGGTCATGTCTCTTAGCTACAAGTTTGCTTGGCATGGAGAGTTCTGTTTCAGATTTTACACACAATTTAAATATGATTTTAAATACAATAATGTTACATGCAAGCTCAGTTATACTCGATTTTAAACATGTTACATGCAAGCTCACTTTTACTAGATTTTAAACATGTTAACCTGCATGTTCAGTTATACATGTATGTGGCAAACTGAAAGTTTTTGTTTCATTCTTACACATGAGACAAAGCAAATGGAAACAAAAACAAATCATGTACAGCAGATACACAGGGTTCGCGATAACCGGTAATTGTCGGTATTTTACCGATTGTAAACAGGGAATACCGAAAATTTTCGAAGCAGCCGGTACCGCGTACCGATTCTGTTTGCCTGTGACCGATTAGATTTCCGTCTCAAAAAAAAAAAGTCTGAAGTGACATTTTCTGACAGTCTGTCATGGGCCTGTACTGTGCTTACCGCACCTACCCCTTCCCACCCCTTCCGACGAACATCTTTAGCGCCAGCCTCATTAGCCTAGCACGCAGAACAGCAAGCTTTACTGTGAAAGAATAGAGCTTAGCGCTCTTCTCGGCATGACAGCGACTTCCATTCACATTGACTGATTGAGTAAATGGGGCCTAGATTTATTTATTCTGTATTCTTCTAATCTTTTATATCGAGGATAATGGAATAAGTACTCCTGTGCTTTTTCACATCCAGTCCCCGTGTGTATGCAGTTTTGTAAATGTAATCCGTTCCAACCAGCACACAACGGCCTGCTCTTACGAAGAGCGAAAAGCGAAAAGCGAGGGTCTATGACTATGAACTTGCGCGTTGCTTTCAGAGAGAAGAGTCGAAAACCAAATCTAAAGTGAACAAAGATCTAGATGAGCGCTAAGCATAGAAACAAGAAAAAAGAATATAAGTCACACGAATGATGCCATGCAAAACAACAGACTGACACGGACAGTGGCACAGGCGCTAGAAAAAAAAATCCTATTTCCTTCGTGGCTTCATGCCCAAGAAGCGAGTGGCAGCAAGCAGCACGGCAGTCAAAGTCTTAGAGATTCGCGTTCAATTTAGATTTAGTTTTGCTGCCCAACAATCCCCCCCTCCCCCACCCCCTCACTGATTAGTTTCGTTTTGTTCACAGTACGTACCGGATTTTATTTTCTGGGGACCGATTTTGGGGAGTTGGTCAAGATGTCTCTGAAATGGCAACTGGTAGTACCGGTTTTAAAAAATCCTAGCGCGAACCCTGGATACATATAATATTTATAAACATACAAGCAGCACATATAGATAATAATGACAATAATAATAATGATACCCTCATACTCCCCCCTTACCCCCCATCCCCCCTTCCCCCTGCGCACCATACACAAAACTCCCATCCCCATCCCTCACATACGCACACAGGCACACACGTATGAACTGACGCTGTGCCTTCAAAATTTCACACACATACTCACACTCATTCACTCACTTACACGCTTACACACTTACACACACACACACACACACACACACCCACACACACACACACCAAACAATACCAATCCACACAACCCAGTCAGTCCAGGACAAATCAGAGACCTGATGATGAAGGTCAGGCTTTCTCGAGGCACATCTCTGCCCAGGAAGATCTTGCAGGGGGCGAAGAGGGAGGTCAGGTCAACACACACACACACACACACACACACACACACACACACACACACACACACACACACACACACACACACACACACAACCACCCTTCCCCCCACCCTCATCCACACACAACCACCCACACAATACAAATCCACAAGACACAACGAGACGGGACAACGCCTCACAGACCTGATGATGAAGGTCAGGCTTTCTCGAGGCACCTCTCTGCCCAGGAAAATCTTGCAGGGGGCAAAGAGAGAGGTCAGGTCAACCCCCCCACACACACACACACACAACAAACAATACCCATCCCCAAGACACATCGAGACAGGTCAAATCACAACAAATCACAGACCTGATGATGAAGGTCAGGCTCTCTCGAGGCACCTCTCTGCCGAGGAAGATCTTGCAGGGGGCGAAGAGAGAGGTCAGGTCTTTGAGCTCCTTCAGCCTCTGGGCCTGGGTGACACTGTCGGGGTTGTCCACGTCCGGGAACTGGTCAGGCTCCATCTCCTGCAGAAAAAATCAGTATACAACAATAAGAACCTGATAATACAACTATGAGCCGCCGCTGTAGTCTAGTGGTTAGGGCGCTGTACTCGTAATCTAAAGGTTGCGGGTTCGATCCCAGCTTTCGGCTATGGCGTTGTGCCCTTGGAAAAGGCACTTTACAGCTATTTTCTCACCCCACCCAGGTGTAAAAGGGGTACCAACCTTGTGTTGGGGGTTAACCCTATGATAGACTGGCGTCCTATCCAGGGGGGAGTCTATGACTCTCAGTCGCTTAATGCCACAGAAACCGGGATAAGCACCGGCCTGATGAGCCTTAGGCTCGGGACAGACTTTAACTTTAATAGGACTATGACTTAACTAACCCTCTTGCATTCAGATTCTCTGAACACAAATTGCCCCTAGATTTCGCATTCCATCACGAAATCAGGTCAGGCACACATGCTTGCTGGCCTTTTCCTCATTATTAGTACATACCAGCAGCTATAATTACTTCCAGACACTCTACAGGGTTTCTCCTTCTGGCCTGATAGAGCTTTGACATGTGGTAGCGATTAGTGATGGTCACAGCGTGATGGAAATCTACTGAGTGTAAATCTCGGCAAATCCCAGTTTGGAACTTAGGGGGGGTAATTATTCAATCCTGGCAAATCCCAGTTCAGGACTAAGAGGGTTAAGGATAATATCAAAAAAAGAAGAAAAAAAAGGATAATACCATTTCTTTCATTAATGGAATGTCTTTTAGAACTTGCTCTTAGCAAACTTATGTGAAAACAGGTAAAAAGATGTTCAAATCTCTGCATTCTATAAGTATGTGAGCAATGGTAATATTTTCGCCCGATACATGTTGCTTTTTTGCATTGAAAAATTTTGTTCTAATAGCAAGAGCTTAAACCTATAAATAAGAGGTATAATATGCGTGTGTGCGTGCGAGTGTGCGAGTGTGTGTGTGTGTGTGTGTGTGTGTGTGTGTGTGTGTGTGTGTGTGTGTGTGTCTGTGTGCCTGCGCGTGCGTGCGTGCATGCGTGCGTGCATGCATGCATGTGTGTCTTTGTGTGTGCATGTGTGTGTGTGTGCAAGCATGAATACATGCATGCCATGCTTTTTTATGTGTGTGACTATAAGGTACAGGTAAAATTGTCAAAACTAACAGGTTTCAAAAAAAAAGAGAATGGGGGGAGGTGGAAGGAGGGGGAATGGGAAGACGGGGGGGGGGGGGCTACACCACATCCACTCACCTCATCCTCTGCATCTCCTCCCGCACTGAGAAGTGCATGCGTCATCGCCTCCATCCTCTGTCAACATCAACATCAACACATAAATAGCATCAACACATCAACAGCATCAACACATCAATAGCATAAACAGCATTAACACATCAATAGCATCAACATCAAATTATCAACCTCTACAAACAGAACAGTTCTATTTCAAATCCCTGTTAAGCTGGAAATACAGTTTTCCATTATCTGACGTATGTGCAGAAAGTGAGAGTTTGAAAGGTTGCATCAGCCGTGGGCTCAAAAGGTGCCCTCCAGGGTAAACTAGGAAAATTCTGTCTAACATAATTATTTTCCTCCAACATATTGAGCCCTCCGATCTGTCTCAGAGTTGGTGGGACAGCAGTGTAACATCCCAGGACAGTGCTGACTGTGAGCAAGGCCCACAGAGAAAAGAAAGATGGGCTAGAAAGCTGGCCAAAGCAACTGCACTGTGGTGGGATGTGGAGGGGAGGAGGCCCTTTTCCAGAGACCAAATAACACAGCTTTCCCATCCAATGTGCAACTGTACAGCGAATGTGTGTTGTATTAACTCACCTCCTCCCCCTGTTGGCATGCCAGGGAGCCTGTCAGTATAAATAGCATCCCCACATTCTGTGCTGGAAATTTCCTCTTTTCTATCCCTCTTTGTTTCAGCCTTCTTTCTGTGCTGGAAATTTCCTCTTTTCTATCCCTCTTTGTTCCTGCCTGCCTTCTTTCTGTGCTAGAAATTTCCTCTTTTCTATCACTCTTTGTTCCTGCCTGCCTTCTTTCTGTGCTAGAAATTTCCTCTTTTCTATCACTCTTTGTTTCAGCCTTCTTTCTGTGCTAGAAATTTCCTCTTTTCTATCCCTCTTTGTTTCAGCCTTCTTTCTGTGCTAGAAATGTCCTCTTTTCTATCCCTCTTTGTTCCTGCCTTCTTTCTGTGCTAGAAAATTCCTCTTTTCTATCACTCTTTGTTCCTGCCTTCTTTCTGTGCTAGAAATTTCCTCTTTTCTATCACTCTTTGTTCCTGCCTTCTTTCTGTGCTAGAAATTTCCTCTTTTCTATCACTCTTTGTTCCTGCCTTCTTTCTGTGCTAGAAATTTCCTCTTTTCTATCCCTCTTTGTTCCTGCCTTCTTTCTGTGCTAGAAATTTCCTCTTTTCTATCCCTCTTTGTTCCTGCCTTCTTTCTGTGCTAGAAATGTCCTCTTTTCTATCCCTCTTTGTTCCTGCCTTCTTTCTGTGCTAGAAATTTCCTCTTTTCTATCACTCTTTGTTTCAGCCTTCTTTCTGTGCTAGAAATTTCCTCTTTTTTATCACTCTTTGTTTCTGCCTTGATCCTTTTCTTCCTGTCACTCTCCTTTTCGTCTATTTTCTGCCTTTGTGGTCCTTTCTCCTGAGTTTATTTCCAGAAAGACTTTAAAAGTTAACAAATCTCTCTTATGCTGTGTTAGTGTGATGCATTTTCACTGATGTAACAGACAACAATAATAATAGTAATGATGATGATAACAACAACAACAACAACAACAACAACAACAACACACATGGAATTTAAATAGCGCTATACATATATTGCAAAAAACAAATCAAAACGCTTGCATTTGACCTATGCAACACACAAGCAATCAATAGTTGTTGTCTTAGAGCATTCGACAACAAAAAAGAAACTGAACTCACCTCCAATTTCTCTTCACGTTCAGTGTGACTTCACTCCATCATCGTCCAGTTTAACTGCCAACTGCAACAAACAGAAAAAGAAAACAGAGTAGTGTGTGGTGTTTTATTTATTCATTTTATTTATTCTTTTATATCGAGGATAATGGGATTAGCACTCATGTGCTTTTTTTTCATCCAATCCACATGTGTATGCAGTTGTGTAAATCTTGTCATCTGTCCCCACCGGCACACAATGGCCTACTCTTACGAAAAGCGAAACAGGATGTAACATGTACGCAAGATGTTCTCTGTGTGTGTGTGTGTGTGTGTGTGTGTGTGTGTGTGTGTGTGTGTTGTGTGTGTGTGTGTGTTGTGTTGTGTGTGTGTGTGTGTGTGTGTGTGTGTGTGTTGTGTGTGTGTGTGTGTTGTGTGTGTGTGTGTGTTGTGTTGTGTGTGTGTGTGTGTGTGTGTGTGTGTGTGTGTGTGTGTTGTGTGTGTGTTGTGTGTGTGTGTGTGTGTGTGTGTGTGTGTGTGTGTGTGTGTTGTGTGTGTGTTGTGTGTGTGTGTGTGTGTGTGTGTGTGTGTGTGTGGTGTGTGTGTGTGTGTTGTGTGTGTGTGTGTGTGTGTGGTGTGTGTGGTTGTGTGTTTGTGTGTTGTGTGGGCTATTTAAAAAAACGTTAGTGTCTATCTAAACACCACACAAAAACAAAGCTTCTACTAATATAAACAGACAAAAAAACACCCCCCCCCTCAAACCCTACTTCTGATCTAAAAGGTAGGAAGGAAGGAAGGAAGGAAGGAAGGAAGGATGGAAGGAAGGAAGGATGGAAGGAAGGAAGGAAGGATGGAAGGAAGGAAGAAAGGAAAGAAAGAAAGAAAGGAAAGGAAAAGAAAGAAGGAAGGAAGGAAGGAAGGAAGGAAAGAAGAAAGGAAAGAAGGAAGAAAGGAAGGAAGGAAGGGAGGAAGGGAGGAAAGAAGGAAGAAAGGAAGGAAGGAAGGGAGGAAAGAAGGAAAGAAGGAAGAAAGGAAGGAAGGAAGGGAGGAAAGAAGGAAAGAAGGAAGAAAGGAAAGAAAGAAAGGAAAGGAAAAGAAAGAAGGAAGAAAGGAAGGAAGAAAGGAAGGAAGAAAGGAAGGAAGGAAGGAAGGAAGAAAGGAAGGAAGGAAGGAAGAAAGGAAGGAAGGAAGGAAGGAAGGAAGGAAGGAAGGAAAAGAATAAAAGGAAGGAAGGACAGAAGGACAGACGGACGGACAGACAGATGGAAGGAAGGAAGCAAGCAAGCAAGCCTGACCTTGGGGGGGTAGCTGAGGTTGATGGAGGTGAAGAGACGATAGTTGACAAAGCCCAGCATGTTGGTGTAGAACTCGATGAATGTCGACATGATCTTGTAATCCACGTCTGCCGGGTGCTGCAAAAAAACAACAACACACACACAAAATAACCACATGCGACGACATTCTTTGATAGTGCGAGACTGTACCATTTTGTGGTGGGTAGAACTGGTAGTTGTTTAGTGTTAGACTATACCATTTTGCAGTGGGTAGAACAGGCAGTTGTTAGACAGACAGAAAGAGATAAAGACAAACAAACCATAGGGCAGACAGACCATAGGGCAGACAGACAGACATACAGTCAGACCATTGGACAGTCATACAGACATAAAGAGAGAAAAAGATAAAGAAGACAGACTATAGGACAGACAGACAAGACCATAGGACAGATGGACAGACAGAAAGACAGACAGAAAGAGAAGAAAAAAAACAGAGAGACCACAGTGCAGACATAAAGTCAGACAAAAGAGATAAGGACAGACAGACAAAAAAACACAGAAAGAGATAAAGACAGACTGACTGTAGGGTAGACATACAGACAGAAAGATAAAGACCATACGACACACAGACAGACGGACAAAGAGATACAGACAGACCATAGGGGAGACATACACACCATAGGACAGACAGAGGGACAGACACACTGACCTCATGGCCAAACTTGTGGGGAACGATCCATGTGACTGTCTCTCCAGCAATGTCCGCCTGGTAATACACTCCTTTGATGGAGTAAAACACCTGAAACACATCATCAACCCTACCTTTGATCAAACAACAACAACAGCAACAACAACTACAACAACAACAACAACAACAACAAACAAACGCATGCAACACATCATCAAGCCTGTCTTTGATCAAACAACAACAACAACATACAAACACCTGCAACATATCATCAACCCTGTCTTTGATCAAACAACAATAACAAACACCTGCAACATATCATCAACCCTGTCTTTGATCAAACAACAATAACAAACACCTGCAACATATCATCAACCCTGTCTTTGATCAAACAACAATAACAAACACCTGCAACATATCATCAACCCTGTCTTTGATCAAACAACAATAACAAACACCTGCAACATATCATCAACCCTGTCTTTGATCAAACAACAATAACAAACACCTGCAACATATCATCAACCCTGTCTTTGATCAAACAACAATAACAAACACCTGCAACATATCATCAACCCTGTCTTTGATCAAACAACAACAACAAACACCTGCAACATATCATCAACCCTATCTCTGATCAAACAACAACAACAAACAAACAAACACACACAGAAGAAAGAAAACTAAAAATATAATGTCATAGAGAGATCTGTTACATACCATCACACACATCTATGGTAAGGTAATGGTAATGGTGTCCCATAACCTTAGTGGTCGTAGGGGCATGAGGCGTCAGAGACCTCAGTTTCTCTAGGGGCCAGCATATTGAGGGCGGTGCCCATCTCCTCTCCCTCACTGCTTTACCTTCCCTGACCCTAAAGAGGGCAGGTACCCATTTATAGCTGGGTGAACTGGGGGACTGTGCTGAAGCCAAGGCGCACAAACGGTCACCCATCCCATTGGTAACCACGCTCAACGCTGCTTAACATTGGTGGGGGAAAGCGAGCACTCTGACCACTGACCTATCCCGACTGGCTAATAAAAAATTTCACGTATGCATGCACATGTTCACTCACACACACACACGCACACACGCACACATGCATGCACATATGCACACACATACATGCAGACACACACACACACAACCTCACCTTTCTCAAAGACCTGGATGCCATCACATATTGCTGGAACTCCACTGCAACACACAGAACAATGTAAAATATTTACGCTGTAACACACAGAACAAAGTAAAATATTTACACTGCAACACAAAGAACAATGTAAAATATTTACACTGCAACACAAATGAGCGAAAATGCGCTGTGCTGCCATTAAGCACCTGACAAGTCAAGCCCAACACATCTAATTTTGGCGTGGGAGAGAATTCTGATCTTTTAAGTCTTTCTGAAAAAAAGGCAAGAGAATGACTAGGAAGGTAGAAAACAGACAAGAAGGAGGTGATAGGAAGGAAAGAACAAGGCAGAAACAAAGAGAGGGATAGAAAAGACAGAATTTCTAGCACATAATTTCCAGAAGGTGGGGATGCTGTTCATACTGATAGGCCTCCAGCATCCCCCACAGATGAACTGGTTTATATTCTCATCCACACTTTTGGGAAGAGAGGTGTCAGTTCTGGTGTCAACTCCATGGGGAAAAAAAATCCCCTTGAACGAGTGTCTCAAAGATAGCTTAAACCTGGGCTTGATCCTTCTTCACTCTCACCTGTCCCTAGTCCCGCTGACTGTAGGGGCGCCACTGAAGATTTTGAAACCAGTTTCCTACGCTTGATTATGGACTGTCAAATCACAAGCATAATACTCTAGACCACTAGACTATCCCCCCCACCCCCACCCAACCCCTCTCCTCAATGATATAAAGAAGGAGTCAAGTCATGTCAAATACAAGCAAATCCAGGTACAAGCTGGACTCTATCTTGGATAAGTGGTCTAGAGGTAACTTGACTACCTAGAAAGTGAAAAGTCTAGGTCGAAGTGTGCAGTGGTTCGAATCCCATATGGACCCCAAACTTTCCCCCCATCCATTAGACCATGAGTGGTGGTCTGGGTGCTATTCTCTCGAATGAGACGATAAACAGAGGTCCCATGTGCTACACATAATTATTTAGCACACGCAAAAGAACCCATGGCAACAAGAGGGTTGTCCCTGGCAAAATTCCTAGGCAAAAAAGCCACTCTGATAGGGAAACAAATACAGTTGCATGTAGGAAAAAAAAATAATAATAATAGGTAGGCGCTGCACTTGTGGCAACACACTCTCCCCGGGAAGAGCAGCCCGAATTTCACGCACAGAAATCTGCCGTGACATAAAGTGGTGCAAAAATAAAAATAAAAAATTTAGAAAATAAAACAGATCCATTTTAGGGTACTGACCTGTTAATCGGCGACATTCACGCACCATCTCCACCTGGGTTCGTTTTGTGGCGGGGAAGTTGGCAAAGGTGAAACACAGGGTCAGGGCGTCGTCCAGGTCTCGGACCGCATCCGTGAAGGTAGGGTACCTGTCCATCCAATCATCCCCATTAGTTTATTGTACACACCTGTCAATCCAATCATCCCCACCATTTTATTGTACACACCTGTCCGTCCGTCAGCAACCATTTTTATTGCTATGAAAACACACACTGAGCAGCCAGAAAATCAAGTATGTTGTTGTTGTGTTCCCCAGCTTAACACTCTGGGCATTGGTCACCCAGAATATGTGCTCTTGACTCACTCATCCTACCTGGGAATCACTGTGAGTGTGAGATAGGAAGTACACTGGATAAGATGTTTGTGTGTGTGACTGTTTTCAAGTTCCTCACCATACAGGCAGCCATACTCCCGACTTCAAAAGAAATCAAATATGTAAAAACTATGACTGCTGATCTTACACAGATTGCAGTCCATT
>CM060342.1:22423473-22510973 GCA_030674155.1 Stramonita haemastoma | reverse complement strand
ATTCTTATCCAAAAACGCCTAAATACTGCCATTGAAAGACATTATTCCCTAGAATTTATTTTTCTTTTTTTTTTTAAGTGGGTCTTTGAAAAGTCATTTTCAAAATATTGAGAAGTTGTAAGTGGTCACCTGCACTTGTTTTTCCTCCACTACTTTTTCCTCAGTAAGTGTTGTGTATTTCATTGCATTATATTGAAAGAGTAGGCCATTGTGTGCCGCCGTGAGCAGATGACAAAATTGACAAAACTGCATACACACGGGGATTGGATGTAAAAAAGCACATTAGAACTTATTCCATCATCCTTGATATAAAAGAATAATAATGTATGTGTGTGTATCAGAGCGCTCACTTTCCCCAAGTCAAGTTAAACAGCGTCAAGCGTGGTTACCAGTTGGATGGGTGACCGTTTGCACGCCTTGGCTTCAGTGCAGTTCCCCCAGTTCCAGCTGTAAATGGGTACCTGCCCTCTTTAGGATCAGGGAAGGTAAAGCAGCAAGGGAGAGGAGATGGGCGCTGCCCTCAGTATGCTGGCCCCTAGAGAAGCTGAGGTCTCTGACGTCTCGCTCCCCTACAACCGCACAGGTTATGGGACACCTTTACCTTAATGTGTGTGTGTGTACGTCACTCACTGTGTGTGGTTGCAGGTTTGTGACAAGTACTTGGAGCTTCTACAGACTAACCCAGCAGCTGACGATGTGTTTGAGGCCACGACCCGTGCTCTGAGAGAGCAAGGCCTGCGTCTTCGCTCCGTGGCTGAAATGCAAGACGACTCTTCTGTGAGTCTATAGTCTTGTTCCTTTTTACTCCATAATGTCCACATTCTTTTTTTGTTTTTATTTTTTTTCAATTCTCAGCTAGAGCTCCCAGATTCAAGCAAGTTTTTTGTGTATGAGACCTCCTCCCCTCCTCCCCCCCCCCCCCCTCCCAAACCACCATTCTTTTTTTCTTTTTTTTTCTTTTTTTTTTCCAACCACCATTGTGGTAGCTGCATTCCATCTTTGGGATACAGTTGTGAATTGAAGCTACCTCTTTTCCTAGTACAGTCAGGAGGTACCTCCCTGCTGTTTCTGATTTTCAGCTCTCCTGGGTTCTGTTGAAATGCACAAGTCTGTAAGCACACTGGTTCAAATGGTTTAGAGTCTGCTCCGAGAGACTTGATATTCAGTTTGATTTTCCCTGTCAAACTAAGAAGAAAGAGCAAAGCCGGGAATCGTGAGTCCGGAACCTCATGTTATACTTGTTTGGAAGGTGAATGTTTAAACCCTCCTGCCATCTTTTTTTTTCTTCTTCTTCTTTTTTTTCTTCTTTTTTTTTTCTTCTTCTTTTTCTTCTTCAGAATTCTTCTTCCTCTTCAGAATTCTTCTTCTTCAGAATTCTTCCTCTTCAGAATTCTTCACAATTTTTCTTCTTCAGAATTCTTCTCCCTCTTCAGAATTCTTCTCCTCCTTCTTCAGAATTCTTTTTCTTTTACATTTTTTTCTTTAAAGATCTTCTAAGAAACCAGTTGTTACACTTGCTAGGTTAAGCTCATATTTTTTCATGAATGGTTTACGTTATATGTTTTTTTTTTTTTTTTTTTTTTTTAAATCTGTTACGTTGAGGATAATGGAATCAGCATTTATGTGCTTTTTTACACCCAACCCCTGAGTGTATGCAGTTTTGTCAGTGTTGTCATCCATTCCCACCAACACACAATGGCCTACTCTTCCAAAAAGCGGAATGGGTTTTAACATGTGTGCAAGGTGTTCTGCATGCGTTCACTTATGGGACCTCAGTTTATAGTCTCATCCAAAGGACTTTTGGCGGAAATGGAGTTGGCATTGATGTCAACTCTAGAGAAAAAATCCTCTTAAACGATATTCAAACCCGGGTCAGCAGATCCCGAGTGTTAGGCACATTTTTTAAAAAAATTTTATACCACTTTATGTCACAGCAGATTTCTCTGCATGAAATTCGGGCTGCTGTCCCCAAGGAGAGCGCATCGCCACAAGTGCAGCGCCTACCCATTATTTTTTTTTAATTGTTTTCCTCAGGGATAGTGACTAAACACGACACCTGTGTGCATGCTGTTTTGTTTTTTTTAATTTTGTCATCCGCTCCTACCGGCACACAATGGCCTGCTCTTCCGAAAGGCGGAACGGGGATTTAACGTGTGCGCAAGATGTTTTGTGTGCGTTCGCACACGGGGCCTCAGTTTATTGTGTAATCTGAATGACTTTGACATTCAGTTCGATTTTTTCGTCAAACTGGGAAGGACGGGCGAGGCTGGGTGCGAACCCAGAAACTCACGGTCTACTTGTTGGCAGGCGAAAGTCTTAACCATCCTGCCACCTCTTCCTCTAACCACCAGGGTATCCCGTAAGAAGTGCATTATAAAAATAATGATAATAACAGTATTAAACTATTGATTTTATGTAGGTCTGTATTGTGTAAAATCAAATAAAAGCACATTATATAAAACGTTATTCATTGTTATTCTTATCTAAAATCATCACACAGCACACAAATCCAACATCACTCAGTCAAGAGCGCTAAATTAGCTTGTTCCTTCCTTTCACTTAGTCCAAGTATGGTCAGTTCCTGCTATAATTGGCACCAGCTGGCCCCGATCTGGGCTGGGATGGGATGGATTAATTAATCAGCAACCGAGAGGAGCTGAAAGTGGGGGAAACTGACAGCTGTGATCATTATGTTTGCAGGCAAGCCCAGAAAGACCGACAACAAGGACTAGCCCCTCAGCCCTCGAGCCCAGACTGTCTGTAGCAAGCATCTTTGGCGAGGACACCATGAAAAGGGCAAAGGCTGATGACGATGATTTCAAGGTAGACAACGCCAATGACAGAAATCCCAAGCTGTCATGATGAACGACAGAGATAGTCGTCGGATATTGCATTTTTGTGTATTGCATGTATAGTAATGTGATTTTGTGTGTATGTGTGTGCGTGTGTGTGGTGTGTGGTGTGTGTGTGTGTGTGTGTGTGTGTGTGTGTGTGTGTGAGGTGTGCATGTGTGTGTGTGATTTTTTTTGTGTGTGTGATTGTGTGTGTGTGTGCATGCGTGTGTGTGTGTGTTGATGTTAGGTGGTAAAAATTGCACTGTGAGGATGTGGTCAAGATTGAATCTGTATTGAAAGGCTTGCAGTGTCAATGAGAAATAAATTCAATTGAAAATGCTAACTCAGATCAGTTGTTGTGTTCTTGCTGGAGAAAGAGAGAGAAAGAAAGTCGGTTTTAAACTGTTTGTTTGTACAAGTTATACATCATATTTGTCAAAATGTAAAATATTCTGTTTATTGAATAAACAATTTATGAAGGACACTATTTATGAGGGGATGGGATAGCTAAGTGGTCAGAGCGCTTGCTTTCCCCCAGTCAAGTTAAGCACTGTGGTTACCAGTTGGATGGGTGACCGTTTGCCTGCCTTGGCTTCAGTACAGTCCCCCCAGTTCACCCAGCTGTAAATGGGTTCTGCCCTCTTTAGGGTCAGGGCAGGTAAAGCAGCGAGGGAGAGGAGATGGGCGCTGCCCTCAGTATGCTGCCCCTAGAGAAGCTGAGGTCTCTAGATGCCTCACTCCCCTACGACACCCTAGGTTATAGGACACCTTTACCCCTTACCTTTTTACAGTCTGCTAAGAGCATAGTTTAACCCTTCACCTGCCAGGAAATTTTCCAATGAACAGGTAAATGTTGAGAGAGCAAACAAGAAAATGACCGGATTAAAATCATAGAGGTAATGTTGTACATTTGGTGAAAAGGAGAGGAAATGAAAAATGCATATAAAGACGTTTTATTCTCTTTCTATTTTGTTTTATAAACACAACCCACACACACAAAAAAAGCATTTTCACGAGGTTGCAACAGGTGACCACTGCTCTGGAACGGCACGCATGGCAGGTAAAGGGTTAAAAGAACTTTCAGAGTTTCTAGTTTCATTTGTGTGTGTGTCTCCCCAAAGCCTGGGTGATTTTCTTTTTTAATTGTTTCTCAGCTAGGATTTTCTGCTGTTCAGTGAAATTCTGCAGTCAGGATTTTAACTCCCAATAGTTTTTTTTTTAATTCTGCTATCAGAACAAAAAAAAATTCTTTCATCAAATAGCAGTCAAAACAATAATGAGAAAGTGCATCATATTCAAACCTTGAAAACTTTACCTTTGAGGTCACTTTCACTTTGAAACTGTTTTTAATTTCAGCTGTGGCGCCAGGGGTTGTAAGCTACAGAAACACAATAAAACATGATGCAGAAGTCAGTGCAATTATGCACCTGTTCTTGGTCAAACATAAGTTGATGACCGTGACAAAGCACACTTCTTCAAAAATATGCTGAATAAGTAACAAAATACAAGTATGATATTGAATCATGGCATAATAAAATGATTTCAAGAAAAGAATATAAAAAGCAACAAAGACTATAGAAAACTATTCTTACACTTATATCGGAAGAAGAAAGAGAGATGATCATCATCATCATCGTCGTTGTCATCATTAAAATCGAATTAAAGTAAAATATCTGAAATGCAGTTAATGGCCTACTTATGCAGGTATATATCTCAAGTACATACATCCATAACAAATACTATGATCAAATATTTATTTTCACTTAATGATAGGGTGGTCTAGAGGAAACATACATGCCTAGAATGCGAGAGGTATGGGTTTGAATCCCAAACTTTTTCCCATCCTTTAGACATTGAGTGGTTTTCTGGTATTTATCTTTCGGATGAGACCAAAAAAACCAAACTGATGCCACTATGCAAAATGCGTTGAGCACACATAAAAGAACCCATGGCATGAAGAAAAATCGGCACCACTGCTTTTCTGGCAACCCGTGCACCCCAGGGAGAGCAAGCAGAATTTCACACAAAGAAATCTGCCATGACTGTATGCAGTATACAATACAGTACAACACAATACAATGCAATACAAAACAATACAGTACTATATCAATGCAATGCAATGCAATGCAATGCAATAAAAACAGAGAGAAAGGAGAGGAGAAAGCGTTAAACTCAACGCCTGAAAAGTGATTGTTGGTCAAAATGCTGGAAAAGATTAACATTTTTGTGAGCTCTTCTCATTCAAATGGACATCCAACTGGGATTAACGTTCAGTGTAAATAGACAAGAATTCATGCATTCACCATTCACCTTTCTCTGAACTCAAACCTGATGTCTCGGTAGGTAACTATTGTTGTTGTCCAGTTGCTGTTTTATGTTATTGTTTTATGTTATTCTAACGACAGAATATTATGCTATTATTATAGAAATCTGCTGTGGCCGAATGTAGTATACAATACAATACAATGCAATAAAGACAATACAATGCATACAATTCAGATTTCTAATTGTTATCCAGTTGCTGATTCATGTTATTATGTTATTGTAAGGGACGGAATATCTAGGTGGTCAGAGCACTCGCTTTCCCCCAAGTCAAGTTAAGCAGCGTCGAGCGTGGTGACCAGTTGGATGGGTGACCGTTTGCGCGCCTTGGCTACAGTACAGTCCCCCCAGTTCACCCAGCTGTAAATGAGTACCTGCCCTCTTTAGGGTCAAATAAGGTAAAGCAGCGAGGGAGAGGAGATGGGCGCCGCCCTCATTATGCTGGGCCCTAGAGAAGCCGAGGTCTCTGACGCCTCGCTCCCCTATGACCACACAGGTTATGGGACACCTTTACCTTTTTTACCTAATGTTATTGTGTTACTCTATTTGTGACGAATCAGTATATCTTCCTTTTTTTGTTAAATGTGAACTTGCAGTTGAAAAAAAGTATAGAATGTTGTGTTATGGACGAATAAATAAAACAAAAGTAAATGAATAAATCATATCATGTTCGGGGGAAGAATAAGTGGCAGTGTAGCCTACACGTTAGTGGTTGGAGCATTTAACTTGTAATGTAATGGCACTTTTCTTTTTATACCACTTTAAGTCACAGCAGATTTTCTGTGTGAAATTTGGGCCGCTCTCCCCGGGAAGAGCGCGTCGCCACAAGTTCGGCACCATCCTTTATTTTTTTCTTTTTCCTGTCTGCAAATTTATGTTTCCCTATCAGAGTGGCTTTTTTTCTACAGAATTTTGCCAAAGACAACCCTCTTGTTGCCATGAGTTCTTTTACTTGTGCTAAATAATGATGTTTAACACACAGGACCTCGGTTTATCATCTCACCCAAAAGAATAGCAGAAAAACTACCACTGATGGTCAAATGGATAAGGGAAAAGTTTTGCGCTCAAACGGGATTCAAACCACCGCACACTCCGACCCAGACTTTTTGCTTTCTAGGCAGGGGTGTTACCTCTAGACCACCGATCCACCAGCACTTTTGGGGTGGGTTTAAGTCTTTCCTTGGTTAGGGCATTGCGCTTGCAGTTTGTTTACCCAGAATTGAACCCGGCTTCAAACCACTACCAGCACTCTGTTCGATGAGATTTTTCCTCTGGGGTTAATATTAGTACTGATTCCACTTCCCCCAAACCCATTTCGAAGAGTAGGCCTCTGGTGCCTGTAAGCACAGATGACTTTGTTGTTGTTGTTGTTGTTGTAAACCCACGTGCATACTGGTGTCATGTTTAAACAATATCCCAGATGTCAGGATGCGGCTACCTAAATCATGGGCGAAAAAGTCGTGTATACAACAGTCTCACCATTGTTAAGCCTCGGAGCTCTAGCCGAAGACCCCCTCCCCCCAACACACACACACACACACACACACACACACACACACACACACACACACACACACACACACACACACACACACACACACACACACACACACACACACACACCCAACAACACACAACAAACCCAAAAATGACCACACACAAAAACACACAAAACAACAAACAATACAAACAAACAAAACAAAAAACCCCACTCCAAAACAACAAAAAGAAAATAAAACAAAAGTTTGCTAAAGAATCTCATTGATGGGTAAAATATCCATGCATCTCTACCCTCCCCTACTCTGTGCCTCTCCCTCTCAAAGAAAGACAAGCTCTAGGCTATCTGGTACGCTAGCCTATGTCTAGTGTCCAAACACAACATCCTTTGAAAAATTCAGTACAGCCAGACAGCATCTTTATGCCCCCCCCCCCCCCCCCCCCTCTCAGTGTTTTAAACTTGTAAAAAAAAAAAAAAGCCACACACACAAACAAAAAAACAAACCAAACAACAACAAAAAAACCCTCCCCCCCCCCCCACACAAACAAATGAACACACACACACACACACACACACACACACACACACACACACACACACACACACACACACACCACACACAGAAAAAGACCTCCAGTGTTTGCCTTTGTTTTTTTCAGGCACTGATGCTTGCGGTGCAGTTTGCTCGTCTTGGGCCTATTTCATTCACAGGTGTGTGTGTCAATGATCATTTTGATTTTTTTGGCCCCCAAAATGTTTGTGCAAATTATTATTATTATCATCATTATTATTATTACCGTTACCATCATCATTATTAATATTATTATATTATCATTATTAATATTATTATTATATCATTGCTATTTAATTATATCATTGCTATTTTTATCATACTATTGTTATTATTGTTATTATTATCACCATCATCATCACCATTATTATTATTATTATTATTATCATCATTATTATCATCATCATTATTATTATATTATATATTAATTATTTAGGGTCTAAAGACAAAATTGGCAATCCATGTCATGACAGGCGCAAGATTTTCACTTGGTCCTGCGCATCCCCCTGCGCCTTGTTTTCAAGGTTTTGGTTTAGGCCTAGGCTAGGCCTAGCCTAACCTCCATGCCGAAGTCGATGTGCTGGGCCTGACTTGTCAGGCACTGAAGGGCGACGCATTTTCACTCATTTAACAGACAACAATAGTCCTAGTTGTTGTTTGCTCGTTTGACAAAGAAGGTTTAAACAGAATCAGACCTAGACCTAAAAACACAATAGGCCCCTAGGGCCTAATTTATAGTGCCTAATAGGCCCTAGGCCTAATTAGGGGCCAGGCCCTATTGATTTGGCGCATGCGCAGTAGGCTAAACACAACCTAGCGCCAAAGTTGATGGTGTGTGTGTGTGTGTGTGTGTTTGTTGTTTTATTTTGTTTTCGTCTGTCAGAGCAATGCAAAATACTATGCATCGAATCGCATGTTACTGGCGAAAGCGGAGCTCATACGTTAGATTGACGAGGAAGAGACAAACAAAAGAAAGTTTTCGCTGCGACTGTGATAGGCTAGGCCTAAATCGCTTTAGGCTAGCTTGCAAGCAAAGGTGATCAAGTGCTCTAAGCTTCCAAGAGTCGGCGTCGTGGTCTGACCTAACGTTGGCACTATGATTGCCTCAAGTGGCTGTGAAACATTTACAAGGTAAGAGATGCAACTAGTGTTTATCGCTTGGGTCTAAACGAAATTACGTAACAATTTCGTTTATGAAAAACAGCGCGGGCAAGACGAGTACTTAATCATTGTACTTTCGCTTTCAACATGTGGACATTTTGCAAATGCAGTGTTCATTCTTTTTATTGGTAAGGGTAAACTTGTGTCTAATGCCTTGTAATTTAAACTGTTTGACTTAGTAATGCACGTATAGGCTACATCACACACACGCGCGCGCGCGCGCGCGCACACACATGCACACACGCACGCACGCGCGCGCGCACACCACACGTGTGTACACACACATGCACACACGCACGCATGCATACCACAATGTGTACACACACACACACCACACACACACACACACACACACACACACACACACACACACACACGCACACACGCACACACAGACACACGCATTCAGATTATGATGATACTTGTTTTTGTTTCATGTATCCATATTACAATTTACATACTTGTGCATACAGTGCATGGGTCTCTCTCTCTCTCTCTCTCTCTCTCTCTCTCTCTCTCTCTCTCTCTCTCTCTCTCTCCTCTCTCTCTCTCTTCTCTCTCTCTCTCTCTCTCCCCTTGTCTGTCTTTTAATCGTGTCTTTCTGTTTGTGTGTGCATGCATACACCCATAATTATATCTGAGTGTGCATAATGTGTGTTTGTGTGTTTCTGGTTACTCTCTGCTTTTTCACAAAGTGTAATGTTTTTTGTGCCATCTTTCTCCATCAGCTATTTATTTTGACATTTCCTTTCTGATTTCTCCGTCTCTTCCCCCCTTCCGACTTCCTTTACCACTTTCTCTAAGAAAGCACACAATGGCTTTTTTTTAATTTTATTTTTTTAAATCTTCTTCTACCAGTGTGGCAGCTGACCAATCAGAGAGAGTTAAAGAGTCAGGTGACCAAAGCTTTTTTTTTTGTTTTTTGGATAACTTATAGCCA
This sequence comes from Stramonita haemastoma, assembly GCA_030674155.1. Lineage (NCBI taxonomy): Eukaryota > Metazoa > Mollusca > Gastropoda > Neogastropoda > Muricidae > Stramonita > Stramonita haemastoma. The sequence goes on along the minus strand of CM060342.1, from coordinate 22,501,647 downwards.
TCATCAAGGAACAGATCTATATTTAACACTGAGGTCAACGTACATTGTCACTGTCAGTACTGAGTATTGAACCTTGACCTCCTTCTTTCTATCTCTCTCTCTTACTTTTTATTCTAGGCAGTGTTGTGGAAAAATAAAATGCTGCTTTAAGTTTTAAGGTAGGTCATGTGGAAACAAAATCACAAAGTCTGCTTGATTAGTGGTTTTACGTACATGCTTTTCATAGGCTTATATTTCAACATAAAGCTAAAAAAGAAAAAGTGCTTTTCTGTCTGCTATCACCTAGCCACAGCTACATAGCTATGCGCAGTGGCGGTACCACCAGAGACTGTATAAGCTACAGTCACTGGTACCATAGCGATGAGGTTTAACCAAGGCGTGGTTATTGCTAGTTGAAAACCACAGCTACATATTTCTTTCTTCCGGACTTAACTCCTATCCCAGCTTGACTTCGTTACATTCAGTATGTAGGCTAAAAATTCCGTGCATGTACTTCCAAAGGCGTCGTGTAGCGATTTCTGCCTTACCTCGGCATGAGTCTCCCACCCTGAAAACTAAACTGTTATTTTATACAGTAGGACAGGCAGTAAACCAACACAGTATGTTTCAGAAGAGGAGAGGCTGGAAGTAGAAATCTTTGCTAACCATAACAGATTCTAATTGAAAAATAACAAACAACCGATTTTTGATGCAGAGAGAGAGAGAGAGAGAGAGAGAGAGAGAGAGAGAGAGAGAGAGAGAGAGAGAGAGAGTGTGTTGGGGGTGGGGGGTGGGGGTGGCCGTGGGGTCACTAGCAGTCTTATAGCCCCCAAATGTCTGATCAACAATTTATTTGAGAACTAGAAAAGAAACAGATATTATTTTTGTCGTTCCTTTGCTACAACTTATGAGGTTCACCAATGGAAATATTTTGCGTATAGGCCTATGAGCGTTTTTACCCAACATGATTAATGTAGCCGCATTCCGACTTTGGGATATGGGCAGATATTGATAGAAACCAGTTAAAGGATCAAACACTTCAAAATTCATATAAATTATCTAGCTAATTTGCCCAGCATGATGAGAGCTTATGGGGGCGGGGATAGCCTAGTGGTAAGAAGATTGCGCTCGCAATTTGACGACCCGGGTTCGATTCCCAATTTGTGGCGCTCCACCACGAAATGAGTCGCTTAGCACATTACCCAATTTTGCGCTAGGAGCCTTTAAAGGTAGGTGGGGGTCAAGTTGTCAATTTTGTGATTTTGATTGATTATTAAATTAGATCTGTTTATTTATCTTATAATGAAATATCAAGGTATCAGTTTCATTCCTTTTGCTTTTAAATGTGTTTTGAAAATACCAAAGCACTCATTCTGACAACCTGTTACTAAAGTAAACTTGCCCATTTCTCATTTTGTCACATCCTGCAGTCTATCATTTCAATTTGTAATAATGTTGCACAGAATTGTCCGATTTTCAATCTGTTTTTTGTATTTGATAGCCACTTTATTGCACATTAATAACATGTCAATAACTGAAAATTGAGCTCATGTGCACTCCGTCTCAATATGTGGTGGAGCGTCACATTTCTCCTGTAGTTAATATCAGTTAACACCAGTGCTGACTCCCAAAGTCCTTCGGGTGAGACTATAAACCGAGACCCCGTGTGCGAGCGCACGCAGAACATCTTGCGCGCCCGTTAAACCCTGTTCGGCTTTTCATAAGAGTAGGCCATTGTGTGCTGGTGGGAACAGATGACATTTACAAAACTGCATTCACACGGGGACTGGATGTAAAAAAGCACATGAGTGTTTTATTCCATTATCCTCGATATAAAAGAATAAATAAAAATAAATAAATAAATAAACAATACTCCACGATCCGAAAGTAGCCTGGAACAATTTTGAAAACTCGTTTCTGATTGGTCACGCACTGCGTGAATCAGAAAACTTCGTCAGAACTCTCAGAACGAGACTTGTTATTTTACCCATGAATAAACGTATTCAGCGTTTCTAAAAGATGTAGATTCTTAGATTTACGTAATTTTTCTATGCACTCGCTCTTCTGGAAAAAGAATCATGCACATATTTGACCATGTTTAACAGATATAGAATTACTCTGCCGTGGGGCCTAGCGAGATCTAGGGGTGTGAAAAGCCGCCATTTTGCGATGGTGCTGGGATAGCTCAAACATTGGTAAGCGTGCAAAGTTGCAAATAATGAATGTTGCTTCAAAGCTACAATCTGTATATAAACGTTTTTTCTTCGTTTTTTTTTATATTTTGAGTTTTACACGCATTTTATGCTGAACTTGCCCAGCCACGCTGCATGAACACCAGACACATTTTGAAAATGGCCAGTGTGGAGCCTGCCCCCCAAGTCCCCAAGTCCCAGTGCAGAATCCTTAGGCCTACCTGACATTAATCAATATTTCCCTACTGATAGAGAATCGTTTTCCTTGGTGGTACCGTTTGTGTGAGAAGCAGAGTACTGGGGGGGGGGGGGGGGGGGGGGATATCAACCTGTCCTGTTGCCTACTGAAATCCCATAATCTAAAGCGTTCCATTTATATCACTGAATAAATTGATGCATACCCATAAGAAAATCCCTGGCTATTCTTTAAAGGTACATATGTCTGGTCAAATTTGTTTTCTTAATTTTTTTTTTTTTAATAGTCCACCCAACATTGTCATTGCATTGTTTCACTATTTAATCTCTTCAAGTTAGGTAGGTGATTGTCTAAACTGCCTGTCAACCTTCTGATTGTGGGCTGCATGCAAAAGAATTTGAATGTATAAGTAAGAATATTCTGTGAAAGGAAGATTGAAAAAAAATAGGCGAACGATGAAACTGATTTTCGCTGTATGGAAAATCTCACCATTGGTGAACATTGGTGTTACAGCCAAGGAACAAACAAACAAAAAAAACAGCAAAAGATTCAAAGCAGCAGCAGTGTTATTCTAAAATCATTTCAGCTTTTAAATAAAAAAATTAATTCCTGATAATGCAGGCAGAAGGGAGGGAGAGGGGGTGGGAAAGGAAGGGGAGGAAGGTGAGGGGAAGAGAAAAAAGGAAATTGCATGAAACTATATGAGAAGGAGAATTTTAAAAGGATTTTTTTTATCAATGTGATGATGGTTATGGGGTTGAATATTTTTGAAATTAAAAAAAAAGGTATGTTTGAGAATAATGTATTTCATGTTCTTATTGTCCCTCAGGGTTATCACCAGGCCTTAAAACTTCACCATTGTCAGGACTTCATCTTAGCTGAGACATCTCCATCTGCATTGTTGCCAGATTTTGTCAACACCAAGACTTCATCTCTCCAAGACTTCCTCAATGCCAAGACTCATCACCTCCAAGACTTCATCATTATGAAGACTACATTGTCGCCACAACTTTGTCAAGGCCAAAACTTCATCATCAACCAAGACTTCCTCAATGCCAAGACTTATCAACACCAGCTCTTCATCAACACCAGGACTTTATCAACACCAGGACTTCATCAACACTAGACTTCATCAACACCAGGACTTAATCAGATTTCACCAACACCAGACTTCATCAACACCAGGACTTCATCAACACCAGGACTTTAATCAGGATTTCACCAACACCAGGACTTCATCAACACCAGGACTTCATCAACACCAGGACTTTATCAGATTTCACCAACACCAAGGACTTCATCAACACCAGGACTTCATCAACACCAGGACTTTATCAGGATTTCAGCAACACCAGGACTTCATCAACACAGGACTTCATCAGACTTCACCAACACCAGGACTTCACCAACACCAGGACTTAACCAACACCAGGACTTCATCACCACCAGGACTTCCTCCTTGTCAATAACTTTATCAATGCAAGTCCTTTGTCATTATCAACAGTTCTTTAACATGAAGACTTCATCATTGCTGAGACTTTATTGTCACCTAAACATCTCCACGGGACTTTAATCATCACCAGAATATATATAAACCTGTCAATGCTACACCAAAACTTCATCATCACAAGACTTCATCAAATCCTAAACTTATCAATGCTAAGACTTCATCACCAAGACTTTACCAAGACTTATCACCAAGACTTCATCACCAAGACTTTCATCACCAAGACTTCATCACCAAGACTTCATCAAATCCAAAACTTATTTAATGCAAGACTTTTTCACCAAGACTTTATCACCAAGACTTCATCACCAAGACTTCATCACCAAGACTTCACTTCATCATCACCAGACTTCATCATCACATCATCACCAAGACTACATCATCACCAAGTCTTCATCATCACCAAGACTTCATCATCACGACTTCATCATACAAGACTACTTCATCAACACCAAGACTTCATCATCACATCATCACCAAGACTTTATCATCACCAAGACTATCATTATGAAGACTTCACATTACATCATCGCCAAGACATCATCATCTCCAAGACTTCATCATTATGAAGACTTCATCATCACATCATCACCAAGACTTCATCATCACAAGCATCACCATGACTCATCATTATGATGACTTCATCATCACATCATCACCAAGACTTCATCATCACAGCATCACCAAGACTTCATCATTAATGACCTCATCATCACATCATCACCAAGACTTCATCATCACATCACCAAGACTTCATCATCACATCATCACCAAGACTTCATATCATCATCACAACTCATCACACCAAGACTTCATTATCACATCATCGCCAAGACTTCATTATCACATCATCAGCCAAGACTTCATCATCACAGCATTACACCAATGACTTCATCATCACCAAGATCTTCATCACATCATCACCAAGACTTCATCATCACATCATCACCAAGACTTCATCATCACAATCACCAAGACTTCATTCATCATCACCAAGACTTCATCATCACACATCACCAAGACTTCATCATCACAGCATCACCAAGACTTCATCATCACAAGATCATCATTTACCAAGACTTCCATCAACATCACCAAGACTTCATCATCACATCACAAGACTCATCATCACATCATCACCAAGACTTCATCATCACATCATCCAAGACTTCACATCATCATCACCAAGACTTCATCATCACTAAAACTATCATCACATCATCCCAAGACTTCATCATCACATCATCACCAAGACTTCATCATCACACAAGACTTACATATACATCATCACCAAGACTTCATCATCACCAAGACTTCACTTCATCATCACCAAGACTTCATCATCACCAAGACTTCACTTCATCATCACCAAGACTTCATCATCACCAAGACTTCATCATCACATCATCACCAAGACTTCATCATCACCAAGACTTCACTTCATCATCACCAAGACTTCATCATCACCAAGACTTCACTTCATAATCACCAAGACTTCATCATCACCAAGACTTCATCATCACCAAGACTTCATTATATCAAAGACTTGCAACATCAATACTTTGTCTTCACGACTTTTTCATTTTTTTCTAGGAAAAGAAAGAAATAGTATCCTAGCACCTCTTCTCTCCCCCCCCCCCCCCCCCACCTCACTTCCCTTTCTTCCCAAATAAACAACAAAGAATATGGAGAAAAGAAATAGGTGGGAGGCCTCACAAAAGGAAAGAAAAGTGAACAAAAAACTTGGTCCTTCTCCCCCTGGCCCCCTGAAACAATGTTTGATACCTCAGGGAAAATAGTCTGAATGTTGTTAGCCTGTGTACTTACTGTACTTTGATTTTTTTTTTTTGGGGGGGTGTTAAGATCATAATGAAAATATAATCTGATCACATATGTTACACAGGAAAAACCAATATATATTATGTATATATTTTGTATGTATGTGTATGTATATAATGTGTGTATGTATATATACTTGCACGAGAGGAAGGGAAGTTTACAGTAATCAAACATGAGTATATGAAATTTCCAGTGAGATTTTGTGTGCAGTTTTTTCCTTTTTCCCCCATTCCTTGGTTACAGCTGTGAGGTTCACCAGTGATGAGATTTATGCATTTGCGACTTTTTTTCCCCCCACCATTTAGATAGCCGCGTTCTAATTTCGGGAATGGTGTCTAGACACAACATCTGTATGTATGCTGGTTTTGTTTTTCTGTCATCCGTTCCCACCAGCACACAATGGCCTACACTTCCAAAAGGTGAAACAGGCTTTTTAATATGGGCAAAAATGTTCTGCATGCATTTGCATACAGGGCCTTCGTTTATAGTCTCATCCAAAGGACTTTGACATTTAGTTCAATTTTTTTTGTCAAACTGGGAAGAAAGGACAAGGCTGGGGATCAAACCAAGAACCTCGGTTTACTTGTTGGCAGGCAAACATCTTAACCGTCCTGCTACCCTCCTCCTTGTGTCAAGTTTAAAAGGTTACTTTTGATGAGGGTTTAGGCGGCACGTGCTCATCAGTAATTAAGGCAAAGTTAGAGCCAAGTAGCATAAACAAAATTTTAGATTAGTATTTTTGATGAATTAAAAAAATATTCAGCCATGGAGCCTTTTCTTTGGTGTAAGGATAAAAAAAAAGAATAAGCCTTGTAGCCATTTTGGGATGTTGGGTTAAAAAAAAAGCCTTGGAACCATTTTAATATTTTGGTTTTTGGGTAAAAAAAAAAAAGATCAGAACTACCCCCTGATTTTGATGGGAATTGTAGTTTGTGAAAAAATTGAGTACCATGGTGTCCAGATGCCAGTATGTCCACATGCATTAATTCATACATACATGCATACACAAATTGACCTGTCTAGACCCAACTACTAATCCTAACCATAACCTGGTACTAACTCGTTACACTTACCTGACCCTTACCCTGCATGTGATTACACTGACATGAGGATGCAATGGTACATGGACACAGTGGTCACTATTCTGTTCTGAAACCAGTAAAGAGGTATGGGGAGGGATGAAATTTGAGAAAAATGGACATTTTGGAGAAAGTAGGGGGGTATTCAGGTATATTTGAATGAAGATTAGAGGTTGTGTATCTCTCTGTGTCATCTGTTCCTAATGAGACACAATAGCCAACTCTTCCAAAAGGCAGACCTGCCAGTGCCTTAGTTCCCTTCATTTCTATACACATACAGATGATCAGTGATGCAGGTTAAAGATCCTGTACTTTAGGTCAGCGTTCCATGGGTTAGGGAAACCCAAACATACCCAGCATACATCCCTGAAGTTGGAATGCTGCTACCTTCAGGGTGGGCAAAAACAGTCAACATGCACAGAGTTTCACCTTTGGTGAGCGTTGGAGCTTTAACCAAAGAATGGAGAAAAGCGCAAGCGCAATGCTGTGACTGTAAACAAGATTGTATGTGTGTGGTGCGTGCGTGTGTGTGTGTGTGTGTGTGTGTGTGTGTGTGTGTGTGTGTGTGTGTGTGTGGTGTGGATGCGCGCGTGTGTGTGTGTGTGTGTGTGTGCTGTGAGGGATAGTTTGTGCACTGGAGTTGTTTTGGATTATCACAGATGTGTTGCCATGACATAATTGTTTGAAGCAGCACTCTTGGTTCTGTTGTAAAACCAGCTCCACATTGGCATTACTGTAATACGTGCTTCTTCAAAACAGAATGCTCATTATGTCTTAATGATAACAGAACTTCAGTTTGGATGGATAGTTTGTTGTATGTTTTTATTTATTTATTTTTTTTATCCTGTTGTTTAGTAGTAGTAGTACATGATTTTGTTTGATCTTTTTTCTGTTTACTTTTTTAATGAGTCTTTATGTACGTGATGTGAATGTTGGATGTTAGAAAATGAAAATAGATTTTTAAAAAAATGGGGAAAAGAAAAGGTGGTTGGAGGCCCCACAAAAAAGGGGAAAAGAAAAGGTGGTTGGGGGCCCCACAAAAAAAGAAAGAAAAGAAAAGAAAAAAATAAAGGGGAAAAGAAAAGGTGGTTGGGGGCCCCACAAAGAAGGGGAAAAGAAAAGGTGGTTGGAGACCCCACAAAAAAAGAAAAGAAAAGAAAAGAAAAAAATAAAGGGGAAAAGAAAAGGTGGTTGGAGGCCCCACAAAAAAAGAAAAGAAAAGAAAAGAAAAAAATAAAGGGGAAAAGAAAAGGTGGTTGGAGGCCCCACAAAAAAAGAAAAGAAAAGAAAAGAAAAAAATAAAGGGGAAAAGAAAAGGTGGTTGGAGGCCCCACAAAAAAAGAAAGAAAAAAAAGATAAAAATCAAGGGGAAAAGAAAAGGTGGTTGGGGGCCCCACAAAAAAAAGGGAAAAAAAAAGAATATGTGAAAAAGTAGGTTGGAGTATACATCTCACTGTATGTGTGTGAAAATCACCATAAGATGGTCTTAAGATGGCAGTATAGTTTGTGTTGCTGCCTGATAATCTTGAGTATTGATCTGTCCTGGATAAGCAATAATCTATGTATCTATTACTGATAAATTTTCCATCTGTTGGGTCTTCATTGGTACAAGGACTTCTTCCTCACTGCAAGGACTTCATCATCACTGCAAGGACTTTTCATCTCGGCAAGGACATTTTTGTCGCGGCAAGGACTACCTAATTGCTGCAAGGACTTCCTCACTGCAAGGACGTAATCTCTGCAAGGACTTCTTTGGTGCAAGAGTTTCTTCAGTTCCTCAATCTTATTGCTGCAAGGACTACTTCATGAGAGCAAGGACTTCTTTATTGCACGAATGTCTTCATTGCGAGGGCTTCTTCATTGCAAAGATGTTTTCATTACCACAAGAATCGCATCGCTGCAAGAACTTCTTCTTTGCCAGGACTTCTTGATTGCCAGGACTTCTTCATTGCCAGGACTTCATCATTGCCAGCACTTCTTCGTTACCAGGACTTCATTGCAAGGACTTCTTCATTGCAAATAATGCTTCATTGCCAGCACTTCTTCATTGCCAGGACTTCATCACTGCAAGGACTTCTTTATTGCCACAAGGACTTCTTCATTGCCACAAGGACTTCTTCATCACCACAAACACATCTTCATAAATACAAGGACTTTGTCATCACTATAAGGACTTCTTCATCACTACAAGGACTTCATCACATCAAGGACATCTTCACCACAAGGACGTCTTCATCATTTCAAGATCTTCTTCATCACTGCAAGGATGCCTTCATTGCCAGGACTTCAGAAATCACCTTTTACTGGTTCCCCTCAAGGTATGTTTCTGTTGCCTGTCCTTTTTATTCTTTTCTTTTTTCTTTTTTTTAAAAAAATCTTAAATGAACTGGATATGGTAAGACATTGTTGATAAGTGCATTGGTGACACTGCTCTTAGAAGTTAATGACATTAACACTGTGTGTATTATAAATAAGTTGAGATTTCTGTAAATAGAAATGTACTGAATAGAATTGTAAAAAAAAATGTTACAAGAAATGAGACTGCATGAAGTCAGAATGCATTAATGTTATACTGTATTGTGGTCAGTGATGATTTGGTTCTTCTTGGTGTTGTTTATTTCATTTCTTTTAATTGCCTTGTTCATAAACTGCTCCAATGTTCTATTTCCAGGTAATAATGTATTCTTATATATTTCTTTGACAGAATCTCATCATCGCAAGATATTTCATCATCTCTCTGACTTCAGTCATCATCACCCTCAGTACTTCATCAACACCAGGACTTCATCAACACCAGGACTTCACTAACACCAGGACTTCATTTCATCAACACCAGGACTTCATCAACACCAGGACTTCATCAACACCAGGATTTCATCAACACCAGGACTTCACTTCATCAACACCAGGACTTCATCAACACCAGGACTTCATCAACACCAGGACTTCATCAACATCGGGACTTTAGAAGGTTCTGTCACTCGTTGCATTCATTTTTATATGCAAACAGTTTAGACTGCTCTAGATCAGATGGCACTGTGTGATCAAGTTCTCTGATGATACTGCTCTTGAAATTGTTTACGATTTACATTCTGTATATTCTGAAGTTGGGGGAGGGAGTTGTAAATAAAAATACAGAGATTAAAATTGTAAAAAGAAAAAAAAATGTATGAAGATAAAGAGCAGAATGAAGGCCATAATACATTACTACTGTACTGCAATATGCGATAATTTCCTTCTTGATATTTTATTCCTTTAATTTTAAATGGTTTGCTCATCACCTACACAGATTTGTTGTTGTTTTATTTTTAGATAACAAGCTATTCCTTTATGTGTGATTGCCAGGATCATTGCCAGAACTTCTCAGGGACTTGTTCATCACTGCAAGGACTTCTTCATCACTGCAAGGACTTCTTCATTGCTGCAAGATCTTCATTGCCAGGACTTCAAAAGTCAAGTTTTACCAGTTTCCTTCAAGGTATGGTTGTGTCACCTATCCTCTTCATTCTTTGTATAAATAGCGTTGTATGTACTTGATCTGATATCACCCTGTGGATAAAGTGCCTGATAACACAGCTCTTGAAGATTAGTGACATTCACATAATGTGTATTCTAAAGAGTAGAGTTTTTTTTTTTGTTTTTTTTTTTAGAGACAGAAATGTATCTAATAAAACTGAAAAAAAAAGTATGACAGGTATGTAGGATACATAAAGTTATGATGCATTGATGTTATACTGTGCTATGTTTTGTGTGTATGTGCATCTTCTTTCTTGATGTCAGTATATAATTTTGTTTTGTTCGTTACAAACTCCACTGTGTGGGAAAGGAGGGGGAGGAAGGTGCTGGAAAAAGAGAAAAAGGAAATTGCATCAAATGTAGATGAGAGGGAGATTTTTCAAAGAGATTTTTTATCAATGTGATGATAGCTATAAGGTAAAATGTTTTAAAAATATCCACACACTAAAAGTTTTGTTTTGAGATGATAATGTATTTATGTTCTTATTGTCCTCAGGACTTATCACCAGGACTGAAAACTTCACCATTGTCAGGACTTCATCTTTGCTGAGACATCACCATCTGCATTGTTGCCAAGACTTCATCATCTCCAGGACTTCATCATTTTGAAAACTTCATCATTGCCAAAGCTTTGTCAATGCCAAAACTTCGTCATGGTCGAGACTTCATGTATCAACACCAAGACTTCATCATCACCAAGACTTCATGAACACCAGGACTTAATCATCACCAGGACTTCATCAGCACCAAGATTTTTATCATCACCAAGATTTCATCATCACCAAGACTTCATCATCACCAAGACTTCATCAACACCAATATTTTTATCATTACGAACATTTTTATCATCACCAAGATTCGTCAGCACCAGGACTTCATCAACACCAAGATTTTTATCATTACCAACATTTTTATCATCACCAAGACTTCATCAGCACCAAGATTTTATCATTACCAGGACTTCATCATCACCAAGACTTCATCAACACCAGGACTTCATCAACACCAAGATTTTTATCATCAACATTTTTATCATCACCAAGACTTCATCACTCACCCCACCCAGGTGTAAAAGGGGTACCAACCTTGTGTTGGGGGTTAACCCTGCGATAGACTGGCGTCCTATCCAGGGGGGAGTCTATGACTCTCAGTCGCTTAACGCCACAGAAACCGGGATAAGCACCGGCCTGATGAGCCTTATGGCTCGGGACAGACTTTAACTTTAACTTTTAAGACTTCATCAGCACCAAGATTTTTATCATCACCAAGACTTCATCAACACCAGGACTTCATTACATTAACGCAAAGACTTCGTCATTGTCAAGTGGCAAGTCTTTGTCATTATCAAAAGTTCATTATCATGAAGACTTCATCATTGCTGAGACTTTGTCATCACCTAAACATCTCCACGGGATTTTAATCATCACCAGAATATATAAACCTGTCAATGCTACCACCAGAATTTCATCATCACCAAGACTTCATCAAATCCAAATCTTTATCAACGCCAAGACTTTATCAGTGCCAAGACTTCATCATCATTAAGAGTTTATCAACATCAACATCACCAAAGTATCTCCACAGAACTGGAATATACCTTTCTGCCATACCAAAGTATCTCCACAGAACTGGAATATACCTCATTGCCATACCAAAGTATCTCCACAGGACTGGAATATACCTCATTGCCATACCAAAGTATCTCCACAGGACTGGAACATACCTCATTGCCATACCAAAGTATCTCCACAGGACTGGAATATACCTCATTGCCATACCAAAGTATCTCCACAGAACTGGAATATACCTCATTGCCATACCAAAGTATCTCCACAGGACTGGAATATACCTCATTGCCATACTAAAATATCTCCACAGGACTGGAATATACCTCATTGCCATACCAAAGTATCTCCACAGGACTGGAATATACCTCATTGCCATACCAAAGTATCTTCACAGGACTGGAATATACCTCATTGCCCTACCAAAGTATCTCCACAGAACTGGAACATATCTCATTGCCATACCAAAGTATCTTCACAGAACTGGAATATACCTCATTGCCATGATTTCTGGACTTTATTATCACAAAGGCTTCAACATCAATGTCTTCGCCACTTTTTCATTTTTTCTAGGAAAAGAAAGATCCTATGGACAGTGTACCCAATTGGTTCAGGCTCTCTTATTTCTTTTTTCTTTTCTTTGTTTTATATATGTGTATTTTTTACTTTGATGGGTCAACTTAGTTCTGGGTTTGAATCTTTGTGGTATCTGGCCAATTAAGGATGGGAGTTTTTACAATCAAGTGTGGGGATTTTTACCATCTTCCAGGTCAACTTAAGTGCAGACCTGCCAATGCCTTAATTCCTTTTGTTTATATACACATGGGGAAGATCAGTGATGCAGGTTAAAGATCCTGTAACTCAGGTCAGCGTTCCATGGGTTAGGAAAACCCAAACATACCCAGCATACATCCCTGAAGTTGGAATGCTGCTACCTTCAGGGTGGACAAAAACAGTCAACATGCACAGAGTTTCACCTTTGGTGAGCGTTGGAGCTTTAACCAAAGAATTGAGGGAAAAACAAAGTGCAAGCGCAATGTTCCCATGATAAACAGGAGTGTGTGTGTGTGTGTGTGTGTGTGTGTGTGTGTGTGTGTGTGTGTGTGTGTGTGTGTGTGAGAGACAGAGACAGAGAGGGGTAGTATGTGCACTGGAGTTGTTCTCTATTATTACAGATGTGTTGCCATGACATAAATGTTTGAAGCAGCACTCTTGGTTCTGTTGTAAAACCAGCTCCACATTGGCATTACTGATAATATGTGCTTCTTCAAAACAGAATGCTCATCATGTCTTAATGATAATAGAACTTCAGTTTGGATGGATATAAGTTGTATGTTTTTTTTTTTTTTTTTTTTTTTTTAAATCCTGTTGTTTAGTAGTAGTAGTACATGATTTTGTTTAATTTTTGTTCTGTTTGCTTTTTTAATGTCTTTATGTACCTGACAAATGTTCGATGTCAGAAAATGAAAATAGAGGAAAAAAGGGGAAAAGAAAAGGTGGTTGGAGGCCCCATAAAAAAGGGGAAAAGAAAAGGTGGTTGGAGGCCCCATAAAAAAGGGGAAAAGAAAAGGTGGTTGGAGGCCCCATAAACAAGGGGAAAAGAAAAGGTGGTTGGAGGCCCCACAAAAAAAGAAAAAAAGAAAAGATAAAAATAAAGGGGAAAAGAAAAGGTGGTTGGAGGCCAAAAAAAAGGGGAAAAGAAAAGATAAAAATAAAGGGGAAAAGAAAAGGTGGTTGGGGGCCCCACAAAAAAAAGAGAGAAAAAAAAGATGAAAAAAAGAAAGGGGAAAAGAAAAGGTGGTTGGAGGCCGCACAATATATATATATATATATATATATATATATATATATATATATATATATATATATATCTGATCCTGTGTGTGTGTGGAAGTCACCATAAGATGGTCTTAAGATGGCAGTATAGTTTGTTTTGCTGCTTGATAAGTTGAGTATTGATCTATCCTGGATAAATGTTACATCTACTGGGAGGTTTATATGTGGTGAATTGGAGAAAATGATGTATTTATTGTAACAGATGCTTGCTTTGTGCACAGGGAATTTGTGCGTATATATGGTTTTTGTTGTTGATTTGTTTTTACTGAGGGAGCAGGGTAGATAACAATTTGCTTATAAATATAATTTGTTTGAAAACTGTTGCAGTTTAAAACAGCCTTTGTGGTGGATAGAATGGGCAAGAAGTTTGTAATTTCTTGAAAGCAACACAAAAGTTGTGGCATTTGTTTGTATAACTTTGTAATGTAGCCTTACTATTACCATCAGTTGTGTGTGTGTTTTATGTGGAAAAGCAGTTACCCTAGGTAGCTAGCGCTTTTTTGTCTTTTTTTTTTTTTATCAGACTGAACTTGTGTCTTTGATATTATAGTCCATACATGATGTTTGTTGTGATCAGTTGATAAAAGATTGTGGTCCTGAAGTGATGATTGATGTGGGCAGGAAGAGAATGAATTGTGTTGTGGGCAAATCCATGCTGTGGCCTTAGGACTGATAATGCCATGGCAGGTTTGACTGGAACACAGAGGTCAAAGCAGCATGACTTTTGGAAGGTATGGTTTTATGTGTGCAAAATTAATGGATAGCTAAACAGTAGGTACTGTATGCTTTTTTTCAGTTTGTATTCATAAGTCTGTCTACATTGCAAGGACCTGTTCATCGCCACAAGGACTTCTTTATCACTACAAGGACTTCTTTATCACTACAAGGACTTCTTTATCACTACAAGGACTTCTTTATCACTACAAGGACTTCTTTATCACTACAAGGACTTCTTCATCACAAGGACTTCAATACAAGGACTTCAATACAAGGACTTTTTCATTATTACAAGGACTTTTTCATCACCACAAGGACTTCTTTATCACTACAAAGACTTCTTCATTGCCTGAATGACTTCTTTATCATTACAAGGACTTCTTCATCACCACAAGGACTTCTTCATCACCACAAGGACTTCTTCATTACCACAAGGACTTCTTCATCAAAACTATGACTTCATCACTAGCACAAGGACTTATCAATACAAAAAAATTCTTCATCAAAAGGACTTCATAACCGCAAGGACTTCATCAATACAATGACTTCATCATCACTGCAAGGATTTCTTCATCACCACAAGGATTTCTTCAATCACTACAAGATCTTCTTTATCGTTGCAAGGATATTTTCATTGACAGGATTTCAGAAATCATTTTTTATGGGTTCCCCTCAAGGTATGCTTCTGCTGCATGTCCTCTTCTTTTTTTTATATATATTATTTTTTTACATTTCTTATTGAACTGGATCTGGTAACATATTGTTGATAAAGTGCATTGATGACACTGCTCTTGGAAGTTAATGAAATTAATGCTGTGTATATTCTAAATAAGTTGAGTTTTCTACAAATGGAAATGTACGGAATAGAATTGTAAAAAAAAATGTCACAAGAAAGGAGACTGCATGAAGTGTAGATGCATTTATATCATATGGTACTATAGTTTGTGATGATTTGGCTCTTCTTGGTGTCATTTCTTTCATTTCGTTTTAATTTCCTTGTTTATAAGCTGCTCCAATTTTCTCTTTCCAGCTAATAATAATAATAATAATAATAATAATAATAATAATAATAATAATAACAATAATAATAATAGTAATAATAATAATAATAATAATAATAATAATAATAATAATAATAATAATAATAATATTATTATTATAATAATAACACGTGGAATTTATATAGTGCTTATTCTGCATTCTTATTTCTTTTTTTGACAGAAATTCATCATGGCAAGATATTTCATCATCTCTTGGACTTCAGTCTTCACCAACACCAGGACTTCATCAACACCAGGACTTGACTTCAACACCAGGACTTCATCAACACCAGGTTGACTTCAACACCAGGACTTCATCAACACCAGAATTTCATCAACACCAGGACTTCATCAACACCAGAATTTCATCAACACCAGGACTTCATCAACACCAGGACTTGACTTCAACACCAGGACTTCATCAACACCAGGACTTGACTTCAACACCGGGACTTCATCAACACCAGGACTTGACTTCAACACCAGGACTTCATCAACACCAGGACTTGACTTCAACACCGGGACTTCATCAACACCAGGACTTGACTTCAACACCGGGACTTCATCCACACCAGGACTTCAGAAGTCAACTTTTACTTGTTCACTGTAAGGTATGGTTCTGTCCCCCATTGTATTCATTTTTATATGCAAACAGTTTAGACTGTTCTAGATCTGATGGTACTGTGTGATCAAGTTCTCAGATAAAACTGCTCTTGGAGATTTTTTAGATTTACATTCTGTATACTGCCAAAGAAAGGAAACCTCAAGCAATGTCAGAACTACAGAACCATCAGTCTCATAAGCCATCCTAGCAAGATCATGCTGCAGGTAGTCCTCAACAGACTGAAAAACCAAGCAGAAAAACTCCTGGCAGAAGAACAAGCGGGCTTTAGACCAAAACGCAGCACAATGGAACAAATTTTCAACCTGAGAATTCTGATAGAGAAGCATCTCCAACACCAAAAAGACTTGTACCACAATTTTATAGACTTCAAAAAGGCCTTTGACAGGGTATGGCATGACGGCCTCTGGCAAGTACTCAGGCACTTCAACATTGACAACTGCCTAATTGAAGTCATCAAGGCTCTGTACGAGAATGCAAGAAGTGCAGTTTTCATGAACAACCACGTGGGCGAGTTCTTCAAGACCACGGTTGGAGTCCGCCAGGGCTGCCTTCTCTCACCTGTACTCTTCAACCTCTTCCTCGAAAACATCATGACAGAGACACTGCAAAACCACCACACTTCCATCTCCATTGGTGGAAGACCCCTTTGCAACCTCAGATTTGCAGATGACATTGACCTCATGGGCAGCAGCAAACAAGAACTGCAAATCCTCACAGACAGTCTATCAGACCGAGCGAGCGCATACGGCATGGAGGTCAGTACAGAGAAATCGAAGATCATGGTCAACAGCGCGAGTAATGACAGCACGGAAATAAAGATGAATGGAGAAATATTGGAAGAGGTGAGCCAATTCAAATACTTAGGCTCCATCCTAACAAAAGATGGCACATCAAACAATGAGGTGAAAGCTCGCATTGCAACAGCAACATCTGCTCTAGTCAGACTCCAGAGGATCATCAGAAGCAACAACATCAGCTTCTGCACCAAATACCACCTCTACAAATCCCTCGTAATATCTATCCTCCTATATGGCTGTGAATCATGGACTCTGACAGCAGAGTTAGAGAGAAGAATCCAAGCATTCGAGAACAAGTGCCACAGAAGACTCCTCAAAATATCATACAAAGAACACAAGACCAATAACTATGTGAAAGAGGAAATCAAAAAGCGTGTGGGCCCCCAAGAGCCTTTGCTCTCCACCATAAAGAGGAGAAAGCTGATGTGGTTTGGTCACACCACAAGACACAACACCCTAGCAAAAACCATCTTGCAAGGAACAGTCGAGGGCAAAAGAAGAAGAGGCCGCCAAAAGAAATCATGGGTTGACAACATCAAAGACTGGACTGCCCAACCCCTGCAACGCCTCCTACTAGCCACACAGGATCGTGAAGCATGGAAAAAGATCTCCGTTGCGTCTTCTCTCATGTCCCCCCTACGTCCTTTGGGACATGGGACTGAGTGAGTGAGTGAGTGAGTGATATTGTAAAGTTAGGGAAGGGAGTTGTAAATAAAAAACTAGAGATTAAAATTGTAAAAAAAAAAAAATGGTAAGGTATTGGAAGAATGTAGGTAAAGGGCAAGATAATGGGCAGAAGGAAGGTCATGATACATGACTACTGTACTACAATCTGCGATGATTTCCTTCTTGATATTTTATTCCTTTAATTTTAAATGGTTTGCTCATCACCTACACAGATTTGTTGTTGTTTTATTTTTAGATAACAAGCTATTCCTTTATGTGTGATTGCCAGGATCATTGCCAGAACTTCTCAGGGACTTGTTCATCACTGCAAGGACTTCGTCTTCACCAGGATAACTTCATCTGAAGACGACTTCATTGCTGCAAGGACTTCATCATCCCAACATCTTCATCACCAGAACTTCAGAAGCCATCTCTATTTCTTCCCTTCAAGGTATGGTTCTGTCACATATCTTTACTCTTTGTATAAATTATTTTAATTGTTCAGGATCGGATACTGCCCTGTTAATAAAGTATCCTATAACACTGCTCTGGAAGATTAGAGACATTCACATTTTGTCTGTTCTAAAAAAGGTGAGGTTTTTTTGTAAACATAAATGTACTTAGTAAAATTGTGACGCTCCACCACATAATGAGACGGAGTGCACATGAGGTCAATTTTTAGTTATTGACATGTTATTAATGTACAATAAAGTGGCTATCAAATACAAAAAAACAGATTAAAAATCGGACAATTCTGTGCAAAGTTATTACAAGTTAAAATGATAGACCACAGGAAGTGGCAAAATGAGAAACGGACAAGTTTATTTTC
The DNA here is from genome assembly GCA_030674155.1 of Stramonita haemastoma. Lineage (NCBI taxonomy): Eukaryota > Metazoa > Mollusca > Gastropoda > Neogastropoda > Muricidae > Stramonita > Stramonita haemastoma. The sequence goes on along the minus strand of CM060342.1, from coordinate 22,483,264 downwards.
GTAACACGTTGTCAGAATGAGGGCTTGGGTATTTTCAAAACACATTTAAAAGCAAAAGGGATAAAACTTATGCCTTGATATTTCATTATAAGGTAGATAAACGGATATAGTTTAATAATTAATCAAAATCTCAAAATTGACAACTTGACCCCTACCTGCCTTTAATGGCTCCTAGAGCAAAATTGGGTAATGTGCTAAGCGACTCATTTCGTGGCGGAGCGTCACAATTGTAGAAGTGTGTGGTAGGTAAGTAGGATGCCTAAAGAGCAAAGTCATGATGCATTAGTGTTATACTGTGCTATGTTCTGTGAACATTTGTTTCTTCTTTCTTTATGCTATCTTATTATTTTACTTTGGGTGCCTTGCTCAAAACACTGGTTTGGGATGATAACCTATTCCTGTTAGTATTTTCTCCAGGATTTCTTCTTTGCCAGGACTTCATCATCACCAAGACTTCACTTCATCATCACCAGGACTTCATCATAGCCTGGTCTTCATCATCACCAGGTCTTCATCATCACCAGGACTTCATCATCACCAGGTCTTCACTTCATCATCACCAGGACTTCACTTCATCATCACCAGGTCTTCACTTCATCACCACCAGGTCTTCACTTCATCATCACCAGGTCTTCACTTCATCATCACCAGGTCTTCACTTCATCATCACCAGGACTTCACTTCATCATCACCTGGTCTTCACTTCATCATCACCAGGACTTCATCATCACCAGGTCTTCACTTCATCACCAGGACTTCACTTCATCGTCACCAGGTCTTCACTTCATCATCACCAGGTCTTCACTTCATCATCACCAGGTCTTCACTTCATCATCACCAGGTCTTCACTTCATCATCACCAGGTCTTCACTTCATCATCACCTGGTCTTCATCATCACCAAGTCTTCATCATCACCAGGTCTTCACTTCATCATCACCAGATCCTCATCATCACCATATCTTCATCATCACCAAGTCTTCATCATCACCATGTCTTCATCATCACAGGGACTTCTTGGTTCTTCATCACCTGGATTTCTTCATCGCCAGAGGTTCATCACCATCAGGACTTCAAAAAGACTCTATCACTGCAAGGACTCCATCATTGAAGTGGTTAGAGGCCCCACAAAAAAAGGAGAAAAAAATGATGAAAAAAAAGAAGGGGGAAAAGAAAAGGTGGTTGGAGGCCCCACAAAAAAGGGGAAAAGAAAAGGTGGTTGGAGGCCCCATAAAAAAAGAAAGGGGAAAAGAAAAGGTGGTTGGAGGCCCCATAAAAAAAAGAAAGGGGGAAAGAAAAGGTGGTTGGAGGCCCCACAAAAAAAGAAAAAAAAAGAAAGGGGAAAAGAAAAGGTGGTTGGGGGCCCCACAAAAAAGAAAAAAAAAGATAAAAAAAGAAAGGGGAAAAGAAAAGGTGGTTGGGGGCCCCACAAAAAAAAAGAAAAAAGAAAAAGAAAAAAAGAATGTGAAAAAATAGGTTGGAGTATACATCTGACTGTATGTGTGTGGAAGTCACCATAAGATGGTCTTAAGATGGCAGTATAGTTTGTGTTACTGCCCGATAATCTTGAGTATTGATCTGTCCTGGATAAGTAATAATCTATGTATTGATCAATTACTGATAGATTCTGCATCTGTTGGGTCTTCATTGGCGCAAGGACTTCTTCATCACTGCAAGGACTTTTTTGTTGCGGCAAGGACTTCTTTGGTGCAAGGGATTCTTCAGTGCCTCAATCTATTGCTGCAAGGACTACTTCATCAGAGCAAGGACTTCTTTATTGCAAGAATGTCTTCATTGCGAGGGCTTTTTCATTGCAAAGATGTTTTCATTACCACAAGAATCACATCACTGCAAGGACTTCTTCATTGCCAGGACATCTTTGTCAGGGATTCTTATTGCTGAAAGGACGTCTTCACTGCAAGGGCTTTTTCATTGCCAGGACTTCTTCATTGCCAGGGCTTCATCACTGCAAGGACTTCTTCACTGCCACAAGGACTTCTTCACTGCCACACAGTCTTCTTCATCACCCCAAGGACTTCTTCATCACCCCAAGGACTTCTTCACTGCCACACGGTCTTCTTCATCACCACAAGGACTTCTTCACTACCACAAGGACTTCTTCATCACCACAAGGACTTCTTCACTACCACAAGGACTTCTTCATCACCACAAGGACTTCTTCATCACCACAAGGACTTCTTCATCACCACAAGGACTTCTTCATCTCCATAAATACATCTCTTCATCAATACAAGGAATTCATCATTTCCATAAGGTCTTTATCACTACAAGGACTTCTTCATCACTATAAGGACTTTGTCATCACTATAAAGACTTCTTCATCACTTCAAGATCTTCTTCATCACTGCAAAGATGCCTTCATCGCCAGGACTTCAGAAATCATCTTTTACTAGTTCCCTTCAAGGTATGGTTCTGTTGCCTGTCCTCTTCATTTTTTTTGTTTTTTGTTTTTTTAACAATTTTAAATGAACTGGATATGGTAAGACACTGTTGATAAAGTACATTGGTAACACTGCTCTTGGAAGTTGATAAAATTGATGCTGTGTGTATTCTAAATGAGTTTTCAATAAATAGAAATGTACTGAATAGAATTCTGTCAATGTGACACAAGAAAGGAGACTGGATGAAGTCAGGATGCATTAATGTTATAATGGTCTGTGATTTCGTTCTTCTTGGTGTTGTTTATTTCATTTCTTTTAATTGCCTTGTTTATAAGCTGGTCCAACTTTCTCTTTCCAGCCAATGTATTCTTATTTATTTTTTGACAGAATCTCATCACTGCAAGATATTTCATCATCTCTCGGACTTCAGTCATGATCATCACCTGAACTTTATCACTCTCAGGACTTCATCAACACCAGGACTTCATCACCACCAGGACTTCATCAACACCAGGACTTTAGAAGTCAACTTTTACTTGTTCCCTGCAAGGTATGGTTCTGTCACCCATTGTATTCATTTTTACGTAAACAGGTAAGACTGTACTGTATCTAATGGTACTGTGTGATGAAGTTCTTTGATGATACAGCTCTGGAAGATTTTTTAGATTTATATTCTCTATATTGTAGTACATAAAAATGTAGAGATTAAAATTTTTTAAAAAGTAGCAAGATAATGGACAGAGTGAAAGTCATGATACAGTAGTGTACAACTTTGTTATGATCTGTGATTTCTTAGGTACAACCCTGTCAAGTAGTCTCAAAGCGGACGCACTTCCACAGCAGCATCATTACATTATCCCCATCACCATTGATCATCATGCAACAATTTATGTTTAAATAGCTTGCTCATCACCTACACAGATTGGCCTTTGGAGATAATAATGTACAGTATTCCTGTTTATGTGATTGCCAGGATCTTCGCCAGAATTTTTTGATCGCTAGGACTTCTTCACTTCTTCACTGCCACAAGGACTTCTTCACTTCTTCACTGCCACAAGGACTTCTTCACTGTCACAAGGACTTGCTTATCTCGACAACATCTTCATCACCAGGACTTGAAAAGCCAACTGTTACTGCTTCCCTTCAAGGTATGGTTCTGACACCTTTCCTGTTCATTGTTTATACAAAGAACTTTAGTGTACAGGATCTGATACATCACCGGGATAGCCTAGTAGTCAGAACATTGCGCTTGCAATTTGACGACCCAGGTTCAATTCCCGTTCGAGGGGATTTTTCCCTAGGAGTGAACATCAGTGCCAAGTCAAGTCCTTCAGATGAGACTATAAACCGAGGCCCTGTGTGTGAATGAACGCAGAAATCTTGCGCGCACGTTAAATTCTGTTTCAGTTTTTGTAAGAGTAGGCCATTGTGTGCCAGTTGGAACAGATGACAAGATTGACAAAACTTCACACAGGGACTGGATGTAAACAAAGCACATGGGTGCTTATTCCATTATCCTTGATATGAAATAATAAATAGATAAATAAATGAAAAATAAATACAACTTGTTAATAAAGTATCCTATGACACTGCTCTTAAAGATTAGTGAAATTCACTTCTGATTCTGTATATTCTATAAAAAAAAAAAGTTGAATTTTTTTAATAAACAGAAATGTACTTTTAATAAAATTGTAAAAATGTGTGGTAGGTATGCAGGATGCATAAAGTCATGATGCATTAATGTAGTACTGTACAATGTTCTGTGAGTATTTGTTTCTTCTGGTTTGATGCTATTTTATTATTTTCCTTTGAATGCCTTGCTCAAAACACACTGGTTTGGGATGATAACCTATTCCTGTTAGTATTTTCTCCAGGTCTTCATCATCACCAGGACATCATCATCACCAGGACTTCACTTCCTCATCACCAGTACTTCATCATCACCTGGTCTTCATCATCACCAGGTATTCATCATCACCAGGTATTCATCATCACCAGGTATTCATCATCACCTGGTCTTCATCATCACCAGGACTTGACTTCATCATCACCAGATCTTCATCATCACCTGGTCGTCATCATCACCAGGTCTTCACTTCATCATCACCAGGTCTTCACTTCATCATCACCTGGTCTTCATCTCACCATCACCAGATCTTCATCATCACCAGGTCTTCATCATCACCTGGTCTTCATCATCACCTGGTCTTCATCTCATCATCACCAGATCTTCATCATCACCAGGTCTTCACTTCATCATCACCTGGTCTTCACTTCATCATCACCAGGACTTCACTTCATTATCACCAGATCTTCATCACCAGGTCTTCACTTCATCATCACCAGGACTTCATCACCAGGACTTCAGCATCACCAGGACTTCAGCATCATCACAAGAACTTCTTGGTTCTTCATCACCTGGATTTCTTCATCGCCAGAGGTTCATCACCATCAGGACTTCAAAAAGACTCCATCACTGCAAGGACTTCATCATTGGGGTGGTTGGAGGCCCCACAAAAAAAGGAAAAAAAGAAGATGGAAAAAAAAGAAGGGGGAAAAGAAAAGGTGGTTGGAGGCCCCACAAAAAAGGGGAAAAGAAAAGGTGGTTGGAGGCCCCACAAAAAAGGGGAAAAGAAAAGGTGGTTGGAGGCCCCATAAAAAAAAGAAAGGGGAAAAGAAAAGGTGGTTGGAGGCCCCACAAAAAAGAGGGGAAAAGAAATGGTGGTTGGAGGCCCCATAAAAAAAAGAAAGGGGAAAAGAAAAGGTGGTTGGAGGCCCCATAAAAAAGGGGAAAAGAGAAGGTGGTTGGAGGCCCCATAAAAAAGGGGAAAAGAGAAGGTGGTTGGAGGCCCCATAAAAAAAGAAAGGGGAAAAGAAAAGGTGGTTGGAGGCCCCACAAAAAAAGAGGGGAAAAGAAAAGGTGGTTGGAGGCCCCACAAAAAAGAAAAAAAAAGATAAAAAAAGAAAGGGGAAAAGAAAAGGTGGTTGGGGGCCCCACAAAAAAAAAGAAAAAAAAAGAAAAAGAAAAAAAGAAAGTTAAAAAATAGGTTGGAGTATACATCTGACTGTATGTGTGTGGAAGTCACCATAAGATTGTCTTAAGATGGCAGTATAGGTTGTGTTACTGCCTGATAATCTTGAGTATTGATCTGTCCTGGAAAAGTAATAATCTGTATATTGATCTATTACTGAATAAGTGATAGATTTTACATCTGCTGGGAGATTATGGTCTTCATTGGCACAAGGACTTCTTCATCACTGCAAGGACTTCTTCATTACTGCAAAGGCTTCATAACTGCAATGACTTCTTCATCACTACAAGGACTTCTTCATCACCACAAGGACTTCATCATCACAAGGACTTCTTTATCAAAACTAGGACTTCTTCACCAGCACAAGGACTTCATCAATACAAAGACTTCTTCACCAGCACAAGGACTTCATCAATACAAAGACTTCTTCTTCGTCAAAAGGACTTCAATTCAAGTACTTCATCACCACAAGGACTTCATCAATACAAAGACTTCATTATCACTGCAAGGACTTCTTCATCATCGCAAGGATTTCTTCAATCACTACAAGATCTTCTTTATCGTTGCAAGGATGTCTTCACTGACAGGATTTCAGAAATCATTTTTTATTGGCTCCCTTCAAGGTATGGTTCTGTTACCTGTCCTCTTCATTAAAAAAAAAAATCACAATTTTAATTGAACTGGATCTGGTAACACATTGTTGATAAAGTACATTGATGACACTGCTCTTGGAAGTAAATGAAATTGATGCTGTGTGTATTCTAAATAAATTGAGTTTTTATGAATAGAAATGTACTGAATAGAATTGTAAAAAAACTGTCACAAGAAAGGAGACTGCATGAAGTGTAGATGCATTCATTTCATGCGGTATTATAGTTTGTGATGATTTGGCTCTTCTTGGTGTCAATTCTGTCATTTCTTTTGAATTGCCTTGTTTATAAGCTGCTCCAATTTTGTCTTTCCAGCTACTACTACTACTACTACTACTACTACTACTACTACTACTACTACTACTACTACTACTACTACATGGAATTTATATAGTGCTTCGTCTGTATTCTTATTTATTTTTTTGACAGAAATTCATCATTGCAAGATATTTCATCATCTCTTGGACTTGAGTCTTCACCAACACCAGAATTTCATCAACACCAGAATTTCATCAACACCAGGACATCATCAACACCAGGACTTCATCAACACCAGCACTTCATCAACACCAGGACTTCACCAACACCAGAATTTCATCAACACCAGGACTTCATCAACACCAGGACTTCACCATCAAAACCAGGACTTCACCAACACTAGAATTTCATCAAGACCAGGACTTAAGAAGTCAACTTTTACTTGTTCCCTACAAAGTATGGTTCTGTCCCCCATTGTATTCATTTTTATATGCAAACAGTTCAGACTGTTCTAGATCTGATGGCACTGTGTGATCTAGTTCTCAGATAAAACTGCTCTTGGAGATTTTTTAGATTTACATTCTGTATATTGTAAAGTTGGGGGAGGGAGTTGTAGATAAAAGTATAGAGATTAAAATTGTAAAAAAAATAATAAAGTATTGGGAAGAAAATGGGCAGAATGAAGGTCATGATACATTACTACTGTACTACAATCTGCTATAATTTCCTTCTTGATATTTTATTCCTTTAATTTTAAATGGCTTGCTCATCACCTACACAGATTTTTTGTTGTTTTATTTTTAGATAATAATCTGTTCCTTTATGTGTGATTGCCAGGATCTTCGCCAGAACTTCTCAGGGACTTGTTCATCTCTGCAAGGACTTTGACTTCACCAAGATAATTTCATCACAAGACTTCTTCATTGCTGCAAGGACTTCATCATCCCAACATCTTCATCACCAGAACTTCAGAAGCCATCTTTATTTCTTCCCTTCAAGGTATGGTTCTGTTTTGTATCTTTATTCTTTGTATAAATTGTTTTAATTGTTCAGGATCAGATACTGCCCTGTTAATAAAGTATCCTATGACACTGCTCTTAAAGATTAGAGACCTTCACATTCTGTCTGTTCTAAAAAAGGAGTTTTTTGTATAAATAGAAATGTACTTAATAAAATTGTAGAAGTGTGTGGTAGGTAAGTAGGATGCCTAAAGAGTAAAGTCATGATGCATTGATGTTATACTGTGCTATGTTCTGTGAGTATTTGTTTCTTCTTTCTTGATGCTATTTTATTATTTTACTTTGAATGCCTTGCTCAAAACACACTGGTTTGGGATGATAACCTATTCCTGTTAGTATTTTCTCCAGGTCTTCATCATCACCAGGACTTCACTTCATCATCACCAGGACTTCACTTCATCATCACCAGGACTTCACTTCATCATCACCAGGACTTCATTATCACCAGGACTTCACTTCATCATCACCAGATCTTCATCATCAGGACTTCACTTCATCATCACCAGGTCTTCATCATCACCAGGACATCATCATCATCTCCAGGTCTTCACTTCATCATCTCCAGGACTTCATCATCATCTCCAGGTCTTCACTTCATCATCACCAGGTCTTCACTTCATCATCACCAGGACTTCATCATCATCACCAGGTCTTCACTTCATCATCACCAGGACTTCATCATCATCACCAGGTACTTCATCATCACCAGGACTTCATCATCACCAGATCTTCACTTCATCATCACCAGGTCATCATCACCAGGACTTCATCATCACCAGGTCTTCACTTCATCATCACCAGGACTTCATCATCACCAGATCTTCACTTCATCATCACCAGGTCATCATCACCAGGACTTCATCATCACCAGGTCTTCACTTCATCATCACCAGGTCTTCACTTCATTATCACCAGGACTTCATCATCACCAGATCTTCACTTCATCATCACCAGGTCATCATCACCAGGACTTCATCAACACCAGAACTTCATCATCACCAGGCCTTCGTCATCACCAGGGACTTCTTGGTTCTTCATCACCTGGATTTCTTCATCACCAGAGGTTCATCACCATCAGGACTTCAAAAAGACTCCATCACTGCAAGGACTCCATCATTGAGGTGGTTGGAGGCCCCCCAAAAAAGGAAAAAAAGAAGATGAAAAAAAAGAAAGGGGAAAAGAAAAGGTGGTTGGGGGCCCCACAAAAAAGGGGAAAAGAAAAGGTGGTTGGGGGCCCCACAAAAAAGGAAAAAAAAAAGATGAAAAAAAAGAAAGGGGAAAAGAAAAGGTGGTTGGAGGCCCCATAAAAAAGGGGAAAAGAAAAGGTGGTTGGAGGCCCCATAAAAAAAAAGAAAGGGGAAAAGAAAAGGTGGTTGGGGGCCCCACAAAAAAGGGGAAAAGAAAAGGTGGTTGGAGGCCCCACAAAAAAAAGAAAGGGGAAAAGAAAAGGTGGTTGGAGGCCCCACAAAAAAAAGAAAGGGGAAAAGAAAAGGTGGTTGGAGGCCCCACAAGAAAGAAAAAGAAGAAGATAAAAATAAATGGGGAAAAGAAAAGGTGGTTGGGGGCCCCACAAAAAAGAAAAAAAAAAGATAAAAATAAATGGGGAAAAGAAAAGGTGGTTGGAGGCCCCACAAAAAAGAAAAAAAAAGAAAGGGGAAAAGAAAAGGTGGTTGGGGGCCCCACAAAAAAGGAAAAAAAAAGATAAAAAAAGAAAGGGGAAAAGAAAAGGTGGTTGGGGGCCCCACAAGAAAGAAAAAAAAGAAGATAAAAATAAATGGGGAAAAGAAAAGGTGGTTGGGGGCCCCACAAAAAAGAAAAAAAAAAGATAAAAATAAATGGGGAAAAGAAAAGGTGGTTGGGGGCCCCACAAAAAAGATAAAAAAAAGAAAGGGGAAAAGAAAAGGTGGTTGGAGGCCCCACAAAAAAAGAAAAAAAAAAGATAAAAAAAGAAAGGGGAAAAGAAAAGGTGGTTGGAGGCCCCACAAAAAAAGAAGAAAAAAGAATGTGAAAAAATAGGTTGGAGTATACATCTGACTGTATGTGTGTGGAAGTCACCATAAGATGGTCTTAAGATGGCAGTATAGTTTGTGTTACTGCCTGATAATCTTGAGTATTGATCTGTCCTGGGTAAGTAATAATCTATGTATTGATCAATTACTGATAGATTCTGCATCTGTTGGGTCTTCATTGGCACAGGGACTTCTTCATCACTGCAAGGACCTCTTCATTTCAGCAAGGACTTTTTTGTTGCGGCAAGGACTTTTTTGGTGCAAGGGATTCTTCAGTGCCTCAATCTATTGCTGCAAGGACTACTTCATCAGAGCAAGGACTTCTTTATTGCAAGAATGTCTTCATTGCGAGGGCTTTTTCATTGCAAAGATGTTTTCATTACCACAAGAATCACATCACTGCAAGGACTTCTTCTTCATTGCCAGGACATCTTCATTGCCAGGGCTTCATCACTGCAAGGACTTCTTCACTGCCACACGGTCTTCTTCATCACCACAAGGACTTCTTCATCACCACAAGGACTTCTTCATCACCACAAGGACTTCCTCATCACCACAAGGACTTCCTCATCACCACAAGGACTTCCTCATCACCACAAGGACTTCTTCATCACCACAAGGACTTCTTCATCACCACAAGGACTTCTTCATCACCATAAATACGTCTTCATCAATACAAAGAATTCATCATTTCCACAAGGTCTTTATCACTACAAGGACTTCTTCATCACTATAAGGACTTTGACATCACTATAAGGACTTCTTCATCCCTTCAAGATCTTCTTCATCACTGCAAAGATGCCTTCATTGCCAGGACTTCAGAAATCATCTTTTACTAGTTCCCTTCAAGGTATAGTTCTGTTGCCTGTCCTCTTCATTTTTTTGTTTTTTCTTTTTTTAACAATTTTAAATGAACTGGATATGGTAAGACACTGTTGATAAAGTACATTGGTAACACTGCTCTTGGAAGTTGATAAAATTGATGCTGTGTGTATTCTAAATGAGTTTTCAATAAATAGAAATGTACTGAATAGAATTCTGTCAATGTGACACAAGAAAGGAGACTGGATGAAGTCAGGATGCATTAATGTTATAATGGTCTGTGATTTCGTTCTTCTTGGTGTTTTTTATTTCATTTCTTTTAATTTCCTTGTTTATAAGCTGGTCCAACTTTCTCTTTCCAGCCAATGTATTCTTATTTATTTATTGACAGAATCTCATCACTGCAAGATATTTTATCATCTCTCGGACTTCAGTCACAATCATCACCTGAACTTTATCACTCTCAGGACTTCATCAACACCAGGACTTCATCAACACCAGGACTTCATCAACACCAGGACTTCATCACCACCAGGACTTTAGAAGTCAACTTTTACTTGTTCCATGCAAGGTATGGTTCTGTCACCCATTGTATTCATTTTTATGTAAACAGGTAAGACTGTACTGTATCTAATGGTACTGTGTGATGAAGTTCTTTGATGATACAGCTCTGGAAGATTTTTTAGATTTATATTCTCTATATTGTAGTACATAAAAATGTAGAGATTAAAATTTTTTAAAAAGTAGCAAGATCATGGACAGAGTGAAAGTCATGATACAGTAGTGTACAACTTTGTTATGATCTGTGATTTCTTACGTACAACCTTGTCAAGGAGTCTCAAAGCGGATGCACTTCCACAGCAGCATCATTACATTATCCCCATCACCATTGATCATCATACAACAATTTATGTTTAAATAGCTTGCTCATCACTTACACAGATCAGCCTTTGGAGATAATAATATATTCCTGTTTATGTGATTGCCAGGATCTTCGCCAGAATTTTTTGATCGCAAGGACTTCTTCACTTCTTCACTGCCACAAGGACTTCTTCACTTCTTCACTGCCACAAGGACTTCTTCACTGTCACAAGGACTTGCTTATCTCGACAACATCTTCATCACCAGGACTTGAAAAGCCAACTGTTACTGCTTCCCTTCAAGGTATGGTTCTGACACCTTTCCTGTTCATTGTTTATACAAAGAACTTTAATGTTCAGGATCTGATACATCACTGGGATAGCCTAGTAGTCAGAACATTGCGCTTGCAATTTGATGACCCAGGTTCAGTTCACGTTCGAGGGGACTTTTCCCTAGGAGTGAACATCAGTGCCAAGTCAAGTCCTTCGGATGAGACTATAAACCGAGGCCCTGTGTTTGAATGAACGCAGAAATCTTGCGCACACGTTAAATCCTGTTTCAGCTTTTGTAAGAGTAGGCCATTGTGTGCCAGTTGGAACAGATGACAAGATTGACAAAACTTCACACAGGGACTGGATGTAAACAAAGCACATGAGTGCTTATTCCATTATCCTTGATATGAAATAATAAATAGATAAATAAATGAAAAATAAATACAACCTGTTAATAAAGTATCCTATGACACTGCTCTTAAAGATTAGTGAATTTCACATTCTGATTCTGTATATTCTATAAAAAAAAAAAAGTTGAATTTTTTTATAAACAGAAGTGTACTTTTAATAAAATTGTAAAAATGTGTGGTAGGTATGCAGGATGCATAAAGTCATGATGCATTAATGTAGTACTGTACAATGTTCTGTGAGTATTTGTTTCTTCTGGTTTGATGCTTTTATATTATTTTACTTTGAATGCCTTGCTCAAAACACACTGGTTTGGGATGATAACCTATTCCTGTTAGTATTTTCTCCAGGTCTTCATCATCACCAGGGCTTCATCATCACCAGGACTTCACTTCATCATCACCAGGTCTTCACTTCATCATCACCAGGACTTCACTTCATCATCACCAGGACTTCACTTCATCATCACCAGGTCTTCATCATCACCAGGTCTTCACTTCATCATCACCAGGTCTTCATCATCACCAGGTCTTCATCATCACCAGGTCTTCATCATCACCAGGACTTCACTTCATCATCACCAGGTATTCATCATCACCAGGTCTTCATCATCACCAAGACTTCACTTCATCATCACCAGTACTTCATCATCACCTGGTCTTCATCATCACCAAGACTTCACTTCATCATCACTAGTACTTCATCATCACCTGGTCTTCATCATCACCAAGACTTCACTTCATCATCACCAGGTCTTCATCATCACCAGGTCTTCATCATCACCAGGTCTTCATCATCACCTGGTCTTCATCATCACCAGGACTTCATCATCACCAGGACTTCATCATCATCACCTGGTCTTCATCATCACCAAGACTTCACTTCATCATCACCAGGTCTTCATCATCACCTGGACTTCATCATCACCTGGTCTTCATCATCACCAGGACTTCATCATCATCACCTGGTCTTCATCATCACCAAGACTTCACTTCATCATCACCAGGTCTTCACTTCATCATCACCAGGACTTCATCATCATCATAGGGACTTGGTTCTTCATCACCTGGATTTCTTCATCGCCAGAGGTTCATCACCATCAGGACTTCAAAAAGACTCCATCACTGCAAGGACTCCATCATTGAGGTGGTTAGAGGCCCCACAAAAAAAAGAAAAAAAAAAGATGAAAAAAAGAAGGGGGAAAAGAAAAGGTGGTTGGGGGCCCCACAAAAAAGGGGAAAAGAAAAGGTGGTTGGAGGCCCCACAAAAAAAAGAAAGGGGAAAAGAAAAGGTGGTTGGAGGCCCCATAAAAAAAGGGGAAAAGAAAAGGTGGTTGGAGGCCCCACAAAAAAAAAGAAAGGGGAAAAGAAAAGGTGGTTGGGGGCCCCGCAAAAAAAAGAAAAAAGAAAAAAAGAATGTGAAAAAATAGGTTGGAGTATACATCTGACTGTATTTGTGTGGAAGTCACCATAAGATGGTCTTAAGATGGCAGTATAGTTTGTGTTACTGCCTGATAATCTTGAGTATTGATCTGTCCTGGATAAGTAATAATCTATGTATTGATCAATTACTGATAGATTCTGCATCTGTTGGGTCTTCATTGGCACAAGGACTTCTTCATCACTGCAAGGACCTCTTCATTTCAGCAAGGACTTTTTTGTTGCGGCAAGGACTTCTTTGGTGCAAGGGATTCTTCAGTGCCTCAGTCTATTGCTGCAAGGACTACTTCATCAGAGCAAGGACTTCTTTATTGCAAGAATGTCTTCATTATGAGGGGTTCTTCATTGCAAAGATGTTTTCATTACCACAAGAATCACATCACTGCAAGGACTTTTTCATTGCCAGGACATCTTCTTTGTCAGGGATTCTTATTGCTGAAAGGACATCTTCACTGCAAGGGCTTTTTCATTGCCAGGAATTCTTCTTTGCCAGGGCTTCATCACTGCAAGGACTTCTTCACTGCCACACGGTCTTCTTCATCACCACAAGGACCTCCTCATCACCACAAGGACTTCTTCATCGCTACAAGGACTTCTTCACTACCACAAGGACTTCTTCATCACCCCAAGGACTTCTTCACTGCCACACGGTCTTCTTCATCACCACAAGGACCTCTTCATCGCCACAAGGACTTCTTCATCGCCACAAGGACTTCTTCATCGCCACAAGGACTTCTTCATCACCATAAATACGTCTTCATCAATACAAGGAATTCATCATTTCCACAAGGTCTTTATCACTACAAGGACTTCTTCATCACTATAAGGACTTTGTCATCACTATAAGGACTTCTTCATCACTTCAAGATCTTCTTCATCACTGCAAAGATGCCTTCATTGCCAGGACTTCAGAAATCATCTTTTACTAGTTCCCTTCAAGGTATAGTTCTGTTGCCTGTCCTCTTCATTTTTTTGTTTTTTGTTTTTTGAACAATTTTAAATGAACTGGATATGGTAAGATGTTGTTGATAAAGTACATTGGTAACACTGCTCTTGGAAGTTGATAAAATTGATGCTGTGTGTATTCTAAATGAGTTTTCAATAAATAGAAATGTACTGAATAGAATTCTGTCAATGTGACACAAGAAAGAAGACTGGATGAAGTCAGGATGCATTAATGTTATAATGGTCTGTGATTTCGTTCTTCTTGGTGCTATTTATTTCATTCTTTTAATTTCCTTGTTTATAAGCTGGTCCAACTTTCTCTTTCCAGCCAATGTATTCTTATTTATTTTTTGACAGAATCTCATCACTGCAAGATATTTCATCATCTCTCGGACTTCAGTCATAATCATCACCTGAACTTTATCACTCTCAGGACTTCATCAACACCAGGACTTCATCAACACCAGGACTTCATCAACACCAGGACTTCATCAACACCAGGACTTCATCAACACCAGGACTTCATCAACACCAGGACTTTAGAAGTCAACTTTTACTTGTTCCCTGCAAGGTATGGTTCTGTCACCCATTGTATTCATTTTTACGTAAACAGGTAAGACTGTACTGTATCTAATGGTACTGTGTGATGAAGTTCTTTGATGATACAGCTCTGGAAGATTTTTTAGATTTATAATCTCTATATTGTAGTACATAAAAATGTAGAGATTAATTTTTTTAATAAAGTAGTAAGATAATGGACAGAGTGAAAGTCATGATACAGTAGTGTACAAGTTTGTTATGATCTGTGATTTCTTAGGTACAACCCTGTCAAGTAGTCTCAAAGCGGATTCACTTCCACAGCAGCATCATTACATTATCCCCATCACCATTGATCATCATGCAACATTTTATGTTTAAATAGCTTGCTCATCACCTACACAGATCAGCCTTTGGAGATAATAATGTATTCCTGTTTATGTGATTGCCAGGATCTTGGCCAGAATTTTTTGATCGCAAGGACTTCTTCACTTCTTCACTGCCACAAGGACTTCTTCACTTCTTCACTGCCACAAGGACTTCTTCACTGTCACAAGGACTTCTTCACTGTCACAAGGACTTACTTATCTCGACAACATCTTCATCACCAGGACTTGAAAAGCCAACTGTTACTGCTTCCCTTCAAGGTATGGTTCTGACACCTTTCCTGTTCATTCTTTATACAAAGAACTTTAGTGTACAGGATCTGATACATCACCGGGATAGCCTAGTAGTCAGAACATTGCGCTTGCAATTTGATGACCCAGGTTCAATTCCCGTTCGAGGGGACTTTTCCCTAGGAGTGAACATCAGTGCCAACTCAAGTCCTTCGGATGAGACTATAAACCGAGGCCCTGTGTGTGAATGAACGCAGAAATCTTGCGCACACGTTAAATCCTGTTTCAGTTTTTGTAAGAGTAGGCCATTGTGTGCCAGTTGGAACAGATGACAAGATTGACAAAACTTCACACAGGGACTGGATGTAAACAAAGCACATGAGTGCTTATTCCATTATCCTTGATATGAAATAATAAATAGATAAATAAATGAAAAATAAATACAACCTGTTAATAAAGTATCCTATGACACTGCTCTTAAAGATTAGTGAATTTCACATTCTGATTCTGTATATTCTATAAAAAAAAAGTTGAATTTTTTTAATAAACAGAAATGTACTTTTAATAAAATTGTAAAAATGTGTGGTAGGTAGGCAGGATGCATAAAGTCATGATGCATTAATGTAGTACTGTACAATGTTCTGTGAGTATTTGTTTCTTCTGGTTTGATGCTTTTTTTTTATTATTTTACTTTGAATGGCTTGCTCAAAACACACTGGTTTGGGATGATAACCTATTCCTGTTAGTATTTTCTCCAGATCTTCATCATCACCAGGACATCATCACCAAGACTTCACTTCATCATCACCAGGACATCATCATCACCAGATCTTCATCACCAGGACTTCACTTCATCATCACCAGGACTTCACTTTATCACCAGGTCTTCATCATCACCAGGTCTTCATCATCACCAGGTCTTCATCATCACCAGGTCTTCATCATCACCAGGTCTTCATCATCACCAGGTCTTCACTTCATCATCACCAGGTCTTCACTTCATCATCACCAGGTCTTCATCATCATCACATGGTCTTCATCATCATCACCTGGTCTTCATCATCACCAGGTCTTCATCATCACCAGGTCTTCACTTCATCATCACCGGATCTTCATCATCACCAGGACTTCATCATCATCACAGGAACTTCTTGGTTTTTCATCACCTGGATTTCTTCATCGCCAGAGGTTCATCACCATCAGGACTTCAAAAAGACTCCATCACTGCAAGGACTCCATCATTGAGGTGGTCGGAGGCCCCACAAAAAAAAAAGAAAAAAGATGAAAAAAAGATGGGGGAAAAGGAAAGGTGGTTGGGGGCCCCACAAAAAAGGGGAAAAGAAAAGGTGGTTGGAGGCCCCATAAAAAAAAGAAAGGGGAAAAGAAAAGGTGGTTGGAGGCCCCACAAAAAAAATACAGGGGAAAAGAAAAGGTGGTTGGAGGCCCCATAAAAAAAAAATAAAGGGGAAAAGAAAAGGTGGTTGGAGGCCCCACAAAAAAAATACAGGGGAAAAGAAAAGGTGGTTGGAGGCCCCACAAAAAAAAAAGGAAAAAAAGGAAAGGGGAAAGAAAAGGTGGTTGGGGGCCCCACAAAAAAGAAAAAAAAAGAAAAAAGAAAAAGAAAAAAACAATGTGAAAAAATAGGTTGGAGTATACATCTGACTGTATGTGTGTGGAAGTCACCATAAGATGGTCTTAAGATGGCAGTATAGTTTGTGTTACTGCCTGATAATCTTGAGTATTGATCTGTCCTGGATAAGTAATAATCTATGTATTGATCAATTACTGATAGATTCTGCATCTGTTGGGTCTTCATTGGCACAAGGACTTCTTCATCACAGCAAGTACCTCTTCATTTCAGAAAGGACTTTTTTTGTTGCGGCAAGGACTTCTTTGGTGCAAGGGATTCTTCAGTGCCTCAATCTTATTGCTGCAAGGACTATTTTATGAGTACAAAGACTTCTTTATTGCATGAATGTCTTCATTGCGAGGGCTTCTTATTTGCAAAGATGTTTTCATTACCACAAGAATTGCACCTCTGCAAGGACTTCATCATTGCCAGGACATTTTCTTTGTCAGGACTTCTTCATTGCATGGGATTCTTTATTGCCGTAAGAATCTTATCACTGAAAGGACTTCTTCATCACTGCAAGGACTTCTTCATTGCCAGGACTTCATCACTCCCAGCACTTCTTCATTGCCAGGCCAGGGCCAGGGCTTGTTCATTGCCAGGGCTTGTTCATTGCCAGGAATTTATCACTTCCAGGACTTCTTCATCACTGCAAGGACTCTCTTCTTCATCACTGCAAGGACTCTCTTCTTCATCACTGCAAAGGCTTCTTCATTGCCAGGGCTTCATCACTGTAAGGACTTCTTCATTGCCAGGACTTCTTCATTGCCAGGACTTCTTCATTGCCAGGACTTCTTCATTGCCAGGACTTCTTCATTGTGTGTGTGTGTGTGAGTGAGAGGGATAATTTGTGCACTGGAGTTGTTCTGGATTATCACAGATGTGTTGCCATGACATAATTGTTTGAAGCAACACTCTTGGTTCTGTTGTAAAACCAGCTCCACATTGGCATTATTGATAATACGTGCTTCTTCAAAACAGAATGCTCATGTCTTAACTCACTCCATACTAACGACGGCTATAGCCGTCGTCCATTTCCATCCCCTTGTATACGAACAACGGCTATAGCCCTTCCGACTTTCAAAAACTTCCCTAAGTGACGTAATCACCCAGCGTCACAGACAGAGCCCTCCATTGGTACAGTCTAATTAGCATATTTCAACCTTAGACCAGTGGAGTCACTGGTTAGCATCTATTTGCTGTGCTAAGGGATTTTTCTTAGCATAGGTCCCTCCCTCCTGTTCAAACGAACAACAATGAAAAATTATAAATTACAAATTCGTCAATTGTATTTTACTAATATATTCCAAGTTGTATAATGCATACACACTCAAATAGTCTTTTTTACATTCTACAGGATTTCTCATTGTGATTTATGAGGAAAATGTTTTTTCAATAATGCTGAAAATTTTCCTTTCATGCATTTGCAACTACCCAAAATTTTGTAGTTGTAAAAAATCCATGTTTTTTCACTACAGCAACAAAAAAAATGAACCATAAAAGTAAGGGCTATAAAACTTGGTACAATGCTTATTCCATTTTTAAATAAATGTCTCAAAATTTCAAGTCATGTTATTTATTTTTGGCAATTTTTTAAATAACCTATACAAATGGCCAGTACCCAGAGGAACACATAAATACAAAGGGCCCAGTATGGAGTGAGCTAATAATAGAATATCAGTTTGGATTAATGTTTCGTTGTATGTTTTTTTGTTTTTTTTAAATCCTGTTTAGTAGTAGTAGTAGTACATGACCTTGTTTGATCTTTTTTCTGTTTGCTTTTTTAATGAGTCTTTGTCTATGTGACATGAATTTTGGATGTCATAAAATGAAAATAGATGGGGAAAAGAAAAGGTGGTTGGAGGCCCCACAAAAAGGGGGAAAAGAAAAGGTGGTTGGAGGCCCCACAAAAAAAGAAGGGGGAAAAGAAAAGGTGGTTGGAGGCCCCTAAAAAAAAGAAAGGGGAAAAGAAAAGGTGGTTGGAGGCCCACAAAAAAAGAAAAAAAAAGAAGATAAAAATAAAAGGGGAAAAGAAAAGGTAGTTGGGGGCCCCACAGAAAGAAAAAAGGGGAAAAGAAAAGGTGGTTGGAGGCCCCACAAAAAAAGAGAGAGAAAAAGATGAAAAATATGAAAGGGGAAAAAAAAGATTGTTGGAGGCCCCACACAAAAAAAGGAGGAAAAGGGAAAAATAGGAAGTTAGGGTATATATATATATATATATATATATATATATATGTATATGTATATATGCTGTGGGCAACTCTATGCTGTGGCCTTAGGACTGATAATCCAATGGCAGTTTGACTGGAACACGGAGGTCAAAGCAACATGAATTTTTGGGTATGGTTTTATGTGTGTAAAATTAGTAGCTAACCAGTAGGTACTGTATACTTTTTTTTTAGTTCATATTCATGTCTGTCTACATTGCAAGGATCTATTCATTGCCACAAGGACTTCTTTATTACTACAAGGACTTCTTCATTACTACAAGGACTTCTTCATCAATACAAGGACTTCTTTACCACTACAAGGACTTCATCAGTACATATACAAGAACTTTTTTATTACTACAAGGACTTCTTCATCACCACAAGGACTTCTCCATCACCACAAGGACTTGTTCACCAGCACAAGGACTTCATCAATACAAAGACTTCTTCTTTGTCAAAATGACTTCAATGCAAGTACTTCATCACCACAAGGACTTCATCAATACAAATACTTCATCATCACTGCAAAGACATCTTCATCATCACAAGGATTTCTTTAATCACTACAAGATCTTCTTTATGGTTGCAAGGATGTCTTCATTGTCAGGATTTCAGAAATCATTTTTTATGGGTTTCCCTCAAGGTATGTTTCTGCTACATGTCCTCTTCTCTTTATATATATATATATATATATATATATATATATATATATATATATATATATATATATATATATATATTTTTTTTTTTTTTTTACAATTTTAATTGAACTGGATCTGGTACCACATTGTTGATAAAGTGCATTGATGACACTGCTCTTGGAAGTTAATGAAATTAATGCTGTGTGTATTCTAAATAAGTTGAGTTTTCTACAAATAGAAATGTGCTGAATAGAATTGTAAAAAAATGTTACAAGAAAGGAGACTGTATGAAGTGTAGATGCATTCATATCATATGGTACTATAGTTTGTGATGATTTGGTTCTTCTTGGTGTCATTTCTTTCGTTTCGTTTTAATTGCCTTGTTTATAAGTGGCTCCAATTTTCTCTTTCCAGGTGATGATAAAATTAATAATACATGGAATTTATATAGCGCTTATTCTGTATTCTTGTTTATTTTTTGGACAGAAATTCATCATCGCAAGATATTTCATCACCTCTTGGACTTTTGTCTTCACCAACACCAGAATTTCATCAACACCAGACTTCATCAACACCAGAATTTCATCAACACCAGAATTTCATCAACACCAGAATTTCATCAACACCAGGACTTCATCAACACCAGGACTTCATCAACACCGGAATTTCATCAACACCAGAATTTCATCAACACCAGGACTTCATCAACACCAGGACTTTGTCAACACCAGGACTTCACTTTATCAACACCAGGACTTCATCAACATCAGGACTTCATCAACACCAGCACTTCAGAAGTAGTTAACTTTTACTTGTTTCCTGTAAGTATTCCTTTTTATATACAAACAGTTAAGAGTGTAGTGGATCTGATGGCACTGTGTGATCAAGTTCTCAGATGATACTGCTTTTGGAGATTTTTTAGATTTACATTCTGTATATTGTAATGTTGGGGGGGGGGAGTTGTAAATAAAAATGTAGGGATTAAAATTGTAAAAAAAAAGAAAAAGATGATAAGGTATTGGGAAGAATGTAGGTGATGGGCAAGATAATGGGCAGAAAGAAGGTGATGATACATAACTACTGTACTACAATCTGCTCTAATTTCCTCCTTGATATTTTCTTCCTTTAATTTTAAATGGTTTGCTCATCACCTACACAGATTTGTTGTTGTTTTATTTTTAGATAGCAACCTATTCCTTTATGTGTGATTGCCAGGATCATCACCAGAACTTCTCAGGGACTTGTTCATCACTGCAAGGACTTTGTCTTTGGCAGGATCACTTCACCACAAGGACTTCTTCACTGCCACAAGGACTTCTTCATTACTGCAAGGACTTCATTATCGCAAGATCTTCATCACCATAAGGACTTCTTTGTCGCAAGATCTTCATCACCACAAGGACTTCTTCACTGCCACAAGGACTTCCTCATCACCACAAGGACTTCTTCATCACCACAAGGACTTCTTCACTGCCACAAGGACTTCCTCATCACCACAAGGACTTCTTCATCACCACAAGGACTTCTTCACTGCCACAAGGACTTCCTCATCACCACAAGGACTTCTTCACTGCCACAAGGACTTCCTCATCACCACAAGGACTTCTTCATCACCACAAGGACTTCTTCACCACCACAAGGACTTCTTCATCACTGCAAGGACTTCTACTTCGCAAGGACACCTTCATTGTCAGGACTTCAAAAGTCAGGTTTCACCTGTTCCCTTCAAGGTATGGTTCTGTCACCTCTCTTCTTCATTCTTTGTATAAATAGCGTTGTATGTACTTGATCTGATATCACCCTGTTGATAAAGTGCCTGATAATACAGGTCTTGAAGATTAGGGACATTCATATTTTGTGTATTCCAAAAAAGTTGAGGTTTTTATAGACAGAAACGTACATAATAAAATTGAAAAAATGTGTGATAGGTATGTAGGATACATAAAGTCATGCATTAACATTATACTGTGCTATTATCTTTGAGTGTTTGTTTCTTCTTTCTTGATGTTATTAATCATTATGTTTTGAATGCCTTGTTCGTTACAAACTCCACTGTGTGGGAAAGGAGGGGGAGGGAAAGAGAGAAAAAGGAAATAGCATCAAATCTAGATGAGAGGGAGATTTTTCACAGAGATCTTTTGTCATTGTTATGGTAGTTATGAGGTAAAACGTTTTTGAAATAGCCCCCCCCCCCAAATGTTTTGTTTTGAGATGATAATGTATTTATGTTCTTATTGTCCTTAGGACTTATCACCAGGACTGAAAACTTCACCATTGTCAGGACTTCATCTTAGTTGAGACATCAACATCTGCATTGTCGCCAAGACTTCATCATCTCCAAGACTTCATCATTATGAAAACTTCATCATCGCTGCAACTTTGTCATCGCCAAAACTTCGTCATCATCGAGACTTCATATATCACGCCAAGACTTCATCAACACCAAGACTTCATCATCACCAAGACTTCATCAACACCAAGACTTCATCATCACCAAGACTTCATCAACACCAAGACTTCATCATTACCAAGACTTCATCATCACCAAGACTTCATCAGCACCAAGACTTCATCATCACCAAGACTTCATCAGCACCAAGATTTTTATCATCACCAAGACTTCATCGTCACCAAGATTTTTATCATCACCAAGACTTCATCGTCACCAAGATTTTTATCATCACCAAGACACTAAGACTTCATTAACGCAAAGGCTTTGTCATTGCCAAGTGGCAAGTCTTTGTCAATATCAAAAGTTCATAAACATGAAGACTTCGTCATTACTGAGACTTTGTCATCATCTAAACATCTCCACAGGACTTTAATTGTCGCTAGAATATATATATACTGCTAATGCTACCACCAAGACTTCATCATCACCAAGACTTCATCAAATTTCAAATCTTTATCAATGCCAAGACCTCATCAGTGCCAAGACTTCATCATCATTAAGAGTTTATCAACATCATCATCACCAAAGTATATCCACAGAACTGGAATATACCTCATTGCCATACCAAAGTATATCCACAGAACTGGAATATACCTCATTGCCATGATTTCTGAACTTCATCATCACAAAGGCTTCTACATCAATACTTAATGAGCATTGGAGCTTTAGCCAAGGAATGAAAAAAGAGCGCAAGCACAATGCTCTGACCATAAGAGTGTGTGTGTGTGTGTGTGTGTGTGTGTGTGTGTGTGTGTATGTGTGTGTGTGTGTGTGTGTGTGTGTGTGTGTGAGGGATAGTTTGTGCACTGGAGTTGTTGTGGATTATCACCGAGGTGTTGCCATGACATAATTATTTGAAGCAAGACTCTTGGTTCTGTTGTAAAAATCAGCTCCACATTTGCATTGCTGATTTTTTTTTTAAATTGCCTATTTTAAAATTTTATTTTTGTATTTCCTTTTTCTGCATTACTGATAGTATGTGCTCCTTCAAAACAAAATGCTCATGTCTTAATAGAACTTCAGTTTGGATGGATGTTTCATTGTATGTTTTTTTAAATTTTTTTAAATCCTGTTGTTTAGTAGTACTAGTAGTCGTACATGACTTTGTTTGATCTTTTTTTCTATTTGCTTTTTTTGATGAGTCTGTATGTACATGACATGAATTTTGGATGTCAGAAAATGAAAATAGATGGAAAAAAGGGGAAAAGAAAAGGTGGTTGGGGGCCCCACAAAAAAAGAAAAAAAAAAAGAAAGGGGAAAAGAAAAGGTGGTAGGAGGCCCCACATAAAAGGGGAAAAGAAAAGGTGGTTGGAGGCCCCACAAAAAAAATGAAAAAAAAGGGGAAAAGAAAAGGTGGTTGGAGGCCCCACAAAAAAAAGAAAAGGTGGTTGGAGGCCCCACAAAAAAAATGAAAAAAAAGGGGAAAAGAAAAGGTGGTTGGAGGCCCCACAAAAAAGGGGAAAAGAAAAGGTGGTTGGAGGCCCCATAAAAAAAATGAAAAAAAAGGGGAAAAGAAAAGGTGGTTGGAGGCCCCACAAAAAAGGGGAAAAGAAAAGGTGGTTGGAGGCCCCACAAAAAAGGGGAAAAGAAAAGGTGGTTGGAGGCCCCACAAAAAAAAAGAAAAAAAAAGATGGAAAAAAAGAAAGGGGAAAAGAAAAGGTGGTTGGAGGCCCCACAAAAAAGAAAGGGGAAAAGAGAAGGTGGTTGGAGGCCCCACAAAAAAAAAAGAAAAGGGAAAAGAAAAAAAGAATGTATGAAAAAATAGGTTGGAGTATACGTCTGACTGTATGTGTGTGGAAATCACCATAAGATGGTCTTAAGATGGCAGTATAGTCTATGCTGATGCCTGATAATCTTGAGTATTGATCTGTCCTGGATGAGTAATAATCTGTGTATTGATCTATTACTGATAGATTTTACATCTGCTGGGAGATTAAGGTCTTCATTGGCACAAGGACTTCTTCACCACTGCAAGGACTTTTCATCTCTGCAAGGACTTCTTCACCACTGCAAGGACTTTTCATCTCTGCAAGGACTTCTTCACCACTGCAACAGACTTATATATATATATATTTATAGATATAGATATATATATCTCTCTATATCTCTCTCTATATATCTTTATATCTATCTCTATCTATCTATCTATCTATCTATCTATCTATCTATCTATCTATCTATCTCTCTCTATCTCTCTATCTATCTATCTATCTATCTATCTATCTATCTATCTATCTATCTATCTATCTATCTATCTATCTATATTGGACTTCTTCATCACTGCAAGGACTTTTAATCTCAGCAAGGACAACTTCATCTCTGCAAGGACTTCCTCATCACTGCAAGGACTTTTCATCTCAGCAAGGACTTTTTTGTTGTGGCAAGGACTTCTTAATTGCTGCAAGGACTTCTTCACTGCAAGGACTTCATCTCTGCAAGGACTTCTTTGGTGCAAGGGATACTTCAGTGCCTCAATCTTATTGCTGCAAGGATTACTTCATGAGTACAAGGACTTCTTTATTGCACGAATGTCTTCATTGCGAGGGCTTCTTCATTGCAAAGATGTTTTCATTACCACAAGAATTGCATCGCTGCAAGGACTTCTTCATTGCCAGGACTTCTTCACTGCAAGGACTTCTTCTTTGCCAGGGATTCTTTATTGCCAGGGATTCTTTATTGCTGTAAGAATCTTATCGCTGAAAGGACAACTTCATCACTGCAAGGACGTCTTCTTCACCACTGCCAGGACTTCAACATTGCCAGCACTTCATCATTGCCAGGACTTCTTGATTGCCAGCACTTCTTGATTGCCAGCACTTCTTCATTACCAGCACTTCTTCATTGCTTGGACTTCTTTATTGCCAGCACTTCTTCATTACCAGCACTTCATCATTGCATAGACTTCTTCATTGCCAGCACTTCTTCATTGCCAGCACTTCTTCATTACCAGCACTTCTTCATTGCTTGGACTTCTTTATTGCCAGGACTTCTTCACTACATGGGCTTCTTGCTGTAAGAATCTTATTGCTGAAAGGACTACTTCATCACTGCAAAGACTTTTTCATCACCAGGACTTCCAATGTCAACATTCAGACTACTTCATCACTGCAAGGATGTCTTCATTGCCAGAACTTCAGAAATCATCTTTTACTGGTTCCCTTCAAGGTATGGTTCCGTCACCTGTCCTCTTCATTCTTTTTTTTTTTTTTTTTTTTTTTTAACAACTGAAATTGGACTGGATTTGGTGACACGATGTTCATAAAGTACATTGATGACACTACTCTTGGAAGTTAATGAAATTGATGCTGTGTGTATATTCTAAATAAGTTGAGTTTTCTATAAATAGAAATGTACTGAATAGAATTGTAAAAAAAAAAAAAAAAGTCACAAGGAAGAAGACTGCATGAAGTCATGATGCATTCATGTTAAACTGTATTGTAGTCTGTGATGATTTGGTTCTTCTTGATATCATTTCATTCATTTTGTTTTAATTGCTTTGCTTATAATCTGGTACAATTTCTTCTTTTTAGCTAGTATTCTTTTTTTTTTGACAGAATTTCATCATTGCAAGATATTCCATCATCTCTCAGACTTCAGTCATTACCATCGCCTGAACTGTACCACTCTCAGGACTTCATCAACACCAGGACTTCATCAACACCAGCACTCCATCAACACCAGCACTTCATCAACACCAGGACATCATCAACACCAGGACTTCATCAACACCAGGACTTCAACAACACCAGCAGTTCATCAACACCAGGACTTCATCAACACCAGGACTTCATCAACACCAGCACTTCAGTAGTCAACTTTTACTTGTTCCTTGCAAGGCATGGCTCTGTCACTCATCGCATTTTTTTTTTTTTTTTACGTAAACAGGTAAGACTTTACTGTATATGATAGCGCTGTGTGATAAATTTCTTTGATGATACAGCTCTTGGAGATTTATTAGATTTATATTTTGTATATTGTAGTAAATAAAAATGTAGACATTAAAATTGTAAAAAAAAAAAATGTAGCAAGATAATAGACAGAGTGAAGGTCATGATACATTAGTGTAGTACTACTATCATCTTGGATTTCTTTTTAGATTTTTTCTTGCTTCATTTATGTTTAAATGGCTTGCTCATCACCTGCACAGATTGGCCTTTGGAGATAATAATGTCTTCCTGTTTGTGTGATTGCCGGGATCTTTGCCAGAATTTTTGGATCGCAAGGACTTCTTCACTTCTTCATCGCCACAACATCTTCATCACCAGGACATGAAAAGCCAACTGTTATTGCTTCCCTTCAAGGTATGGTTCTGTCACCTTTCCTGTTCATTCTTTACACAAAGAACTTTAGTGTACAGGATCTGATACTGCCCTGTTAATTAAGTATTCTATGACACTGCTCTGAAAGATAAGTGGTACTCACATTCTATATATCCTATAGAAGTTTGAGTGTGCTATGTTCTGTGAGTATTTGTGTCTTCTTTCTTGATGCTATTTTATTATTTTTCATTTGAATGCATTGCTCAAAACACACTGGTTTGGGATTATAACCTATTCCTGTTAGTATTTTGTCCAGGACTTCATCATCACCAGGACTTCATCATCACCAGGACTTCATTATCACCAGGTCTTCATCATCACCAGGTCTTCACTTCATCATCACCAGATTTTCATCATCACCAGGTCTTCATCATCACCAGGTCTTCATCATCACCAGGACTTCATCATCACCAGGTCTTCATCATCACCAGGTCTTCATCATCACCTGGTCTTCACTTCATCATCACCTGGTCTTCACTTCATCATCACCAGGTCTTCACTTCATCATCACCAGGACTTCACTTTATCATCACCTGGTCTTCACTTCATCATCACCTGGTCTTCACTTCATCATCACCAAGTCTTCATCATCACCAGGTCTTCATCATCACCTGGTCTTCATCATCACCAGGACTTCACTTTATCATCACCTGGTCTTCACTTCATCATCTCCAGGTCTTCACTTCATCATCACCAGATCTTCATCATCACCAGGACTTCATCACCAGGTCTTCACTTCATAATCACCAGATCTTCACTTCATCATCACCAGGACTTCATCATCACCAGGACTTCACTTCATCATCACCAGGACTTCATCATCACCAGGTCTTCATCATCACCAGGACTTCATCATCACCAGGACTTCATCATCACCAGGTCTTCACTTCATCATCACCAGGACTTCATTATCACCAGGACTTCATCATCATCACCAGGGACTTCTTGGTTCTTCATCACCTGGATTTCTTCATCGCCAGAGGTTCATCACCATCAGGACTTCAAAAAGACTCCATCACTGCAAGGACTCCATCATTGAGGTGGTTGGAGGCCCCACAAAAAAAGGAAAAAAAAAAGATGAAAAAAAAGAAGGGGGAAAAGAAAAGGTGGTTGGGGGCCCCACAAAAAAGAAGAAAAAAAAAAGTTGAAAAAAAGAAGGGGGAAAAGAAAAGGTGGCTGGGGGCCCCACAAAAAAAGGAAAAAAAAAAGATGAAAAAAAAGAAGGGGGAAAAGAAAAGGTGGCTGGGGGCCCCACAAAAAAGAGGGGAAAAGAAAAGGTGGTTGGAGGCCCCATAAAAAAAAAAAGGGGAAAAGAAAAGGTGGTTGGAGGCCCCATAAAAAAAAAGGGGAAAAGAAAAGGTGGTTGGAGGCCCCATAAAAAAGACAAAAAAAGAAAAAAAAAAGAAAGGGGAAAAGAAAAGGTGGTTGGAGGCCCCATAAAAAAAAGAAAGGGGAAAAGAAAAGATGGTTGGAGGCCCACAAAAAAAGAGGGGAAAAGAAAAGGTGGTTGGAGGCCCCACAAAAAAGAAAAAAAAAGAAAAAAAAAGAAAGGGGAAAAGAAAAGGTGGTTGGGGGCCCCACAAAAAAAAAGAAAAAAAAAAGAAAAAAAGAATGTGAAAAAATAGGTTGGAGTATACATCTGACTGTATGTGTGTGGAAGTCACCATAAGATGGTCTTAAGATGGCAGTATGGTTTGTGTTACTGCCTGATAATCTTGAGTATTGATCTGTCCTGGATAAGTAATAATCTATGTATTGATCAGTTACTGATAGATTCTGGATCTGTTGGGTCTTCATTGGCGCAAGGACTTCTTCATCACTGCAAGGACCTCTTCATTTCAGCAAGGACTTTTTTGTTGCGGCAAGGACTTCTTTGGTGCAAGGGATTCTTCAGTGCCTCAATCTTAATGCTGCAAGGACTACTTCATCAGAGCAAGGACTTCTTTATTGCAAGAATGTCTTCATTGCGAGGGCTTTTTCATTGCAAAGATGTTTTCATTACCACAAGAATCACATCACTGCAAGGACTTCTTCATTGCCAGGACATCTTCTTTGTCAGGGATTTTTAGTGCTGAAAGGACGTCTTCACTGCAAGGGCTTTTTCATTGCCAGGACTTCTTCACTGCCACACGGTCTTCTTCATCACCACAAGGACTTCTTCACTGCCACACGGTCTTCTCCATCACCACAAGTACTTCTTCATCGCCACAAGGACTTCTTCATCGCCACAAGGACTTCTTCATCGCCACAAGGACTTCTTCATCACCACAAGGACTTCTTCATCATCACAAGGACTTCTTCATCACCACAAGGACTTCTTCATCACCACAAGGACTTCTTCATCACTACAAGGACTTCTTCATCACCACAAGGACTTCTTCATCACCACAAGGACTTCTTCATCACCACAAGGACTTCTTCATCAATACAAGGAATTCATCATTTCCACAAGGTCTTTATCACTACAAGGACTTCTTCATCACTATAAGGACTTTGTCATCACTATAAGGACTTCTTCATCACTTCAAGATCTTCTTCATCACTGCAAAGATGCCTTCATTGCCAGGACTTCAGAAATCATCTTTTACTAGTTCCTTCAAGGTGTAGTTCTGTTGCCTGTCCTCTTCATTTTTTTGTTTTTTGTTTTTTTAACAATTTTAAATGAACTGGATATGGTAAGACACTGTTGATAAAGTACATTGGTGACACTGCTCTTGGAAGTTGATAAAATTGATGCTGTGTGTATTCTAAATGAGTTTTCAATAAATAGAAATGTACTGAATAGAATTCTGTCAATGTGACACAAGAAAGGAGACTGGATGAAGTCAGGATGCATTAATGTTATAATGGTCTGTGATTTGGTTTTTCTTGGTGTTATTGATTTCATTCTTTTAATTTCCTTGTTTATAAGCTGGTCCAACTTTCTCTTTCCAGCCAATGTATTCTTATTTTTTTCTTTGACAGAATCTCATCACTGCAAGATATTTCATCATCTCTCGGATTTCAGTTATAATCATCACCTGAACTTTATCACTCTCAGGACTTCATCAACACCAGGACTTCATCAACACCAGGACTTCATCAACACCAGGACTTCATCAACACCAGGACTTCATCAACACCAGGACTTCATCAACACCAGGACTTCAGAAGTCAACTTTTACTTGTTCCCTGCAAGGTATGGTTCTGTCTCCCATTGTATTCATTTTTACGTAAACAGGTAAGACTGTACTGTATCTGATAGCACTGTGTGATGAAGGTCTTTGATGATACAGCTCTGGAAGATTTTTTAGATTTATATTCTCTATATTGTAGTACATAAAAATGTAGAGCTTAAATTTTTTTTAAAAGTAGCAAGATAATGGACAGAGTGAAAGTCATGATACAGTAGTGTACAACTTTGTTATGATCTGTGATTTCTTAGGTACAACCCAGTCAAGTAGTCTCAAAGCGGATGCACTTCCACAGCAGCATCATTACATTATCCCCATCACCATTGATCATCATGCGACAATTTATGTTTAAATAGCTTGCTCATCACCTACACAGATCGGCCTTTGGAGATAATAATATATTCCTGTTTATGTGATTGCCAGGATCTTCGCCAGAATTTTTTGATCGCAAGGACTTCTTCACTTCTTCACTGCCACAAGGACTTCTTCACTTCTTCACTGCCACAAGGACTTCTTCACTGTCACAAGGACTTGCTTATCTCGACAACATCTTCATCATCAGGACTTGAAAAGCCAACTGTCACTGCTTCCCTTCAAGGTATGGTTCTGACACCTTTCCTGTTCATTCTTTATACAAAGAACTTTAGTGTACAGGATCTGATACATCACCGGGATAGCCTAGTAGTCAGAACATTGCGCTTGCAATTTGACGACCCAGGTTCAATTCCCGTTCGAGGGGATTTTACCCTAGGAGTGAACATCAGTGCCAAGTCAAGTCCTTCGGATGAGACTATAAACCGAGGCCCTGTGTGTGAATGAACGCAGAAATCTTGCGCACACGTTAAATTCTGTTTCAGTTATTGTAAGAGTAGGCCATTGTGTGCCAGTTGGAACAGATGACAAGATTAACAAAACTTCACACAGGGACTGGATATAAACAAAGCACATGAGTGCTTATTCCATTATCCTTGATATGAAATAATAAATAGATAAATAAATGAAAAATAAATACAACCTGTTAATAAAGTATCCTATGACACTGCTCTTAAAGATTAGTGAAATTCACATTCTGATTCTGTATATTCTATAAAAAAAAAAGTTGAATTTTTTTAATAAACAGAAATGTACTTTTAATAAAATTGTAAAAATGTGTGGTAGGTATGCAGGATGCATAAAGTCATGATGCATTAATGTAGTACTGTACAATGTTCTGTGAGTATTTGTTTCTTCTGGTTTGATGCTTTTTTTATTATTTTACTTTGAATGCCTTGCTCAAAACACACTGGTTTGGGATGATAACCTATTCCTGTTAGTATTTTCTCCAGGTCTTCATCATCACCAGGACTTCATCATCACCTGGTCTTCATCATCACCAGGTATTCATCATCACCAGGTATTCATCATCACCTGGTCTTCATCATCACCTGGTCTTCATCATCACCAGGTATTCATCATCACCAGGTATTCACCATCACCTGGTCTTCACCATCACCAGATATTCATCATCACCAGGTATTCATCATCACCAGGTATTCATCATCACCAGATCTTCATCATCACCAGGTATTCACTTCATCATCACCAGATCTTCATCATCACCAGGACTTCATCATCACCAGGTCTTCATCATCACCGAATCTTCATCATCACCTGGTCTTCTTCATCATCACAGGGACTTCTTGGTTCGTCATCACCTGGATTTTTTCATCACCAGGAGTTCATTACCATCAGGACTTCAAAAGGACTTCGCTGCAAGGACTCCTCCATCACTGCAAGGACTCCTCCATCACCACAGGGACTTCTCCATCACCACAGGGACCTCTCCATCACCACAGGGACTTCTCCATCACCGCAAGGACTTTTCCATCACCACAGGGACTTTTCCATCACCACCGGGACTTCTCCATCACCACAGGGACTTCTCCATCACCACAGGGACTTCTCCATCACCACAGGGACTTTTCCATCACCACAGGGACTTTTCCATCACCACAGGGACTTTTCCATCACCACAGGGACTTTTCCATCACCACAGGGACTTCTCCATCACCACAGGGACTTCTCCATCACTGCAAGGACTTTTCCATCACCACAGGGACTTCTCCATCACTGCAAGGACTTTTCCATCACCACAGGGACTCCTCCATCACTGCAAGGACTTCTCCATCACCACAGGGACTTTTCCATCACCACAGGGACTTCTCCATCACTGCAAGGACTTTTCCATCACCACAGGGACTTCTCCATCACTGCAAGGACTTTTCCATCACCACAGGGACTTCTCCATCACCACAGGGACTTCTCCATCACCACAAGGACTTTTCCATCACCACAGGGACTTCTCCATCACCACAGGGACTTTTCCATCACCACAGGGACTTCTCCATCACTGCAAGGACTTTTCCATCACCACAGGGACTTCTCCATCACTGCAAGGTCTTCTTTATTGCTGCACGGTCACTGTCATTGCCAGAACTTAAAAAAAGTCATTCACTGGTTCCCTGCAAGGTATAGTTCTGTCACCTATAAATCTTTGTATTATTGAGGAAAAAGTAGTGAGGAAAGACAAGTACAGGTATAAATCTTTGTACAGATGATTATTACTGTACAGGATTTTTTCTCTCTTTTCTTTTATACTGTATGTAAAGCTCCAAGGTTCACCAGTGTTGAGATTATGCGTATGCAGCTGTTTGCTCACCACTAAGGTAGCTGCTTTCATGCCTCAAGGATGGCGTATAAACACACCAGTGTGCGTGCATTTTCAAAAATTTGTTATTCGTTTCAACCGGCAAGCAATGGCCTACTCTTCCAAAAGGTGGAACAAGCTTACATATGTGTGCAAATTGTTATGTGTGTGTACATACAAGGGACTTGAGCTTATAGTCTAGTCTGAAAAAAATTCTGGGGGGGGGGGGGGGGGGGTGGAGCCGGTACATGTGTTAACTCCTGGGGAAAAAGTTTGTTGACAGGGCATCTTGGTTGTGGCTCCAACCTGCATTGTCAGATTGTAAGCTCAACATTCTAACCACTAGAATTACCCCCATATATAAATAAATCTTTTTCATACCTCAGCAAGAACTCTAATGTTGGACATGCTACTGTTTTGCCCACCATTAATTTTTCCACATTCTGACAACATCTGTGTACATGCATTAAAACAAATTTTGTCATCCATTTCTAACAACACACAAATGGACTATGTTTCTGTAAAGCAAGATATTCTGCATGTTTTTGCATATGGGGCCTTGGTTTACAGTCTCATCTGAAGGACTTTGGAGGGAGAGGAGTCAGCACTAACTCAAGTTGAGGGTAAAATCCCCTGAAGCGGGCGTCTCCATGGTGGCTCAATCCCAGACTATCAGATCAGGAGTGCAAAGGCTGTCCCACCCCATGGTATTATGCATATACATTTTTATCTGTAAACATTTTTTATATAAAAATAGAGTGGGTATTTTCTGCATAGAAGTCGTGATAGATTAATGCTGTATTGCACCATTTTTTGTGGTGATTTCTAAAATATTTTTTTAAAGTTATTCTTTGTTTTAGGATAAATGCACATATTTTCTTTCCTGTTATGAGATAAAATATTTATGATTTTTGTCATCTTCAGGACTTG
This sequence comes from Stramonita haemastoma, assembly GCA_030674155.1. Taxonomy (NCBI): domain Eukaryota; kingdom Metazoa; phylum Mollusca; class Gastropoda; order Neogastropoda; family Muricidae; genus Stramonita; species Stramonita haemastoma. Next base: position 22,449,954 of record CM060342.1, on the reverse strand, counting down.
CCACCTGGACTTCAAAACTTTACCATCGCCAAGACGTCATCTTTGCCAAGTCTTCAATATCTGCATCGTCGCCAGGACTTCATCAACACCAGGACTTCATCAACACCAGGACTTCATCAACACCAGGACTTCATCATCACCAGGACTTCATCATCACCAAGACATCATTGACACTGAGACTCTTGAGAGCGAAGACTTCATCACTGAGACTTACGCCAAGATTTTATCAGTGCCAAGACCTCAACACAAAGACTTAATCATCGCCGAGACTTTTACAAAGTCAAGACGTCATCATCACTTAGATTTTATCTCAACACCAAGACTTCATCATCCCTAAGATTTCATCAAAGCCAGGACTTCATCTACACCAGACTTCATCTTCTCCAAGACTTTTTCAACACAAAGATTTCTTCAACTTCAACACAAGAGACTTTTTCAACATACACACTTTTTCAACACAAGAGACTTCACCAACGCCAAGACTTCATCATCGCTGGGACTTTGTCATCGCTGGGACTTTTTGACGCAAAGATTTCATCGTTATTAAGAGGTTGACAACGCCAACACCTTATTATCGTTTAGACTTAATTATCACCATCTGTTTGATTTTTAACTGTCGTGGGTTCTTTTGATGTACACAAGTCGGTGTACACAAGGGTCTGACTTGTTGGAGAAGACATTCATTTTAAATTTTCCACTCAAACTGGGAAATAAGGGCAAGGCTGGGAATCAAACCCAGAACCTCACAGTTTACTTGTTAGACAGGTGAACATCTAAACCATCCTGCTACCTTCCTTATGAAAATATTTAAGCCCTGAAGCCTTTTTAGTTGTTTGGGTTTAAATTTGAGTCAAAATTTAAAAGTTGTAGAAATTCCGTCTGCTTTTGGTGGGGTTAGTAATTTGTGTGAAAAACAAACAAACCCAGTTGTGTCCACATACCATTGTGTCCACATTCATGCTGACATTCAGACTGACAAGCCCAGTTCCAGCTACTAATCCTAACCATAACCTGAGCTAACTGTTTACACTTACCCTGACCCTTACCCTGCATGTGAACACACTGACAGATGGATGCAATGGTACATGGACACAGTGGTCACTTTTCTGTCCTGAAACCAAGAAAGTGGTTTGGGGAGGGGTGAAAATTGAGAAAATTGGATATTTACAAAAAAGGAATTGGATGTTTATTCAGGTTCATGGCAAAGAAGACTTTATTTAAAAAAAAAAAAGAAAGCAAAGAAATTCTTTTATTTCAAGGATAATATTGAACAAGCATTTGTGTGTTTTTATTTCAGCTAGTCCCTGTGTGCCTGCAATTTTGTCAATTTAGTCATCCGTTCCCACCAGCACACAATTACCTACTCTTCCAAAAGGTGGAACAGGTTTTAACATGTCCACAAGATATTTAGTGTGTGGTCACAGATGGGACCTTGGTTTTGTCTCATCCAAAGGATTTGTGTCTATTTGGGGGATGGGGGAAGTAAGTTTTTTGTTTGTTTAAAGTAGAGAGACAGAGGGAATTTTATATAAAAAAATTGATGTTCAGATAAAATAGATGTGGATAGATATTTGCATCGATTAAGCATGGGGAGACAGCCAGAGGAATGACCAAGCATGTGTGCAATGATTAGAGAAGGGGAAAGTTGAGGGAAAGGGCTGCTCAGGGAAACGTAGGTTATGCATATTCAGGTCAGTGGGAATGTGGCAAACAAGGTGTGTGTGTGTGTGTGTGTGTGTGTGTGTGTGTGTGTGTGTGTGTGTGTGTGTGTGTGTGTACATACATAGGGAATAGGTTGTGGTGCAAGAAAATCTGTGCATGTTATTAGGGATTATCATAGATTAGTAGCCCTGACATATTGGGAGCAACACTCTTGGTTCTGTTGTAAAACCAGCACCACAGCTGCATTAGTAATGTTCATGCATCTTCAAGACAGACTGCTCCTGTCTTAATGATGGTACTTCAGTTTGTGTACGTTCATACTTGTGTTATCTGTTGTTTGGTACATCACTTTGTTTGATGGGTTTGAGTTTTGGTTTTTGAATGAGTGTTAAAAGTATTTGACATGAATATTGTACCTCAGGAAATCGGAATGTGGAGAAAAGGGGTGGTTGGAAGCCCCACAAAAAAAGAAAGGGGAAAAGAAAAGGTGGTTGGGGGCCCCACAAAAAAAAGAAAAAAAAGAAAAGGGGAAAAGAAAAGGTGGTTGGAGGCCCCACAAAATAAGAAAGGGGAAAAGAAAAGGTGGTTGGGGGCCCCACAAAAACAAACAGAAAAAAGAAAAGGAAAAAAAAGAAAGAAAAAAAGATGGGAAAAAATAGAAAGTTGGAGGCTCACAAAAAAGTCTGACTCTGTGTGTGTTTCTGTCACCATTATACACTTTGTATCCATTTTGAAATTCATATTTCAACTCATGAAATCTTTCCAATTGTCCACTGAAAAAAAATCATGAACTTATGGCAGTATAGTTTGTGTTTTGTGACTAATAATCTGTGTATTGATGTAGCATTTAACAGATTATATATTTTCTGGGAAATCTAACTCTGTATTGCTGCAAAGATTTGTTTGTCTCTGCAAGGAATTGTTCACTGCTGGAAGGACTTTTTCATCACTGCTGGAAGGACTTTTTCATCACTGCAAGGACTTCTTCATCACTGCAAGGACTTCTTCATCACTGCAAGGACTTCTTCATCACTGCAAGGACTTCTTCATCACTGCAAGGACTTCTTCATCACTGCAAGGACTTCTTCATCACTGTGGGAGCTTTTTCATTGCAACTAGGACCTTTTCTTCACTGCACGGGCTTCCTTCACTCAGGCATTCAAGAAACTGAAGAAGGTCTGGAGCCCTGCAACCCTCAGCACTAGGACAAGACTCGATGTATACCGTTCAAACGTCCGCTCAACTCTTCTATATGGTGCAGAAACGTGGAGAGTGAACAAGAAGTTGGAGTGCAGGTTGAGAGGCTTTGAGTGGAGGTGCCTGAGGAGGAATCTTAAGATTAGGTGGGAGCAGAGAGCGACAAATGAGGAAATCTGGAGGAGGACACGCTTCAACAACATTGTGCTGCAGGTGAGGCAACGGCACTGGACCTGGCTTGGCCATGTCTTGCGCATGAAGAAAGGCAGACATCCTCTTGAGGCCTTGTCCTGGGCACCTCCTGGGAAGCGAAACAGAGGCCAACGGGACTTGGAGAAGGACTGTGGAGGAGGAAATGAAGATAATGGGAAAGTCAAAGACCTGGAATGAATTGCGGTGGCTCGCCCAAGATAGGACTGCCTGGAGGTCCCTTGTCTGTGCCTTATGCCCCCCTCAGCGGGGCCATGAGGATTGAGTGAGTGAGTAAGGGCTTCCTTCACAATGCAAAGATCTATTAATTGCCGCAAGGACTACTTCATCACTCCAAAGACTTCTTCATCACCACCAAAGATATCTTCATCATTGCAGCATAATTACAAGAACTTCTCCATCGAACCGATTTGATCAACCAGCACTTCAGTCTTCATCATCACCAGCACTTCAGTCTTCATCATCACCAGCACTTCAGTCTTCATCATCACCAGCACTTCAGTCTTCATCATCACCAGAACATCAGTTTTCGTCATCACCAGGACTCGACATCATATTTTCAGTCTTCATCATTGCCCAAACTGCATAATCACCATTACAACCTCATCTCTAGAACTGCAGTCTTCTTCATCATCAGAATTGTACAAGACAACTTTAACTTGTTCCCTGCAAGGTATGGTTGTCATCTATTGTCTTTGCTTTCTGCGACCCCCCCCTCCCCCCGTCCTTTCCCAAGTATGGATGCCAGAATCTGTCATTGTAGATAGCATCTTCATTTTCTGAAAATTCTGTGGTAGGAATTCATTCCTTCTATTTCTTCTCTTGTTTCTGCCTTGTTCCTTTTCTTACTGTCACCTATTCATTTACTTTCTGCTTTCTTGGTCCATTCTCCTACCTTTTCTCCAGAAAGACTTAAAAAGATAACAATACTGTTCCATGCTTAAGTCGGGTGTGCTGGGTTTGACTTTATCATAACAATACTGTTCCATGCTGAAGTCGGGTGTTCTGGGTTTGACTTTATCAGGTACTTAAAGACAGCACAACACATATTTAACTCATATGACAGAAAACAATAGTTGATGAGCATTCAAAGAAATCTTTTAAAAATATTTTACATAATTTAGATGATACTGTATTTGATAGCACCATGTTGATAATGTTTTTTAATTAAAAAAACAAATTATTTAATTTTTTTTCCATGTTGATACAATTCTGTGATGATACTGCTGTTGATGTGTGACATTGACACTGTGTGTATTGTAAGGCAGTTGAAGAGATTTCTATGCTGATGAAAATGATAGACATGTGTAGCAAGAGAGAGGTCAGCCTGAAGTCATGATGCATTAATGTTGTTCTGTACTATGGTCTGTGATGATTTGTTTCTTCTTGATGTTGTTTTATTGATTTCTTTTTAATTGCTTTGTTTAAAAGCTGGTCCAATTTTCTCTTTTCACATAATAATGCATTCTTATTTGGGTCGGGTTTTTTTGACAGAATCTCATCATTGCAAGGGATTTCATCACCTCTCAGACTTCAATCATCATCATCACCTGAACTTTGTCACTAGCGACACCAGGACTTCATCAACACCAGGACTTCATCAACACCAGGACTTCATCAACACCAGGACTTCATCAACACCAGGACTTCATCACCACCAGGACTTCATCAACACCAGGACTTAAGAAATCAACTTTTACTTGTTCCATGCAAGGCATGGTTCTGTCACCCATTGTATTCGTTTTTACGTAAACAGGTAAGACTGTACTGTATCTGATAGCACTGTGTGATGAAGTTCTTTGATGATACAGCTCTGGAAGATTTATTAGATTTATATTCTCTATATTGTAGCACATAAAAATGTAGAGATTAAAATTGTAAAAAAAGTATGTAGCAAGATAATGGACAGAGTGAAAGTCATGATACATTAGTGTACAACTTTACCATGATCTGTGATCATTTCTTTCTGGATATTGTCTTGCTTCATTTATGTTTAAATGGCTTGCTCATCACCTACACATATTGGCCTTCGGAGATAATGATGTCTTCTTGTTTGTGTGATTGCCAGGATCTTCACCAGAATTTTTGGATCGCAAGGACTTCTTTATCACTGCAAGGACTTCTTCATCACCACAAGGACTTCTTCACTTCTTCATCACCACAAGGACTTCTTTATCCCAACAACACCTTCATCACCAGACCGTCAAAAGCCAACTGTTACTGCTTCCCTTTAAGGTATGGTTCTGTCACCTTTCCTGTTCATTCTTTATACAGAGAACTTTAAAGTACAGGATCTGATACCACCTGTTGATTAAATACCATGAGGACACTGCTTTTGAACATTTTTTAATATTTGACGCTATGAATACTCTTAAAAAAAAAGAAAGAAAGTTGACAAGATTTCTGTAAGTAGAAATGTGAAGAAGAAAATTGTAAAACTGTGTGGCCAGAAAGTAAGACTGCATGAAGTTGGAATACATTTATGTTATGCTGTACAAGGTTTGTGATGAGTTGTTTATTGATGTAATTTTAATCATATCTGTTCGATTGCCTTGCTGGTAAACTGCTCCAGTTTTCTCTTTTGAGAGAATAATGTATTCTTGTTTGTTTTTTTGTCTTCATCATCGTCTGGACTTCAACAAGTTCAGAAGTTCAGTCACCATAATCACCAGGGCTTCAGTCTTCATCATCATCTGGACTTCAACAAGTTCAGAAGTTCAGTCACCATAATCACCAGGACTTCAGTCTTCATCATCATCTGGACTTCAACAAGTTCAGAAGTTCAGTCACCATAATCACCAGGACTTCAGTCTTCATCATCGTCTGGATTTCAACAAGTTCAGAAGGTCAGTCACCATAATCACCAGGACTTCAGTCTTCATCATCATCTGGACTTCAAGTTCAGTCACCATAATCACCAGGACTTCAGTCTTCATCATCGTCTGAACCTCAACAAGTCCAGAAGGTCAGTCACCATAATCACCAGGACTTCAGTCTTCATCATCATCTGGATATCAAGTCCAGAAGTTCAGTCGCCATAATCACCAGGACTTCAGTCTTCATCATCATCTGCAGTTCAAGTCCAGAAGTTCAGTCACCATAATCACCAGGACTTCAGTCTTCATCGTCGTCGGGAGTTCCAAGTCCAGAAGTTCAGTCGCCATAATCACCAGGACTTCAGTCTTCATCATCGTCTTGACTTCAAGTTCAGTCACCATAATCACCAGGACTTCAGTCTTCATCATCGTCTTGACTTCAAGTTCAGTCACCATAATCACCAGGACTTCAGTCTTCATCATCGTCTGAACTTCAACAAGTCCAGAAGTTCAGTCACCATAATCACCAGGGCTTCAGTCTTCATCATCGTCTGGACTTTTCAGCACCGTCAGGATTAAAAGTCAACGTTTACTTGTTCCCTGCAAGGTACGGTTCTTTCACCTATGTCTTCATTCTTTATATAATGATTTTAGTTGTACCTGACCACATAAACATGAAGGGAATAAAGGCACCGGAAGGTCTGACCTGGGAGATTGTAAAAAACGAAGAAAACCAAACCCACCCTTAATTCACCAGGTGCCATCTCTGATTATATTCAAACCCAGGATTTCATGGGCTCTTGAGATTGAAGTCAGATGGTCTTAACCGCTTTCGTATATAGAGTTCTCTGAGATCACTGCTCTTGGAGACGTGTATTCTGTATATTTTAAACCGGTTGTGGGGATTCTTTTGTGATGGTTTTTTTCCCTTGATATTTAAAAAAAGTGTTTATTTTTAAAAGGCTGCCTTCACAGAGATGTGTCTTTTGAGATAATGGTACATTCTTATTTATGTCTTTCCCAGGTTTGATCTCCACCAGAATTTCTTGATGGCAAGGACTTCATCACTGCAAGGATACCTTCTTTGCCAGAACTTCGAAAGTCAAGTTTTACAGCTTCTCTTCAAGGTATAGCTCTGTCTCTTATCCTTTTTATTTATTTATTCTTTTATATTAGGATAATGGAATAAGCACTCATGTGCTTTTTTTACATCCAGTCCCTGTGTGTATGCAGTTTTGTAAATCTTGTCATCTGTTCCCACCGGCACACAATGGCCTACTCTTACAAAAAGCGGACCAGGATTTAACATGTGCGCAAGATTTTCTGCGTGCGTTTGAGGCCTCGGTTTATAGTCTCATCCGAAGGACTTTTGGGGAGAGTGGAGTCAGCACTGATGTTAACTCCAGAGGGGAAATCTCCTCGAACAAGGATCGAACCCGGGTCATCAAATTGTGTTTCATTCTTTGTGTAAATAGTGTATATATAATATATAAATATAAATTATATAATTGTACTCATTTACTGGTTTTCCACAAGGTACAGTTCTGTCACCCTTCCTCTTGATTCTAAAAGAAAACTAATGATCATTATTGTACAGGATTTTTTCTTTCCTTTTTTTTTTGTACTTTGGCTAGAGCTCCAAGGTTCACCAGTGGTGAGATTTTTCGTACACAACTGTTTGCTCACCACTAAGGTAGCTGCATTCAGGCCTCAGGGATGATATATAAACACACATGTGACCACATATTTTTCAAAAATTTGTTATTCATTCCTACCAGCATGCAATGGCCTACTCCTCCAAAAGGTGGACAGGCTTGAATATGTGTGCAAGGTGTTACGTGTGCATTCATACCCAGGTCTTCAGCTTATAGTCTAGTCTGAAAGAATTTAGGGGGAGTGGAGTCAGTACTTGTGTTAACTCCAGGGGAAAATTTTTGTTGATTGGGCGTCTTGGTTGTGGCTCCAACCCACACTATCAGATTGTGAGCGCAATGTTGTAACCACTATACTTTCCATATATTTATATATCCTTTCCATTCCTTGGGAAGAATGCTGATGTTGCTTATGCCACCGTTTTATCCACCATTAATTTTTCCGCATCCTGACTTTGTGGATGGTGGTTAAACATGACACCTGTTGTCATCCGTTCTTAACAACACAAAATGGATTACGTTTCTGAAAAGCAACACATGGGGCCTTGGTTTATAGACTCGTCCGAAGGACTTCTGAGGGAGAGGAGTCAGTATTGATGTTAACTTCAGGGTAAAGTCCCCTAAAACAGGCGTCTCCATGGTGGCTCAATCCCAGACCATTGGATTACAAGTGCAAAGCTCTAACCACTAGGCTGTCCCACCCTACAGTATTGTGCATATACATTTTTATCTGTAAATTTTTTTTTCACAAAAAATAAAGTTGGTGTTTTTTGCATAGAAGTTGGGATACAATAATGCTGTAGTGCATCATTTTCTGTGGTGATTTAAGAAATATTTTTAAAGTATTGTTAATTGTTTCCTTTAGGATTAATGCACATGTTTTTATTTTTGTTATGAGATTACTTATTCATGATTTTTATCATCCTCAGGACTTGCCACCAGGATTTCAAAACTTTGCCATTGCCAAGACATCATCTTTGCCAAGTCCTCAAAACCTGTATCATCACCAGGACTTCATCAATGCCAAGACTTTGACACAAAGAATTCAACATAAAGAAATCATAATCAGACTTCTTCAACACCAAGACTTCATCATCACTAAGACTTTTTTAACTCCTAGACTTCATCTTCTCAAAGACTTAATCAACACCAAGACGTCATCAACGCTAAAACTTCATCATCACAGGAATTTTTCAATGTGAAGATTTTGTTATTTAGAGTTCAAGATTGCTAAGACTTCATCATCACAGGAATTTTTCAATGTGAAGATTTTGTTATTTAGAGTTCAAGATTGCTAAGACTTCATCATCACAGGAATTTTTCATTGTGAAGATTTTGTTATTTAGAGTTCAAGATTGCTAAGACTTCATCATCACAGGAATTTTTCATTGTGAAGATTTTGTTATTTAGAGTTCAAGATTGCTAAGACTTCATCATCACAGGAATTTTTCAATGTGAAGATTTTGTTATTTAGAGTTCAAGATTGCTAAGACTTCATCATCACAGGAATTTTTCATTGTGAAGATTTTGTTATTTAGAGTTCAAGATTGCTAAGACTTCATCATCGTTTGGACTTAATCATCACCAAAGTATCTTCTCAGGACTTTTCATCATCACTTAAACATTCTACAGGGCTTTCATCATCACTGAAATAATCGTCATCGCTGTGATATTGGCTTCTTCATCACGAGGATTTCTTCAGCACCAGGACATTGCCATTTCTTTGCCAGGAAGAAAAATCCCCTCCCAGCTCTCGAGAAACAAACATTCAGATACTAAAGAGTTAAAACAGATGGCAGGTTTTAAAAAGAAAAAGAAAGCCCCTGCCCTCTAGTAAAAAATAATTATCTCCCTCCACCAACCAAAGAAAAATATTCCCCCCAATCCTGCTATCCTTGAAACAAAAGGCTTGAGCTCTCAGAGAAAAAAAGAAAGAAAAATCTGAATGTTTGACTGTATACATGTAGGTAATGTCCCTTTTATTTGTTTTTAATATGATAGATCATATGGCTTTTGAAAACATAATCTAATCCCAATAAGCGATAATTTTTTTTTAGTATTTGTAAGAAATGCATTAAAAATGTTGTTGTTGTTTACCTTGTTTGTTATGCTTTTGAAATGAAATTCAGATCAGATTTTGGTATTATCAGGACTGGAAATGGCTGGTTGATAAATGTTAGTGTTGGTGTCATTGCCTATTTCATAGTAGCACCAGGTGTTGAAAAAACTTATGCAATGGTTGGTCACCAAAGCCAGCGCAACAGATGGATCAGTGTGTGTATGTTGTTTTTCCTGTGAATAATGTAGTTATGGTGATCTGTAGGAATAGTGTGTGTGTGTGTGTGTGTGTTGTGTGTGTGTGTGTGTGTGTGTGTGTGTGTGTGTGTGTGTTAAGAATGGTGCATGTGCTTTTTTTAATTTTGTCATCCATTCCTAGTGGCATGAAATGGCCTATTCTTTGAAAAGGAGAAAGATAGTTTTTAATCTGCGTGCAAGATATTCTACATGCATTCACATGCAGGTTCTTATTTTATAGTCTCCTTCAAAGGGGATTTGGAGTAAGTACTAAGGGTAATTTAAGGAGAAAATCCCTTTATACAGATGTGTTTATGGTGGCTTGAACCCAGGCTGTCAGATCACAAGCAAAAGGCTGTGGCCACTGGGCTATTCTGTCTCTGAGTACAGTGTGACTATCAGTCAGATCGTGTTAGGTATGTGTGTGTGTGTGTGTGTGTTTGTATGTGTGCTTGCTGAAGGGGTGGGTGAACATAAGAGTTTATTGGACAGTGATTTGAGGTAAAGGGGTATTTAGATTAGGGAGTAAGATGCACGTTCACTCCAGTAATTAAGGGAAAATTATAGTTAAGTTGGGGAAAACTTGATTTTATGCTGGTTCTTTATTTTATTATTATTATTATTATTATTATCATTTTTTATTTTTTACAGATCTTTTTACAAAGAAACTTTTTTGGGGTCTCATTTCTTAGCTAGAGCTCCCGGGTTCAGCAATGAAGAGATTTTGCATATACAACCATTCCCCCCCCCCCCCCCCCCACACACACCCCATATATGGTAGCTGCCTTCCAGCTTCGGGGGTTCAGTTGAGAACTGAACCTACCTATTTTGCCATGACAGTCAGGAGGTATCTCCCTGATCTTTCCAGTTTTCAACTGTCATGGGTTTTTTTATGGGCATAAGTTGTTAAGCAGATGGGTTTGACTTGTTGGAGTCTCCTCTGAAAGTCTTGACATTTATTTTAATTTTCCCCTCAGACTGGGACGAAAAGGGCAAGGCTGGGAATGAAACCCAGAACCTCGCAGTTTGCTTGTTTGGCAGGTGATTGCCCCCACCATCTTGCCACCATTTTTATGAAATATTTAAGCCCTGAAGCCTTTTTTCTTGTTGGGGTTAAAATTTGGAGTCAAAATTTTAGTTATAATGATGCTATCTACTTTTGGTGGGAATGATAATTACTGTGCAAAAAAACAAACCATGGTGTCCACATACCATTGTGTCCATATTCATGCATACATACACTGACAAGCCCAGTTTCAACTACTAATCCTAACCCTAACCCGATACTAACTGTTTACACTTACCCTGACCCTTGCCCTGCATGTGAACACACTGACAGATGGAAGCAATGGTATATGGACATAGTGGTCACTGTTTTGTTCTGAATCAAATAAAGAGATTTGGGGAGGGGTGAAATTTGAGAAAATTGGATATTTGGCAGAAAGGAATGGAAAATTTATTCAGATGTGTGGCAAAGAGGATTTATTTTTAAAAAGAAATTCTTCTATTTCATTTTTGGCCTGTCCAATTAATACTATTTTTCATTTGCTGGGGTAGGCAGGTCTGAAGCAATTTTAACTTTGAAGAACTACAAACAAACATACAGTTTTTATCTGAATACAAGAATTCATGTTTACTTTGTTTTACTGAAACCTGGTTTAGTGATTTTATTGGTGATGAGAGTGTCTTTGAGTGGTTTTTGTGTGCCGTATCAAATGGACAGAGAGAAAGAGGATTGTGGAAAAAACTTTGAAGAACTACAAACATACAGTTTTTATCTGAATACAAGAATTCATGTTTACTTTGTTTTACTGAAACTTGGCTTAATGATTTTATCAGTGATGAGAGTGTGTCTTTGAATGGTTTTGGTGTGCCATATGGAATGGACAGAGAGAAAGAGGAGGGTGGAAAAAAACAAGGTAGTGGCATGTTGCCTGTACATGAATGAAAGTTGGTGTGTAAGAGCAAATGTCAAGGTGAGAAAGCAAGTGTGTAGTGCAGATGTTTAGTTGTTATCAATGTCCCTACATCCAAAATATTTGCCAAGAGAGTTTGGCCAAGTGTTTGGGACAGTATGCTATGTTCCACCATCTGCCTGTGCCTTCTACAACTGAAAGCTCCTGACTCACCATGTTTTGTGCCGGGCGATTTTAACTACTGTGATTTAAAACATGCTTTACCTGGTTTTAAACAATATGTGACTTGTTTTTCCTGCCAAAGTCAAATTTTAGACAAATGTTTTGGAAATATTTTAGAGTATTTAAATCTTTTGCTCTCCCATCCCTAGGTACATCAGACCATGACACAATCTACCTCATGCCCGCATAAAACCCAAATTAAAACTAACCCTATTGTGAAAAAAAAAGTGAAAGTGTGGACGAACAAAAGTGTGGAAGAGTTGAAAGGCTGCTTTGAGTGTACAGACTGGAGTGTGTTTCTTGACTTGAGTGAGAACATTGATGAAGTGACTATGTTGTGCATGCTTATATTTCTTTCCGTGAAAATCTCACAATTCCACAAAAAACTGTAAAGCCATTCCAACAAAAAGCTTTGGGTGATAAAAAAAAGTAGCATCTCAGAGCGGCGATAGAACGACTTGCAAAACAATTCATTAGAAACTCCAAAAAGAAATTCGGGAGGGTAAAAGATCTTACAAAGAGAAAGTTGAAGAACAGTTTCAGAAGGGTCATTTAGCAAATGTGTGAAGGGGTTTAAAGATTTTTGGGCAAGTGAACTAAAAAATGTCAACACAGTCAATGCCATTTGAGGAACAAAAAGATTTTTTTCTGATAAATTGATTTCTATTGCCGCTTTGAGCACAAAGACAGTAAACATGAGCTTGAATATGTTCTTTTTGACTTAAGAAAAAATGTCTGTGATGATGATTCAGATGATGAAGATTTTATTTTTGATTCTACACAATGTGAAATCAGTATTTAAAACATTGCATGTGAGAAAGGGTGTGGATGGTATTTGTGGGTGACTTTTAAAATCTTGTGCTGAACAGCTGTGTCATGTTTTTAGTGATTTGTTTTCTCTGTCTTTAAAACCATGTTATGTTCCTAGTCTCTGGAAAAAAATCAATAATTTGTCCTGTTCTGAAAAGTATTCATCCCAAATTTTTTAATGATTACAGACCAGTAGCTCTCACCACAATAACAATGACATGCTTTAAAAGAATCTTTCTCAAATTCTGAAACAGCTTTTTTTTCCACTTCCTCATATCTGGATCCCTTTTAATTTGCATACAAAGCCAGTAGAAGCATAAATGATACTGCCATTACCTTGCTGCACAATGCGTACTCCCACCTAGAAAAACCCCCACCTAGAAAAACCTGACTTTCTTGTTTGTATACATTTTGTAGACTTTTCCTTTGCTTTTAATACCATTCAGCCCCATTTCTTAGCACTCAAACTACTATCAGTAAATGTATATCCTTGGCTCATTCTCTGGATAATGAGTTTGTTTAATGGAACGAACACAGATTGTCTGTTTTTAAAAAGCAACATCTACTGAAAGATCAACTTCCACTGGTTCTGCCCAAGGCACTTCTCTGTCTCCCATTCTTTCCACCCTTTACACTAATGACTTCACTGGTTCTGATCTTATGCCTTTAAATATTCTGATGACTCTGCTCTGGAAGATCTAATTTCCATGCCATATATTCTAAACACTCACCCCACCCAGGTGTAAAAGGGGTACCAACCTTGTGTTGGGGGTTAACCCTGCGATAAGACTGGCATCCTATCCAGGGGGCAGTCTATGACTCTCAGTCGCTTAACGCCACAGAAACTGGGATAAGCACCGGCCTGATGAGCCTTAGGCTCGGGACAGACTTTAACTTTTAACTTTAATATTCTAAACAAGGTGATGAGTTTTCCTCCTGGTGCAAACAAAACTGTCTTGATTGAAACGTTAAAAAGGCTAAAGAGATGTTAATTGATTTTCGCAAAAACCCTGAGTCAATACCAAATACATTGATGGTGTAATGGTTGAGCATGTGCATGAATATAAATACCTAGGTACTCTTATTGATGAAAAAGTGAATTTTAATGCTAATACAGATCTGGTAAATAGAAAATGCCATTCTCGCATTTTTTCCTTCAAAATCTGTTTTCAAATAAGTGTTAAGGTTTTACAGAATTTTCATTGATGCTTTATTGAGTCTGTCCTTTCCTTCTTGATATGTTGGTACACAAGCCTGACTGTCAGAAACAAAAATGTACTGAACAGTATTGTAACCTGATGTGGCAAAATTGTGGGCTGTGAGAAAATGAGACTGAATGATTTGTGTGAATGCATATGAGAGACGGAACAAGACAGATTGTAAGTGATGATACTCATGTGCTAGCAAAATGTTTCAAACTTCCCCCTTCCCAAAAGCGCTACAGAGTACCCAAGTCTAGAACTCTGCGATATACAGATAGTTTTATTCCAACCTCCATTCTGCTGCTTAATAAGTGCATGACAATAAATCTGAACTGATCCAAAGTGAGTGAGCAAGCGATTTCAGTGGGTGAGAGAGAGAGAGAGGGGGGGGGGGGGGGGGGGGGGGGGGGGGATACAGAACTCTCGGTCTCCGGTAGAAAAGGCTTGGGACATTTTGGAGCTTAGGAAAGGCTGGCCACCTTTTTATGATTTTAGACTATTCAAAATTTAAAATTTTAATTTCATTGTTATTTGTTTAATCATACAACATAACATTTTGGTTTATATCATAAAACTGCTTGCGCATGTTTGTAAATATGTCGTGTGTGTGTGTGTGTGTGTGTGTGTGTGTGTGTGTGTGTGTGTGGGGTGTGTGTGCGTGCATGTGTGTGTGTGAAAGCCGTAAGTGTGTGGATGTGTGGACATACTGCTATGTGCACCTGTGCTTGTGAGTTTATTTGGGTGAGTTTAAGACTGGCTGAAGTATTGCAGATTTGTGGGTGCTTTTTATATTGTGATGGGTGCGTGCTGATGTTCGATACTGTGTTGCAGTATATATCCATTATATCATGTTTATATGTTAACTGTTTTTATGTATGGCTTGAATTTCTTTGTGAGATAGTAAAGCGATTGAATTGAAATGAATAGAATCAACTAGCTGTGTAAACACATACACACAGACACATACACACTGTCACAGACAGACACAGACACACACACAGACACACAGACACAGACACAGACACACACACACACACACACACACACACACACACACACACACACACACACACTCACACACACACTCATACACACACACACACACACACACACACACACCACACCACACCACACCAACACCACACACTCACAGACACACAAACACACACAGACTCTACACACACACACACACACACACACACACACACACACACACACCACACACACACCACACACACTGTAGGCTGCTGTCCATCATTGTTTATATGGCATGCATTCAGTACCTGTGTGCATGTGTGTTATCCCCATGAATGTAGCAGGCGATGTACCCATACATCATATATCACCCATCCTAGTCTCTCATAATGCTGAATGGTTGCACACAATATACTGATGCTGTGATTATGTACCAAGCAAAGTGCAACAGGCTTGGTGTTGGAGGTACTTTCTTCATACATGCCTTTAACTAACTGACATGATTCAGAATACCACTGTAAAGACATGTGTCTTACACCACTTGTGTCTGAAAATGAAGAACTTGTGTGTGTGTGTGTGTGTGTGTGTGTGTGTGTGTGTGTGTGTGTGTGTGTGTGTGTGTGTGTGTGTGTTCTTTTATATCGAGGATAATGGAATAAGCACTCGTGTGCTTTTTTACATCCAGTCCCTGTGTGTTTGCAGCTTTGTAATTTTTATCTGTTCCCACTGGCACACATTGACCTACTCTTTCGAAAAGTGGAACAGGATTTAACATATGCACAAGATGTTCTGTGATGTGTGTGAGAGGCAAAGTCTACATTTTATTTCCAGATATGTATGTGTGAGAGAGAAAGATTGAATGCTCTTTATTTTTCAAGGGTTACAGATAAACATTCACGTCTTTGTTTTCATCGGGGACTGCCAAAGCAAAACAACAACTAAAATGAAACAGCAAAAGTTCAGCATATGATTTGAAGAAGAAAAATAAAAATGCATTCAATAAACATGATACCCAACTAACCTGAACTTTAATGTCAAAACAGGTACATTGAATAAGTAAATCAGATAAATTGAAATAGAGGGGAGAACAGGTACACTGAATAATTAAGTAAACCAGACAGAATGAAATAGAACAGGTACACTGAATAATTAAGTAAATCAGATAAATTGAAATAGAGGGGAGAACAGGTACATTGAATAATTAAGTAAAGCATACAGAATGAAATAGAGGGGAGACTGCAGTGATATTAAACAATAGGGAACAAGGCGAAAAGCCACATTAGCAGAAACATACTATTGGGAAATATTGGGTGGTGGTTCTTCTTTGAATGCTCGGACAACTACCGTTGTCTGCCATATAAGCAAAAATGTGCAGTGCTGTGGTTAAACGCCTGACAAGTCAGGCCCAGAGAACTGTTGTCTTTTGTCTTTCTGGAAAAAAGGAGAATGGACCAAGAAGGCAGAAAATAGACAAGAAGGAGGTGAGAGGAAGAAAAGTAAAACAAGGCAGAAACAAAGAGAGGGATAGAAAAGAGGGAATGCCTTGCACAATTTCCAGTCAGTGGAGATGCTATTTATACCAACATGCCCCCAGCATCCTTGTGTGAGAATCTGAGGTTCAATTATTGAACACAGAAAACCTGACACTTTTAATATTAAAAACACAACGAAAAAGGGTATAAACAATTACATAACCAGCAATAAAGTAATGCAACAAACAAAAAAACCCAACCCCAAACTGGACTGTGTATAAGTGTGCAATGTCAAATGAGACAGCTTGAGTTGCTAAATATCATTGAAATGATCTTCCAAAGTAATATTATTGTTCTTTCACAAAACTTAACTGGCAAGAAAGAGTTTACAGGTTTGCAGTTGAATAACGGTGATGCAGAGAGAAATGTTTGCCACAGATATGAGTATAAAATTTAGATATTTATTTCAGATATTTGTATAAAATCTAGTTTTTACATTGTCTTAAACCCTAAAATACCATAGTGGGCTTGTTAGTCTAGAGTAATATCCTGATAAATGTGCAAGCTGCTCTTTTATGTTTTCAAAGGCAACATTTTCTATTGTGGTGTATATTCCATGTGCAAATGTTTAAGAAATATTTTCCAACATGTTGGTTTTTGTTGTCGTTGTTGTGTTTGTGTGTGTTGTTAGAAAAAATATGCCTCTTTACCAGGTTATTATTTCATTGATCAGGCTAGGTGTGTGGTTGTGTGTGTGTGTGTGTGTGTGTGTGGTGTGTGTGTGTGTGTGTGTGTGTGTGTGGTGTGCTTGGAAGCTTGTGAAATAGTTTTTTCTTTAACATAAGGTTATTCTTTAATCACAAAAGTGTATAAAAAAATAAAATAAAATATTTTTTTAAAAAGCCTGAAGCAAAAGGATAGATAGAAAGAAAAGAAAACCTGTTCGATTGTACTAAAATCCCAGCGCAGCTACCCGATTTAAAGTCGGCACCATCAAACTCCTACCAAACATCATCAGTAGAGTTGTTTATGAACCGACCAACCCACCAAACTGACGGCATCCAGAACTCGTTCCTGAAAGGCGTTTTATTTGTTGATTGGACGTTAAGTCTGGAAGAGTCCAAATTTCAGGCAACCATTCTTTAGGAGTTTGTTTTTCAGAAGCAAAACTATTCAGAAAATAACACATTTGATTCAACAGTTTCGCAGTTAACTATAAGTGACTGTATCTGTAACTATATTTAACTGCACTAAGATCGTTTGTAAAAGCAAACTAATCATTACTATCATCTAACTACACCCCTGCACTGTGTAACATAGTCGCTTCCAATAACAACCTGACCTCTGAAGGCCGTATTGGGGTCAGAAAGCGACACTGTAAACGAAAAGTTGTGCACGCGTTTTGACGATCGAGATGGCAGGACTAATTGAGAACGTGGAAGAAATCCTCGACAAATACATCCCACCCGAAGAACTGGCATCAGTGAAACGACTGCTTTTCGGGAAAGAACTGAGGTAAGTATGCAGAAATCGCTTGTACCATTGTCTGTAAAGTGTAAGGTCTGTTGTGTTGATCGTGTACACTATTGGGACCAAAGGCCAAAACCAGGAAGAACGGGGGGGGGGGGGGGGGGGGGGGGGGGGGGGTGGGTATTCAGTTGAGAACATGCGTTTTTTACCACTGACATACTTCGTAACTAAAGTAGCCAAATGTTCGCTGTACATTGCAGAAGCCCAGATTCTGAAAATAAACTACGTTGTGATGGAATAGACCGAGGCCCCAACTAGAAATAGAACCGTAGGCTACTGAACGTTGCGAGGCCCTTTGAGTTTTAGTGTCAGAAGCGATTAGGCCTACAAGCTAAGCGCACAGTCAGCACTAGCCTGCCTACCTTATCAGTTGCTGTATGTAGGCTAGGCTTATTTATTGTCCCAGCGTAGATGTAGGCCAAGTGACTTTATCCATCTTCTCTTTCCCCCATGCCCTCTCTGCTCCCCCCCCCCCCTTCTCTCTCTCCCCCCTGATCTGCTGTCCACCTCAGCACTCTCTCTCTCTCTCCCCTTCTCTCTCCCACCATTCTGTGTGTGTTATGTCTGGCATCTTATATATATCTGTCACTGTGTCAGTCTGTTACGTCTCAGTCAGAGATCTTAGCCACTTGAAAAAAAAATTGGGGGTTTGATTTGCCTGTAGATAGTAAAAGTAGACCACAGCTCAGATAAAAAAAAAAGTGTACAGTTTGTTTACAGATGTATTTCAGTGTATCTAATAATCTATAGAGAAAAATGGGGATAATGCCCTTTCAGATTTAGCTTGCATTCTCGTCTGTCTGTCTGTTTCTGTGTGGGTGGTCAGCTTACATAGTTATATGTCACACTATTTTGTGTGTGTGTGTGTGGTGTGTGTGTGTGTGTGTGTGTGTGTGTGCCATAATCTTATATTTATCACTTTGTTGGAACTAATGCGGTTAGATAACGTGTGTGTGTCACTGTATGTGTCTGTCTCTGGGCATCAGAAAAATGCAAAACAAAAAAAGAATCCGGGATAAAACACCAGATTAACTAACCCCATCCTACCACATTGCAACTCATTCATGATAATCATGCCAAATGCTCAGGACTCTCTAAACTTGAAAGGGCACCACCGCACATTAAACCGGTTTTCCATTTTCTTAAGGTGATGACATTAACAACAATAACAGTAAGCAAAATATTACATAACCACATTACATCGATTGCTATGATTTTAATTGTCGTTCATATTTAGCTTGATATTGATAGGGTTACTTTTTTTTTAAACATATATTATCATGATCGTCGTTATCGAATATCTTTTTCTTCATCATCACCATCATGGGTCCCTTGAATCTGTTGGTCATCCTGGGGATCTGACTATTTTCTGAGTGCAGAAGAAGCAGACATCTTTTCCCAGACTCTTCTTATCAGTGACAGAGTCTGATCAGGAGATTGAGATATACAAAGGGTAGCGCAGTTGAATCCTGATATGGCATATTTGGAAAACTCAAAATCATAGCCTCAACTTTGTCAACCTTCATCTTCTTCACTCCCCCCCCCCCCTCCCAGTTTTTATGAAGCAGATGTATTGTAATGTTCATATTGAATCGATGATTTTGCATAATCCTTAAAAAGTGACATCTTTAGGAAAGTAAAAATTATATCGTCATCTATATTATGTCAACCCCTATCTTCCCTCTCTCCCCAGTTTCTATGAAGTTTAGATGTAGTATAGTGCACACACAACACACACACACACACACACTCACACTAAAACACACACACACACACACACACACACACACACACACACACACACACACACACACACACACACATTACACACACACACGATTACTCGCGTCT
The DNA here is from genome assembly GCA_030674155.1 of Stramonita haemastoma. Taxonomy (NCBI): domain Eukaryota; kingdom Metazoa; phylum Mollusca; class Gastropoda; order Neogastropoda; family Muricidae; genus Stramonita; species Stramonita haemastoma. Next base: position 22,430,144 of record CM060342.1, on the reverse strand, counting down.
GATATCACTGTTTAGTGGAAGGACGTTAAACTGAAGAGCTAACTAACGCACGATTATTCCACTGGAAGCGATATCCTACAGAAAACTAACACTGTATTGTATTGGCCAGGAATCTGGATATCCCGGAGCAAGCCAAGGCTTTGGCGCAGGAGAAGGATTTTGAGCTGAAGGCCTTCGCCTTCGATGCTCGACCGAGGAAACACGAGCTGCACGCATCGTGCGTGTTGGAGCCATTCAGAACCGCATCGTGGCCCCCACAACTGCCTCCATCGTTGAGCAGGTAAATCACTGGAGGAAATAGGAGGAGGAGGAGGCAGGGAGGAAATGCGTGGATGGTGAAGTTGGAGGGAGAGAAATTTTCGAGGACAGGATAGCTCAGTTGTAAGAGCACTCGCTTTCCCCAAGTTTAGGTTAAGCAGCATTCAGCGTGGTTACCAAGTGAATGGGTGACTGTTTGCACACCTTGGCTTCGGTACAGTTCCCCTGTTCACCCAGCTGTTAATGGGTACATGCCCTCTTGAGGGTCATGGAAGGTAAAGCAGTGAGGGAGAGGAGATGGGCACCACCCTCAATATGCTGGCCCTTGAGAAGCTGAGGTCTCTGACGCCTCGCTCCTCTATGACCACATAAATTATGGGACACCTTTACCTTTTACCTTTTTAGAGAGAGAGAGAGAGATTGAAGGTGCTGGTTTGAAAAATCAGTGGTGCCATCTTTGTAGGTTGCTAGAATTTTAGCTTCATGAATAAAGTCATATAACAACAGAAGGGGGGAGGAGGTTAGCCTAGTGGTTGAAATGTTGTGCACTCGTGATCTGATGGCATGGGTACTTAGAGCCACCACTGAGGCACCAATTCAGGTTGGTTTCCCCCCCCCCCCTGGAGTTTTTTTTAAAAATTATGAAAATTTTAATTTTTTTCCCCAGGAGTTAACATAAGTACCAAATCAACACCCCCTGAAGTTGACTGAATAAAACAAAAAAATCTAGATCCTGTAGGCATGCAGTGTATCTTGCACACCATGTTAAAACTTCTTCTGCCTTTTGGAAGAGTAGGCCATTTGTGCCTGTGGGAATAGATGGCAATTTTTTTTTAACACATGCACACTGGTGGTGTGTTTCTTATCTAGACGTTACCTCTGAAGACAGAATGTAGGCTACCTTTATGGTGGGAAAAATGGTCCTGTATGCAAAACCTCGTTATTGGTGAACCTCGCAGCTCTAGATGAGGAACAACCTCCCCACCCCCACCCCCCAAAACCCTCCAAACAAACCAACCCAGTAGCAATAGAAAATGCAATAGACTTATGGCACCTTTTATACTCTATTCAAATGCTACTGCTTTCAGTTTCAGTTGCTGCTGCTTTAAAACAAAAATATATACACATCAAGCTTCTTAACATTTTACCTTTTTAATTAAAAAAAAAAAAGTAGAATGTAGGATGTGTGAACTGTGGTGAGTAAGCTTTTAATTAATTAAACATTGTACTTGTAGTTGAAAAAAACAATTACTGTACTTTGTCTTAACTCTGATTTGCTGTCACAACCCCCCCCCCCCCCGAAACTCAAAAACATGGTGTGTTGTTTTTATATATATATATATATATATATATATATATTATATATATATATATATATATATTATATATATATACACACACATATAGTGTGTGTGTGTGTGTATGCGTGTGTGAATGTGTGTGTGTGTGTGTGTCTGTGTGTGTGTATGCGTGTTGTGTGTGTGTGTGTGTGTGTGTATGCGTGTGTGTGTGTGTGTGTGTGTATGCGTGTGTGTTTATGTGTGTGTGTGGTTGATAGGGTTTCCCCCACAATGTGATGCAAGTCCTGAGTCAACCGTTATGGTTGACCAGGGCATTGATACAACAAGGAACGAAGATAGAATAGACTTTGTACCCTGTTTTAATCAGTATTAGTTGCACAGTTTTATTCCATGAGATTTAAAATTTTGCAAGGTGACAGACAGCCTGATATGGCCTCTTGTGGTTGGTGGGGCTATTTATAAATAACAAGATTGGATTTGGATTGGATTGGATAGGTATGCATCATAGTGTGAAAAACAAAGAGTGCACAAGCTCCTGCTGACAGCTTGGATAGACAGCATATATATATATATATATATATATATATATATATATATATATATATAGAGGAGAGAGAGAGAGAGAGAGAGAGAGAGAGAGAGAGAAGAGAGAGGAGAGAAGAGAGAGAGAGAGAGAGGAGAGATGTGTAAGGACACTGTCAGTATCATGTTATTAGCATAGGGTGTGTGTGTCACAATAAATATGTATATGAGCAGCTGCACAAGTGTAATAATATTAGTGAAGAAATTGTATTATATTTATAGTCTAGTAGGTTATCTTATTAACAAAAATGACACATGATATGACTAATGTATATGTATTTTTTTATATTCATGAACAAATCGGTTGTATGGGGTGTATTAACTGGAGAAAAAGTAGTACATGTTTAGGATTCAGTGGATATTTGTGATCAGATGGTATTAGGTAGGGGTGGAGGAGCGGGGGCAAAGCAGCCTAGTGGCTAGAATGTTGAGCTTGTGATCTGACCGCCTGAGTTTGAGTCACCACCGAGGCACATATTTGAGGGGACTTTTTTTCCCCCTGGAGTTAACATCAGTACTGACTCCACTCCCTGAAAGTCCTTTGGAGGTGACTATAAATAATTGGGAGAAGGGATAGCCTAGTGGTCAGAACATTGCACTGGTAATTTGACAACCCGGGTTCGATTTCCGTTCCAGGGGATTTTTCCCCTGGAGTTAACATCAGCGCAGACTGCACTCTCCCACAAGTCCTTCGGATGAGACTATAAACTGAGGCCTCATGTGCGAACACACATAGAACATCATGCGGACACATTAAATCCTGTCTTTTCACCAGATGGTAGCAGTAGTTTCATTTAACATCTTTTCACGGCAGTGACGTGAAAAGAGATGATCAGACGGTGTGTTATGATGTGTTGTTGTACAGAGAGACGCCCTGCACCGAAGGATATCGGAGATAGTGGAGGCAGCAGCGCTGTGTGGAGTGAACATTCTCTGCATGCAGGAGGCCTGGAGTAAGTAGTTCTGAATCTTGCCACATTAATGTGAAGCTTCACCACATAATGAGTCGCATTGCACCAGAGGTCAATTTTTAGTTATTGACTTGTTGATTATTTGCAATAAAATGGCTATACAATACAAAAAACAGATTGAAAATCAGACATGTCTATGAAAAGTTTTCAAGTATAATGAAATAAGCACTCATGTGCTTTTTTACATCCAATTTCTGTGTGTGTGCAGTTAAAAAAATTTTGTCATCCATTTCCACCGGCATATAATGGCCTACTCTTCTGAAAAGCGGAACGAATTTTAACATTTGCGCAAGATGTGTGTGTGTGTGTGTGTGTTGGGGTGTGTGTTGTGTGTGTGTGTGTGTGTGTGTGTGTGTGTGTGTGATGCACATATATTCATCTTTATTGTTAACATTATCCTTCTTATTGTTCTTGTTTCAAACAGCTATGCCGTTCGCTTTCTGCACACGTGAAAAGTTCCCATGGACGCAGTTTGCTGAATCAGCTGAGGATGGGCCCACTACCAGACTGCTGCAGGAGGTGTGAGAATTAATTGATTAATTAATTAATTTATTTATCTGTTCATATATTTTGTTTGTTTATTTATCGTTTTTATTTATTTATTTATTTATTTATTTATTTATTCATTCATTTGTTTATTCATTTATTTATTTTATTCTTTTATTTATTTATTCTTTTATCTATTTATTTATTCTTTCTTTATTTTATTCTTTTATCTATTTTTTATTCTTTCTTTCTTTCTTATATCTATTTATTCATTTATTTATTTTATCCTTTTATTTATTTTATTCTTTTATTTATTTATTCATTTTATTTATTTATTCATTCTTTTATCTATTTATTCTTTTATTTATTCATTCATTTTTTAAAAATCTTTATTCATTCATCCATTTATTTATTTGTTCTTTTATTTATTTATTCTTTATTTATTCGTTCATTTATATATTTATTCTTTTTTTCAGAGGATAGTGGAATAAGCACTCTTTTTTTTTTTTTTTTACACCCAGTCCCCATGTGTATGCAGTTTTGTAAATTTGTCATCCTTTCTCACTGGCACACAATGGCCTACTCTTCCGAAAAGCGGAATGGGTTTTAACATGTGCAGATGTTCTGAGTGTGTTCACACACGGGACCTGTGTTTATATAATATAGTCTCATCTGTAGGGCTTTTCTGGACGTGGTGTTGGTTCTGATGTTAGCTCTGTTGTTGTTGGAAAAAAAATGGTTTATCCATGAAACACTTGCTTGTTTTGCTTGATCATGCTTGCAGTGTTCCGAAAGACTCCTCAAGGAATAAGGGGAAAAACAGTCAGTCAGTTTGTCAGTCAGTTAAAGCAGTCAGTCAGTCAGTTGTCAGTCAGTCAGTCTGTAAGTCTGTCAGTCAGTTAAAGCAGTCAGTCAGTCAGTTGTCAGTCAGTCAGTCTGTAAGTCTGTCAGTCAGTTAAAGCAGTCAGTCAGTCAGTCTGTCAGTCAGTCAGTCTGTAAGTCTGTCAGTCAGTTAAAGCAGTCAGTCAGTCAGTCAGTCAGTTGTCAGTCAGTCTGTAAGTCTGTCAGTCAGTTAAAGCAGTCAGTCAGTCAGTTGTCAGTCAGTCAGTCTGTAAGTCTGTCAGTCAGTTAAAGCAGTCAGTCAGTCAGTCAGTCAGTCAGTTGTCAGTCAGTCAGTCTGTAAGTCTGTCAGTCAGTTAAAGCAGTCAGTCAGTCAGTCAGTCAGTTGTCAGTCAGTCAGTCTGTAAGTCTGTCAGTCAGTTAAAGCAGTCAGTCAGTCAGTCAGTCAGTCAGGTAAAGCAATCAACCAGTCAGTCATTTGGTCAGTCAAGAGTATTTTGGTTTTTGTTGCTGTTGTCTTTTGTGATGTGTGTGTGTGCGTGTGCATGCGTGTGCATGCGTGTGGATGTGTATGTGCGCGCGCGCAAGAGTGAGTGTGTGTGTGCATGCATGCATGTGAGCATAGTACGTGTATGTACAAATGTACATGCGTGAGTGCATGCATGTGTGTGTGTTTCTAACGATGCATGACTGTCTGCTAACCATAGACAAAAAAAATTCATGGTGCAGAGAAGAGTCTGTGTCATGAAATGTGTGCTGTGTTTCAGTTGGCTCGTAAATACAACATGGTGATGGTGTCACCCATCTTGGAACGTGACGAGGTGCATGGTGAAATCTTAGCCAACACTGCAGGTCTGTTACATGCAGTACTACACAGTGAATTAATAAAAAAATTTTAATTGTCTTTTCACACGTGAGAATTTAGACCCCCCCAAAAAGACATGCATGCATGCATGTGCACGCCAGCACACATATGCACACACGCACGCAATCACGCACAATAATAGGTTGTAATCTGTCTTCTTCCACCTCCTCCCCTCTTTTTATGCTTCCTTGCACTCCTTCTCTCTCTCTCTCCCTCATTCTTGGGTTTTTTATTGTTGTTGTTGGGTTTTTTTTTTGTTTGGGTTTTCTTTTTTTTTTTTTTTTTTTTCTTTTTTCTTTTTTTTTTTTACTGTTTCTCAGTCTAATATTACCAAATGTTACAGACTTTAAGCATACAACAACAACAACAATAACAATACTGGCATATCTTGTCTGTGCAGTGGTGATCTCCAACACTGGAGTGGTGCTGGGCAAGTCTCGCAAAAACCACATCCCTCGCTGTGGAGACTTCAACGAGGTCTGTAGCATGTCTGCCGTGTGACCATCAGTGTTGATGACTCTATAGGTCATCAAAAATAGACTGATTAATTTTTTGTTTTAATTCATTTTTTTTTCTTTTTTTGTTTCTTGACCAGAGCTCTGAGGTTTATTAATCGTGAGAATTTTGCGTATGTAACCGTTTTTTGTTTTTGTTGGTCTACCATTTAGGTAGCCGCATTTCATCTTCGGCAGTAATGTTTAAACACCACACCAGTGAGCATGCAGGTTTTTAAAAAAAATGTCAATTGTTCTTACCAGCCTACTCTTTGGAAAGGCAGAACAGGTTTTAATGTTTGCGTAAGATGTTCTGCATGCGTTTGTATACAGGGCCTTGATTTTTTGTCTCATCCGAAGGACTTTTAGTGGAGTGAAGTCAGTACTGATGTTAACTCCAGAGTATGTTTGTGTATGGTTTCAGTCCATCTGCATTAATGTTAAGTTTGTATGTGGTTTCAGTCCATCTGAATTATTGTTATGCTTGTGTTTTGATTTCAGTCCATCTGAATTAAATGCTGTGTTTTTTGTATGATTTCAATCCATTTGAATTAATGTTATGTTGTTTTTTTTGTTGTTATGGGTTGTTGTTTTTTGTTTAATGATTTCAGTCCATCTGAAGTTATGTTCTGTTTGTGTTATGACTTCAGTTCATCTGAATTAATGTTATGTTTGTGTTATGACTTCAGTCCATCTGAATTAATGTTATGTTTTTGTGTATATGTCTGAATTAATGTTATGTTTGTGTTATTACTTTAGTCCATCTGAATTAATGCTATTTTTGTATATGGTTTCAGTCATCTGAATTAATGTTATGTTTGTGTGTATGTCTGAATTATTGTTATGTTTATATGCCTGAATTAATGAACTTTTT
>CM060342.1:22370973-22418473 GCA_030674155.1 Stramonita haemastoma | reverse complement strand
CAGGTAGATGAATGACTTTAACTCTCCTACTACCGGCGGCGGGTTGACCCGCCCGCTTACTACTTGGTCCGCGAAGCCGCGGGCGGGTGTGCCCGCCGAATACCTGGGAACACTCGGTGTCTCCCTTTGCGCTATTTATACACCATGGTCATACACCCTTTATCCCTTTGGGCATGCGCAGTGGCTCCCAAATAGAGTTAGCTGCCGCCATTTGCAATTTTGTCTTCAGTGGATCGATTTTTGTGCTGTTTTTTGCGATTTTACGGCGATGTCATCGAGTGACGAGTTATGGAGGGAAGCCCATCAAGATGGCGACAGCTACAGCGAACTTTTTGGAGGATTTTCTGTGAAATAAACAGTGGAATCTGAACTTATGTGGACTGAAATGGACTTATAAGCTGCACAGACGATGCAGGAGTTGCAGAGTGGAATCGAAGTGCTGTGTTTACCGACAGTTCGAGTGATGAAGATGACAATGGCAGTGACGTAAATAACGATCTTGCCGAGGGGAACATGTGACTGTTGCTGGTTGAAAATGAAAGAATTACGTGGAAATAGTGGCTCCAGAAACTTAAAAAACGATGCTAGTGACTGGTGAGATGTAAAATGTTTTTTTTTCTCGGTTTTTCACTGACGAAGTGCAAAATAAAATTGGAACTAACCATGATCCGATTTCAATGGCTGTTTGTTCGTCAGCCTGTATGCTTGTTTGCAAGTGTGTTTGCATGTTATTCTAGCATTATCTGATCATTTTCATTTATTTTCCATGCATGCATGTTTGATTTTAGTTTACTTCATCATGATGATTCTTTACCGCTTGAAGTACTCGTATTAAAAAAAAAAATTGAGTAACCACCGTCGCCAACAACAACCACAACATCATCACCATCAGCATTCAACAACAAAAAGTCACACAAGAGTCAGATGAAGAAATATGTTTCTTTCTTCAAAACTACACAAGCACAGAAAGTTTCATGCAAATGTGTCTTTATTTCGATTTTTTATGATTTTTTAAAGTCAGTAGGTGTGAAACTGATGGGCACTGGTGAAATTACTTGGTATACAGTGGTGAGTAAGAGAAACGGAACTCGGTAGTAGGAGAGTTAAATGTCATCTGTTCCCCTGGCACACAATGGCCTACTCTTACGAAAAGGGGAACAGGATTTAACGTGTGCGCAAGATGTTCTGTGTGCATTCACACACGGGGCCTTGGTTTACAGTCTCATCCGAAGGATGAAATGGGTAGCAGCTAAGAGTAGCTGAAAGTGGGGGAATCTGACAGCTGTGGGTAGTCAGCACAACCGTTAACTCCAGGTGAAAAATCCCCTTGACTGGATCCCCCAAAGGTGGCTTGAATCCAGTCCATCAGATTATCAGTAGAAAGCTCTAATCACAAGGCTACCCCTCCCCCCCCCCGTTCCCCCGTTTTAGAATTTTGATTCTCTTGGAAAAAAAATTGATATTTTCAACTCTTGCCACTTTCTCTACAGTTTGAGCAACATATGATAGGTCTTAGATAACAAGGAATAAAGGAACATTCAGAATACCTTTTTAGGGCAATATCTTTATATTTCTTCCCGTCTGTTCATAGCAAAAGTCATGAAATGAATGAAAGCGTCAAGTGCAGCATATCTATGAAGCTTTTTTTGTGTATGGGAAGTGTTGGTGTTGCTGTAATCTTTATTTCACCTTTTTTTCCCAGGTGTGTGATTTTTGCCTTGTCTCTTTTGTTTCAGCTCATAAAGACTTTGGCCATTTTTACGGTATGTACCATAGTTACAGAACAGTGATAACTTTGCTTTTTTTGGGGAAAAATGCTCACATACATGCACACAACACAAACATATGCACATACACTTGTAAACACACATGCGTGCACACACACTCATGTACACACACACATGTGCATGCACACACACTCATGTACACACACACATGTGCATACACACACACATGCAAGCACACACGCATGCACAGATTACGAGCACATATGCACATCACACACAACACACACACACACACACACACACACACACACACACACACACACACACACACACACACACACACACACACACACACACACTCTTGCACACGCACATACATCAAACCAAATCATAACAAATAAAGAAGCAAACAAAAAGAAATGATTACCATGAACCACCAACTAACTAAAGAAAAGTAACTAAACAATTTTGGTAATGAATATTTGCTGTGCTCATCATATGTAGTGTGTGTGTGTGTGTGTGTGTGCGTGTGTGTGTGCACATGCGTGCATACATGCATGCATGCTTGTGTGCATGCATGTTACATTTTTCTTTTATTTTGAGGATAATGGTATAAGCATGTATGTGCTTTTTTACATTCAGTTTCAGTGTGTATGCCGTTTTGTAGATTTTGTCATCCGTTCCTACCTGCACTCTGTATGGCCTTCTCTTCTGAAAACCAGAACACTCTGTGTTGTGTGTGTGTGTGTGTGTGTGTGTGTGTGTGTGTGTGTGTGTGGTGCATGTGTGCGTGCGTGCATGTGTGTGTGTGTTAACAAGGAGAGTGTAATCAGTAGTGTTTTAGTAGTATGTAGTAATTGTACATGTGAATAGTAAACTTTAGTACATGATCTGTTGAACTTCTACCTTTTCTAAAGCCAGCTTTATTTATTGAAGTGTGTGTGTGTGTGTGTGTGTGTGTGTGTGTGTGTGTGTGTGTGTGTGTGTGTGTGTGTGTGTGGTGTGTGTGCCTGCAGGGTCCAGCTATGTTGCAGGGCCTGATGGCAGCAGAACTCCAGTAAGTCTGAACTGTTTGTTTGTCTTCTGTCCATCCAATCTTCTTGTCATCCACTGTCTGTCAAATCTGGCTGTCTGGTCTTTTTAAAATTTTTTTATTTTTTTTATTTTTTTTTTTACATTTTATGCTAAAAGTCTCGACATTTCTCTGCATGAAATTCGAGCTGCTCTCCCCAGGGTCATTCTACCCTTTAGGTCAGATAGTCCTTCGTGCTCTCTTTTTACATGCTATGAAAAGTAGAATAAAGAATGCCATCGGTCCATATGAAGAGCTCCTAAGTACAGTGAAAAAATGCAAACTTAAGTGGTACGGGCACGTCACACGATCATCTCGACTGGCCAAGACATTCTTACAGGGAACAGTAAGGGGAGGGAGACGAAGAGGCAGACAGAAAACAATGTGAAGACAACATCAGAGAGTGGACAGGCCTTGGGTGAAACGACCTGCTACGGAGGGCGGAGGACCGTGGGGAGTGGAGGAGGCTGCTTGCAGTATCTTCAGTTGTGCCCCCGTGGTCCTCTGGACTACGACAGGTGAAGGCGAAGATACCTACCTGTCAAGTAGAATGATCCACCTAAACAACATTTGTAAAGATTGTAGCATTCCTTAACAGCTGAAAATGAAAATAATTAAATTCTTAGTGTGGCCCGTCATGCTGTATGGCCGTGAATCTTGAACAAATGAGAAAAAAACGGAAAGACAAAAAAAGAATCAAAGCAGCTGAGGTGTGAATTTTTTTACAAGGCTGCTCAGAGTCAGTTGGACAGATAAAAGAACAAATGAAGGCATATTACACGATATGAGCTCACGCTCATGCAGTACTCTTGTGCTTGCGTGGGCCTGGCACAGTTGCTTCAAAGAATTGTACTATTTTTTGGGGGGTGGCCCGAGGTGCCGAAGTGGGATGACTTGCTGCCACAGTCCCTAAATCGGATAAATCAGCTGGGATTCTTAATAAAATCTCAAACAAATATTACATGATCTGGGAACAACAAGAAAATTTCTGACTTTAATAAATAAATAGAAACTTAAGGTATGTAAGCAGTGCACTATGAAACTAAGATAAGGATCTCATGAAAACTGTGTACACATTTAGAAGATCGAAAGTCCATGACTGTGGTTCTGTCACTGTCACCCTACCCCCTCCCGTTTGCTTGAATGACCCATGATGAAGAGGGGAAGTCCCTGTCAGAACTATTCTGTTAAAATCTTTTTCCAGAAACAAAAAAAACCCTTGCACTTTCATTTTCAAGTTCATCCCTGAAGTTGGAATGTGGCTACCTTCATTGTGGGCAAAAATGGTTGCATATGCAAAATCTCACCTTTGGGAAATTTTGAATCTCTAGCGGAGGAATGACAAACCAACCAAAAACAAACCTCTTCCAATGTCAAACCAACTGAGACAAACCACAAGGGGAGACTTGGCATTCATTTTGGCTGATTTTTCCAATATCAAGTGCTACTGCTGTCAAATTTTACACAGTGACAGAAAACTTCATTTGAAACTAGAATACAGAGTTCAATAGTTAATGTTATATATAGACATTTTTTGATGAATTTTTTTCTCATATTTTTGCTGTGAAAAAATAACACAGTATGTCAGCTCTTTCTTTACAGTTTGCAAAGAAATGAAGTATTGAAGCTAAGATTATTGCAATGGCAAATGACTCAAACAGAAAGGTGCAAGATGGGACTTGACATTGGTAATACCAGGCACCAATGTCAGATGCACTGGGCCAGATTTGTCGGGCGCTTAATGGCAGCACAATCCATTTTTACTCATATGACAGACAATAATAGTTGCTGTCTGAGTATTTGAAGAAGAATAATGCTTGGTAAGAATAAAATAGTGGAACGAGCTGTTTTCCAATGTGGAAGGGTGTTCTCTGTATCTATAGCTGGCAGATGGTGGCTTATTGAGATAGAGCTATATATATATATAATATATATATATATATATATATATATATATATATATATATATATATATATATATATATATATATATATAGCGTTGTTAAGAATTTCATTCCCTGAATCAGATAACTCCACAGGGATTTTGATACAATCAACTTTTGTAGAAACGACCACAGACATAGCGGAAAAGAGTAGGCCATTATGTGCTGGTGGGAACAGATGGCAAAATATGCAAAACCATATACAAATGGGGACTAGATGTAAAAAAGCACATGAGTCCTTATCCCATTATTCTCAAAATGAAAGAATAAAAAAAAGAATTATAATAAAAAAGAGACAGAGATGCATCCTTTCTTCCCACCCTCATCCCTACCCCCCATCCTTCTTACCCCCCCCCCCTCCCCCATCCCATGAGCATCATTGACGTTTGTCAGGGTGACATGTTGGATAATATCTGCAGAAGAGGTACAACACCAGCACTCGTGGTTTTATGTTGTGCATAGTAGCTGGGCTGTTGTATTCAGTACTTGATGTTGTCAGACCAGGATTTTCTTAGCCAGCCTCCCTGCCACTTGCCTTCCTTCCACTATGCTCTGTGGAATGGTTTGGACATGTAACCTTGGAGGGATACAAGGCCCTACCAAATCAGTTACTCTGTGCTCTATCCATATGAAAACTTGACATCTAAACCAGTATTTTATATAAAAACTTGACATCCAAACCAGTATTTCATATAAAGACATCATATCCAAACCAGTATTTTATATACAAACGTCACATCCCAAACCAGTATTTCATATGAAAACTTCACATCCAAACCAGTATCTCATATGAAAACTTGACATCCAAACCAGTAATTCATATAAAGACATCATATCCAAACCAGTATTTTATATACAAACGTCACATCCCAAACCAGTATCTCATATGAAAACTTGACATCCAAACCAGTATCTCATATGAAAACTTGACATCCAAACCAGTATCTCATATGAAAACTTGACATCCAAACCAGTATTTCATATAAAAACGTCACATCCAAACCAGTGTGAATTTTTCACAGAAAAATCTTGCTGTGTCTATACGTCTTATTCAATTTAGTTCATTTGCATTTAAAGTAGCGTACAACTCTCCCAAAAATTCTGTCACATAAAATACTACAAGGTCGTGAAGACTGAACTGAGAGAGAGAGAGAGAGACAAGGCAAGGCAAGGCAAGGCAAGGCAAGGCAAATTCTTTTATTCGAGGATAATAGATAAGAGAGAGAGAGAGAGAGAATGAATGAATGAATAATCTTTATTTTTCAAGGGTAACAGAGTAAGTATTACATACTTTTTTTCATCCGGCCCTTGCCCTGATCAGGGAATAAAGCTAAGAAACCCCCTCCCTACCCCTACATACCAGCATCACCACCAGAAGCAGTTCAACCAATATTTTAAAAGAAGAAAACAGAATACATTCAACAAAACGCGTCATCCTAACTGGATACACTGATAATTATTTAAACAAAAAATAATATAGCAAAAAATCTTAAAAAATAGCAAATATTTAGGACCATGAAACAGAAGGCATTAACAAATCTATAATGCATGAGCGTGTGAGTGTGTGTGTGTGTGTGTGTGTGTGAGAGAGAGAGAGAGAGAGAGAGAGAGAGAGAGAGAGAGAGAGAGAGAGCATCTTCAAGTTACATCGTCATCAAAACAAACCAGCCTACAAAATATGTCAGAAGACTCACACTTCTATTTAAAAAAAAAAAAAAAAAAAAAAAAAAAAAAAAAAAAAAACCTACATCTATAAGCTCACAATGTGGCCAAATCTAACAAGGAATAGAAAACCCCAAAAAGCAACACACACACACACACACACACACACACACACACACACACACACACACACACACACACACACACACACACACAAAAGGAAAAAAAAAAGGATTATATAAAAGAAATGTCAAATAGGAGCGAAGCAACATTCAAAGTTATAAATCAAGCTCAATGCTTTAAAAGATAAATATATATATACTTATGAAAATGAGAAAATAGCAAATATTCATCAGGACCATTAAACATAAGGCATTACAAATCTATAGGCCAAAACATTCATATGAAAAAGAATACATTCCATGTGTGTGTGTGTGTGTGTGTGAGCGTGTGTGTGTGCGTGCGTGTATGTGCGTGTGTGTGTGTGCGTGTGTGTGTGTGTGTGTGGTGTGTGTGTGTGTGTGTGTGTGTGTGTGTGTGTGTGCGCGTGCGTGCGTGTGCGTGTGTGTGTGTGTACCCGCGCGTGTGTGTGTGTGTGTGTGTTGAGTGCGTGTGTGCGTGCGTGCGTGCGCGCGCTCATGTGTGTGTATGAGGGGGGGGGGGGGGGGGGGGGAAACAAGCAAAGAAGGCAAAAGGGAAAAAGAAAGGCACTCGAAAAACAAACATAAAAACCCTTAAACACACAAAAAACCCTAAATACAATTCGTATCTCTATATTTAAACAGTGAATACAATTTCAATTCAAATTTCAATAAGAACCAAAACATTCCTATTCAATGATAAGGCTAGGATTGCATATGTGGAAGTGGAAGATGAGGGGGGGGGGGGGGAAGGGCATCTTCAAGTTACATGAAGATCAAAACATACCAGTCAATAAAGTATTTTAAAGCACCCACATAACACTTCTATACACAATAATTATCATCAAAGAAACCTGTAAGCTCACAGCATGGCCAAGCCTTACAATGATAAGAAAAATCCCGAAAGCAAAACAACAAACAAAAAAGCAAAATTATATAAAAGAAATATCAAATAGGAGCCAAACAACATTTAAGGTTATATAAAACAGTTTTAAATCAAATTCAATACATTGAAAGATTAAAATATACTAATGAAGAGGAAGGGAAAAATGCAATAATTCAGGACGATTGTATACAAGGCATTACAAATCTATAAGCCCAAAACATTTATATGAAAAGTAATATATTCCGTGTGTGTGTGTGTGTGTGTGTGCGTGTGTGTGTGTGTGTGTGTATGTGTGTGTGTGTGTGTGTGTGTGTGTGTGTGTGTGTGTGTGTGTGTGTGTGTGTGCGTGCGTGCGTGCGTGCGTGTGTGCGTGCGTGCTTCCGTGCGTGCGTGCGTGCGTGTGTGTGTGTGTGTGTGTACCTGTGTGTGTGTGTGTGTGTGTGTGTGTGTGGAGGGGGGGAACAAGCAAAGAAGGCATAAAAAAACCACGCACACACATATACAAAAGTAAAAACCCTTAAACACAAAAAACTATTTAAAAATCATATCTATATTTAAACAGTAGAATTCCATTTCAGTTCAATATAGGAACCAAACACCTATACAAAGATAAATCTAGGGTAGTATATATGTGAGAGTGGATGGTGGAAAGGAAAGGAAAGGAAAGGAGAGAGAGAGAGAGAGAGAGAGAAGAGAGAGAGCATATTCAGCTTACATCATCATAAAAAACCCAGTCAATAAAGTATTTAAAAACATCCATAAAAATACTTCTTTAAACAATAATTGTCATCAATGAAACCTATAGGAGATGAAAAAAACAAAACATAAAAAACAAAAAACAAAACAAAAACCAACAAAAAAAAACAAAATAAAAACAAACAAAAAACCACCATGAGAAGCAACAACACAGAAACAAACAATCAAAAAGCAAAACAAAAAACAAAATAGAACTAAGAACAACAAAACTGTAGATATAAAAATATCAAATAGCAACGAAACAGCATTTAAAGTTATATGAACCAGGTTTAAATCAACTCAAATCATTAAAATATCATATATGTGGCGCTCCACCACGAAATGAGTCGCTTAGCACATAACCCACTTTTCCGCTAGGAGCCATTAAAGGCAGATAGGGTCAAGTTGGCAATTTTGAGATTTTTATTGATTATTAAAGTATAGTCATTATTCTACCTTACAGTGAAATAACAAATCATATTTTTGTTTCCTTTTGCCTTTAAACGTGTTTTGAAAATACCCAAGCCCTCATTCTGACAACCAATTAGGATGCTAAACTTGTCAATTTCTCGTTTTGTCATTTCCTGCAGTCTAGCATTTCAACTTTCAATAGCTTTTCCTAGAATTTTCCGATTTTCAATCTGTTTTGTGTATTATATAGCCATTTTATTGCATCTAGATAACAAATCAATAACTAAAAATTGACCTCTGGTGCAATCCGTCTCATTATGTGGTGGAGCGTCACATATACTATTAAAAAGAAGACTACAGTCATTTAGGGCATGGTACACAAGGCATCACATAATGCGACATATTTTTAAACCAGAACATTCATATTATGAAAATCAAATACATTCCAAAGGAATAGTAAGGAGAGCCATTACTAAGAGAAATACCCAAACAAAAAGACAAAGAAAAAACCAAACAACAACAATGTAACTACAAGCAGGCAAAACACGTCAAGAATAGTATGTATAAAAACATTTATATAAAAAAGTCTAGTATTTAGACATAATCTAATACATTTTCAGATAGTGCAATACATGATGAAAAATCAAGATAACATTTTCAAATAATAATACACATAAGATACAAATCCTAATTCAGCAACTAAAAAGTTTTACTATTTATAAAAAAAAAAAAAAAAAAAAAAAAAAAAAAAAAAGGATTGCCAATAACACGGATTCCAAATAACATACAAGTGTTCAGTTCATAAGCATACTATTCAAAACGTGTAGTGGGGGTTCTGTTGTGTAATTAACATACAAACACTCAGTTTGTAAACATACTATTCATAACATGTAGTAGGGGCTCTGTTGTGTCAGCATATTATTAAGTATTTTTGAGGTGGGTATAAATGGCTTTCTTGAAAGTTTCTTTACTCTGGGATGTTTTCACATGTGCCGGAAGCGTGTTCCAGAGTAAGCCACCTGAGTATGCAAGGCTTGATTTAAACAAGTCAATTCTAGGTTTTGGTAGTTGAATTTTGTTGGAGTATCGGGAAGACATATGGAATTTAGATTGGAGGGTTTGTGGAGCAAGTCCTGTCATGATTTTGTGCATAAATATTCCTTTATTTATGGTGAACATATCTTTTAATGGAAGAACCTCAAGTTTTTCATAGTCTGTCTCAGTTAAAGTAGATGATTTTAAGAGAACTGCTTTGAGTGCTCTTTTGTACATGCTGTTAAGAGGTTTTAGGATATTGGCACTGGCTGTATCAAAAAGCGTAGAACAATAATTAAAGGAAGATAAAATGTGAGCATGTAGGAATACTCTTCTGGCATGTATGTTGATAAAGTGTTTAATTTTGCATAATTGGTACACTTGTTTGGAAACTGTTTTGCATAATTTATTAATGTGCATCATCCATGAAAGGTTGTTGTCAATCATTACACCTAGAAGTTTATGGTTATCAACTTCTTCAATAGTTTCATTGTTGATTGATATAGGTGGAAGTCTGGTTGTCATGTTTTGTCTTTTTTGTCTTGTTGTAATAAGCATGATTTTGGTTTTGTGGGGGTTAAGTGACATATGGTTGTAATCACACCATTTGCTTAAAGCATTAACGCTATTTTGTAATGAGGTAGATATTTTGTTTAGGCTGTTGTGGCTAGTATGAATTGTAGTGTCATCACAAAAAAGTTCACATGATTCTTCGATGTAGAGTGGGAGGTCATTAACATATATAGAAAATAAAAGTGGGCCTAAAACAGACCCTTGTGGTATTCCATATTTTACAGGTAGTGTACATGATTTTGTGGTGTTGATTGAAATGTATTGTTGTCTGTTATGCAGGAATGATCTAATCAGCATCATACTGTTAGCAGATATTCCATAGAGCGATAGTTTTCTGCATAGCAGTTCATGATCAATGACATCAAACGCTTTGGCGAAGTCTACAAAGAGAGCTCCACAAAATTTGTTATCATTTATGTTATTGTGCCAAGTATCTACAATGCTAGTAAGGGCTGTGTGGCATGAATGATTTTTCCTAAATCCTGATTGGTTATCAATTAAAAGGCCATAATGTTCTAAATGTTGGCTAAGATATTTGTGTATATGTTTTTCAAGTGGTTTAGATATAATTGATAATATTGATATTGGCCTATAATTGCATGGGTTTGAAGTGTCACCAGATTTATAAAAGGGAATGATTTTGGCCACTTTGAACTGTGATGGGAAGTAACACTTTGTAATACACAAGTTATAAATATAAGTGAGTGTATCAGCTAAAATTGGTGCTGCAATTTTGATAATTTTTCCATCCAGACCATCTGGACCTCGACTGCTAGTTTGTTTTAATCGTTGGAGGGTTTGATAGACTTCTGCTATGTTCAATGGTGGTATATTCATGTTTGAATTGATATTTTTGGATCTACAAAAAGTTTTCAGTTTTTCTAGAGAATTTTGTTCAACATTATTTTGTTTTATCAATGAGTCGGTTATGGTTGTGAAATGGGTATTTAGGTGATCAGGAGAAATGTTCTGAATAATGGGGATTGATGATGATTTGTTGGTTAGCTGATTGATAGCTTTCCACATTGATTTCGAATTTTGTTTTGATGAAGTCAGATTTTGAAAGTACTTTTGTTTACTTGCTCGCTTTAATGAATTAACTTTGTTCCTTTGTGCTTTGTATTCATCAAATTTTCCTGCTTTTAGTAGGTTATCTCGATGACGTGCTTCAGTCATAATTTCATTCGTTAACCATTCAGGCCGTACTTTATGTTTTACTCTGTGGGTTTTAAAGGGAGCATGTTTGTCATAAAGCGACGTGAATGTTTCCAGCCAGAAGGTCAAGGCTTCCTCTGGATCTGTAAAATTGTAAACATTATTAAGAGGAGAATTTTGGAGATCATTTAGGAAATAGTTTTCATCAAATTTTGTAAATGATCGGTAAGTAACTTGCTTATGTCCTACTTTTGGGATTTGTGTACCTTTTCTATTCCATGTGACACATATAGGAAGATGGTCACTACAGCCATGGATGGGTATACATAATTCCTTAATATTTTGCTTATGTGTTATGTAAATTGGTCAATTAGTGTTCTGCTACTAGATGTTATTCGTGTTGGTGTATCAACAATTTGTGTAAGGTTATAGGTGTCTAACTTGTTTATCCATGAGGGCTGAGGTTTGAGTAAGTCTATATTGAAATCGCCCAAAAGTAATGTTTCTATAGTGTCAAGAGATGCTGAGTCCATCATTGTGGAGAATCTATCTGTCCAGTTAATTCTTTCAGATGGATTTCTATAGATAAATCCAATTCTGATAGGTTTGTTTCGTTTGAGCTTAACTTCAATCCAGACTGATTCAACCTGATGGTTTTCTAGATCTGGAATACGTTTGAAGTTTAATGCTTCATTGATATATACAAGTACGCCAGTGGATTTGGGGAGTAATGGATCTTTGCGTATGAGTTGGTAACCAGGAATTACGACATCTGTATCTGGTATATTGTTTGAAAGTCTGGATTCAGTAATTCCAAAAGTATGAAAGGGCTTATCAGAATTGTATAGTAGGGTTTGTACATCTGATATTTTGTTTAGTACGCTATTTGCATTTAGGTGTCCAATACGCAGTCCATCTTTCCTGGGCCAGTTATTTGATGAGATAACCATGTTGATAAATGGAATAATAGGCAAATCACAAAAACTAAATTAAAAAATATGACTTAATTAATCACAATATGTAATATAACCACAATCCAATACAGTAAGTAATAACGCACAGATGAATAAAACAATGTAAAGTTAAAATAAACAAATTGACAAAGAAAAGAACTGCCACAATAATCCAATACAGTAAGTAATAATGCACTGATGAATATAAAACAATGTGAAGTCAAAGCAAATAAATTGACAAAGAAAAGAAATGCCACAGAGAGTAGAAGATGTCCGTGACTTAGATTTTAGGAATATTTTCCAACTGCAGTAGTTTCTTCTCTATTACAAGGCAATGTAGAGTGTCTTTTTGCAGTCACAGATAACCACACAGTGATTTATAGTGTCCTCCTGTGGTTACACATAGCACCTTCACCTTCACAACAGGTTTTAAGTTCACAATGTGAGGTTAGCTTTTAAATTCACAAAATTCTGCAGTCACTGATAACCACACAGCAATTTATAGTGTCCATCTGTGGTTTCAGATAACCACACAGCACTTTCACATTCACAACAGAATTTAAATTCACATATCAGGTGGCTGCCTTGTCCTGTTGATGTCCAACTAAGAAACGTTCCTGGGCGTAGTCAATTCTAGTCCCTTTTAATGTCTCAGTATAAGGCAGATTTTTTTCCACACCTTTAAGTACAACAGAGTGTGGTCTATATTTTGTTTTTTATTCCCCTAGAATACAGTCCAGATTTTTTCATTTGAAGAATATTTGTCCTGGACTTTTCACTTCAAAGAATACAGTTCTGATTTTCTTTGTTAAGGAATACAGTCTATAGTAGGTTTTTTTCTTTTTCTTTTTTAACTTTGGCAGCTGATTGGCCAACGGCAACAGTATATGTAGTATACTTATACTCAACACACACATACACAAACACACACACACACACACACACACACACACACACACACACACACACACACACACACACACAACATTGTAAGCATTAAAAAAAAAAAAAAAAAAAAAAAAAAAAAAAAATTTAGTTACTTGGTTTCATATAGGCAGGGGGAAAGGGAGGAGGCAGAAAGAATGGCCAATTTGGGGGGGAGGGGTAGAACATAGGGTATGGAGGGTAGGAGGGTTTGTTGCGACTCTGACTCTCCTTTTGATTTTCTCTGCTATCAGGGGGGGTCATGGGAGTGGTGGGGGGAGGATAATATGAGGATCTGCTCCTGTCTCTTGAGAGTGAAAGAAAGTATTCAGCTAGGAGCTGATTACTCAGGTAAGGGAGGAAAGAGGAGGGATGGTCCTTGGCGGGGGTGGGAAGGGAAGAGGACTGATCAACATTTAGGGAGGGTGGGGCTGAGGTTGATGAGTTTGCAGGGAGAGAGAGAGAGAGAGAGAGAGAGAGAGAGAGAGAGAGAGAGAGAGAGAGAGCATGGCTTGCTTTTGCAGGACCAGTCTGAGAGTGGCTACTTCACTCTGGAATCTGCACATCATGCAGGAACACAGACATAATTAAAACAAAAATAATGACTACTATAGCTGACTGGTTAAGGCCGTTTGACTTCAATCCTGTGGGTCCATGAAGTCGTGGGTTTGAATCTTGGCAGCAGCATCTGGTGTATTAAGATTGTGGATTTTTACAATCTCCCAGGTCAACTTAAAAGTGCAAACCTGCCAGTGCCTTAACTCCTTTTGTGTGTATACACATGCAGAAGATTATAATATATAATTATGTACATTAAAGATCCCGTAATTCATGTGAGCATTCAGTGGGTTATGGAAACACAAATATACCTAGTATACAAACCATACAATGAAATGAGCTGCTCTGAAGTCAGAGTGTGTTGGCTGAGGCCAGCAGGCAGACCCCCTACAAAATTACAAGCACAAGAGAAGACCAGGCTCCATGCACCCCAACCAGTAATGGAATGGAGATAGAGATAGAGAGAGAGAGAGAGAGAGAGAGAGAGAGAGAGAGAGAGAGAGAGAGAATACCAGCAACACTCAGAACTTGTCTTGACTCGCTATCCTACAGTGTGTGTGTAGTATTGTGGGAATCATAATGGGATGTTAATGATACATGATGGTTTTGGAAGTGTAATTCAGATATAAATATATAGCGCAGTCAAAATGTAAAAGAAGAAGGAAGGTGGCAGGATGGTTTAGACATTCATCTGCCTATCAAGTAAACTGTGAGGTTCTGGGTACGATTCCAAGCCTTGCCCTTTCTTCCCATTTGACTGGAAAATCGAGCTGAATGTCAAGTCTTTCAGAGGAGACTCAAAATGAGTCGGTGTGCTTAAAGGACTTGCACACATCAAAAGAACCCACAGAAAGTGAAAATTGGAAAGAGCAGAGAGGGACCTCCAGACTGAGTCTGTCCTAACAAAATTGGTAGGTTACATGAAGACTGAACTGAGAGAGAGAGAGAGAGCATGGCTTGCTTTTGCAGGGTCAGTCTGAGTGTGGCTTCTTTAACTGTATCCCAGAAGTTGGAATGTTGCTGCCTTAATGGTGGGCAAAAATGGCCACATATATACAAAAATCTGACCATTGGTGAACCTCAGAATTCTTGGTGAGGAAGGAAAATTGAAAAGTAAAGAAATTAAACCCTGATGCACTATCGCACTCGGTATAAAGGACAAAATGCATGGGCACTCTCTCTCTCTCTCTCTCTCCTCTCTTCTCTCTCTCTCTCTCTCTCCTCTCTCTCTCTCTCTCTCTCTCTCTCCTCTCTCTCTCTCTCACTCTCACACGCATACCATCAGGGACTAGACATCATTCTCATGCAGATTTAGCCACCTCCATCAGTACCATCTCTTGACAGCTTTCAGTCAGCAATAAAGGAGTTGAGAGGACAGCCGGATTTGGCTACTCCCTTACACACATGCTCCCCACACCCACATCCTCCGGATGAGGCTATAAACCAAGGCCCCTGTGTGAACGCACGCAGATCTTGCGCACATGTTAAATCCACTTTTTGTAAGAGTAGGCCATTTTGCGCCGGTGGGAACAGATGACAAGATATACAAAACTGCATACATACGTGGACTGGATGTAAAAAGAATATGTGCTTATTCCATTATCCTCAATGTAAAAGAATAAAAATAAAACGCCCACAGTCTGCTTAACTCCCTACAGTGATAAGGGTGGGGACTGCCTGTACAAAAGCACATGTCATGAGTGCTTATTCATTATCCTCGAAATAAAAGAATTTGATTTGACTTGACAGTGCATCATCTTCATTTTCATCCTAGCTTTTCATCTTTCTTCCTAAACACAACACGACAGACAAAATAACAAAACAGAACAATTGCAAATTCTGACTTTTCGTTTGTCTTCAATAATGAGACATGACAAACATTCTCATTCTCACCCTGACTTTTATTTATTATTTTTTTTACATGGAAAAAACCATGACAAACAGGCAAAACAACAACAACAACAACAACAAAAAGGCAAATCCTGACTTTTTAACTTTCTTTCACAACAAAACATGACAAAAAACAACAAAAACCAAAAAAGAACAATGGCAAACTTTTAATATATTTAAAAAATATTTCATTCTTTTATATCGAGGATACTGGAATAAGCACTCTGTGCTTTTTTACATCCAGTCCCCATGTGTATGCAGTTTTTGTAAATTGTGTCGTCTGTTCCCAACGGCACACGATGGCCTACTCTTATGAAAAGCGGAGAGGATTTAATGTGTGCGCAAGATGTTCTGCGTGCGTTCGCACACAGGGCCTCAGTTTATAGTCTCATCTGAAGGACTTTTGGGGAAGTGGAGTCGGCACTGATGTTAACTCCAGAGGAAAAATCCCCTGGGTGTTAACATCAGTGCTGACTCCACTAGTAGTAGTAGTAGTAGTATGTGGTTATGATCATGTTGTTTGCTATTCTTCTTCTTCCTGTTCTTTTTTAACTGACGTACTTGTTGTGTTCCTAGTGCTTATGGGCCTGGTTTAGGTTTTCTGGGATTAAATTGACCGTTTTAGGCAACTCCACATACAACTGTAATCACATTCAGTCACAAAACAATGACACATTCCTCCCTTTTTAAATCTGTCAAAATAGGCTGGTCGTATGGAAATACATGCATTTCTAGCCTGCAGTCTGGACATTATGTAAAAGTCTGCGTAAACAGCGAGGGCTCCGACAAAGCCGTAGGCCCATGCGAGGAGTAAGAAAAGCGCATTGACTTTAGGCCATTTGTTCACTTCTCGGTAGAAAGACGCGCCAATGTGGTCAAGAGTCGAACCAAAAATTATGCATGGCGGATCGACGCGGTGCTCTCGCTTACGTTGGATAAACTTCCCCCTATAACTGACCTGTTTGTGAGTGCTGTGTATCGAAAGGAACTCCTTAGAGAAAACTTTTGACTTTCGAAGGGAGTAGCATGTTCGTGTGCTTTCTTTGTAGCATATAGAAGGACGTATCGTTCTGTTTCGCCCGTCGATCTCTGTGACAAAGAAATCGGACGTTTTGTTATTATCGGGGCTATTGCCTCGTGACAGTTATTCTACACAGTCGGCTACACGTGTGCGTGTTGACAGTTCAGGTGGGGCTAGGGCTAGTGAGTCGAGATGAGTTACGCTACACGGAAACGTCGACACGAACTTACTTTGGGCGACAAGATGGAAATAATACGCATGATAGACAATCGTAAATCACAGACGGATGTCGCGAAAGTCTACAACTGTTCCCAGTCGCAGATTTCACGTATTGTAAGCAAGCGTGAAGATATATTTGCTGAGTGGGAGAACTGTGATGATCCAGTGCAGCAAAGGAGCCGATTCTCCAAGGGAATTTTTAAGCACCATCCAAGCAAAGATGAAGCAGGACCAACAGTCGCTGATCAGTCCACAAGCCCTGGTCCACCATCAGAATATGGACAAGACGGACCTGATCAGTCATACGACCAGTCCCCAGAAAAGTCCGACAACAATGGCTGGATAGAGTACTGGAAAAACCATTCATCAAGCTACGGTCGTCGATCCTTCCAAGAATTTGATCCTGAATTTTCCCCTTGGAATAGGCAATCTGGGTCAGTAGGCAAACGAGGGCCTAAAGGAAGACCCAGACCTACATCCAACAAGGAGAGCCGCATTTCTAATCAGATGCTGGATATTCTGAAAAACTTTGATGTGTGTGATGTGTATTGTGCAGATGAACTCGCTCTCCACTATGATGTCATGCCTAATTTTGATGGTTCTGATGATGATGGTGATGAAGCTGACGCTGAGGGCAGTGAAGACAAAAAGTATAAGGAGATGGGCACCAGGCAAAAACAGATCACAGTTTTACTCACGTGCAATGTCACGGGTTCAGATAAACGTGACCTTCTGATCATTGAAGATTCGGAGCAGTCAGAGGTAGATGAAACGGGGAATAAGATTGAAGGCTGCCAGCGAGCCAGAGCCCCTAGGGCTTGGATGACAGCTGATGTGTACAGAGAATTCCTGGTAGCTCTTGATTACGACATGCGCAAACAGCGGCGCTACATCCTTCTCCTTGTGGACAACGCGGCCCCCCATGATTCAGACGCGCAAGAAACCTGGAGCACGTCCGTGTGCTCTACATACGCTCTTACACCACCCCGTTCTTCCACGGCCTGTTCTACAGTGTGCGCGCCCATTACCGCAAACAAATCCTGCTGAAGCTGGTGGCCAACAACCCCGAGCTGATCGACCGAGAGGACCGGAGGCGGCGGGACAGGCATGGGGCCCTGGTGCCGTCTGTGGACATCAACATGGAAGAAGCCATCAACATGCTGAAGCTGGCCTGGAGGAGTGTCAGTGCCCAGGACGTGGTGCAGTGCTTCAGCAAGTCGGGGCTCTGCGCCCCGCACATCCACGGCCTGCCAGAGTCCGATAGAGACGACCTCCCTGACCTTCCAGGGGGCTTCGTGACCGACGAACAGTACGAGGATTTTGTGAACATCGATGTGGACTCGGAGTGTACGGGTGGTGCTGATCTCACGAGTGTGGAGTGCAGGATCCTCTCGGACCTTCGTGAGCAGGGGTTCACCGATATCGGCCTTGAACCTGCTGACGACACGAACGATGCGGCAACTCTGAACACTTCCAGTGGGTCGTCTGGTAAACCAGACCTTGGTATGGTGGGGGCTTTTCGCTCTGAGAGGAGGAGGGTGTCGGACAGTAGTGGAGAGGTGGAGCGATCGTTGAGCACACTGCGCAATTTCCTGGAACAGCGAGAACTGCATCTGCACAACCTGCATGCTCTGGAGGCCCAGATCTACTCCTGCCATTCTGGTGGCCACTGAAGACCAGGACTGCTAAAGTGCAATGGTGTGGTGCTTTGGGCATTTGAAGAGTGTAATATCGATTAGACTTGTGGTACAAGTTTGTAATATTGATTAGACTTGTGGTACAAGTTTGTGACTGAATGTTGTTCTTTTTCTTGTAGATCATGGGGTTTGTTTTTTTTGTTGTTTTTGGTGTGTGTTTTTTTTTAAAGTAAAACTAAAAGTGCTAAAACATTATATATTTTTTGTATTGCAAAACAGGAGGCATTTGAGTAAGGTAATATTTCTGGAAACAAAATTGTTGGAACGCTGCAGTACAGCATGAGTCTTTGCAGTTTCAGGGTCATTCTCGCGTGACATAAGCTAGTCATTTTCAATCCATTCAAATTCTTTGTAGTTCAGCAAATCATTAACAAATTTAAACAATATATGTGTGTTTTCACTGTACATAGTGTTTTGCCTTTCATTTTCACCTGCTGTATTTCACTATTTCCAGAGCTGAGGGAGAGGTTTTTTTGGGGTGGGTGGGGTTGTGTTTAGTTTCTTAAAAAAAAAAAAGTGTGTCCAGTTCCTTTTTTTTTCTCTTTTTTTTTTAAGCAGAGGATTAGGGAGATTTATTATTTGACTTTGGATGACAATTTTGGTAACACTTTCAATTTAATTTTGAAAAAAAGAAAGTGGGTGGAGAGAGGGGTTGATAGTGTGAAGAGATAAAGAGGCAAAACATTTTTTTGTATGTTTTTTTATGTTTTACAATTTTGTTGTTACTGTTGTAGTGATGGTACACTTTTTTGTGTTTATTCTAATAGTAATATATAAAATGATTTTTTTGTACAAGTTTATATTTTTGCAAAATTTTATCGTTTCTTGTTTTTCCCTTGTGTTCCTCGGCGAGAGCTCTTGAGTCTGAGGTTAATAATAATAATAATAATACATGGAACTTATATAGCGCTATATCTTGTAAAAACAAATCAAAGCGCTTGCTTTCAACCTATACATCACACAAGCAATCCATCACACAGGTTCACCAGTGCATATGATTTTGCATTATATCATGATATATGCGACCATTTTTGTCCTTTCTTAGTATTCATTGTCAGTATCAAACTGTGGAAGTGATCATGCATATGATCCAGAATTTCTCGTGTGTGACGTAAATGTATGCATGCACAGACTTTGGATAATGAGACATGTGCGTTAATTTACACTATTTTTTCCCAGTTAAGTTGATAGATAACAACACATTTATATTTTGGTGAAATGAATTTTGATGATCATGAATAGTTTTTTTTTTTTTAATAATTTAATTCAATAATTGGTTTCACCTTAGTATTGTTTCTGTCCTGTGGAAGAATTCCCCTCTTTTTTAGTACTCATTTTGTATTTTGTATAATTTGTATTTTGTACCACTTTATCACAGCAGATTTCTCTGTGTGAAATTCGTTTTGCTGTCTTTGGGGAGAGCGCGTTGCCACAAGTGTAGCGCGTACCCATTTTTTTTTTCCTGCATGCGACTATATTTGTTTCCCTATCAGAGTGGCTTTTTTCTACAGAATTTTGCCATGGTCAACCCCCTTGTTGGCGTGGGTTCTTTAACGTGCGCTAAATAGTGATGTGTGACACACAGGACCTCAGTTTATCGTCTCGTCCAAAAGACTAGCGCCCAGACCACCACTCGGGGTCTAATGGATGGGGAAAAAGTTTTGGGCCCAAACGTACCCAAACATTTTCTGATCCAGAAATTTCCTCTGTTCTGTCACATTCTTTGTGAAATTTCTTTTCCCTTTCTGTCTGTGACTATCACTGTGAGGAAGAATAGGACATAGATCTCTATGTCTGTGTCTGTCTTTCTCTAGACTCTAGTGTCTCTACTTTCTGTCTGTGAAGATATTAGATCAATAGATCATTTTTAGTTTCAGATTGATGATATGGTTGATTTTTTTTTTTTCACAGGTGTAGTAGTAGTAGTACACATGTACGTGAATTTAGTCCCCCTTTTTAAAAAAAAGTTTTTGTTTCTTAATTAAGTTGGGGGAGGGGTATTGTTTTGTTGTTTTTTTTTGTTTTTACTTGATAATGTTTTGATTTTCAATTTATGTGATTTTTGTTGTTGTTCAAGACTGGTAAAATTATAGGCCCCCATATAATATTGAATTTTCAATGGAATTGAAAGTATGAAACCCACACTAGGGACCATATAAGGCATATTCCTCTAGTTTTTGTTTTCTTTACCTCAAAAGAAGTTAAAATCAAAGATCTATTGAATTTTTTTTTTAAAGCAGAGTTAGGAAACCATTGCTTTGGAATTGGAGCACAGAAATTTATAAGATAATGAGCAGTAATTTCTGCTGTTAATATTTATGTGCGTTACACTTACAGTTACAGAGTGAATTTTGATACAAAATTGTCTGTTTTCTGTTGAAAGAATAATGGGATAGCCTAGGTAACACACAGGCTTAAAAAGTTAAAGATAAGATCATGGCCTTTTGGAATAAGAATTCCTTCCCATTTCCTGGCTAAAGCTCAGGTAAAATTTACCAGTGATTAGTCTATTTATTATTATTTATATATTATTTTATTTGTCTATGCGAGTGTTTTTTCTCACTGAGAAGGTAGCTGTATTCCAGTTTCAGGAACACTGGATTATGATGTGTGATTTTTTAAATTTTTTTTAAAGTGAACTATGATAATTCACAAGACTTTAATAAACACTGAAATTGTTGTTTTCAATTTTCGATAAGCAGAGGCTAGCCTAGTATGAATCGTGAACACTTTTGAAATTGTTGATTTTTAGTTAAATTCTGTAACCATGTACTGCTATGTATTGTTCATGGAGATTTGATACGCAAAGTTAATGCCTCCTGTGACTGATCAACTGACTAAAGTCTAAATACTGTGAATGGTATAGATCTACGTTAGTCTAGATAGATAATTTGTTCAGTGACTTGTGTGTGTGTGGTCATCAGGATGTCACAGATCTGCACAGAAAGGCTTCGAGTTTTCCTATGTTACTTTTTGTTGTTACTATAGTTGTGAATGTACAATGTATACTGCTCTCCACTCATTAACTCAGTTACCAAAATTTATGTTAGTTGTTACTCTTTCTTAGAACTTCTTTTTTTGTATAAAGTTTGTTAGTTGTTACTCTTTCTTAGAACTTCTTTTTTTGTATAAATTTGTTAGTTGTTACTCTTTCTTAGAACTTCTTTTTTTGTATAAAGTTTGTTAGTTGTTGCTCTTTCTTAGAACTTCTTTTTTTGTATAAAGTTTGTTAGTTGTTACTCTTTCTTAGAACTTCTTTTTTGTATTATAAAGTTTGTTAGTTGTTACTCTTTCTTAGAACTTCTTTTATTTATATTAATTTTTTTTTTTTTTTTTTTTTTACTGTGCAGAAAACTGTTGTGATGTATTGAAGTTGGGGTACTGCTTAGCACATATGGGTTGCGTGGTGGGGGGTAGGGTGATGTATTCATTGCCATGACACGATGCCATTCATTCTCTGCCCCCCTTCCTCTCTCCAATCCTACCCACTTTTTGTTGTTTTGGTCTGTGTTATACTGTGCTTTCTTCGTTTCTATGAGCTCTCTCTCTGTCTCTCTCTCTCGTCTCCCCTCTTCTCTCCTCTCTGTTCTCTCTCTCTCTTCTCTTTTTCTTCTCTCTCTCTCGTCTCTCTCTCGTCTCTCTCTGTTCTCTGTCTCTGTCTCTGTCTCTGTCGTCTCTTCTCTCTGTCTCTCTCTTCTCTCTTCTCTTCTCTCTCTCTCTCTCTCCCTCTCTCTTTCCCTTCTCTCCTCTCTCTCTCTCTCTCTCTCTCTCCTCTCTCTCTCTCTCTCTCTCTCTCTTCTCTCTCTGTGTTAGTGTTTAACAGAACCTTGGCAGGAACGTTTTTTAAAATTTAAATACATTATAACAATCAACATTCTAAATCAATGTGTTCATACATTCAAATATTGTATCATGTATGGGACATTATTCTCACTAAGTTGGGTGGTACATGACATGGTGTCCTCAGCACAGCCTGATTTTTTTTTTTTTTTTTTTTTTTTTTTTTTGCCTTAAGGGTAAAATAATGAGGTACAGCTTCTTTGTCACTTTTTTTTTTCACTTCAGATTGACAGTGTCGGGTATCTGATGGGATAAGAATAGATCTGACATCCATCTATAGGTGGCGTTGGTTTTGAACTTGGGGTGAGTGAACGGTATTGGAGTGGCTGAAATTAATAGTGACAGCCTCAGCATGGCCTGTGTGATTGGTGGGGCTATAACATGAAAAGTAACTTAAAATGAGACTACTTTTTTAGGTTTAGGATTGCTCAAACACATACTGTGTGTCATGGTACATGAAGCAATATTGATTCTTTATATTTTCTTTGTATAATGGGTAGTTAACAAAACAAACTGTTCTCAATTCACTGGAACCAAGGGAGTGTTCAAGACGGGAGTTTTTTGAACACACAGTTGAAGGACAAGTTATTCGAGGAGTAAAAACCATTCAAAGCGCTTTGATTTGTTTTCACAAGATATTGCGCCATATAAATTCCATATATTATAATTATGATTACCCTGTTCACGTAGATTAAGATTGAACTTGTATGATTTATCATACAGAACTAGATGATGGGAGAAAGGTGAGGGGGCAGGATGGTTGGGTGTGGTGTTCTGCTTTGGATGAGATAAAATACACTTCATTTTTTGTTGTTGTTTTGTTTAACATGGGTGTGTTGTCATTTGACCACCATGCAAGAAACTTTTTGTTTCTTAAATACTTTTATAGTCCCATGTTTTCATAGATTATATGTATACACTGATGCAGGCATGTGTATTCTCAACTTTCTGAGTTTCTCTTTTTGAGTAGAAATTGTTAGATAACTTAGAATTCTGTCTTTCTGTGTCTGTTTCTTTTTTTAAAAAAAATTTTCAATTGATTTAGTTTGTTTCAAGTTTGTGTGTTTCACTGTTTGTGTGTGTTTACCATTTGTTTCATTTTCTTTGTGATTACTGCTCTCAGAGACAAATGACAAGTGTCACTGCCCTGTTGTGTTTATTGTGATTAAGAGTGAATGTTGTTGTATTTGGTTATTTCTCATTAAGACAAAATCAAGAAAATCTGAAGAAATTACAAGCACCCCCTCTGTATTTGGTTATTTCTCATTAAGACGAAATCAAGAAAATCTGAAGAAATTACAAGCACCCCCTCTGTATTTGGTTATTTCTCATTAAGACGAAATCAAGAAAATCTGAAGAAATTACAAGCACCCCCTGTGCCCCCCCCCCCCCCCCCCCCCCCCCTCGCAAATCAACAACAATAACAAAAATCATGAATGAAAATTTTTTTTAGAATCGGAAAAGTCTTTATTTGTTGTTTTTACTGCTGTACTTTTTGATGTTATTTGATAAGTGTTGTCAAATAATGTAATAAATATATATTCACAACCAATCAAACTTGTCTTGATGTGTGTACATAATGTGTGTGTGTGTGTGTGTGTGTGTGTGCATGCGCCCGTGTGCATGTGTGTGTGTGTGTGTATGTGTTTGCGTGTGTGTGTGGGACACTGTATTTTGCAAGCTCAGTTTAGTTGAATGATGATTCATGTCCATGTGCTACAATAAAAAAAACTTTTGTTATAATTTTTGTTTTAATGTAGGCTTATATAAATTATATATTGGGGCATTTTTAAAACAAGGGGCTGAATGTGTACAAAAATAGTATTGCCTGGTTGATAAACTTTATGAAGGAAGAAGTAGGGCCGACACTAATAATGTAATATGAATGGGTACACAGGTAATGATGCATGCATGCACTCAAAGAAGGGATGGACAACATGCAGTACATGTATAGATGTACATTTATACACTTGCAGAAGAGCAAATATGCACATTAAAAATCCTGTAATGCATGTCAGTGTTAGGTGGGTTATGGAAACAAGAACATACATACCCACAGTCAGAATCAAAGAAAGTAAACATGGTTTTTTTTTGGTGAGTAACTCCATACTATTCCAGTGCACTCCCCTTCACCTGTTTACAGCTTGATACATGGGTTCTCTCAGCCGCCGCTGTAGTCTAGTGGTTAGGGCGTTGGACTCGTAGTCTAAAGAATGCCGGTTCTATCCCAGCTTTCGGCTATGGCGTTGTGTCCATGGAAAAGGCACTTTACGGCTATTTTCTCACCCCACCCAGGTGTAAAAGGGGTACCAACCTTGTGTTGGGGGTTAACCCTGCGATAGACTGGCGTCCTATCCAGGGGGGAGTCTATGACTCTCAGTCGCTTAACGCCACAGAAACCGGGATAAGCACCGGCCTGATGAGCCTTAGGCTCGGGACAGACTTTAACTTTAACTTTAACATGGGTTCTCTATTTTGTATATGAAGCGTCTTCAGTTTATGTCGACAGGAAAAATTGTGGACTTTTTTTTCATTTTTGCCACACAAATTTGAGCATTTTTACCAGAGGACTGTTCAGGGGTTTTTTTTGTTGACAGGGAATAAAATGTGGACATAAATATACAGGTTGGAGTCAGGTTTTTTTGTGTGTATTCCTCGGCCAGAGCTCTGAGGTTCACCAATGTTGAGATTTTGTGAATACAGCTTTTTGCCCACCTTTAAGGTAGCCACATTCTGACTTTGGGGATGATACCTAGACATAACACCAGTGTGCATGTTTTATAACCAAAAAAAAAGTTTGTCATCCACCCCTACTAGCATGCAATAGTCTCACTCCTGAAAGGCAAAACAGGTTTTAATGTGTGCGGAAGATGTTCAGCATCCATCTGCACATGGGACCTTGGTCCACAGTTTCATCTGAAGGACATTCGGGAGAGTGGAGTCAGTTCTGATGTTAACTCCAAAGAGAAAAAAATCCCCTGGAATGAATGCCTCTATGGTGGCTTGAACCTGGGTCATGAATAAATGAGTGATCTGCATTTTTCAAGGGTTAAAGATAAGCATTCACTTTTTTTTTTTCATGCGGCCCCTGCCCTGATAAGGGCAGTCATAGTCTGTGAGCTGACTGCTGTAACAACTAGGCCTCGCACACATGCCTTGCTTTCCTACAACCACACAGGTTATGGGACACCTTTATCTTTACCTTTACAGATAAGTATTCACATACTTTTTTTCACCTGGCCCCTGCCCTGATAAGGGCTGTCATCAGTCTGTGTTCATTGCTCTCACCACTAAGCTATCCTGCACCCCACTTTATATAGCGATGGGATGGGATAGCCTAGTGGTCAGAACATTGCGCTCGCAATTTGACGACCCAGGTTCAGTTCCTGTTCGAGGAGTGCTGACTCCACTCTCCAGCTCCCCAAAAGTCCTTCGGATGACTATTAACCGAGGCCCTGTGTGCGAACTTACGCAGAACATCTTGTGCACACGTTAAAATCTTGTTCTGCTTTTTGTAGGAGTAGGCCATTGTATGCCAGTGGGAACTGATAAGATTTACAAAACTGCATACACACAGGGACTGGATGTAAAAAAGCACATGTGCTTATTCCATGATCCTCGATACAAAAGAATAAATAAAATATTTCAGATTCCAAAAATAGTGTTTGTGTGTGTCAAAGTCTAGTCAAAAATTTTTATTTCCAGATGCGTGTGTGTGTGTGTGTGTGTGTGTGTGTGTGTGTAAGTGTGTGTGTGTGTGTGTGTGTGTGTTTCATGTTTTTTTTCTAATTTGTTTCTTTCATTAGCAAAACAATTACTACAAAAATAACGGTGTGTAGATATGCAAAAAAAAAAAAAAAAAATTCCAAAAATAAATAATTTGTTGTTTCAGGCGTTGTCGCGGACACGGGACGGTCTGCTGGTGGCTGAAATGGACTTGAACCTGAACCGACAAGTTCGAGACTTCTGGGACTTCAGGGTAACCTTAGGGTTTTTTGTTTTTTGTTTTTTTGTTGTCAGTGGCCTGGGGTTGTTTGTCTGGATTGTGTTCTGTGTTCTTTTTTTGTCAGTGTAAAAGTTTGGAAAATATGGGGGATTTGTAAGTGCATGATTGTGGGGTTTTTTTGAGATTGTGGTGGTAATGTTGATGGTGGTGGTAGTTGTGTGTGTGTGTGTGTGTGTGTGTGTGTGTGTGCGTGTGTGTGTGCTTGTGCGCACTTGTGAGTGTGAAGATAGATATAAGCAGACATGTATCTGTTAGTAGCTGTGTGTGGATGGTCTATGTGTAGTTTAAATGCAAATATAATTGTAAAGAAACACACAATACAAATGGATGATCTTAATTTAAACACATGCACATGCATGCCCCCCCCCCCCTCAACTTAAAAAAAAAAAAATCTTCAAATTGTATGAATTCCAATACTTCAATATCTCAAAAAGAAAAAAATTCATTTGGATTACAAGCATATCTCTTGTCTGTAAACCTCTAACATATATGATAAAGAAAAATCAGTATAGATTCTTAGGTATACCATTATTATTATTTTTTAATGACTCATTCAAATTTAAATTCAACTATTTAATTATCTCAAACAAAGAAATTTATTTAGGTTACAAAGAAAGGATTACACTGATTATCTAAAGGACAAAAGAAGGAATCAAATATAGCTATGTCCTCAGAGAGTTTATAGCTACAGCACCATACAAAATCAACACACACAATGTCATGGATAAAGTTGATGTTGTGTTGATGATGATGATGGTGATGGTGGTGGTGGTGATGATAATGATGATTAATTGCAGATGACACACCATGTTGTTGATGATGTTGATAATGATGGTGGTGGTGATCGTGGTGGTAGTGGTGGTGATGATGATGATGATGATGATGAATGATTGCAGATGACACAGCATGATAATGATGGTGATGAAATAATGATGAAGATGGTTATGATGTGATGATGATGATCATGATAATGATGTGACGATGATGACGACAATGGTGAAGAAGGGATCATGATGTGATGATGATGATGATGATTGATTGATTGATTGCTTGATTGATTGCAGATGACACAGCGTCTGGAGATGTATGCAGAGGAGCTGAAAGAAGCCGTGAAGCCAGACTACCAGCCTCCTGTAGTGAAGGAAAACTAACCACACCCTCCTGTTGCCCTCCCCCCTCGCCAAACACCCCCTCCCCCACCCTCACTTACCATACACCATAGGATACAGAAAATTCCACATGGTGGTAAAAGTATTATTAATGACAGTGGTTTTGACATCAAACTCAGATATCCTTGATTCCACTTGGTAGTATTCCATTTGTCATAATGTACTGTACCGCATTGTTAATATTATATTGTTTTTTATTTTGGGACATGGCATGAAATAATGGCTGTCCTGTCTGGACTGAGTATCCCAAAAATGTCCCACCCCTACCCTGTGTTTTGTATAGATCTATGGAGTATGGATCTGCCAAGGAGAAGGGATCTTTCTTGCAGTTTTTTTGGACAATAATTTTCATGTTATGATGGGTTTTTTTTTGGTTTTGTTTTTCTTTTTTTTTTTGGTGTATGTATGAAATGAATTGCC
Organism: Stramonita haemastoma; assembly: GCA_030674155.1. Taxonomy (NCBI): domain Eukaryota; kingdom Metazoa; phylum Mollusca; class Gastropoda; order Neogastropoda; family Muricidae; genus Stramonita; species Stramonita haemastoma. The sequence continues at coordinate 22,390,437 of CM060342.1, read as the reverse complement.
ATGGGATAACAGTTTACCATCTCATCCGAAAAAACAAACAAACTTGCCTCAACTGCCATTTATGGTTTATTGGATGAGTGAAAGCCCATATTTGGAGATGAATTGTACCATGGGCTTATTGTTTCATGGAAAGAGAAAAAATTTGATTTTGATGGATTAAAAAAAAATTTGATGAGTGCTTTTGCTTAGTACTAGACCACCAAGCCATTGAAGAAGAGTGGATGGCTGTGGTGACTAAGATGATGTAGGTTTGATCAGTGTACCACTGTTGTAATCAATGTTGATCTGAGGACCACTGACTGGTGTGTTGTCTGAATCAGTGATCGGACATGTCCTGTGTTTGTGGTGGTGCCATTTGCTCAATGACTGCATGAGCAAACATGACCCAAGACAGTCAGCTTCACTGGTTGCGAATGTGGAATTCTCAAAAAATTAAAAAAACAACAACAACAACAAAAAAAGCACCCTCCCCCCCCCCCCCCCCAAAAAAAAAAAAAAAGAATGTTGAATTCTCCATTATTGATTTGTTGAGTATGAAGTTCATGTTCCGCCATCATGGTGTGATACTGCTGGGTGTTGTATGTTCTAAAATACTACCCTGATATTGTGTTGGTATGATATTAATATGATAACAGCAGTGGGTATGGGATGAGGTGTAAGGATAATTTTTCAGTTTATTAGTTTGGTGTTATGCTGTGAGATTGGCACTGAAACAGCTGTTGTAATGTAAGATCAAGTTCACAGTACATTACTTTGTTATTTGTTGGCTGTTACATTACAATTTTGTTGACCAAAACGACTGTTTTCTTTAAATGAGATGTACATTTGATCAAGTTCTCTTTGTTTGATGTCAGGGTTTATTGTCAGTGTGACGTTTGTTGGTATGGGGAGCAATACATCAGATTTTTTGTGTATGTTATGATAAACAGAAATGGTGACTGGAAAGTAGTCATGGTGCAAAGTTTTGGTTGGTCAATAATCAGATGCCATGTTGTTTTCTTCAGATCAGCAAAGTCATTTTGGGGGGAAGGATATCATCATTTCTATACTGTTTTCTGATTGCAATATATACAGAATTATCCAATTTTCTTTTCTTTTCTTTTTTTTTCTTTTTTTTTTTATTATTGAAAATTGAATTTTTGAACAAAATATTATTGCAGATTAATAACATGTTAACAATTTTATTAAAAAAATTGACCTCTGGTACAATGTGACTTTTTATGTGGTGGAGTGTCACATCAGCCCTACAGTATTTAATTACTGCTATTTAGTGCATAGCCCCTTTATCTGTCCAAAATAGAAAATGCTAAGATGATCTAGTGGTCGATAAGGAAAAAACCCCAGATACGACTGTTGTCAATCGCCAGCCCTTAGTTTCTCAAAATGGCCATTACACCATTTATTTCACTAGAATAACTATAACGTGCCTATTATTTATTCATTTAGAAATAAATATCTGATGCTGTATTGAAAAGAGCAAATCTCCAGCTTTCCTGTGATACAAATTTTTCTGTTGCCCCCAAACTGAGCTGAGCTCCCATTTTGTGAAAAAGATATTATTTAGATTACCTTCGGTGTATAGTGAACTGGTCTTGAATTTTTCAAGATATGTAATATTGTAATATCACCTGATTTATATATCTAAATGGTATACGTCAATATCACTTTTATATTTATTTAGTGTTGCATTACTGTTCATAATTACCGACATTCCAAATTTTAGACATTTTGTTATCCCTGAAATCGGAATGCAGCTACCTTCATAATGGGTCAAAGCAGACGCGTACGCAAAATCTTACCATTGGTGAACCCTGGGAGCTAGCTCTATCCGGGGAATGAAAAAAAAAAAATGTTTGTTATTCTGTAGTGCCATGTACATGATCTTTATATATGTATCCACACTTTATTATAAACACTTTGTTTGTCCTTGGTGTCCAACGATGACCTCCAAAACAGCATAGGAGGTAGCTTCTGTTTTTGAAAGTGGGCAGAAATTTGATTATAGTGGAGATGCCTTGCCCACAGCACACCCCCACTCTCTCAGCCAAGAGGGCATATGGACAGTCTCCAAAGGCCAACTAGCCCCCAGGGCTGCAGCACATATATAACAGATAAACATATATATTATATTTCACAGTGCTCAGCAATCGCTTTTATATGACGTTGTTATGTTTTCTGTTGAGTGTTTCTCATTTTTCAATGATCTGCATTGTATTTCATCTTGACGTAATACTTACATAACTTCTTTACTTTTTGCTTGTTTTGTAATCAGATGCCCTTTTGAATTTCACGGTGTTGAAATTCCGGTGTATTTTTTTGTTATGGTTATACAGTAAATTACATCTAAATGAGAATAAATCTCGCAAGACAATTTTGATTGTGCTGTGGGTTGTTTGTAGATGCTGTGCTGGTATGGTATGTATCACAGTTTTTATGAATGCCTGTCTATCATAGGGAGGGGACACTGGGGGATCTGAAATGTGACTACTTTTGTTGGGATTCAATACTGGGGGATCTGAAATGTGACTACTTTTGTTGGGATTCAATACTGGGGGATCTGAAATGTAACTACTTTTGTTGGGATTCAAGCAAAGGATGGTTCGATAGCTTTTGATAAGCAAAATGGTTGCATACGCAAAATCTCATTACTAGTGAACTGGAGAACTCTAGGCTGAGAAATGAAACCAAACCAAAACAAAACCAAAAAACGCATCAAGTAAAATTCCTGAAATGCAGTTTACACTTATGCTTGTAGATATCTCACATATGACATGAAGTTGGCACTGATGTTAACTCCTTCGTGAGAGGTGATCCATCTCCATCACATCAATCCTGCTCTCAGATTCATTGGCTGATGGGAAACATCAGCACACCAGGCCATGACTTGCAAACCTTTTGTTACAGGATGAAAGGAGGGAAGGTGGGAGGTTGGTTTAGACATTCACTTGCACTAACAGGTGAATCGTAACGCTCTGGGTTCCAACCCCAGCCTTGCCCTTTCTTCCCAGTTTGATGGGAAAATTGAACTGAATAGAAAGTTTTTCGGAGACTCTAAACTGGTAGGATTATGGATGGATGGACGCTTATGGATGTGTGGTTGTCAAAAGAATCAAAAACAGTTGAAAATTTATTTTAAAAAAAAAAAGGGGGAGGGAAGTACCTCACGACGGTGCTCATAAAACTGTTTGGCTCCATTCCTAACTGTGTCCCTGAGGTCAGAATGTGGCTACCTTAAAAGTGGGGGAGGAGACGGTTGCATACACAAAAATATCACCTTTGGTGAGCCTTGGGGTTCTAGTTGAGAAACAACAAAAAACAAAAAACTAAACAAACAAGATCTGCCATCATTTGAAATGTACTACCCAAGGATACAAGAGAAATATTGGAACAGTATTTGTGTTTTGCAAATGACTGAAAACTTTATCTCTGACCATAGAGTAGAGATCCATGTATGCCACATTGCAAAAACTGCATACACACGGGGACTGGATGTAAAAATGCACATGAGTACTTATTCCATTATCCTCGATATAAAAGATTAATAGTAATTTTTAAGAATTGGCTCCTCTGTTGTTTGTGTGTTTGTGTTGTGTGTAGTGTGGTGTGGTGTGTGTGTGTGTGTGTTGTGTGTTGTGTGTGTGTGTGTTGTGTGTGTGTGTGTGTGTTGTGTGTGTGTGTGTGTGTGTGTGTGTGTGTGTGTGTGTGTGTGTGTGTGTGTGTGTGTGTGTGTGTATGTGTGTGTGTGTGTGTTGTGTGTGTGTGGTTGTGTGTAGTGTGTGTGTGTGTGTGTGTGTGTTGTGTGTGTGTGTGTGTGTGTGTGGTTGTGTATGTGTGTGTGTGTGTGTGTGTATGTGTGTGTGTGTGTGTGTATGTGTGTGTGTGTGTGTTGTGGGGTTGTGTGTAGTGTGTGTGTGTGTGTGTATGTATGTGTGTGTGTGTGGTGTGTGTGTGTGTGTGTGTGTGTGTGTGTGTGATTTATTTATTTATTTATTTATTTATTGTTTTGTATCCAGGATAATAGAATAAGCGCTCATGCGCTTAAATTTTTTTTTTTTTTTTTACATCTAGTTCCCGTGTGTATGCATTTTTGTAAATCTTATTATCTGTTCCCACCAGCACACAATGGCCTACTCTTATGAAAAGCGGAACTCTGTGTGTGTGTGTGTGTGTGTGTTTTATCTATTTATTTATTTTATTCTTTTATATCAAGGATAAAGGAATAAGCATTCATGTGTTTTTTTTTTCATCCAGTCACCATGTGTATGCAGTTTTTGTAAATATTGTGTGTGTGTGCGTGCGTGCATGCGTGCATGCGTGCGTGCGTGTGTGTGTGTGATTTATTTATTTTATTCTTTTATATCAAGGATAATGGAATAAGCACTCATGTGCTTTTTTTTTTTTTATCCAGTCCCCGTGTGTACGCAGTTTTTGTAAGTATTGTGTGTGTGTGTGTGTGTGTGTGTGTGTGTGTGTGTGTGTGTGTGTGTGTGTGTGTGTGCTATTTTTTAAATTTTATTCTTTTATATCAAGGATAAAGGAATAAGCACTCATGTGCTTTTTTTTTCAACCAGTCCCTGTGTGTATGCAGTTTTTGTAAATAGTGTGTGTGTGTGTGTGTGTGTGTGTGTGTGTGTGTGTGTGTGTGTGTGTGTGTGTGTGTGTGTTTCTTTTTCACCACTTGTAACTCAGAATCATCGGTTACCACTGCCTTCTCTTAATTCCCACCACCCATTCATAAATTTGAGCTCATCCCCAGTACACCTAAGGAATGGAGATTCTTATGCGCTCTATAGTCAAAATCATAATGTGCCCCGAATGAGTGTACGGCACGATGCAAGAGAGATAAGCGTCAGCCTGTATGTACTAGAGCATTGTGACTGGCCTCCCCTATTCTAAACATCGGCGTTGTTTCTCTTTGTTACGGAATAGTGCACACAGGAGTTACATAATATTGTGCATACTTCAGATCGTGCTGCCATCAGCAGTGCAGGTTGGTATAAAGCTCGTGATTAAACCCATTATTCGTTGAAATTTTCAGCTTGTAGAACATTTACATCGCGTCAGTCATCGTAGATCGTATCTGTGTCGAGTTGCAAGAACTTGTGCAGGAAATTACAGATGGGGAGTGGTTACTTCCTCAATCACTCAATCAGAGCGTATCACTTTCGTTCCTGAAAGGATACAAAAAATGTGTCATCGCTTGAAATCTGTTATTTTACAACCTTTTAAGAAATAGTTTCAAGTAACTGTAGCAACTCAGTAGACGAAGAAACATGTGCGTGCGTGCGTGTGCATGCGTACGTGTGTGCGAGTGTGTGTGTGTGTGTGTGTGTTTGTGTGTGCGCGCGCTTGCTTTATGACGTGCGTATTGAATAGAATTTATTTTTATTTAGGCCTACAGTCAAGCAATAATCTTTGAACATGAGAAAGCATGCCTGTTCTGACATCATTGATTATGTTATCAGGCCTGACATCAGCAGCAAGTCTAGTAATATACTTCATCAGTTTTGTCCTATTTTTAGAGCATAGCAGGGGGGGTGGGGTGGGGGTGGGGGAATCACCCTAGAGCTGTGGTGTAGTCATAGGCGTAGCATTGGCTGCACAGTGAGATAGGCCTAGTGGCATTATTGTACCTGCAAACAGTTCTGGATTATATTTATTTCAAGATCACACCTGCTAGAGAGTACCTGGCATTTTGTGTTGCTTTGAATCAGTTGAGTTACTTACTTATAAATTCAACCAGACAGGCGAGCACATCCTTCAGAGGTGTACCCTATTCATCGACTTGAGGAAGAAAGTTTGGTCTACGGAGATAACCCTACAGACCAAGCTGTAAAGCCCACGAGAGGAGCTGGAAAGGACATGTCATTATTTAACCCAGACACATCTGACACTAGTGTAAAGCGAACGAGAGAAGAAGAAGACTTATAAATTCAACATAATTGTCATTTTTCAAATGCTGTACTGTATACTGTATAGTATCAATTAGTTATCAATATTGCCAGTTGTTTGACTAAAGTTGATTCTTCTTCAGTTTCAAAGTTAACAACACTAAAACAATACTCAATAGTCAAGATTACATTTACTGGTTTCTAAAACAGTTTTCCCCCCTCTTCCTAAGTTACACAAAGGAAATTGTCAAGGTAAGTTAATGAAGCAGACTTGTGATGCACTCGTATTTCAGATGTTAACATATTCTTTGCTTGATACATAGTTATTTGTTTGTCACTATTTAAGTATTATTGTAATACTAATAGTTACGTTCACACACAATTTGTTTACTTTGAAATTAATATGTTTATGGTTGGTAGATATTTGTAGATTACTTAATAATTACAAGTTATTAGTTATTATTACCAAAAAAGCCTTTTAGTTTTAACATCAGTGATTATTTTACTTTCTTTCTTGCTTAAATTATTATGACTTATCTATATGACTCTTTATGAGGCTGTTTTGTTGAGATTGAAAACAGTTTTTATTTTTAAGAAAGTTTTTGGTCAGTTGATCGCTTTATGATTAAAAAAAAAAAGATTCCTGGAAAATTTCTGTAGAAAAAAGTCCTTTTCTAAGGACATAATAATAATAATGCAGACAGGATAAAAACAACAACAACAACAAAAGTGACAACAACGGATTGCACCACTGTATGTATGTGGGGTGTGCTTTCCCTGAGAAATGTCACACAAGAAAATTTACTATGCCTGAAATTACTTCAAATAAGTGTATGTATTATGTATACATGCGTTTCAACTCTGTGATATCTGAATACATGTACAATGTATCATTGTATGTACTTAATAATTTATGTTCAAAGCCTACAGATACACACCACATATGCAGTGATGCACACTTTCCTTGTAAAAACACACACATAATTTGTATGTGCACACACACGCACATGCATACACACACACACACATACACACCACACACACACACACACACACACACACACACACACACACACACACACACATGCACACACACATGTACAGACAGACAGACAGACAGACAGACAGACAGACAGACAGACAGACAGACAGACACACACACACACACACACACACACACACACACACACACACACACACACACACACACACACACACACTCACATACTACACACACACACAAACACACACACACACACACACACACACACACACACACACACACACACACACACACACACACACACACACACACAGACTTTTCTGGTGCTGGCAGAATGCCAAGTTGGCACCCTATATAAATATTCACCAACTGGTGCAATGGCATAAAGTGATGAGAGAAGCACAAGGTTGGCATGGAGCAAAAAGCCAGCAGAGTGGACTGTATAATTCTGTGGTGATTAGACGAGAGTATTTGGAAGCTGTGCTTTGCAGCATATAATGGGATAGAGAGGCTGCTGCTTATATTTAGAAAGACTGCTGTTACTAGTGTTATGCTAGGTTCTCATATGAGATAGAGAGGCTGCTGCTTATATTTAGAAAGACTGCTGTTACTAGTGTTATGCTAGGTTCTCATATGAGATAGAGAGGCTGCTGCTTATATTTAGAAAGACTGCTGTTACTAGTGTTATGCTAGGTTCTCATATGAGATAGAGAGGCTGCTGCTTATATTTAGAAAGACTGCTGTTACTAGTGTTATGCTAGGTTCTCATATGAGATAGAGAGGCTGCTGCTTATATTTAGAAAGACTGCTGTTACTAGTGTTATGCTAGGTTCTCATATGAGATAGAGAGGCTGCTGCTTATATTTAGAAAGACTGCTGTTACTAGTGTTATGCTAGGTTCTCATATGGGTAGAGAGGCTGCTGCTTATATTAAGGAAGACTGCTGTTTCAGTGTTAGTGTTATGCTAGGTTCTCATATGAGATAGAGAGGCTACTGCTTATATTAAGAACAACTGCTGTTAGTGTTATGCTAGGTTCTCATTTGAGATAGAGAGGCTACTGTTTTTAAATATTTAGAATGACTGTGTGTTATGCTAGGTGCTCATATGGGGTAGAGAGGCTACTGCTTATATTAAGAACGACTACTGTTATGCTAGGTTCTGTCAATTTAATTGTAATGTATTTTTTGTTTTAATTTATTTTCAATGCTAAAAAAGGTATTATCATATGTTGTTGTTGTTGTTGTTGTTGCATGTTCCCCATCTTAACACCCTGGGGTCACCCAGATATATAACTATATTCATGAATTACAATTAAAGCACCCTCACTTACTCATTCCACCTGAATCCCCAAAGTTGGAATGCAGCTACCTTAATCTTAGGTTAATGGTGGGCAAATAATTACATATTTTGCAGAATCTAACCATTGGTGAAGGTCAGAGCTGTAGCTGAGGAAGGGGGGGGGGGGGGGGGGGGGGGGGGTGTTACACCTGAGGATCTCTGTGAGATTGTTTTATGTAATTTGTGTATGAGAAGTTTGCAGATTTTCATGTTATATAAATAATAAAAGTATGTGATGCTCCACCACATAATGAGTCACATTGCACCAGAGATAAATTTTTTTACTGAAATAACATGTTTTAAACCTGAAATAAAAAGACTTTTCAATAAAAAACAAACAGATTGAAAATCTGACAGTTCTAACAAGTTTTCACAAATTGAAATGACAGACTATGGAAAGTGATAACAAGAGAAATTGACAAGTTTTGCATCGTAATAGGCAGTCAGAATGAGGGCTTTGGTATCTTTAAAATAATGTTTTAATTAAGGCAAATTTAAGGAAACAAAATTATGCCTTGATACTTCAGTACAAAGTAGAAGAATGGCTAGATAGATTTATAATCAATCACAATCACAAAATCAACAACATGACCCCCGTAACTAAAATGGCTCTATAGCAAGATTGCGGGTCAGGTGCAAAGCAACTTATTTCATGGTGGAGCATCACATTAAATTTTTTTTTTTTTTATATAGTACTTGTTTTATAACTCATGACTGTACAGTGTACTTAAAGTTAAATACCTTTAAAAAAAAACCCACCAACTTTTATTTTGAAGATAATGAATTAAGCACTCATGTGCTTCTTTTTTTATTTTTTACATCCAGTCCCTGAGTGTACACAGTTTTGTAAAAATATATTTTGCCATAATAATATAGGCAATCATGTTCCAACTTCAGAAGATTAAAAAAAAAAATTCTGTTAGAGGAGACTACTGTATGTTACAGTAAGACCAGGAGCTAGTCCCAGCTGAAGACAGTATTGATCAAGGTAACATTTTAAAGTGTAGTATGTTTGAACAACATTTTTAGGTAGGCCATAATCCTTAGCTTGCATCAAGGATAGACAAACACAGCTTTTGCCCTAGGGCAAAATTTAAACTGACATTAGAAGATGGGTGGGTGAGGCCAGAGGGGGTTGGGGTTAGCGAGGGAGAAAGAAATGTTTGTGTGCTTGTATTGTAATTATGCAGAGTTGAGTGAGGAATGTGCATGTGCTGAATCATAATGTAGAGCCTTGCATGTAAAATGGAAATAATATATTCATGACCATAAAAATGTGTGACAGGAAAAGGTGAAATACACGAAAGAAAATAGATGCCAGTTGTGTGTGTGTGTGTGTGTGTGTGTGTGTGTGTGTGTGTGTGTGTGTGTGTTAGTGTTAGTGTTAGTGGGTGTGTGTGTGTGTGTGCGCGCGACGCACGCGTGCATGCGTGCGTGCGTGCATGCGTGTATGTGTGTGTTTTATTTTATTCTTTCATTTCGAGGGTAACGGAATTAGCACTCATGTGCTTTCTTACATCCTGTCCTGGTGTGTATGCAATATTGTAAATTTTGTCATCTGCTCCCACAGGCACACAGTGGCCTACTCTCTGAAAAGCAGAATGGGTTTTATTTAATGTGCGCACAAGATGTTCTATGTGTGTTCGCACATGGGACCTCAGTTTATAGTCTCATCTGAAGGACTGTGTGTGTGTGTTGTGTGTGTGTGTGTGTGTGTGTGTGTGTGTGTGTGTGTGTGTGTGTGTGCATGTGTGCGTGCATGCGCGCACATGCGTGCATGCGTGTTACTCTGTGTGTGTGTTACTCTGTCAGTCTCTGTGTGTGTGTGTGTGTGTGTGTGTGTGTGTGTGTGTGTGTGTGTGTGTGTGAGTGTGTGTGGTGTGTGTGTGTGTGTGTGTGTGTGTGTGTGATAGATAGATAGATAGATAGATAGATAGATAGATAGATAGATAGATAGATAGATAGAGAGAGAGAGAGAGAGAGAGAGAGAGAGAGAGAGAGAGAGAGAGAGAGAGAACGTTCTCATTGGTTTAATGCTTTTGCACACATGAAATTTTATATAATTTTATGTACAGTACAGAAACATTTTACATAACAAATATCATGTAAATACACAGCCACAGGCACACACACACTAATAGTACACATACACACACACACACACACACACACACACACACACACACACACACACACACACACACACACACACACACACACACGCACACACACAACACACACACACACACACACACACACACACAGACACACACACACACTCACACACACACTATTTCTTTCTGTTGATAATATTATGTGATATGTTGCAGGGAAGACACCATTCAAAGGAACAGGATTTACAGTCATCTGGAAAGATTTTTCACATCCTTTGGCAGATTGTAAATGGTTGTCATGTATGTAACTTTTATAGTTCACTTTCAATGTTTTTCTTTTTTCTTTTTGTTAATATCATTTGTCAATATTACTGATAATCCCTATTTAGGGCAAGGTCCAAATGAAAAATGTTATGTTACCCTTGGATACAAAAATCAATGTTTCTCTCTTGCTCTCTCTGTCTCTCTGTATCTGTCTCTGTCTCTGTCTGTCTGTCTGTCTGTCTGTCTCTCTCTCTCTGAGTCTCTCTCTCTCTGTCTCTCTCTCCCTCTCCCTGTCTCTCTCACTCTCTTGCTCTCTCTTACTCTCTCTCTCTCTCTCTCTCTCTCTCTCTCTCTCTCTCTCTCTCTCTCTCTCTCTTCTTCTCTCTATCTCTCTCTCTCTCTCTCTGGATGTGAAAGATTCCAAATGTACCACATCTTCCTAGAAATCAGCTCTAAGATATTTCATAATCTGCCAGACCCATCAGAGGAGGGGGATCTAGCCTAGTGGTTAGAGCGTTGTGTTTGTGATCTGACTCCCAGGTTCAAGACACTGTGACGGCGGCACCTGTTCAAGGGGAATTCCCCCCCCCCCCTGGAGTTAACATTGGTACTGACTACACTTCCTAGAAAGCCCTTTTGAATGAGACCATAAACAGATCCAAAGTGTCCTTTAGATAGAGACCAATAACAGATCCAAAGAGCCCTTTTGATGAGACCATAAACAGATCCAAAGTGTCCTTTAGATGAGACCATAAACAGATCAAAGAGTCCTTTAGATGAGACCATAAACAGATCCAAAGAGTCCTTTAGATGGACCATAAACAGATCCAAAGAGTCCTTTAGATGAGACCATAAACAGATCCAAAGATCCTTTAGATGAGACCATAAACAGATCCAAAGAGTCCTTTGAATGAGACCATAAACAGATCCAAAGTGCAAAGCATGACAAATCTTGCGCACAAACCTTTTCTGCCTTTTGGAAGAGTAGGTCATTTTGTTCAGTAGGTGATGATGAAAAAATGAGAAAGCGACCGCCCCCCCCCCCCCCCCCCCCGGAGAACGTGACAAAAGTAGAAGAAAAAAAATGCATGCACACTTATGTTAGGTTTAATCATCCCGAAGTCAGAATGCAGCTACCTTAATGGTGGCAAAAGCGGTCACATGTATAAATATGTATGCAAAATCTTACCATTAGTGATCTTCTGAGCTCTAGTTGAGGAATGGGAAAAAAAATCCCCCCTCCCCCCCAATCAGACATAACACTTACCAAATGAAGGCATATATAATATATAATATGCTGGCCTCTGGAGAAGCTAAGGTCTCTGACACCTCGCTCCCCTACGACCACTTAGGCTATGAGAACACCTTTACCTTTTTATTCATACTGATACACATTGGTGGGGACAGGAGAGCTGAGTGGTCAGAGCCCTCGCTCTCCTCACGCAAATGTTAAGCAGCTTTGAGCATGGTTACCAAATGGATGGCTGATCATTTGCGCACCATGGCTTCAGTACAATCCCCCCTGTTCACCCAGCTGTAAATGGGTACCTGCCTTCTTGAGGGTCAGGGAAGGTAAATAAAGCAGTGAGGGAGAGGAGATGGGCGCCGCCCTCAATATGCTAGCCCCTAGAGAAGCTGAGGTCTCTGATGCCTCGCTACCCAACAACCACATAAGTTAAATGGGAACACCTTTACCTTTTTATTCATATTTTATTCATACTGATCAATACACATTGCTGTGGGACAGGTTGGACACGGCTGTGAGCGGCATTGCCAACTTGGCGCTGCGTGCCAAGATCCGCAATGATGACGGCATCGATCAGCTGCATCACTTTGTCACCGTGGCCATCCTGGCTTTCTTCGCCGCCATCACCGGATTCGTGGAGTACGCCTCCGAGCCTATCAACTGCTGGAACGCCGGCAAATACCTGTGGAAACACTTTCAGGTATACATCTGGGGTTTGCATTTAGCACAGCATAGCAGGGCAAAGCTTAGCTTAGCACTCGCAACACAGCACAGTGCAGCACAGCACAGCACAGCATGGCAAAACCACACAGCATAACACAGCACAGCACAGCACAGCATAGCACAGCGTGGCAAAACAGCACAGCATAACAGCATGGCAAAACAGCACAGCACAGCAAAACAGCACAGCACAGCACAGCACAGCACAGCACTGCTTAACAGTGTAGCACAGCACAACACAACACAACACAGCAGAGCACTGCTTAGCATAGTGTAGCACAGCACAGCAAAGCACAATACAGCACTGCATAGCTTAACACAGCACAACGCAATTTAGCACTGCACAGCACATCACAGCATAGCTTAGCACACCATACCATACCATACCACAGCACAACACAGCACACCCCACCTCACCCCACACCCCACACCCCACCCCACCACACCACACCACACCACACCCACACCAAAAGACAGCACACACACAACTATAACACTGTCCTCTCTAAAATCAGGACCATGTCAACACATACTGCTGGACCCACGCCCTGTACCACTACCCCGACACCACACCACATCCCACCATCCCGCACCCCACCAAACCACACCAAAAGACAACACACACAACTATAACTCTGTAAAATCTTGTCAGGACCATGTCAACGCCTACTGCTGGACCCACGCTCTGTACCACTACCCCGACACGACACCCCACCACACCACACCCCCACCCCACCACACCACCACACCCCACTCCACCAAAAGACAACACACATAACTAACTATAACACCTTCCTCTCTCTAAACTCTTGTCAGGACCATGTCAACACGTACTGCTGGACCCACGCCCTGTACCACTACCCTAACACCCACATCCCACACCATCCCACCCCACCCCACCCCACACTCCCACCCTCCATCAACCACTCACCACACCCACTCTGCACCCCACACCTAAAGACAACACATGACAAGCTCAACTATAACACTATCCCTCTGTAAACTCTTTTCAGGACCATTCAACACCTACTGCTGGACCCACGCCCTGTACCACTACCGCGGACAAGTCCAATCTGTCCCTGATGCCCTACGAGCTCACCAGCCTGGGGAGCCCAAGAACATCTCTGACGTGCAGAGCATCGAAGACGCCGGCAAGGTCACCTTCTTCCGCTGGGTCACCATCATCTTCCTGGTCCAGGCCTTCCTCTTCAAGGTCAGTCTCTTCTTCCTCTTCAAGGTCATTTGGTCTCTTTTTCCTCTTCAAGGTCATTCTCTTCTTCCTCTTCAAGGTCAGTCTCTTCTTCCTCTTCAAGGTCAGTCTCTTCTTCCTCTTCAAGGTCAGTCTCTTCTTCCTCTTCAAGGTCAGTCTCTTCTTCCTCTTCAAGGTCAGTCTCTTCTTCCTCTTCAAGGTCAGTCTCTTCTTCCTCTTCAAGGTCAGTCGCTCTCTTCTTCCTCTTCAAGGTCAGTCTCTTCTTCCTCTTCAAGGTCAGTCTCTTCCTCTTCAAGGTCAGTCTCTTCCTCTTCAAGGTCAGTCTCTTCTTCCTCTTCAAGGTCAGTCTCTTCTTCCTCTTCAAGGTCAGTCGGTCGCTTCTTCCTCTTCAAGGTCAATGTCTTCCTCTTCAAGGTCAGTGGTCTCTTCCTCAAGGTCACGTTGTTGTTGACTCGTGTTGGTTAGGTTCGGTTTTAGTTCAGTTCAACTCAGTTATGTTGACTGGCATTGACTTAATTTAATTCAATTTAACTTATTTCAATTCAGTTATGTTGACTGGTATCAATTCAGTTCAATTCAATTCCATTCAAATCATCTGAGTTTAGTTATATTGACTGGCATTGACTCAATTCAATTTAATTTTAACTTAAAAAAAAAATTTCAATTCAACTTATCTCAATTCATTTAGCTGGTTGGCATTGACTTAATTCAGTTCAGTTCAATTCAGTTCAGTTAGTTGAGTAACATTGACTAAATCAGAGAGAGAGAGAGAGAGAGAGAGAGAGAGAGAGAGGAGAGAGAGAGAGAGAGAGGAGAGAGAGAGAGAGAGAGGCAGGTGGGCGGGCAGCAGAGACAGACATAAAAAGAGAGAGAGAGTTTCTTGACTATACAGTTCAGAGAGACAGAGACACACAAAGACAAAAAAACAAAAACAAAAAAAAGAAAGAGATAGATATCACACTTTCAACTCTTTATTTACTTTATGGCACTTTTAAATCCAACCTTAAGACACACTTATTTCAAACCTAAGTTTTTCTCCTTCCGCTTCCATCTCTTACCTGTCCCTGCCTTCAACATCCACCTGCCAAAGTGCATAACGTTTGTAGGTGTGTGTGTGCGCGCGCATGCTGCGTGCATACGTGTGTGTGTGTGTACATTCGAATTTGTCAAAACTGTAAATAGTTGCTGATTGTGCGTCGTGTAGGTCAAATGCAAGCGCTTTGATTTGTTTTTACAAGATATAGCGCTATACAAATTCCATGTATTATTATTATTACTTATCAATTTTTTTTTTTATCATCATCTTCTCTTTCTCTTCACCACCACACCAACACCAGCTGCCCAACCTGCTGTGGACGGAGTTCAACGCCTACTCTGGGAGCAACATCATCAAGATGGTGGAGATGCTGCAGAACGTGCTCTTCGCCTCCGCCCAGGAGAAGAAGGAGAAGCTGGAGCAGGTGGCCCTCTTCCTGGAGCAGTGGCTCCGCATACACCGCAAACCGCACTGGTTCCTCAAGGCTGACCTCTCACCCTGGGTAACTTTGTGAGATTTTTATGATTTGATGAGGGGGAAGGTGGGGGGAGGGGGAGGGGTGGGGGGGAGGGTAGGGGTGTGTGGGGTAGGTGTGGGGGTGAGTGGGGTGTGGGTAGCTCCGCATACACCACAAACCTCACTGGTCCCTCAAGACAGAACTCTCCCCTGGGTGATTTATTTTATTTATGTATTTATTTACTTATTTCTTCTTTTTTATCAAGGATAATGTGTGTGTGTATGTGGGTAAGTGTGTGTGTGTGTGTGTGTGGGGGGGGGGGGGGGTGGCAGTTTTGGTTTGTTGGTGGGGAAGGTATGTGTGGGGGAGGGGTGGGGAAGGTTGGGGTGGGGGGAGGGGGTGGTGGTGAGGGTGGGTGGGGTGTGGGTGGGTGGGGTGTGGGGTGGCTCCGCATCCACCACAAACCTCACTGGTTCCTCAAGGCCAAACTCTCGCCTGGGTAAGTTAGGTGGGGTGGGGTGGTGGGAGTGGTGTTGGGGGGGTGGGGGTGGTGCGAGGGCTGGTGTCTTTTGTCTTTGTTTTGACTCTTTTCTTGTGTGTGTGTGTGTGTGTGTGTGTGTGTGTGTGTGTGTGTGTGTGTGTGTGTGTGTGTGTGTGTGTGTGTTGTGTGTGTTTTACATGAACTCAACAATTCAGGTACATAAGTGACTTGATGATGATGATAATAATAATAATAATAATAATAATAATGATAATGATAATAGTGATACTAGTATTACTATTACTATTACTATACTACTGCTGCTGCTACTACTACTTACTACTACTACTACTATACTACTACTACTACTACTACTACTACTACTACTACTACTACTACTACTACTACTCATACAACTACTAACTACTACTACAGCTACAACTAATAGTAATGATAATAATAAAAATGATAATAAGAAGAATAACAATAACAACAACAACAACAGTGACCTACAGAATTTTTATGGTGCTGACATATTTTTTCCTCCTCTCTCCTTATTCAGCAAGAGTTCTGAAGTTCACCAAAGGTGAGATTTTTGTGTATCACTATGTATGTGACCCTAGGCTGTTTTTTTTGTTTTGTTTTGTTTTTAACCCAACCATGAAGGTAATCGCCCAGATTCCAACCTTTCACTCAGGGAAATTTTACACACCGACTCCTCCTACTCCTCCTCACACTTATACCTGTGCACACCTGTACAGGTAAAAAAAACGCTATCGTGCTGCATGGTGTCGATGGGCAACAACCTGGACAATTACCTGTCCACTCTCTACCTGGTGGTCAAGGGGCTCATATATATATATATATATATATATATATATATATATATATATATATATATATATATATATATATATATATATATATATATATCACCTTAACTCCTCCTCCTACTCCTCCTCCTCCTTCTCCTCCTCCTCCTTCTCCTCCTTCTTCCCACTCTCCACAGCTGTCAGTTTCCCCCACTTTCAGCTCCTCTCAGGAGCTAATTATTCCAGCCCAGCCCAAATGAGGCCAGCTGGTGCTATTTATAGCAGGAGCTGACCACACATGGACTAGGTAAAAGGAAGGAGCGCGCTAAATTTAGCACTCTGGACTAGTCTTTACTGAATGATGTTAGATTTGTGCACCGTGACCTGTCCAGGGAGCCGCCGCTGTAGTCTAGTGGTTAGGGTGTTGGACTCGTAATCTAAAGGTTGCGGGTTCGATCCCAGCTTTCCGCTATGGCGTTGTGCCCTTGGAAAAGGCACTTTACGGCTATTTTCTCACCCCACCCAGGTGTAAAAGGGGGTACCAACCTTGTGTTGGGGGTTAACCCTGCGATAGACTGACGTCCTATCCAGGGGGGAGTCTATGACTCTCAGTCGCTTAATGCCACAGAAACCGGGATAAGCACCGACCTAATGAGACTTTAACTTTTTTAATTGACCTGTCCAGGTGAAGAAAACGCTATCGTGCTGCATGGTGTCGATGGGCAACAACCTGGACAATTACCTGTCCACTCTCTACCTGGTGGTCAAGGGACTCTTCCTGCTCAACGTCTTCCTGCAGTTCCTGCTGCTGTCTGTCTTCCTGCAGCTCAACTTCCTGCACTTTGGGGTCAAGACGCTGGAGGCGTACAGCGACATTCACTTCTATCAGGCCACCACCAAGACCTTCCCCATCGTCTCTCTCTGCCACTTCCAGACCTTCGATGCCAGCCAGGCAGCAGGTGAGTCACAGTCAAAGTCCAAGTCAAAGTCAGAGTCAAAGTCAGAGTCAGAGTCAAAGTCTCTTTTTTTTTAATTTCCAGGTGGTATATTGAGTAAGTGTTGATTTGTTGTTTTTTGTTTATATGTTTTTTTTTTATCAAGGCCTTGAGGAGTTGTTAGTTAGTTCTTCAGTTTAATGTCCTTCCACTAAATAGTGATATCAGACAGGAAAGTGTATATGAATGAGTGAGTGTGTGTGTGTGTGTGTGTTTGGGGGGGAGAGGGGGGGGGGGGTCTGGGTGGGTTGGGATGAGCACAGAGCTAATTATCTGCATTAAACAACCATAAAACCAAAAATTAAAACCATAGAACAAGAATAATGAAAAGAAGGAAATAACAGTTTAAACACTAACTTTGCAATTCATATAACTAGTTTTAAAAAAATCATTATACTGTAAGAACCTGATAATAGGACCACGACTTAATGACAAAGCAATATCTTTCATTAGATTGTATCTTTCATTAGCGGAATGTCTTCAGAGGAGGAGTTGTGTGTTGTATCAGGTTTTGGGGTGGGGGGGTGGGGGTGGTTTGTGTTTGGTGGTGCCTGTTGTGAGCTGACATATGGTTGTTGGTTGGTGTGTGTGTGTGCTTTGGCTTTTTTTTTTTTCCTCGGCTGGAGCTCTGAGGTTTACCCAGGGTGAGATTCTTTGTGTATATGACCGTTGTTTCTTTATGTTAAGATATGCCACATATTGAGTTCAGGGATAGTGTTTAAATGTGTGACACCAGTGTACATAAATTGTCTTAATATATTTTTTTGTCATCTGTTCTTAAAGGCAGAATGGGTGTCATTGTATGTGCAAGATCTTCACTGCTGTCAGTGTCCCCCCACTTTCAGCTCCTCTCAGCTGCTAATTATTCCATCCCATCCCAGCCCAGATGGGGCTATCTGGTGCTATTTATAGCAGAAAACTGACCACTCTTGGGACAAGGTAAAAGGAAGGGGCGTGCTAACTATAGCACTCTTGACTTGAGTGATGTTGGATGTGTGCGCTGTGCATGTTCTGCATGCGTTTGCGCGTGGAGCCTTGGTTTATAGTCCAATCCAGCCAGACCAGAGGACTTTTGGGGAGCAGAGTCAATCCTGATCAACTTCAGAGGAAAAATCCTCTTGAACTGTGGCTGACTCAGCAGTGGCTCAAACCCAAGCTTGACTGACACCAGGCCATCAATTTGTCAACACAATGCTCTAACCATTAGGCTATCCTGCCCCCCCCCCCCCCCCCCCCTCCCCCACCGCCTTGTTTGGTGTCTTTGTTTGTTTGTGTGGATGGTTTTTTTTTCCTCCCTATCCTGTCCTCTGTGTTTTCATGTTTTCCTTTTCTTTTTGCGTACAACAAACCATTTTGCATTCACATACCCTCCCTCTGGGACAGAATAGCTCAGTGGTCAGAGCACTCGCTTTCTCCCAGCCATGGTTATGCATCATTGAGTGTGGTTACCAATTGGATGGGTCGCCGTTTTGGTGCCTTGGCTTCTCTACAGTCCCCCAGTTCATCCAGCTGTAAATGCCCTCTTTAGGGTCAGGGAAGGTAAAGCAGCGAGGGAGAGGAGATGGGCTCCGCCCTCAACATGCTGGCCCCTGGAGAAGTGAGGTCTCTGATGCCTCGCTACCCTACGACCACATAGATTTTGGGACACCTATACCTTTTTTTTTTAGGTTATGGAGTGTTACAGAGGTTTTAAAAATTAAGTTCGTTCATATTACAGTTTATTTCTTACACTTTTTCTATTTTTATTTTATATCTCTCTGTGTCTGGCTGTTTATCTGTCTGTCTGCTTGTTTGCTTGCTCTCACTGTCTCTGTGTCTGTCCATTCATCCATTCCTCAATTTTGTGTGTGTGTGTGTGTGTGTGTGTGTGTGTGTGTGTGTGTGTGTGTGTGTGT
>CM060342.1:22348473-22365973 GCA_030674155.1 Stramonita haemastoma | reverse complement strand
TGGGCTAGGATGGGATGGGTTAATTAGTTAGCAGCTGAGAGAAGCTGGGAAAGTGGGGTAAAAAACTGACAGCTGTGGTCTGTCTGTTAGTCTGTTTGTGTGTCGGTTGGTCGGTCGGTCTGTTTGTCTGTCTGTTGGTCTGTCTGTTGGTCTGTCTGTCTAATGGTCTGTTGGTCGGTTTGTATGTTGGTTGGTCTGTCTGTTGGTTGGTCTGTCTGTTTGTCTGTGTGTCTGTCTGTCTGTCTAATGGTCTGTTGGTCTGTTTGTATGTTGGTCTGTTTGTATGTTGGTCGGTCTGTCTGTTTGTCTGTCTGTCTGTCGGTTGGTCTGTCTGTGCATCTGTCTGTTCTCATAACTGTTTTATTATCTGTGTCTTGGTTGTGTTCGCATCTGCCACGTGCCTGCCTTGATTGCTGTCTCTTGTTCTCTCGTGTGTATTTTTCAGGGGTGTTTTCCTGTTTGTGTGTTTGTATTTGTCACCAAGTGTGTTGGTGTACCTTTTACCAAGCGTGTTTTTGCTCCTCGTCGTATAGTGTGTTTGAAGGTCTCTCTTTCATCAGGTGTGTTGTGTATCTTTTACCAAGCGTGCTTTTGGCTCTCGCTCGTATAGTGTGTTTGAAGGTCTCTCTTTCACCAGGTTTTGTTTGAATGTCTTCAGTGGATTGAGTTTTTGTGTCTACCTTTCATCTATTGTTTTTGCCTATCTTTTGCCCTGTGTGTTTTTGTATATATATTTATATATATAATATACCTATATCTGCTCTTTGCTTACTGTATCTTTACTGTCTACTAGCTAGCTCCGGTGACGTGAATATCTACCGTCAGTGTTCAGCTAGTCAGGGTTTTGGTCACAGCACCTGTCATGTGTGTGATTGTCGTCCATTGTGTCATATGTCATTCAATGCCCTGTCAATCCAATTTGATGTGGATTTCTGATTTTTGTGAGTTGAGAACTATAATGTCTGATTTTTTGTGCGTTGAGAACTATAATGTTGAATTTTGTGTGCGTTGAGAACTAAAATGTTTGATTTTGTGCGTTTAGAACTATAATGTTTGAATTTTTGTGCGTTGAGAACTATAATGACTGATTTTTGTGCCACTTTGAGGACAAATGCAACCCTACTGTTTAAAAACATTAAAATGTGGAAAGAACCCTAAATGACGGAAAGCTAAATAATCGAGAAAGTAGTTGATAGGGTTGAAAATTCATACAAGTCGAAACTATATTCTCCTCTGGAGTCTCTGGGTCATTTTATCTAGCTTCTGCATTCACTTTGTCAGGAGGTTTTTTTTGTCAGTCACCTTAAGAGAAAGTATGATTCATTTTGTTGTTGTTGTTGCTTTTTGTAAAATGCATACATGTAAGTTTGTGTGAGGGTACAGGTTTATGTGTCTGTGTGTGCAGAATTTTATGCTCATGACTTGCCCAATGCATGGTCCTGGAAAATTTGCATTACAGTTTTTATTTTTTGTTATATGTTCAAGTTCCCTTTTTTGTGTGTGTGGTTTTTTTTTTATTTTATTTTTTTAAAGAATTTTAATTTTCCATTATTGATTGTTGATGGGTCTACTCTTATGTGTATCATGTGAAAGAGTTTTTAACGTAGTGTTCATTATGATTGACTGTACTTAATCTTTGTATCTGTCAAGTTGGATACTCAAGAAACGTCACTGTCATCAAGATCTGAATATTGATTGAAGTTGTGGATGTTCATACCTGCTGCCACAAGTGTATGCATAGCATGAAATCATGCAATTTAAATGTTGTTGTTTCGTGTTTGTAATATAGCAGTCATGTTTTCTTTAAACATGCACTCAGTGAAACGACGAACATTTTTTTACAAGAAATCTTTGACTTGGGTATTGTTACTAAAAGTGTAGGTAGTGTGGATGATTTGGTTTGGTGTTACTTGGTTGTTGTTTGCTTTTTAAAAAAAATTAGGCATGGAAATTGTTGATTGTTGATGGAGATGATTCCAGGTGTGTTGGTCGTTAAGTCACCTGTGTCACCTTTTTGATGACTTGTGCGTTTGGCAGCATTTTTCTATTTTATGACGTGTCGTTTATATCTACTGTGTTTATTAATGCAGTAACATCCATTGTTTGTCACAAA
The DNA here is from genome assembly GCA_030674155.1 of Stramonita haemastoma. NCBI lineage: Eukaryota > Metazoa > Mollusca > Gastropoda > Neogastropoda > Muricidae > Stramonita > Stramonita haemastoma. The sequence goes on along the minus strand of CM060342.1, from coordinate 22,363,860 downwards.
AACTTAGGTGTTTATTTTTCTGTCTTTTTGTTTAGGGGGTAAAGGGTTGAATTCTAATGCTTCCTCTCTTTTTGTGTCGTCTGCTACATGCTACATGAAACCATGTTTTGAACAAACGTGTTTTGCGTAATCTTTGTCTCAATGCTTTTTAAGCCCTTATTTTTTTATGTGGGGAATTTTTTTTTTGGGGGGGGGTATACTTTTAGTCTGGTACTTATTGTCTGACAGCATATTTCAAAATATGAAAGAAAAGTGCTTGTGTTCGTTTTGCTGAAGCTATTGCTTTTGATTAAAAAAAAAAAAGAATATTGTGCTCAGAGAGGCTCAGTTTATGGTTTCATCTCGACTTTTTTTTAGGGGAGGGGGGGGGGGGGGGTCAGTGCTAATGTTAACTCCAGGGTAAACTTCCCTAAAATGGATGCATCTTTGGTGGCTCGAACCTGGGCTGTCAGAACATGAGGGCAACTCTCTAACCACTTTTTTTGAAAAACCAGTTTTTAAAATTTTTTATAAAGCATAATACCGCTGTGGCCTAGTGGTTAGGGTGTTGTACTCGTAATCTAAAGGTTGCGGGTTCGATCCCAGCTATTCCGCTATGGCGTTGTGCCCTTGGAAAAGGCACTTTACGGCTATTTTCTCACCCCACCAGGTGTAAAAGGGGTACCAACCTTGTGTTGGGGGTTAACCCTGCGATAGACTGGCGTCCTATCCAGGGGGGAGTCTATGACTCTCAGTCGCTTAACGCCACAGAAACCGGGATAAGCACCGGCCTGATGAGCCTTATGGCTCGGGACAGACTTTAACTAATACCATAGAGTTTGAGCTGAAGATTTTATATAAACATTTTACTCAAGATTTTACTTTTTTTTTTTTTTGACTTTAATCTACTCATAAGCAATACTAGAAATTAAGTTTTATCTGCTGAATGTCAGAGTCTCTTAAAAAAAAAAAAGGATGCTTTGTGCTTTTGCTGCAGAATTTGCTGTCTTGATTGTATGTCTGCTTTGTTGTGGTGGCTGTGGCATTCATATTAACGACTCATTTTGTGTGTGTGTGTGTGTGTGTGTGTGTGTGTGTGTGTGGTGTGTGTGTGTGTGTGTGTTGTGTGTGTGTGTGTGTGTGTGTGTGTATGTGTGTGTGTGTGTGTTGTGTGTGTGAGTTGTGTTTGTGTGTTGTGTGTTGTTGTGTGTGTGTGTTGTGTGTGTAGTGTGTTTGTGTGTGTGTGTGGTATGTGTGTGTTGTGTGTGTGTGTTGTGTGTGTGTGTGTGTGTGTGTGTGTGTGTGTGTGTGTGTGTGTTGTGTGTGTGTTGTGTGTATGTGTGTGTGTGTGTGTGTGTGTGTGTGTGTGTGTGTGTGTGTGTGTTGTATCAGTGACTTTAGACCGAAACACACCTTCATAATCTGGAATAATGTGTAAAAGGTGGATTGGTTTGTGTCTCCAAAATGAAATTGTTGGGATTTTTTTTTTTCATTCGTTAGAGACTTATGAATGATATGATTGTGTTTTTTGAACGGATTGTTGTATTTCAGGTCAGAGGAGTAACTCTTGATGTGAGATGTTGTTTGATGCGGTCTCATTTTTTCATCATGTTTTTGGTTTCCTATCCTCTGTTGATTATATTATTGGAATATTATGTTATATTGTATTGCATTATATTGTATTGCATTAAATTGTAATGTAATATACCGTAATGTAATATACTGTAAGTTAATAGTTGTAGGCAACGAGTCTGTAATTTGTAGGCAACGAACCTGTTTTAATCATAATAGAAAATGGTGGATAAACCTAAGCATAGCCTAGAAGCAGTCTTACGCATGGATTGCAGTTAAACGCTAGCGAAACGATCAGAAAATGAAATGGAAAGATTGATTTATCTAGTATAGTAATGGCTGGGAATCAAGTTCTAACAACGAGAATAGGACCTGCGCTCATTTGTTATGTGATTAGATTTTAGTTTGTGTGTGTGTGTGTGCATGTGTGCATGCGTGCATGTGTGCATGCGTGTGTGTATTCTTGGACTGCTAGCAGTCACTGAATTTTTTGCTGTGGAGAGAATAGGGATAGGTATACTGTTTGAGAATCTGATTGTCATGCCTGTTATGTGAACTTGAAATTCTTTATGCTTTTGTAATACATTGTTAACTGGAATGCCTTTCTGCTGCATCGTCTGCTTTGTCTTTGGGTTTATCTTTGTGTAAGTTTTGGATTTGTCTTTGTGTAAGTTTTGGATTTGTCTTTGTGTAAGTCTTGGATTTGTCTTTGTGTAATCTCGGATTAAATTTGTGTAGCCCAGATTTAATTGTGTAAGTCTTAGATTTGAATTTGTGAATCTCGATTAATTTGTGTAAGCCCCAGATTTAACTTTGTGTAAGTCTTGGATTTAACTTTGTGTAAATCTCGGATTAAATTTTGTGTAAGCCTAGATTTAACTTTGTGTAAGTCTTGGATTAACTTTGTGTAAGTCTGGATTTAACTTGTGTAAGTCTTACTTGCTGTTCTTCATGAATATCCTCATGTTAGATAAACTTTCAATCTTTTGTGGATTTTAATTAAAAAAATATTTTTTTACTTAACTCGATTCGTTTTTTTGTTATTGAAAGATGTGGGTCTTTAATATAATGTATATATTTTTATACATATAAATAACATGAAGTTTTCTCATCTTATAGCTAACTCTTGCCTGAAACTATGCATTGATGTTTCGTTTCAGGTTTTTCACAGTATTTTACTGCACTGGCTGCTATGAATTTCCAACTTTGTAGACTGTCCGAATGGATTCTTGTCAATCAGTCAAATATCTGATGTGAAATTTACAGTCTAGTTTTAACATAAAAGCATTATATTCATACAGGGCTTTCACTGTTTACTGTTAAAAAAAATTATGGTCTCCACAGTTTAAACGGTTTTTTTTGCTTTGGTTTTTAATTTTTAATTTCTGCCAGTTTTAGGAGAGAGATCTTGTGAACAAAAGCATTTAGCTACTTAAAGCATTCTGTTTAAAAAAAAAAAATCAACGAAATGGTGTGTTCAGCAGTTGTTCTTCTTTGTTGAATGCTCAGACTAGACAACAACTGCTGTTGTCTGTCATATGAAGGAAAATGTGTTGCGCTGCCGTTAAGCGCCTGACAAGTCAGGCCCAGTGCATCCGACTTCAGCATGGGAGAGAATTGTTGTTTTTTTTTAAGTCTTTCTGGACAAAAAAGGGCAAGAGAATGGATCAAGCAGGCAAAAAATAGACAAGAAGGATGTGACAGGAAAAGAGGAACGAGGCAGGAACAAAGAGAGGGATAGAAAAGAGGGAATTTTTGGCACAGAATTTCCTGAAGGTGGGGATGCTATTTATACTGACAGGCCCCCCTCCGGTATCCCATGGGGGAATTTGGCATCTTAACGCACAAACAAGCCCAAAAGAGCTGTTGGTTGTTAGTACGAAGCTGTTTCTGATGTATCCATATTATATACCATGTGGTTTTTAATACTCATCACAGCATTAGATATATCCATATATTGTGATTTTCATGCCATTGTTTTCGAAAACATAAAGGGCGATTTCAAGTCTAATTCACATTTCTGTGGTGCTTCAGTTTGCCATAGTGAAGTTGTTCATGTATCAATGGAGTTATAGTTGTCAGAAGTTTATTACTGTTTAGTTATTCTCATAGATGTGTATCAAGACTTTGTTCACTTAATAATGGCTGTAGAGGTGTGGTTGTCTTTATACTGTCTTACATTTGTATTGCAGATTTTTAGCTATGCTGTTGGTGTTACAGACAGGGAAATTAGAGTTATTTTGACAGGAATTAGAGGTATTCCCCTGAATGCAAGAGTTTCAATATTCTTTTTGCTAGGGGTTTCCAGCTTTCTTAATTCTGTGTTTTGATTTTGGTGGATTTTGATAGTGTGTATTTTAGATCTTTGTATTCGGTATTTTGAAACTGTTATGATACTAATAATGATATCCATATAAATGGAATTTTTTAAGTGCTGAATGTGTATAGAAAACGAATCAAAGTGTTGCCATTTTAATCATTCAAAAACATGTGACTGTTCGCAAAAAAATTAACAGATTTCAAATTTAGACACTCACACGCACAGAGACATGCATGCATGCATGCACACAGCATGCACTCATACATTTTATGGGATGGGATAGCCTGGTGGTTAGAGTGATGCGCTTGTAATCTGCTAACCTGGGTTCAAATCTTGTTCAAGAGGATTTTTCTTGTGGAGTTAACATCAGTACTGACTCCACTCTCCCCAAAAGTCCTTCAGATGAGACTATAAACTGAGGACCCATGTGCAAACGTACGCAGAACATCTTATGCACATGTTAAAACCTGTTCTGCTTTTTGGAAGAGTAGCCCATTGTGTGCTGGTGGGAACGGATGACAAAATTAACAAAACTGCATGCACATGAGGACTGGATATAAAAAAAGCACATGAGTGCTTTATTCCATTATAAATATTGTTGAAATAAAAAAAAAATGAAAGGAAAAAAAATAATGCATGCACAAATGCACACTGTTAACACTGTCTGTTGTAGGCCTTTAGTCTTCTTCTTCTTCTTCTTCTCTCTTCTTCTTCTCTTCTTCTCTCTTCATCATCATCATCATCATATCATCATCATCATCATCATCATCATCTATTATTATTATTATTATTATTATTCAGTGTTTTTGTATTGGCATGTTTTACTGTGATCTGTAATGTTTTATATTAACAGTCTGAAAAACAGGATTTTTGATAATTATTTTTTATGTTACCACATTTAGTCAAGTTCTTTTGGCCAAACCTTGTGTATATCGCATTATTTGTGTGTTTTACTGACCCTGGGTAATGTTGTGTGAAGTATTGGTATTCTTTTCTTTTATTTTTCTTTCTTTTGTCTTTCGTCTTTCTTTCTTTCTTTCTTTCTTTCTGTTCTTTCTTCTTCTTGTCTTTCTTTCTTCTTTCTTTTTCTTTCTGTCTTTCTGTCTTTCTTTCTTTCTTCTTTCTGTCTTTCTTTCTGTCTTTCTTCTTCTTTCTTTCTTCTTCTTTTTTTCTGTCTTCTTTCTGTCTTCTGTTTTCTGTCTGTTCTGTCTGTCTGTCTTCCTCTCTCTTCCCTCCCTCCTCCTTTCTTTCTTTCTTTCTCCTTCCTTCCTTCCTTCCTTACTTCTTTCTGTCTTTCTTTCTTTGCTTGCTTTCTGTCTTTCTATCTTTGCGCTCTCTCTCTCTCTCTCTCTCTCTCTCTCTCTCTCTCTCTCTCTCTCTCTCTCTCTCTCTCTCTCTCTCTCTCTCTCTCTCTCTCTCTCTCTCTCTCTCTCTCTCTCTCTTCCTTCCTTCCTTCCTTCCTTCCTTCCTTCCTTCCTTCCTTCCTTCCTTCCTCCTTCCTTCCTTCCTTTCTTCTTCCTTCCTCCATCCCTTCCTCCCTCCTTTCTATCTTGTCTTTCTTTCTTCCTTCCTTCCTTTCTTTCTTTCTTTCTTCCTTCCTTCCTTCCTTCCTTCCTTCCTTCCTTCCATCTTTCCTTCCTTCCTTCCTTCCTTCCTTCTCCCTTCCTTCCTTCCTTCCTTCCTTCCTTCCGTTTTCCATGTCAAAGGACTAGGTGCAGGTTTGGGAGTCCTCATTGTCAGCATTATTGAATGATGATGTCAGTTGTGCCATAGGTCAAAGTGCAATGTTCTTCTTTCTTTCTTTCTGTTTTTTTGTTGGTGGTAGGGTTTTTTGTTTTGTTTTTGTTGTTGTTTTTTTTGCATGTCAATAGTGTAAGCAGATTTGGTGTGTCCCCATTTTTCCTTCTTTGGGCTGTGTCATATGAGTGTAACCATGTTTCCTAATGGCCAGTGGGCTACACTACAGCCTTCAACCAAGTTGTCTCAAAATAGAGTTGTTCTAGTTCTTTTCAACTGGCTAGATAAAATCTGTCAGAATTTGTTTATTTATTTTAAATTAAGCACATTCTCGAAGTCAGAATGCAGCTACCTTCATGGTGGGCAAAAATGGTCGTATATGCAAAATCTCACCATTGGTGAACCTCAGAGCTGTAACTGAGGAACATGAAAAAAAAAGGTCTAAGCTCTCTCACCCTGAGTTTCACATACATATGTATTACACACACAATATTTATGAGCAACTAGCAGGGCTCTTTTATTGGAACTGTGTGAGGTACTGTTTAGCTGATTATTGAAAAAACACAACACACACACACACCAGCGTTTAAGTGTTGTTGTTGTTGTTGTGCTTTCCCCAGCTGAACACTCTGGGGGGTCACCCAGAATGTGCACTCTGACTCAGTCATCCCACCTGGGAATCACTGTGAGAATGCAATTGCACACTGAATGAGAAAGTTTGCATGTATGACTATTTTCAAGTACCTCCCATATAGGCAGCCATACTCTAAGTGATGTTGATTACAGTGTTGTCTGCTGCTGGATTGAATATTGAACATGAACATTGTAAGAGCCAGTTTTGAAAGCAATGTAGTATGACCAGAGTTCTTAGGACTTTGCCGAGATATTGTAAGAACCAGTGCTAAAGGGATTTAGCTTGTTCAGCGTGTTGCTGGAACAATTTTTATGAGGCAACATATCCCCGAAGTCAGAATGTGGCTACCTTCATGGTGGGGAAAAAACGTGGTGCATAGACAAATTGGTGAACCTTGGAGCTTTAGCTGAGGAATAGAAAAAAATATATAAAATGAGGCAACATTGACATTGATCATGGTGGTTCTACTGTGAAAAGAGAGGGCAGTCAGCTTGGTTGTATATTTTTTCATTTTCATCCTCGGTGTTGTACAGCTATTTTTTGTTCTCTTCTTTGTATATTGATGGATGGTTGATCTGATGATTTCCCTTTTTTTAAAAGAAAAAAACTTTGGTGTGATGTTACGCTTTTGATGTGGTTGTTGTTTGGTTTTTTTGGTTTTTGACTGCATTGCTTCAAGACAATTTTTTTTTGGTTATACCTTGGTCACTCAAACGAGATGGCACGATTTGCAGTGTCCTTATATGAACTATTAAGACAACTGATATATATATATATATATATATATTATTTTTATTTTATATTTATATTTAATATTTTTTTATATATATATATATTAATTGGCTTTAATGCACTTAGACAATGCATTCAATTCTAAGAAAAAAATACTAACAAAATTGATTTTGATGCTCACTTTAAAATTTTTTTTAATCAAGCCAGCAAGTGCTCAGAGCCTGGTTGCTCAGGATTATTATTTCAGTTTTATTTCCCTCATACAAAAAGCTGTCAGAAAATTTGTGAACAATGCACAGGCAATAGAACAGGCAACAGTTCTGGAAAGATAGCAAAGTTCCTACTTGAAAGGATGAGTAAAAAAACCTGGCTTGGGAAAGAGAGAGAGAGATTGGGATAGAGTGTATTGTACTGATCTGAGAATGCTGGCTGGCTAGTCTGAAGTATAAGAGAGAGAGATTGGGATGGAGTGTGTTGTACTGATTGAGAATGCTGCTGGCTAGCTCTGAGTTAAGTGAGTGACATGGATGATGTTGTGTATGATCATGGAATGCTGGCTGGCTAAACTCTGAAGTATAGAGAGAGAGATTGGGATAGGAGTGTGTTGTACTGATCTGAGAATGCTGGCTGGCTAGCTTGAAGTATACGAGAGAGAGATTGGGATGGAGTGTGTTAATTGAGAATATTGGCTACCCAGCTATGGAGTTTAGTGAGCTGACAGTGATTTTTGGTAATGAATACTCATGGAATATGGAATTCCACTTTACAGCTTAGTCTTTAGTGATCAACTATGACTCTCTGACTAGGAGGCTTGACTTGCACAATCCTTATGTGCTGCAGCCCTGGGGGCTAGTCGGCCTTTGGAGAACGTCTCCGAAGCTGACTGTCCTTATGCCCTCTTGGCAGAGAGAGTGGGGGTGTGCTGTGGGCAAGGCATCTCCACTATAATCAAATTTCTGCCCAATTTCCGAAACAGCAGCGGCCTCCTCTTCTGTTTTTGGAGGTCATCGTTGAACACTATGGACAAACATACTCATGGAATAGAACAGACATTTTGTTTTAAATCATTTATTACCTCTCACAATATTGGCCCAGGTAGTATGGAGCAGTATGTTGTAGCATGTTACTTATTAAAGGTGACTGGGGCTTTGTGGATGGTTGATAGATAGGTAAACCATTTTTTTTCTGCTTCAGAGAGAGAAAGAGAGAGACAGAGAGAGAGAGAGAAGAGAGAGAGAGAGAGAGTTCTTGTAGACACAATAAAAATCACCTGTCTCATAGAAACAATCCTGAGAATCCCATCAAAGATTTTGTGTTGTATTGATCATTATCAGGCTGTTTACCTGTCCTATTATTACAATAATAATAATCATTTTGCCTGTTGTGCTGGTTTGAGTGTAGTTTTTCTTTCTCAGATTGGTCTATTTGTTATACTTCAGGTCTTTTTCTGTGCCTTCTTTGTTCTTGTGCCGTTTCATTTTTCTCATATTTTTTTGCGTTTTTCTTGCAAAGTACAGAATCTGTTTTTGTCTTTCTGGTGTGTGCGTTTTGTGTGAAAATTTTTCTGGATTTGTTCTGTTCTGTGTGTGTGTGTGTGTGTGTGTGGTGTGTGTGTGTGTGTGTGTGTGTGTGTTGTGTGTGAGTGTGTGTGTGTGTGTGTGTGTGTGTGTGTGTGTGTTGTGTGTGTGTCTGTCTGTCTCTCTGTCTGTCTGTCTCTGTCTCTCTCTCTCTCTCTCTCTCTCTCTCTCTCTCTCTCTCTCTCTCTCTCTCTCTCTCTCTCTCTCTCCGACTTCAGTGTGGGAGAGAATTGTTATTTTTAAAGTCTTTCTGGAAAAAAGACAGGAGAATGGACCAAGATGTAAAAAAAAAAAAAAAAAAAAAAAAGCAGACAAGAAGGAGAAAACAGGAAGAAAAGGATCAAGGCAGAAACACAAGGAGGGATAGAAAAGAGGAATTTCTAGAGCAGAAAATCCAGGTGGAAGTGTAGTTTATACTGACAGGCCCCTGGCATCTCGTGGGGGAAATAAAAGTTACTGACAGAGTAAGATTACCAGTTTTATTTATTTATTTATTTATTATTATTTTTTATTTAGGATGTATACTGTGACACACAGAGTAAAGATTTACATGTTTTAGGATGTATACTGTGACACACGAGTAAAGATGTACCAGTTTTAGGATGTATACTGTAACACACAGAGTAAAGATTACCAGTTTTAGGATATATACTGTAACACACAGAGTAAAGATTACCAGTTTTAGGATGTATACTGTAACACACAGAGTAAAGATTACCAGTTTTAGGATGTATACTGTGACACACACAGTAAAGATGTACCAGAAGTAGGATGTATACTGTGACACACACAGTAAATATGTACCAGTTTTAGGATTATACTGTGGCACACAGAGTAAAGATGTACCAGTAGTAGGATGTATACTGTGACACACAGAGTAAAGATCTACCAGTAGTAGGATGTATACTGTGACACACAGAGTAAGGATGTACCAGTTTTAGGATGTATACTGTGACACAGAGTAAAGATGTACCAGTTTAAGGATGTATACTGTGACCCACAGAGTAAAGATTTACCTGTTTTAGGATGTATACTGTGACCACAAAGTAAGATTTACTGTTTAAGGATGTATACTGTAACACACAGAGTGAAGGTCTACCAGTATACAGTGACACACAGAGTAAAGATCTACCAGTATACTGTGAAACACAGAGTAAAGATGTACCAGTTTTAGGATGTATACTGTGACACACAGAGTGAAGGTCTACCAGTATACTGTGACACACAGAATAAAGGTGTACCTGTTTTAGGATGTATACTGTGACACACAGAGTGAAGGTCTACCAGTATACTGTGACACACAGAGGAAAGGTGTACCAGTTTTAGGATGTATACTGTGACACACAGAGTGAAGGTCTACCAGTATACTGTGACATACAGAGTAAAGATTTACCTGTTTTAGGATGTATACTGTGACACACAGAGTAAAGATCAACCAGTATACTGTGACACACAGAGGAAAGTGTACCAGTTTTAGGATGTATACATGTGACACACAGAGTAAAGATCAACCAGTATACTGTGACATACAGAGGAAAGGTGTACCAGTTTTAGGGTGTATACTGTGACACACAGAGTAAAGATGTACCAGTTTTAGGATGTATACTGTGACACACAGAGTAAAGATGTACCAGTTTTAGGATGTATACTGTGACACACAGAGTAAAGATCTACCAGTTTTAGGGTGTATACTGTGACACACAGAGTAAAGATCTACCAGTATACTGTGACAGAAAGAGTAAAGATGTACCAGTGGTAAGATGTATACTGTGACACACAGAGTAAAGATGTACCAGTTTTAGGGTGTATACTGTGACACACAGAGTAAAGATCTACCAGTATACTGTGACAGAAAGAGTAAAGATGTACCAGTGGTAAGATGTATACTGTGACACTCAGAGTAAGGGTTCACCAGTTTTAGGATGTATACTGTGACACACAGAGTAAGGTTTACTAGTAATAAGCTTTTTCAGCTGATTGCACAGTGCACAAATCCACCACTGGTAAATAGTGCTATATCTAGAGTGCCTTTCCTTTTACAAGCTCCAAAATGTGGTCAGTTCCTGCTTTCATCAGCACCAGCTGGCCCCAACTGGGCTGAGATGGGATGGATTAATTAGAAGCCGAGAGGAGCTGAAAGTGGGGAAAACTGACAGCTGTGGATGTCCTCAACATGATTTTCCATGGAAAGTAAATACTCCCTGACTTGTGCTCTCTACAAACTATGCACACAGCCCCTGTGCTGTGTTCAGTCTGTAGACTATCAGTGATCCATACAGCCCCTGTGCTGTGTTCACTTCAGTCTGTAGACTATCGGTGATCCATACAGCCCCTGTGCTGTGTTCACTTCAGTCTGTAGACTATCGGTGATCCATACAGCCCCTGTGCTGTGTTCACTTCAGTCTGTAGACTATCGGTGATCCATACAGCCCCTGTGCTGTGTTCACTTCAGTCTGTAGACTATCAGTGATCCATACAGCCCCTGTGCTGTGTTCACTTCAGTCTGTAGACTATCGGTGATCCATACAGCCCCTGTGCTGTGTTCACTTCAGTCTGTAGACTATCAGTGATCCATACAGCCCCTGTGCTGTGTTCACTTCAGTCTGTAGACTATCAGTGATCCATACAGCCCCTGTGCTGTGTTCAGTCTGTAGACTATCAGTGATCCATACAGCCCCTGTGCTGTGTTCACTTCAGTCTGTAGACTATCAGTGATCCATACAGCCCCTGTGCTGTGTTCAGTCTGTAGACTATCAGTGATCCATACAGCCCCTGTGCTGTGTTCACTTCAGTCTGTAGACTATCAGTGATCCATACAGCCCCTGTGCTGTGTTCACTTCAGTCTGTAGACTATCAGTGATCCATACAGCCCCTGTGCTGTGTTCAGTCTGTAGACTATCAGTGATCCATACAGCCCCTGTGCTGTGTTCACTTCAGTCTGTAGACTATCAGTGATCCACACAGCCCCTGTGCTGTGTTCACTTCAGTCTGTAGACTATCAGTGATCCATACAGCCCCTGTGCTGTGTTCAGTCTGTAGACTATCAGTGATCCATACAGCCCCTGTGCTGTGTTCAGTCTGTAGACTATCAGTGATCCACACAGCCCCTGTGCTGTGTTCAGTCTGTAGACTATCAGTGATCCACACAGCCCCTGTGCTGTGTTCACTTCAGTCTGTAGACTATCAGTGATCCATACAGCCCCTGTGCTGTGTTTTGTCCTCACAATTCATTATCATTGACAGAAACTCCCAATAACTGGCAGACTACCTTGGCCAAGGGGTTAGGACTGTTTTGACTTCAGTCCTTTGTTCATGAAGTCACAGATTCAAGTCTTGGCAGCAATGTCTGGTGAATTAAGGGTGGGGACTTTAAAAAAAAAAAGTTTTACAATCTTCCAGATCAACTTCTAAGTGCAGACCTGCCAGTGCCTTAACTGCCTTTGGGTATGTGCATATGCAGAAGATCAAATGTTCAGGTTAAAATCTTGTTATTCATGTCAGCATTCAGTGGGTTATGGAAACGGGAACTTGCTCATCATGTGTCCTGTACAGCCCCTGAATGAGAAATCTCCCCTGGGACCTAAATAGTCACAACAATGACTCCTTAAGGAGCAGAGGTAGAAGAGAATTACGCACACAGCCCCTGTGCTATCTGTCAAAGGACCAAACAGCCCCTATGCAGGCTGTCAATCAGCTACAGGCTATCCACACAGCAGCTGTGCTGTTTACAGGACATAGGCACAGCATCCATGCTGCTTTCAGGCTATCCCCACAGCAGCTGTGCTGTTTTCAGGCTATCCACACAGCCCCTGTGCTATCTGTCAAAAGACTATTCAGACAGCCACTGTAATGTCTACAGACTTCACACAGTCCTTGTGCTATTTCCAGACTATGTGCACAGCCCCTATATTGTTTATGAATAGGCGATCCACACAGTCCCTATGCTATATGTCATAAGACTATTGTTTTGGCACCTGTGCTGTCTACATTCTTTCAACACAGCCCCTGTGCTTTTTTGCAGGCTATCCACACAGCCACTGTGCTATCAAAAGACTATCCACACAGCAACTGTACCATTTACAGACTATTCACACAGCCCCATTGCTGTTTACAAACAGTTCACACAGCCCCTGTGTTGTGTTTGTTTCCAGACTATTCCTACAGCATTAATTTGTGTAGTGTTTGTTGACAGACTATCCACGCAGCTTGTGTGCTGTTTTTTGTTTACTATCCACACAGTACCTTTTGCTGTTTTTGTTTAGAGATTAGCTACACAGTCCATGTGTTGTATCCTGGCCACAGACTGTGCACTAGCTTCTGTGCTGACCTGTCTACAGACTATGTACATGTACACAGTTCATATTCCGTGCTCTATCTCAAGATTAAGCACACAGTCCCCATGGTGTGTGTTATCTACAGGTTAAGTACAAAATGTCCCTACTGTGTTCCTTGTACAAGCTATGCACACAGAACCACTGCTGTGTTCAATCTTAAAACTAAGCAGAAGGCGCCACTGTATAGTAGACACTTTTCTAATTAAAAAAAAATGTATAAAGATTGGTCCATGTACATCAAGGGTTATAAGGTTCAACAAAAGACCCTACACTCCCAAGGATCTCCCCACTCTAATCCAGTACATATATTTGCAAAAAAAAGTTTTTCTTTCGATTCTGTTAAATCAGAACATATTGATTTTTTTTTTAACATATTGAGTTGATATTAGTGCCTTTCAGTTGAACATTCCATAGTTTTACTGTCTCAAAACCTTTTTTTTTTTAAAAAGAGAATGTCTCAGGTCTTTTTTTAAATTTCCTAATGGCTTCCAGATCCTGACTTTTGTATCAGGCAACAAGCCCTTAACAAGATTTCCAGGTTCACGCACAAGTTATTGTATATCAATTTTGTCTGTTATCTTTTATTATAATAATGTGTATTTATGTCTGGTCTGTTTTCTCTGTGATGATGCTCACAATATATGTACTTTGTTTTTGCTGTTATATCCTCACAGTCTGTTTCTTCTGTCTGTGGTAATGATGATCATGGATTGTATCTTGTCTGTGTTGTTATGTACTTACAGTTTGTACGATCTGTGTATTATATCTATGTGGTTGCTTACGGATGACAAAATTTACAAAACGTATACACACGGGGACTGGATGTAAGAAAAATCTCATGAGTGCTTATTCCATTATCTTTGATATAAAGGTAAAAAAAAAAAGAAGAAGTAAGGTACCTTTTAACCCTTTACCTTTTATGTGCGTTATTTGCTCCTAGTCTGTATCGTATGTGTGTTTGAGTTGTGGTAGCCTACTCACAACTTGTGTCTTTTCTCTGTGTTGTTTGCTCAGAGTGTATGTGTTTTTTGTGTCATTACATGCGCACAGTCTGTGTACGTCCCCTTTGTGTTGTCCCCTTTGTGTTGTGTGTTCACAGTCTGCGTCTTCTTTGTGTTCGTAGTTTGTGTTCTTCTCTGTGTTTCATGTTCAGTTTGTCTTTTTCGTGTGTTCATGTGTTGTCTGTGTTCGATGTTCACAATCCTTGTCTTCTTTGTGTTGTGTGTTCAAAATAGATGTCTTCTCTGTGTGTGTTTTTCCTCACAATTTGTGTCTTCTCTGTGTGGTGTTCCTCACAATTTGTGTCTTCTTTGTGTTGTTACAGTTTGTATCGTTGACATTTTGGGTTTTTTTTCTGTGTCTTTTTTCTGTTTTTGCTCATCTGATGTGTGTAAAGTTTTTTTACCTATTGTCTTGTTGAACTAACTGTGGACTCTTAAAAATAAAGGAAACTGTCACATTTTATACCCAAGCTGATTGTATTCAAAAATTTTTTTTAGATGTAAATCCATGGTTCCAGACATACTCTTTGTATATGTGTTGGTTTCAGTCTTTTGTTGTCATTAACTTTATTCAAAGGTGATTTTTAAAAGTTTTTTTTTTCTTTCTACTTTCCACCCTGGGTGTGGCCATAGGGCCCTGTGTGACTCCTGGTGGTCAGAGTGATGTGTTCGTGATCTGCTGACCCAGGTTCGAATCTCGTTCAAGAGAATTTTTCCTCTGGATATAACATCAGTGCCGACTCCACCTCCCCCCCCTCCACCCCTTCCCCCACAAGTCTTTTGGATTAGACTATAAACCGAGATGCCATATGCGAACGCACGCAGAAGATCTTGCGCACACGTTAAAACCGGTTCCGCTTTTTGGAAGAGTATGCCATTGTGTGCCGGTCGGAACGGGTGACAGAATTTACCAAAACTGCATGCACACGGGGATTGGATGTAAGAAAAAAGCACATGAGTGCTTATTCCATTATCCTCGAAAAATAAAGAAGGAATAAAACGAAATAAAAAAGAACTCTTCCTGAGTTTTTACCTCGACTGAAAAGACAATTCCTTTTCCGTACCCTTTCCAGCCCCCCCCCCCCCCCCCCTTCCCTTCCTCTCAAAAATAAAAAAACAAACAAAAAAAAGACAAAAAACAAAAACAAAAAACGAAACAATAAGAAAAGAAAAAAGATCTTTTAAAAGGGGACAAAAAAGGAAAATATCACAAAAACTTATTAAAAAAAGAGCCCCAACAAAATTTACACGGTTTTGTATTGTTGTTGTTGTTTTCTCTCGATCTCTCGTTTTAAATTGTAAGCAAATGTATTATACTACGTTAAAGTAACATGTGTGTGCTTCATTGTCTTTATTCTTTATGGTTGGGTGGGGTGGGGGTGGGTAAGTTTGCCAAAAATTGTGTGATTCTTTATATGTTGTCACAGCATGCCTTGTGTACTTTTTTTCCCGGGTTCTTGAATAAACAAATCTCCTATGATTGGAACACTTTGTGTGTGCG
>CM060342.1:22340973-22343473 GCA_030674155.1 Stramonita haemastoma | reverse complement strand
CGTTCCAGATCAATGGACCAGAAACAGAGAAAGAGCGGCGGCCGACGGTAGATAGGTTGAACCTAGGTATTCTTAAGGACAAAGTATCTGCGGCCGAGCGGAGGGAGCGAGAAGGTGTGTACAAGTAAAGACATTCACAGAGGTAGGAGGGAACAGTTTTGTGGAGGCATTTGTAACAGAGGGTATTGATCTTGTAGATTACTCTCTGTGGTACGGGCAGCCAGTGGAGAGAGAAGCCGGGGAGAGCAGCCCGAATTTCACGCAGAGAAATCTGCTGTGACATAAAGTGGTACAAAATTAAAAAAAACACACACTTGAATCAGTGGTGGAAAGTTTAACCTTTAACTGACCACTTGGCCACCCTGCCTCTGTAGTCACACAGATCAGTGCTTAGCCCAGACCTCCACCTCCCCAAAAGCTTTGTCAGGTCTTATTGTGGAGGAAGCTGGTTGAAAAATTTTCAGTGATGCCACAACGATCTGCTTGATTGAGGGATAGGTGAAAGTTTCTCAGCTTCTCTAGGGGCTAGAATATTGAGGGCGGCGCCCATCTCCTCTCCCTAGCTGCTTTACCTTCCTTGACCATATAAAGAGGGCAGGTACCCATTTGATTAAAGCTGGGTGAACTGGGGGACTGTACTGAAGCCAAGGCACACAAACGGTCAACTCAAGTTAAAAGCAAGTGAAGTAAGCTTGCTAGTAGAAAAGATATAATTCTAAATAATATCGACATCAACCAAGTTTTTTGCATTCTTGATGATTTTTTTTTCGTAAGATTTGATTTGAAATAGACTTAACCGATCTTTGCATTCTTGATTTCTTTAATAAAATTTGATTTGGAACAACTTCAACTGCTACCTTAATGGTGGGTGCAGGAAAAACGGTTGCATATGCAAAACTCTCGCCATTGGTGAACCTCGGAACTTTCTGCCGCTCGAGGAACGAAAAATAAAAGTTCAGTTTGAATCCTAGTGGCGTATTGAATACTCTGCACAACTAGTTATGCATGCATTAAATATTGTCATGTTCAGTTTCTTTTCTTTTTCTTTCTTTCTTTCTTTTATTTCGAGGATAATGGAATAAGCACTCATGTACTTTTTTTTTTACACCCAGTCCCCGTGTGTATGCAGTTTTGTACATTCTGTCATCCCTTCCCACCGGCACACAATGGCTTACTCTTTCGAAAAGCAGAACGGGTTTAAACGTGTGCGCAAGATGTTCTGCGTGCATTCGCAAACGGGATTTCGATTTATAGTCTCATCCGAAGGACTTTTGAGGGGAGTAGAGTCGGCATTGATGTTAACTCCAGGGGGAAAATCCCCTGGACTGGGAATCGAACCCGGGTCATCAGATTGCAAGCGCAATGTTCTGACCACTAGGCTATCCCGTCCCCCACATGCCTTAACTATTGTCATGTTCAGTTTCCTGTTTATCTAGTCCATTGACGTAGGGAGCACTGAATTAAATTACTGAGAAGAGACTTGTGTAGGCTGAACGTAACTGTGGAAACAGAGAAGTATGGACCAAGAATGGCCTTTAGGAATGACCCTCCTTTATCTGAAGTTCCTTATCTTCACTTTTTCCCTTCCCAGGCCTGTACTGACCCCACCAGTACACATGCTTGATCTTATGTACAGCAGCACACATGTTGTCAGGCCCTACAAACAACAGTCCCTTTTCTTATCTTAGACACAGGTAGACCAGCATGACGTTCTTGAGGACCCTTGCAGAATAGTCACTATATATAAAGCCTTATGTATAAGGCACTAGTTTAAGTAAAAAAGAAACCCCCCAAAACTGACCATTGGGAGTTGATTTAAAAAAAAAAAGCTTTATGTAGCAGTTCGTCCATTCTTGTTCTTGTTGTTGTTGTTCTTCTTCTTATTATTTCATCTAAAAAATAATGTTAATATTTTATTTTATTTAGAATGATGATGATGATGATGATGATGATGATGATGATTTATACAAATTATTTTGTTTTCGAAGATAATGAAAAAAAAAACCCTCATGAGCTTTAAAATTTTTTTTTATTTTAAACATCCAGTTTATGCAGTTTCGTAAATTTCATCATCCCTTCCCATTAATTTCACACGCTGACACGTTGAAACGAACACGTTTGAACAGTGGCTATCTGAACCCCTAGTTTGAAAAGGACCGTGTGTCAGCGGCCTGCCTGTCTGTTAGGTCAGGAACACGGCACTCTAACCCCGCAGTTATTCTTTCAAAGTCACCTCCCTACCTTCCTTCTTTTAGTGCAAAATTCAGATACGTAACAATAAATTATCAGTTTCTAAGAGTGCGTATGCACTTTCAAACTCACCCTTTTGGTGCCAGAGAACTAGGGACTGTGGTCGAATGAATACCTGTCCCGCTTTCTGGGCAAGATAAATATCTTAAGATATCTATCTATCTATCTATCTATCTATCTATCTATCTATCTATCTATCTATCTATCTATCTATCTATCTATCTATCTATCTATCTATCTATCTATCTAT
>CM060342.1:22285973-22315973 GCA_030674155.1 Stramonita haemastoma | reverse complement strand
AGCAAAAAACTGATTGTTGTTTTAAGCAAAATGACAACATTGACAGTTGTGTTGAACAAAAAGTCATGTTGACAAGTGGTGTTGAACAAAAAGTCATGATTGACAAGTGGTGTTGGACAGCGATTCATGATTGCCAAGTGGTGTTGGACAAAAAGTCATAATTGACAAGTGGTGTCGAACAAAAAGTCATGATTGACAAGTGGTGTTGGACAAAAAGTCATAATTGACAAGTGGTGTCGAACAAAAAGTCATGATTGACAAGTGGTGTTGGACAAAAAATCATAATAGACAAGTGGTGTTGGACAAAAAGTCATAATTGACATGTGGTGTCGAACAAAAAGTCATGATTGACAAGTGGTGTTGGACAAAAAATCATAATTGATAAGTGGTGTTGAACAAAAAGTCATGATTGACAAGTGGTGTTGAACAAAACGTCATGATTGACAAGTGGTGTTGGACAAAAAGTCATGATTGACAAATGGTGTTGGACGAAAAGGTCATGATTGACAAGTGGTGTTGGACAAAACGTCATGATTGACAAGTGGTGTTGGACAAAACGTCATGATTGACAAGTGGTGTTGGACAGAGATTCATGATTGACAAGTGGTGTTGGACAAAAAGTCATGATTGACAAGTGGTGTTGGACACAAAGTCATGATTGACAAATGGTGTTGGACAAAAAGTCATAATTGACAAGTGATGTTGGACAAAAAATCATAATTGGCAAGTGATGTTGGACAATCACAACTGGCAAGAATTTTCAGAGCCAAAATTGACGGAAAAGTTGAGTAAACAGCTTCACTTGAAAGGGGTTTTAAGCCAAAAAACCGCTAAAATTGAAAACAGTTTTGAACAAAACGCCAAAACTGACAGTAGTTTTGAACACGAAACTGCCAAAATTGACAAGGCGTTTCCAAAAGAACCATGATTGACAGTTGTGTTGAACAAAAAGCCATATTTGGTATTAGTTTTAGACGAAGAGCCATAATTGATTGAAATGCAAAACAAAGAGTCAACTTTGACAAACAAGTTTAGACAAAGAACCAAGATTGACATTACAGTTTGAAAAAAAAACTGTCAAAAATTGACAGTAGTCTTAAACAAAGAGCTTATAATTGACTGTGAGGTCAGACAGAAAATCATAGTTGATAGAAATTTGAAACAAGGAGCCAAAATAGATTAAAGTTTTGGGCACTCAAACAGCCAAAATTCACAGGTGAAGTAAACGAAAAGCCAGTTTTAAAAGATTTGACAACAGCATTGAATAAAGAGTTAATATCAACAGATAAAAATTGTGTTAAATAAAGAGCCACGATTAACAAATTAAAATTGTGTCAAATAAAGTTGTCGAAAACTGGGTTAGTACCTCAGACAAGAGTGAAACCCGTGTGTGTGTGTGTGTGTGTGTGTGTGTGTGTGTGTGTGTGTGTGTGTGTGTGTGTGTGTGTGTGTGTGTGTGTGTGGGTGCGTGCGTGCGTGCGTGCGTGCGTGCGTGCGTGCGTGTGTGTGAAATTTGAAACTTTAAACTAAAGATGGGGTAGACGATCATCATTCAAGAAGTACCACAAAGGCGCCCCCTTCAAGGCGATTTTACCCCTGGAAATAACACAAGCACTGACTCTTCTCCCCCCAAAAGTCATACAAGGGAAACGATAAACCGAGGTCCCGTGTGTGAACGCACGCAGAACATCTTGCGCACATGTTAAAACCGTTCTGCTGCCTTTCGGGAAAGCCGGCCAATGTGTACCGTTAAGAACGGACGACAATATTAAAAAAATACAAGAAGCAAACAGACAAACAAACAAACAATCAAAGAAAGAAAGAAACAAAACAAAAAATCCCCAACAGAAACAAACAAAAAACAACAAAAAACAAAGCATGCACATTACTGTCATGTTTAGTCATCAATCCTGAAGTCGAAATACAGCTTTCCTAATGGTGGGGAAAATGTTCGTTTACGCAAAAATCTCACTGTTTGTGAACCTTGGAGCTTTAGTCCAGGAGGAACAGGGTAAAAAAAAAAAAATCAGGAAACTTAGGTGTCCATGCATTCAACAACACCAAAATATCAACAACATATACAGACACAACAGCCCTTTTCGTCTTCATTCACGCAGAAATAGAGGGAATGCATTAGGAGCCAGAGTATTTGTTTTTTTCGACCTCCTCTTTTATGATTACCGGTATTGCTGTTCCCAAATACCTCGTTGGGATCTTACTATCCGAGCTAAAGCATCTATGTTTGGCATGTGCTTCCCCCTGCACCCCCTATTAAAAAAAATCCAGTCCCCATGCTTATTAAAAATAAATCACGATAAAAAACAACAAAGAACAAACAACAACAACAACAATACTCCCCTCTCCACTCAAACAGACCACATAAATACACTTAAGTTTTGCCAATAGGAAGGAATAAGCCTCAACCAATATTACTCCGTATAAGAAAATACAATAGCAACAACTCAAAAAACAACAAATGTTATAGATTAAAAGAAAAAAAAAGAGTACTCATGCATATTCAAATATGACCCAAAGGCGAGGGTCGGAAGCAAGTTTCTCTACTGAGGTTTGTAAAGGTAAAAGGTAAAGGTGTCCCATAGACCTATGTTGTCGTAGGGGAGCGAGGCATCAGAGACCTCAGCTTCTCTAGTCGCCAGCATATTGAGGGCGGCGCCCATCTCCTCTCCCTCGCTGCTTTACCTTCCCTGACCCTAAAGAGGGCAGGTACCCAATTACAGCTGGGTGAAATGGGGGACTGTACTGAAACCAAGGTGCGCGGGCAAACGGTCACCCATCTATCTGGTAACCACGCTCGATGCTGTTTAATTTTGGCTGGGGGAAAGCGAGTGCTCTGACGACTGAGCTATCCCGTCCCTAATGCCCTCCCCTGAAACAGCGATCCTTTATGAATTTTAGTAGTTCCAAAGAAGGCAACCGTGTTCTTTTTTGGCATGGGAGACAATTTGGTAGCTTTGCGCATGCGTGAGAGTTAACTCCCATGATGGCGCGAGCCTTTATGAATTTTAGTAGCCGCAAAGAAGGCAACAGCGTTCTTTGTCAGGGGGAGGGAATTAAAAAGCGTCGATCATTTGCGGCAAGCATGTCGTAAAGGGGTGGGGGTGGGGGATGGAGGAAACAGATCGTATTGTGAATGTTTTATCTTCGGTTTCTATTCAGTCTTATTTCTTGCATTAAAATCGGCGGCAGTAGATCTTAACAGCGGAGCTAATAGATTATTTTCATGCACATCTTGACAAGTGTGAGGCGAAATTGAGGGGTAGCATGCGTGTGTACGTCGTGCACATCTCAAAACTAAGTAAATTCCTCTGGCTGACGCCCCCCCCCCCCCCCCCCCGAAAAAAAAAGAGGATAAAATCCACGAAAAACAACAATAACAAAACCCCTAACAAACAAAACCCACAAACAAACAAACAAACATACAAACAATGCCAGACAAAAACACACAAAAAACCCCCAAACGTCTCTTGGACACAAAACAAACAAACAAAACAAAACAAAACAAAAACGACAAAACAAGCACAAACACAAAAACACCAACAAAACCTTAAACAAAACTGCTTTACTATCCATTCTACTTTTTTTTTTTTTTTAAGGTAGAGATGTCCCATAACCTGTATGGTTGTAGGGGAGCGAGGCGCCAGGAACCTCAGCTTCTCCACGGGCCAGCAATATTGAGGGCGGCGCCCATCTCCTCTCCCTCACCTTCCCTGGCCCTGAAGAGGGCAGGTACCCATTTACAGCTGGGTGAACTGGGGGACTGCACCGAAGTCAATGCGCGCAAACAGTCACCCATCCACTTGGTAACCACGCTCGATGCCGCTTAACCTTAGCTCGGGGAAAGTGAGTGCTCTGATAACATGATCATTGAGCTATCTCCTCTCCAGTTCTCCTTACATTTTTTTTAAATAGAAAAAAAGATAATTAAGTAGGAAAATGAGGACCTACGTGGACCGGTGGTCTAGAGATATCACACCTATCTAGAAGTGATAAAGTGCATGTTTAATCCTCATCTGAAGTAAAGTTATGATTTTTTTTAATTGGATCATGTGTGGTGATCTGGGTGCAAGTCTTTCGGATGCGATAATAAACCAAAGTTTCGTGTATAACACGCATTTAGCACACAATAAAGAACCCATAGTAACAAGAGAATTGTTCCTGGCAAAAATAATGTTAATAAAGTCACTCTCATGGGAAAGAAAATTAACATAATGCATATGCAGATAACACAATTGAACTATAAAAAAGATGACACTGGTCCTATGGCAACAGGCGCACGCTTGAGAGAGCATTTCAAATTACACGCAGAACAATTTTCTAGGACTGAAAGGGGTATACTAATAATAGTTTGTTCATAATCATGATGTTATGTTCGCGACCAGAACGAGTGGTGAGTGCGACAACAGATACAGGCTATGCTGGATGAAACATAAGATAGGTGAAGGATGGGTGAACGCACGCAGAACATCTTGCGCACACGTTAAATCCTGTTCCGCTTTTCGAAAGAGTAGGCCATCGTGTGCCACTCTGAAAAAAACCCCAAACCAATGAGAAAACACACTTATAAGACATTACTAAAAAAAAAACAAAAAACAAAACAAAACTGATTGTACACAATCATTTATTATCTCTGTGATTTTAAAAGATGAACGTACTTATGATCGTAATCTCTAAACACACCACACACACACACACACACACACACACACACACACACACACACACACACACACACACACACTAATTCACATGATCAGAGAGAGAGAGAGAGAGAGAGAGAGAGAGAGACTTACAGTACAAGGGAAAGAACTCGCTAAGTCCATGAAATTGTACATTGAAGTTATATTTCTTGTTGCAAGCGCACAGCTTCCGTTCCGAGAGATGCTAGATAAAACAATACACTTCATCATCATCATCAGCTAGGCTACTTCCTTCTCTGTAGATCATTTCGCTGTTTCAAGCAACATGGACCAACGCAGGCCACGAAATATCTGCTGGGATTGACAGGTAATGTCGGATCACTATCACCATCACCATCAGCTGACGAACAATGAACAATGACTAATCGATGCCTTGTTGAAGTTGTTCTGATCTAGCCTAGTGGCTGAGCGTGAGTGTATCCAGAGTTTTTTCACGATTAAAAAAGAATCATCAATGCCATTTTGACGATAGGAAGTCATGAAAGAAACCGAGTAAAGGAAAGCCCTAGGTGTAAGTAGATCGTTGACAAAGGGATCTTTTGTCGAACTTGTCAAAGGGAGAACGAAACCAGGTTACTACCACAATGTGCATCTAGCTCAGCATACTAAGATTTGTTTACATAACCCCAAACTATCTCTACCTCTGTTTGTCTCAGTGTCTGCCTATTGATCTCTTTCAAATTAGATAGTTGCATACATGTAGTGATGTACACACACACACATGTAGTGATGTACACACACAGTCACACACACACACACACACACACACACACACACACACACACACACACACACACACACACACACACACACACACACACACACACACACACACACACACACACACACACACACACAAACACACACACACACACACACACACACACACACACACACACACACATGGTATTTAACTCTAGACATTCTCTCCCCTCAAAGATACACAGCACATGACACACTGTGTGCATAATAAGTACTGTATATTTTATAATTGATATTAATTGACAACTTTCACTGGGTATTGATACTCATACTCATAGTAGTAATAGGCTAATTCTAATGTTTACCATGTACATACTGCATTATTGCATACATGTCTTAAGTGCACTGTTACAAATTTCTAATGTATCCACAGAATGAAGAGGTGAGAGAACAGACCTCCAGGGACTCAACATCACAAAGATTGACGAAGAACATGTACATGACTACATCGAGATGTGCTCCCACCTTACTGCTGTCTCCACCAAAGGCACCTGTGTCCATTTTCAATGGTAGTGTGACAGTCTGACACTGACGCTGTGACTTTGATTTGTCAGTTTGACACTTTCAGCATTAACTTGTGACGGTGAGTGTAACACGCTTAAATGGTAAGGTAAAAGGTAAAGGTCTCCCATAGCTTGTGTGGTCATAGGGGAGGAAGGCGTAAGAGACCTCAGCTTCTCTAGGGGCCAGCATGTTGAGGGCGGCGCCCATCTCCTCTCCGTCGCTGCTTTACCTTCCCTGACCCTAAAGAGGCAGGTACCCATTTACAGCTGGGTGATGCTGGGGAGCTGTACTGTAGCCAGGTGCGCAAATGGTCACCCATCCAACTGGTAACCACCTCGACGCTGCTTAACATTGGCTGGGGGAAAGCGAGCGCTCTAATCGCTGAGCTATTCCGTCCCCCATTCTTAAGATTAAGTGATGATTTTAATTTATTTAATTAGCAAGTGTCATATATATATATTATTGCTTGTTGTATCATTTCATATACTGTGCTTGTATGTTCTAACTAATAAAAGTTTTAAACCTTATTATATAATATGATTTAGTATAGATTAAACTTAAATTACTGTATGATCAACTGTATGATTGTACAGGTTGATTTTGAGTTTAGTATCCCTTCTGAGGTGTTCTTTGAGAGGATAGAAAACTAATTTTCCGCTGGAGTTAATTCTATTGATAACATATACCTTAATCAATGTTCTTTAGATGAGACTATTTATTGATGTCCCTTGTGTGGATGTATACACAACACATCCTACAAGTATAAATAATTTCATGCTGAAATGTCATGATATTTTTGTAGAAATAAGAGGAGACAGATATGAGATATTTATGTGCTGAGTGGGATGGTTAACTCAAATTTTTTATACTCAAATACACACCTAGGATGCACTGCTACTTGAAAAGGATTGTGTGTGTGTGTGTGTGTGTGGGGTTGTGGGTTGTGTGTGCGCGTGTTATTGTTTCTTTTCGTGTGTGGTGTGTGTGCGTGCATGTGGTGTGTGTGTGCATGCGTGTGTTGTGTGTGTGTGTGTGTTGTGTGTTGTGGTGTATGTATTGCATATATGCTTGCATGTTTGGTACAATACACATTGTGCATACATGTATGTTACATACTTATAAAGTTATATATATATATATATATATATATATATATATATATATATATATATATATATATATATATATATATATTATATTATATACTGTGATGTTGTGTTGTGTTGTGTGCAGAAACCCAAACCAACACCACTCAATCACCATGCTGCACATAGGAGTGTGGTGATGGGCGCCTACTTCTGCCTACATCCCTCCTCTGGCTGACCCAGACCACGGCCGCTACTACCACGCCCCCAGAGCCACGTGGACTTCCACAGCGCCCTCAGCTCCCCTGCTGCCGCTCCTGCGCCTCCCACCCCGTGGACGGCCTGGCCAAGATGGCCCTGGCAGCCGTGCTCTCCTTCGCCGAATTCTCCTTCGACAGGGGTTACCCGGGGACCACGCCTTCCTGTCGCGCTTAGAGCTGGGCACCATCTATGCCTTTCCTCCTGTTTTCAGGAGTCATGGACGTCCTGACTCGCTGGGGGAGCGGACGTTTTACAAGTACGCCGATTACGCCGGACTCGTGCTGTTTTTTGTGTCGCAGTAGCGATTTTGCAGACGCGATCCTACATGAGCCAGGAACCGGTTTCGTCGTTACAGTCGCTAGCAGCTTACACCGCCAGTGCTAACATCGTGGTGACGGTGGTGGAGGGGGTGCAGAGCGAACAAGTTCTGGCCCCTGTGGCTCGCAGTTACCTCCTCCTGCTGCAGGGGGCGTGGTGGTTGCAGTCGGCGGTGCTGGTGGCTGGGGATGAGTTGGGGGGAGGGGGGCAGAGTGGTGACCGGGAGGAATTACACGAGGCGGTGGTGTTCCTCTCCCTGCTGTTCTGCGTGCATGCTGCCCTCTCCTTGCTGGTGGTGGTCAGCGTCTGGTTGCTGGTGGGCCGGCTGGTGGAGAAGGGCAGGTGGCGGGGGTGTCTGGGCGCGGGGGTGGGGGAGATGGGTGGTGCGCATGCCGAGGGCGTGTTCTTGGAGAACCGGGTTCGCTTCAACTACCACGTCCTCAGCCGCCTGGATTCGGAGTCGGAGTGATGGGGGGTTTGTAGTAGAGCATGTATGCAGCATACAAAGCCAACATCGCTCAGTTATGAGTGCTGTGTTTAGTGCGCCCCTTTTCCCTTTACCTTGTCCCAAGTGTGGTCAGTTCCTGTTATAATTAGCTACCAGCTGGCCGCATCTGGGCTGGTGATATAATAATATATAATAATAATAAAAATGGAAGCTTATATAGCGCAATTCCAAACATGGGCTCATCCCCGCTGTACAATCAAATGGGCACAGTGGACAAATCCAACATCACTCAGTCAAGAGTGTTATATTTAGTGCACCCCTTTCCCCTTTTACCTATATTGCCATGCTGTGGTCAGTGATCACTGTTAATTATTAGGCACTGGTTCCCCACCTGAGGTGAG
Organism: Stramonita haemastoma; assembly: GCA_030674155.1. Classification (NCBI taxonomy): domain Eukaryota; kingdom Metazoa; phylum Mollusca; class Gastropoda; order Neogastropoda; family Muricidae; genus Stramonita; species Stramonita haemastoma. The sequence continues at coordinate 22,307,476 of CM060342.1, read as the reverse complement.
CTCCGCACGGCATGGCTGGATGGATGGAGGATTAATTAGCAGCTGAGAGGAGCTGAAAGTGGGGGAATCTGACAGGTGTGAGTCCGTCAGTTGCTGTGATGTGTCTTTCAGGAAAGTTTGCGTTGGACTATCATATTCTCTGGTTTGGAACGTGTGAAAGAAGGCGTATATAATATTTTATTCTCAGCATTGGAATATTATGAAAGCTAGCGATATTACGTATATAATGACTTGATGTCTTTCTGGAGAAGTGTTTGCTTGCAGTATTACATCCTCTGTTTGCAAGAGTCTGACAGAGGAGACAGATGGCAGAATAATGTTGGAGTGCTGAGAAGAAAGTAACAGGAATCTCAGTTGTAAAGGACATGACTGGTACATTATACTGGGATCTAGTCAAGATGATATATTTGTATTATGAATAAAAAAAACAAAACAATGAAAGTAATTATTAGGGTCCAGTTAACTTTTTTTCTTTGTTGGACGCTCAGACAGCAACTATTGTTGTCTGTAATATGCAGGGAAAATGGGTTGGCGCTGCTGTTAATTGCCTGACAAGTCAGGCCCAGTGCATTAGACTTTGGCATGGGTTACTTTTCAAACTTCATGACAGGGTTGCACCCTGTGCTTGCTTTCACAACATGTCTAGACTGTCAACCAGACCTGACAGGTACAGACACTCGCAGTGTTTCAGAGAACCAGAGCAACATTCTTGTATCTATATTTTTCTAAAATTGAGGTGTGCTTGAGGGTGTACTTCCATTCAGTTTTTCTGTTTAGCCCTTAGCACACTGAGTCCCTGAATAAAAGCATCTGGAGGGTTGGAAGAGTATTCAAATTTACAAATCATGGGGGTCGAACAAAATGATCTTCAGCAGACAGTTACTGAAGTAACCACGACGCCAAAATTGCGCCACAGCATCAGTGTGTTGTGTAATTGTCTGTATTATGTACACATACATGTAGTACTGTACATTTATTGACAGTTTGCAGATCTGTTGAAAGCTGTTATTTTTTTTATGCATTTTGTTATGTGTATAGTGGTGTGTGCTGTGTGTGTGTGTGTGTGTGTGTGTGTGTGTGTGTGTGTGTGTGTGTGTGTGTGTGTGTGTGTTGTTTGCATGTGTATGCATACAAGTTTGCATGCATGCACATATAATGTGTGTGTGTGTGTCTGTGCGTGCGTGTGTTTGTGTATGTTTGACAGCCAGCTTGTATTTTGACTTTTAACTTGAATTTTCAGGGTTTATTTTCCAGATGAGAAACCTGATGTGGCCTCAGTGGCCAGCTGGGTTATACATAGCAATATGATTTGACTGATGTATTATATATGAGTTTGTATACATGTCTGTTATTGTGTGAAAGTTAAAAAGAGAGAGAGAGAGAGAGAGAGAGAGAGAGAGAGAGAGAGAGAGAGAGGAGAGAGAGAGAGAGAGAGCTTGTGGACAATAGTTGTGTTTGCTCAGTGCTGGTCTCTAAAACATCTGATCACTCTGAAGACTTGGAGACAAATTAAATGTGTCTCAGGCAGTGTGTCAAGTGGAAGAGATGCTTAAACCTGAGATAATCACCTTGAGATTACTAAGCCATAGTGGACCACAGAGGCTGAGATGTTTTGTGTGTGTATTGATTGTGTAGGATGGACAATATAACTTTTTTAAAAATTTTAGTTTTAAAAATATTGTTTTAATATGATGAGAGGACAGGGTGCAGGGAACAACAGTGTTTTTGTACAAAAATCACAAAATTATGTGTAATATATGTAATATGTGGTGCTTGTTTTGTCAGATTATGGTTTTTTTCCTCTGAGGTCTTCCAAACTTAATGGTTTTCATCATGCAAGTGAAAATGTAGTATCCACATAAGACACTCTCACTGTTACAAACCTGTCTCTAACTTCACTTCAGAAGTTTCTCCCTCCCCCACTTTTTGGCTTGAGATGAACACTGCATACATGCATGCATGTATGTGTGTCATAATATAAATTGTGTGTGTGAGCAGTTACAGGTAAATAATAATATACTTGAAAATTTACATTTAAGAGAATATATTTAATCATTTGTCATATTAAACACTGATTCAAATGAAAACACTGTTTGAAAGTTAAGTAAACCGCCAGAAGGTTTATTTTTCTTTTTAATGAATCTACTTTTCTGAAAATTAAAAAAAAAGAAGTGAAAATGATACTTCTGAAGAACAAAACATATATATGCATAGTAACTTGAAATGTCCTTTCCATGCTGTTGTGCCAGCTGTCACCATTGTTACATATATACATGTATACAAGATTGTATTGTATTGTATTGTATTGTGACAGCAAACTCACCCCAGGCACTACCACATGTTGACACCTCAATCAATATATCAGCTGTCACTCTGCATACAGAAAGTTAATACCTCACTCCCTCCCCTGGGAGGGGAGACAGTGTAAATATGTACCTTGTTTTTCTTATGTTCTTTGATTCTTTTTAATTCTCTTTTTTTCTTTGGTTGGTTGAATTTTTTTTTTTAGGGGGGGGGGGGGGGAGGGGAGTTGAGGTGGGTGGGGTGGTTGGAGGGTGCCTTTGCTCAAAGTTGAACCGACCAGTATTCTGGGAATTTTACAAAGGGAGTGAATTGTCGCTTTACTCTTTTTGTATGGCGTATCATGGATTAAAACCCCATATTTGTCCATTAGACAATATTGCGCATTATGTAAAACAGACAAACAAAATTAATTGAAAACAAGTGATAGCTTGAGATTGAAGGTTTGCCTCTGACAGTGCCTGATGAGTGTAACTTGTAAGAGGCACTGTCACTAACAGTGAAGATTTTTTTGGTTATTTTTTACTGAGGCATAGTGCAGAGATTCTTTATTGTTAGTGATAATTTAAACAAGACTTAGAGACAGAGATTTGGATTTTGACTGCTGTTCTGCTTGTTTTTGTGGTGGTGGTGATATCAACTCTGCTATGAAATGGCTTCTGCTGTATGCTTGCCTCTGTGTATATAATATGCTGCTGTTGTTGAAAGTGTTATAGAAAAAAAGTGTTTCAGAATTGAAAATGAATGTAATAAACAAGACACTTTTTTTTTCTTCTTGAAAATGAATGTATTAAACAAGATACTTTTTTTTTTCACCTCCCTTCAAGAACATTTCTTATACCAAAAAAAAGGTGAAAATGCCGAAATGCTGCAAAAATTGTGAATGGTGTTATGAACAGAAATGTTGTGGAATACTAGTGTGTGTGTATTGTATTTCTCTAGGTGCAGGGTGATTGTAAAGGTACAGTGTGTTTAACTAATAGCCATTTTGGACACCAGGCACTTGCCGATTTGGAGACAGTGAAACACTGCTGACAACTCAGCTGCCTTCATACATGATATATGATAAAATCATAATCAGATCAGTAATAATTTTGTGCGAGTAGATGATTGGATTCTGGTAAAATGGATGAACGTAGATTGGTTCATGATGGGTTGCAGGGTTTGTACAAATCTTTAAAAGCCCTGAAAATGAGTTTGTGATGAAAGCTTGAGATCAGTTCTCATGAGAGCTGAAAGAGTTCTGGTGAGCTTGATGACGGGCTCTGGTGAGCTGTCTGGTGAGCTTGATGGGCTTTGGTGATTTTGAAGGGTTCTGGTGTGTTTGAAGGGTTCTGGTGTGTTTGAAAGGTTCTGGTGTGTTTGAAGGGTTCTGGTGTGTTTGAAGGGTTCTGGTGTGTTTGAAGGGTTCTGGTGTGCTAGATGGGTTCTGGTGTGCTAGATGGGTTCTGGTGAGTTTGATGGGAGTCAGATGAGTTTCATGGGAATCAATGTGCTTTCTAAATGGGCTTTATGTGAATTGGTGAGCTTTCTAAATGGGCTTTATGTGAATTGGTGAGCTTTCTAAATGGGCTTTATGTGAATTGGTGAGCTTTCTAAATGGGCTTTATGTGAATTGGTGAGCTTTCTAAATGGGCTTTATGTGAATTGGTGAGCTTTCTAAATGGGCTTTATGGGAATAGGTGAGCTTTCTAAATGGGCTTTATGGGAATAGGTGAGCTTTCTAAATGGCCTTTATGGCAATTGGTGAGCTTTCTAAATAGCCTTTATGGCAATTGGTGAGCTTCTAATGAGCTTTGGTTCTGGTGAGCTTTCTGATAAGCAGTGGTGAGCTGAATGGGTTCTGGTGAGCAGGAATTCCGGGAGCTTGATGGGTTATGGGAAACTTGAACTTGAAGTATTCTGATGAGCTTGGTAAACCTAGGTGAGTTGTGTTCTGGTTAGGTGAGCTGGATGCGTTCTGGTGAGGTTGATGTGTTCTGATGAGCTGGATGTGTTCTGGTGAGCTTGATATGTTCTGATGAGCTTGACGGGTTCTGGTGAAGTGAAGTTGATGTGTTCTGGTGAGGTTGATGTGTTCTGGTGAGGTTGACATGTTCTGGCGAGCTTGATGTGTTCTGGTGAGCGCGACATGTTCTGGTGAGCTTGATGGGTTCTGGTGAGCATGACTGATTTTGGTGAGTGTGGGTTGGAGTTTGGTAAGCTTGTAAGGTGCTGATCCCTAGTCTTTCTGAGCTAGGAAAACTACCTGTGCAGTGGTCCTTCTGATCGTACTCATACAGCTACTGAGAAATGTCCTTGGATGCACAAGAAAACGCCCTGTGTTCTCTTTGTCTATGGTCCCTCAGGCTGTGTACATGGACTTTTTTTCATGTTTTCTTGACAAATCACTGAATGTATGCGTTGCGTTACTTTTTATGTCAGATTTGTTTTGACCTGAAGTTTTCTGTTTTTTTTGGTGAGAGTTAGGAAATGTTCTCTGTCAGTGTCATCTACTAGGTGTGTCACTTCTTCACCTGGTTTCAAGAAGGTTCCTATTTTTTCTTATGAGATCAGAAAATGTGTTCTGTCATCTACTGTTAGTAAGCAGCTCTAGTTCCAGTGTTTCTATGAGTTATTTGTTTTTGTGAGTTTTCTTTTTCCAGGAGTTTTCTGTTTCCATGAGTTTTCTGTTTCCTTAGGAGATCAGAAAATGTGTTCTGTCATCTACTGTTAGTAGCTCTCCTAGTGTTTCCATGAGTTTTCTGTTTCCAAGAGTTTTCTGGTTTTACAAGTTTTCTGTCTCCATGAGCTTTCTGTTGCCAGGAGTTTTTCTGTTTCCAGGAGTTTTCTGTTTCCAGGAGTTTTCTGTTTCCAGGAATTTTCATTTGCCAGGAGTTTCTCCATTTCCCATGAGTTTTTTGGTTTTATGAGTTATCTGTTTCCAGGAGTTTTCTGTTTCCAGGAGTTTTCTGTTTCCAGGAGATTTTCTGCGTTCTTGTAAAATCAGAAAATGTGTTCTGTTGTATAACTGTTTGTGGCTTTTCAGGTGCGTCCATGGATTTATCTGTTCCCCTGTAAAATTGGCAGAATTGTTCTGTTATTGATTCTCAGTGGCCAGCCATAGTCTTTGCAGGAGTTTTCTGGGTTTTTTTTGTTTGTTGTTGTGTTGTAAAATCAGAAAATTTGTTTTGTTGTATACTGTTTGTGGCTGTTGAGGCTGTGTCCCTGATTCTTCCAATCCTGTTTTGTGTTCAAAACTGGAAAACATGTTCTCTCATTGACTGTTTCTTCAGGCAGTGTTTGTGTAAAGTACTGTTTCCTCGTTAACCTCCCCCCCCCCCCAAAAAAAAAAAAGAAGAAAAAAAAAGGGTGTGGTCCATTTCTACTGTCTGAGGCTTTATCTATGGAGGGTGTTCTGGTTCCTTGCTGTAAAGTATGGCCTGTTATTTGCTTTCACTTTCAATGTATTTCCAGAAGTTTGTTTGTATACATGTAGTATAACACATTTTCCGGAAGTTTGTTTTTATAACAAAATGTGTTCTGCATCTACTGTTTGCTTCCCTTTGCATCCTTGCTTGTCTTCCCATGAGTCTTGTTTCCTCGTGAAATGACAAAAGTGTGTTCAGTCATCTTCTCTAAGGTGAACCTTTAAGCCGTGTTTACAGGTCTGTTGTCTCATCAAATCACAAAATGGGCTTTGTCATTTATTTTTTTGGTTGGTTCTTTTCTTCCTTGACATGAGATCTGAGGTTGACCAATGGTGAGATTTTTCGCATATTATTATATGCAACCATTTTTCCTTGCTCACCTCTCAGGTAACCACATTCTGACTTCAGGGATGATGTCTAAACACGTTACCAGTGTGCATGTGGTTTAAAAAAGAAATTGTTGGTCATCTGTTTCTACTGGCACAAATGGCCTACTCTTCCGAAAGGCAGAATGGGTTTAACATATGCACAATATGTTCTGCATGCATTTTTACAGATGGGGCTTCATCTGATTGAAGGACTTTTAGGGGAGTAAAGTCATTGCTGATGTTAACGCCAGGGGAACAAATCCCCATAAATGGGCATGATCTCAGTTTTGGGTCAAATCAAGGCTTGATCCTAGGCCGTCAAATCATGAACACAATGCTTTAACCACTAGGCTTTCCCGCATCCCCAGCCTCCATTCCTACCCCACCCATCCCATTTTGTCATTTGTTCTCAGTCTATGGTGAGAAGATATTGTGTGATAGTGTCCCATTCTTTCAGTAGCCCTTTAGGTTATGTTTCTGGCAATTGGTTTCCTTGTAAACTCACTGAATGTCAAATCAAGGCGCGGTCATAGGCCATCAAATCATGTGTACAATGCTTTATCCACTATGATGCCCCGCATCCCTACCCTCCACTCCTACCCCACCCATCCCATTTTGTCAGTTGCTCTCAGTCTATGGTAAAAAACAATATTGTGTACTATTATTTCAGTAGCCCCTCAGGCTGTGTTTCTGACGATTGGTTTTCTTGTAAACTCACTGAATGTGGCGACCTGTTTGTACTGTCTTTTTTTTTTTTTTGGTAGACTGTTTCCAGCCAAAAGTTTTCTCTTTCCTCGTAATCCATGACTTGTCTCCTTTGCCCCCTGTTGACGGTAGGAGCTCCACGCAATGCCACCAGGGTTTGCCATCTTTCTCTGTCTCACAGTTGTCAGTATCCCCCACTCTCAGCTCCTCTCAGCTGCTAATTCATCCATCCCATCCCTGCCAAGATGGGACCAGCTGGTGCTATTTATAGCAGGAACTGACCACACTTGGACTGGGTAAAATGAAAGGGTACGGTAAATTTAGCACTCTTGACTGAGAGTTGTTGGATTTGTGCGCTGTGCATCTCTGCTAGATTTTACAATCTTCTGTGGCTCTCCCAGACCGACCCTTGACCTCAGTGATGTTGGCAGTGTAGGGATGATGGTGGTCTTTCGTTGTAAAATCACAAAACAATGATGTCCTGTCATTTGCAATGAATGGTTCATGCGGTTCTGCCCATAGAGTTTTCTTATTTCTGTGTGAAATCACCAAAAATATGTGTCATTGGCTTTCCTGTTCCTTTGTGGGTGACACGAAAGATGTTGCTGTTTTTGACCTTGTTGAACAGGTCAGCTTTAGGATTGAACTACTTTAGGATTTAACTGGTAAAACAGTAGGATTGAGCAGGTCAAACAGTAGGATTGAGCTGGTCAAACAGTAGGATTGAGCTGGTCAAACAGTAGGATTGAGCTGGTCAAACAGGATTCAGCTGGTCAACAGTAGGATTGAAATTGAACTGGTCAAACAGTAGGATTGAAATTGAATTGGTCAAACAGTAGGATTGAAATTGAACTGGTCAAACAGTAGGATTGAAATTGAACTGGGCAAACAGTAGGATTGAAATTGAACTGGGCAAACAGTAGGATTGAAATTGAACTGGTCAAACAGTAGGATTGAAATTGAGCTGGTCAAACAGTAGGATTGAGCTGGTCAAACAGTAGGATTGAAATTGAACTGGGCAAACAGTAGGATTGAAATTGAATTGGTCAAACAGTAGGATTGAAATTGAATTGGTCAAACAGTAGGATTGAAATGGAACTGGGCAAACAGTAGGATTGAAATTAAATTGGTCAAACAGTAGGATTGAAATTGAACTGGGCAAACAGTAGGATTGAAATGGAATTGGTCAAACAGTAGGATTGAAATCAAACTGGTCAAACAGTAGGATTGAAATTGAATTGGTCAAACAGTAGGATTGAAATTGAGCTGGTCAAACAGTAGGATTGAAATTGAACTGGGCAAACAGTAGGATTGAAATTGAACTGGGCAAACAGTAGGATTGAAATGGAACTGGTCAAACAGTAGAATTGAGCAGGTCAAACAGTAGGATTGAAATTGAGCTGGTCAAACAGTAGGATTGAAATTGAACTGGGCAAACAGTAGGATTGAAATTGAACTGGGCAAACAGTAGGATTGAAATGGAACTGGTCAAACAGTAGAATTGAGCAGGTCAAACAGTAGGATTGAAATTGAACTGGTCAAACAGTAGGATTGAAATTGAACTGGGCAAACAGTAGGATTGAAGTGGTCAAACAGTAGGATTGAGCTGGTCAAACAGTAAGATTGAGCTGGTCAAACAGTAGGATTGAGCTGGTCAAACAGTAGGATTGAAGTGGTCAACAGTAGGATTGAGCTGGTCAAACAGTAGGATTGAGCTGGTCAAACAGTAGGATTGAGCTGGTAAAACAGTAGGATTGAGCTGGTCAAACAGTAGGATTGAGCTGGTAAAACAGTAGGATTGAGCTGGTAAAACAGTAGGATTGAGCTGGTAAAACAGTAGGATTGAGCTGGTAAAACAGTAGGATTGAGCTGGTCAAACAGTAGGATTGAGCTGGTCAAACAGTAGGATTCAGCTGGTCAACAGTAGGATTGAAATTGAGCTGGTCAAACAGTAGGATTGAAATTGAACTGATCAAAAAGTAGGATTGAAATTGAACTGGTCAAACAGTAGGATTGAAATTGAGCTGGTCAAACAGTAGGATTGAAATTGAACTGGTCAAACAGTAGGATTGAAATTGAACTGGTCAACAGTAGGATTGAAATTGAGCGGGTCAAAAGTAGGATTGAAATTGAAGCTGGCCAACAGTAAGGATTGAACTGGTCAAACAGTAGGATTGAACGTGTCAACAGTAGAGTTTATGAGCAGACTCTGACAATCATATTTATGATTATATTATGTGATAGGGGTGATCCTTAATGCCTCCCTTGGTAGTTCTACATTCTTCTAAGATACACTTTGCCTTTACGATGACATGCAGAATCTATACAGCCTCTTTTTTTTTTTTTTTTTTTTTTTTTTTTTGGTTAGAGGGCCACATTTCCCTCTGTTCTGATCTGATCGTGCTGGTTTAGCTCCCAGGTCGATATAGAGAAGAGAGCTAATCTGTATCTCTACTGATATGATAATATATCTTTTTTTTTTGTTGCTACTGTTATATAATAATATGTCTGTGTCTGTTTTTCTCTTGGTGGGGCTGTTTTTTTTTTTTTTTTTTGAGGCTACACCGCTCTGTCCAGTTTTTCAACTGTGGCCTTAATGTCAAGCAGTATCAAGATGGACAGTGCCCAGTTGTATTATGGCACTGATGACCCCTTTTTTCTCTTGTTGTGTTGTTGTTGTTGTTGTACAGTAATACTGATTTGTTAATGTGTGTACACTCTGCAAGCAGTATAAAAGGGGACAGTGCCCAGTTGGTATTATGGCACTAATATCCCCTTTTTTTCTCTTGTTGTTGTTGTTGTTGTTGTACAATACTACTGTTTGTTTTATTTTGTTTGTTTTTTTGTGTGTTGTGTTGTGTGTGTGTGTGTGTGTGTGTGTGTGTGCGCGTGTGCGTGTGTGTGTGTGTGTGTGAGCAGTCTACAAGCAGATATAAGAGAGGACAGTGCCCAGTTAATATCATGGCATTGATGCCCCCCCCCTCTCTTTTCCTTTCTTTTCTTTTTTCTTGTTGCTGTTGTATTGACTTGTTAATGTACACTTTGCAAGCTGTACACTGCAGCATTATGAAATGATAATTATATATGCATTGTAATGTATAAGGTTTATGTTGTTGTGTGTGCTTACAGAAGTATTGTGCGCGTTGTTGTACAATAATGTATTGCAGTGCAGTGCTGTGTTTTGATTGATACTCATTGGAAGTATGGTGGGAATTTTTGTTTTCATTAAAAAAAAAAGAGGTGTGCACTTACATTTAGAGTGGAATTCGATTTGGATGATTTTGTTTGCTGTGTGCACTATGAATTGTGTATATTGTTGTGTTTTACATACACCATTTGAAAGTGAATAAAATATTTATATAAAAAAAAATGCTCAAGGCATTTCCATTGACATAATAACATATTGGATGGTATGGAAAAGCCTGAAGTTATTGGAAGCTGTGGTTGTTTGTGTGTGTGTGTGTATGTTTGTGTGTGTGTGTGTGTGTGTGTGTGTGTGTGTGTGTGTGTGTGTTGTGTTGTTGTGTGTGTGTGGTGTGTGTGTGTGTGTAGAGAGACAGTCTAAGCTTCATGTGTGTGTGTGTGTGTGTGTGTGTGTGTGTGTGTGTGTGTGTGTGTGTGTGTGTGTGTGTGGTGTTGTGTGTGTGTGTTGTTTGTGTGTGTGTGGTGTGTGTGTGGTGTGTGTGTGGTGTGTGTGTGTGTGGTGTGTGTGTGTGTGTGTGAGACAATGTTAATACCTGTACAGCCATAGAGTTATAAACTTTGATACATTATAAAAAAAAAAAAAAGCCGAAGCAAGCTGCCTAAATGAATGTATCTGCTGCCTTTCAGCAAATCTTTTTTTTTTTTTTTTTTTTTTTCACTGGGCATTTTTGTTGAAAACAGTTTTCAGGTGGTTTGGGTTGTAAATAGTAAGTAAGAAGTAGGGAGTCTTTATTTTACGACTGTTTACTAATTGACAAGACAGCTTTATATATGATTTTTGTTTCTGTTCCCCAGCCAGAGCGCTGAGGTTCACCAATGGTGAGATTTCTGCGTATGCAACCGTTGTTGCCCACCTTAAGGTAGCCGCATTCCGACTTCGGGATACAGTTGAGAATTGAACCTACAAATTTTGCCAGGACATTCAGGAGGTACCTCCCTACCCTATCCGATTTTCAGCTCTCCTGGGGTCCTATGACGTGTATTAAGTCCCTAAGCACATGGGTCCACTGGTTTAGAATCTCCTCCTAAGATTTGATATTCAGTTCGACTTTGCCATCAAATTGGGAAGAAAGGCAAGGCGGGAATTAAACCCATAACCTTAGGGTTTACTTGTTTGGCAGGTGAACGTCTAACCCGTCCTGCCACCTTAAATTCTGATCTGATTTTATTTTATGACTTTTTGCATGCTTGGTTAGTTCCACTAGATAGAAAGACACATTTTGAAAAGTGGGTAACAAAAGTTACATGTCCACATGGGCTATGTGACAAACCCAAAGCCTTTTCTTGGGTACTAATCTTGTCAGCACACACACACACACACACACACACACACACCAACGAGAAATCGCGTTCATTTTGTGTCTTCCTTAACTTTCCTTACCTTTTGCGCAGACACTGAAGAGCTTACTGAGCACACTGACACAGTCAATATCCCTGAAGTCGGAATGCGGCCGCCTAATTAATGGTTTGGCAAAAAAAAACCCCAAACGTCCATACGCAAAAAAATCTCACTATTGTGAACCTCAGGGCTCTAGGCAAGGGGGAAAAGAAGTTATGATTCATAGGGGACAGGGGTAAGCATTTTAGTTTTCCAGTGTCAGAGAAGTCAGCCTTGGTTTTTTTTTTTTTTTTGTCTATGTCAGTATAGAAGCACTATGTGGATTCATATATGGTGATCTAGCTGTGAACCGTTTCATTTTGCTGTGCCATTGTTGTAGTGTTCTCTCCTCATCTGAAGGATTGGTGAAACAGTTAATCTCATCTTTTTTTTGTTTGTGTTTTTTGTTGTTGTTTTTTTTTGGGGGGGGGGGGGGGGGGGGGGAAGGGGGATATTGCATCAATCTTTTCGTAATATTTCGTTAGATTTTAAAAACAACAGAACTGATATTTGGGCACATTTTTAGCGAGGTTATGTTTGTTGTGTCTGGACCATGTGAATTTACTTTTCCAATTTTAACTTTTTTTTTTTTTGTTTTTTAAAGCTGTGCATTGCAAAATGTTTGTATGGAAAAAGTTATGCACATTATTGACAGATGCACTGTATTATATATGTTTTATAGGTTATATATAGGTTATTGTTATAGGTTATTGTTACATGTTTAATTCGACTTTCCATTACACACACACTTCCATGTCCCATAAGTGCATTCTCTGGCGGCTGAAAGTAAGCTTTCAAAACTAAAGCTGGTGACGTCAAAAGTTGATGATGTAAAAAAAAAAATAGTAACGTCACTGTACCTGTGACTGAGTGTCCTCAGAGCGCTAGCCAAAGCCTGCTAAGTCGATATGCACTTGTAGGGACATGTTTAAGTGCTTTGTTTGTTAAATGGGTTTTGAAATAAAAGAAATACAACCTTGGTTTGTAGGTTTAGGTCTTTTGTGCGTTGAAGAGGGGGGTGTTAGCCCAGGCAAAAAGGCAACTTTCAAAGATTGTTTTAATTCTTTTTTTAAAAATTTTTTTTAGATCTATATTATCATGATTGATGATGATGATGATGATTCTTGTTCTTCTTCATTTGTTATTATTTTAGCAAAGTGTGTATCGTTTTCTCACTCAGGTCTCTAAACTTAAATAACTGACCCATGTGTGAATGTGAAAACAAAAACAAAATTAAGGAGAAAACGTTTACATTTTGTTATTTCATAGAGCATTTTTGTGTTTGGTGGTGGTGGTAGTTAATGAGTGGCCATCTTTGACTTGATGACTATTTTCTCACAATGTTTCATTATTCACTTGCATTTTTTTTTCTCTCAAGGAAACGTTCAGAAATTTCGGATATTCACATCATCGACCCCCCCCCCCCTTCCCCCCCAAGGAAAAAAAAAAGAACAAACAATAAAGAAAAACAAAACACAAAAACAAACGAAAAGCAAAAAAACAACTGTAACCTCCCCCCCCCCCCCCCCCCCGAATCCTAAACAAAGGAAAATACCCAAAACAAACAGTGACAACAAAACTCAAAACATAATAAACAGAACAAACCCTCACAGAAATCGACCCCCATTTAAATGAAAGCAGATTGGCCAAGTGTATAATAATATGTCTAACCTTGCATACTGAATACTTTTTGTTGTTTCCACAGTTTCCAGCCAAAATGGACCTGACTATGACAATCTGGATCTTTGAAATTTAAAAAAGTTTAGTTTCATTAGATCATTGTGCGTGCGTGTTGTTTTCAGAAAGGAGAGAGTATGATACTGACAGTTCTGCATGTAGATATTTATTATAAGTTGATTAGTTTGTTTTGGTGACTGCGCTCAACATTCTGATATAATCGGTTGTTCTCCCAATCCCCATTGTTCCCACGCCGCTCATTTCAAACTACCTCGCCACAGCCATACCCAGATTCGTTATGTCTCATCCTCAGGGTTGGAAGTCCATAGGGAATCCATCAATATCAGGCTGGCGTGGGACCACCAGCCAGAGGGGTCCTGCACTGCTGCTGGGTCACTTTGGTGCTGTTCAGTGGTGCCTGTTCTGAGCTAACATATGCAGAATACCACCTACTAAGCCCCCTACTAACGACAGTTATTAGCTCATTCACGGAGCCATCCTGAGTGAGTCGCCCACCCGAGGTGGCAACCGCCACAACCTCCTTCCAAAGACCGCCCCCCCTCCCCATCCCTGAACCTCCAACCCCAAAGCCTTTGATAGAAATTCACCACAGGCACAGAAGTGTAAGGGGAAACCGAATCTGGGGTCACCATGAGACCAGAGTAACAGGGGCCACCAAATCAGAGGCTTTTTAAAATTTTTTTTATATTTTTTTTAAATTGCATGATGATTAGTGATAGAGTATGATGTAATGATGCTGCATGTGCTTTGAGACTACTTGACAGGGCTGTACTATATGCTTACTATCGTAATATATCCCGGCGTCAACCAGGCCCGAGAGATACAGATACCTGCAGTGTTGGTCGGGTAATTTGAACAATGTGTTTGTGTGTGTACATGTGTGCGTGCGTGCGTGCGTGCGTGCGCGCGCGCGCGCGCGCGCGCTCGAGAGAGAGAGAGAGAGAGAGAGAGAGAGAGAGAGAGAGAGAGAGAGAGAGAAGAGAGAGAGAGAGATTTTCTGTAATGGTTGAACTTCGCCATTGACATAAGGTGATGGGTATTGTCTGTGTTACATGCTGCATGATGCTTTGCCTGTGAGGTTAACAATAAATTTCTTGTTTGATTAAAACAACAACAACAACAACAGATTGTTTAAGAATTTTGTTTGTTTTCCTCTCTGTCTGTCTGTCTGTCTGTCTGTCTGTCTGTCTGTCTGTCTGTCTGTCTGTCTGTCTGTCTGTCTGTCTGTCTCTCTCTCTCTCTCTCTCTCTCTCTCTCTCTCTCTCTCTCTCTCTCTCTCTCTCTCTCTCTCTCTCTCTCTCTCTCTCTCTCTCCGTGTATCTCTCTCGGTATACCCTTGTCCGCCTCTGTCTCTGTCTCTCTCTCCGCCTCCACCCCCGCTGTGTGTGTGTGTGTGTGTGTGTGTGTGTGTGTGTGTGTGTGTGTGTGTTGTGTGTGTGTGTGTGTGCATGATTGTGTGTGTGTATGTGTGTGTGCATGCCGGCATGTATGTGTATGTGCGTGCGCGTGCATAATTATGTGTGTGTGTGTGTGTGTGTGTGTGTGTGTGTGTGTGTGTGTGTGTGTGTGTGCATGATTGTGTGTGTGTATGTGTGTGTGCATGCCGGCATGTATGTGTGTGTGCGTGCGCGTGCATAATTATGTGTGTGTGTGTGTATGCGTGCGCGCGCATATGTGTTTGTGCGTAAAATAGTAAATCCAACGTTTTTCATTTTCCAGTTGGAGATTTCCTACTCCTTGCATAACATTTTTCCTAACTCTGACATAATTGACAGATGAAAAAAAAAACAAGAAGAAGTTAGAAGGCAGATGTAAGAAAAGAGGTAGTAAGAGGGTTTCAAAGTTATTGCTCTGGAGATTCGGTTAAGTTGAACCACTCCAGTTGTCAGCCACTGTGCCGATCCTCCCCCCCCCCACCGCCCCCCGCCCCCCCCCTCCCCCCCCACACACACCCACCTCCACCCTCCAAACTCCAGGGCTGTACAATTGCAGGAGACTGCAATGCTTAAGAGAAGGTAAGATGGGGGTGGGGGGTGGGGGATGGACTAGGGTTTGTTGCTGCGGCAGTGCCAAGTCTTCATGAAATAGTCAGGGACTTGTCTTTTACTATAGAAGTAGAAAACGCTTCTGCCGTGGTTTTCTGTATGTTTTTCTTTCTTTTTGTTTTCTCTTTCTTTTTATTCTTTCAGTGGCCTGGACGCAGTAAAGTTTTTAAAGCAAGGCATTGTCGATTCATAGTGTTTTGTTTCTGAACGTGTTTTACCTTGAGGCCTTTTTGTTTTCTGTTGTTGTTGGTGATGGTGGTGGTGGTGGTGGTGGTGGTGTGTGAGTGTGTGTGTGTGTGTGTGTGTGTGTGTGTGTGTGTGTGTGTGTGTGGTGTGTGTGTGTGTGTGTGTGTGTGAGTGAGTGAGTGAGTGAGTGTGTGTGTGTGTGTGTGTGTGTGTGTGTGTGTGTGTGTGTGTGTGTGTGTGTGTGTGTGTGTTAAAGATTGTTGGTTGATCCTAAGCTTTATGTCTTATGTTTTGACTATTTCTTAATGCTTGGCTTTTTTTTTTTTTTTTTTTAAAGTTCATTTATTTGTTCGTTCCTCGGTGAGAGCGCCAAAGCTCACCAATATTGAGATTCGTTTGCGTATGTATGCAACCGTTTTTGCCCCACAATTAAAGTAGGCACATTCCTCCATCTATATGATTAACTATATAAACACGACACCAGAGCGCAGGTGTTTAAAAAACTGCCATTCGGTTCCTACTATCATGGAATGGCCTACTTTCCCAAAAGGTGGGATGGGTTTTTGAAATATGCCCAAAATGTTTTGCATGTGTTTGAACATGGGAGACCTCAGTTTATGGCCTCATCTGAAGGACTTCTGGGGGAGTGGAGTTGGTGCTGATGTTAACTTCAGGGGAGAAAAAATTCCCCTCTAAGGGGTTCCTTGATAGTGGCTCGAACCCGGACCGTTAAATCGTTTAATCGTAAGTGCATCACTCTAACCACCAGGCTGTTCAATCCCCTGTTTGGGTTATTAATGTGTGTTATTTATTATTTTATTTCGAGAATAATGGGATGAACACTCATGTGCCTTGTTGTTTTTTTACATCCAGTTCCTATGTGTATGCAGTTTTGTAAATGTCATTCATTCCCACCGGCCCACAATGGCCTACTCTTCCGAAAAAGCGGAACAAGTTTTCACGTGTGCCCAAGATATTCTGCATGTGTTCGCACACAGCTGCCTTGGTGTATAGTCTTATCCGAAGGACTTTTTAGTGGGGAGGTGGGGGGGGGGGGGGGGGGGGGGGTCGGCATTACTATCATGTTAACTCCAGGGGTTAAAATCTCGAATGGGGTTCAAACCCCGGTCAGCAAAGCAAATCACCAGCGTAATTAGCATGATTCTAACCACTAGGCTATCCCATGGGTTCTATTTTGAAAGAAGGTGGAAGTCCTGATGACATGACACTTGTCATCATCTAGGGTTGGCATTTGGGGGGGGGGGGGGAGATGAGAGAGTAAGGCCACAAAGGAATCAAGGTTTTCTTTTTCCTACAAAGCTGATTAAGGCTGACTTGTCAGAATGGTCATTGCTTTGTGCATCTCCCTCATCTCGCTAACTTCCCCACCACCCCAACCACCCATCCACCCACACACAGTGTCTCTCTAAGCTCCTACCCACCCCAACCACCCATCCACCCACACACGTCTCTCTAAGCTCCCTACCCACCCCAACCACCCATCCACCCACACACAGTGTCTCTCTAACCTCCCTACCCACCCACCCACCCACTGTCTCTCTAACCTCCCTACCCACCCCAACCACCCATCCACCCACACACAGTGTCTCTCTAACCTCCCTACCCACCCACCCACCCACTGTCTCTCTAACCTCCCTACCCACCCCAACCACCCATCCACCCACACAGTGTCTGTCTAACCTCCGTATCCACCCCAACCACCCAACCACCCACACAGTGTCTATCTAACCTCCCTACCCACCCCAACCATCCATCCACCCACAGAGAGTCTCTCTAACCTCCCTACCCACCCCAACCATCCATCCATCCACCCACACACACACACGGTGCTGGTGGTGTTGTGTGTTGTCAAGACAGAAGGGTCCCATGGGAAGAGTGGGCGTTTGCCGTATGCCCGCTGTGCTGTTGACCTTCATGAAATAATGGATGACGACCAGGCAGAGGAAACGTAAAGAGACTTTGAATTGCTTTTTACGTAATTATTTACTTATTTACACTCTATTTTTTTTTAACTGTTCTTCCACGATTCGTTCCTTTACTGTTTTAACAAAAAGGTTCTAAAAGGTCTTATTTTATTTTTTGGGGGACATTATCAAAGGTGTCTGCATGCTGTATGATGGACATGAGCATGTATGTGAGTGTATTATAAATGGGTGCATACATTCGTGAATACATACATACACATACAGGCACACACATATGTACACCCCCCCCCCCCACACACACACATGCAGGCACACACAGACACACAAAATCACACACATACAGGCACAGATGGGGGACACAGACACAGACACACATACGTATGTACATACGCACATAATATACATATATATACATATACATATACATATATACATATACATACATACATACACACACACACACACACACACACACACACACACACACACATATACATACATATATATATATATATATATATATATATATATATATATATATATATATATATATATATATATATATATATATATATATATATATATATATAAATTTACAATCAGCATTGACTGATCACTATAAGAGAGGAAAAAAAAGGCTAGAAAATGGGCAGAAAAGGAGGTAAGGACAATGTTGAAGGATTGTTGCCTAATGCCGGATTGAATGAAATGGAAGCACTCCAGTAGTCAGTGACTGTGTGGTTTGTACTTCAGCCTATCCTCCACCCATTTAGTTACAGAAAACAGAGAAACGTAAGAGAAGAAAAAAAGAACAGGGGGGTGGGGGTGGGGATAGTGGCAAAAAGGGGGTTCGTTGCTGTTGTAGCACCAGTCTTCATGAAATTATCAGTAACCCTCACTACTAACAAAGCGGAAACATTTCAGCTGTATTTTCTCATTGCTGCGCACACAACGGCAGTTAAGAGTGTGACATTTATCAATTAGTCATGCTTCTTTTTTTGGATACCATCTCCTGCCGTTTTGTAGGGTCCTCTTTCATCTCTTGACAAAATGGCCGGCCTTTCATCTTTTCTGTATGACATTGTAACTCGTTTGCCGATGTTTGAGTTTGAAATTTGGAACGAAAGAGGACAATCCTCCTCTAGCCTTTGTAGTCTTCCAAGCTTTGAGCTTTTTTTCAGTTTTCAGTTTTTGCTTGCTTTTCCATGAAAGATGGATGGGGTTTTAACGTTTGTATCTTTGTCTGAGTGCCAAGGAAAAATTGAGGGAGGTGGGAGCATGGGAGGTGTGTGTGTGTGGGGGGGGGGGGGGGGGGAAGATGAAGAATGGTGTTTAAATACAGTTCCTGCAAAGCTAAGGATATAACGAAAGTTCAAAAAGGAAATAAAGCCATTGCATAATAATAACAATGCCAAAATACTGAATCATAACAACTATTATAATTATTACACGTTATATATCACGTGAATTTCCAGTATGCTAACGCACACCATTCCACAGTAGTGATTATTCAGACAGAATTGATGTCTGAAGATAAGTGGGCACAGCAGAAAAGCGCACACACACACACACACACACACACACACACACACACACACACCACACACACACACACACACACACACACACACACACACACACACACTCACACACAGGCACAGACACAGACACACACACAAACACACACACACACATGTATGTGCTGACCCCTCACACATCTCCATCTGCCCACAACTGTTCTGCAAGTGTTCAGACAATCCACACACTGATGTGTGTTCTGCAAGTGTTCAGACAATCCACACACTGATGTGTGTTCTGCAAGTGTTCAGACAATCCACACACCGATGCGTGTTCTGCAAGTGTTCAGACAATCCACACACTTATGTGTGTTCTGCAAGTGTTCAGACAATGCACACACTTATATGTGTTCTGCAAGTGTTCAGACAATACACACACTTATGTGTGTTCTTCAAGTGTTCAGACAATGCACACACTTTTGTGTGTTCTGCAAGTGTTCAGACAATGCACACACTTTTGTGTGTTCTGCAAGTGTTCAGACAATCGACACACTTTTGTGTGTTCTGCAAGTGTTCAGACAATGCACACACTTATGTGTGTTCTTCAAGTGTTCGGACAATGCACACACTTATATGTGTTCTTCAAGTGTTCAGACAATGCACACACTGATGTGAATGAGGAACACACACACACAGCCACTTCAACACTTTGCCCTGTACCTTAAACACAAGATCGTGCTTCAATCATACCAAACCCTTAACAGAGAAATGACAAAGGATGAAGATAAGGGGACATTATCAGTCTCAGCCCTTCTGGTTAATTAACTCTCACAGCAGGGGGAGTTAATGTAACCCATATCTGTGGAACCCAGTTAAGATAATGGCTACCTCAGGGTGAAGATCAAAGCCAAAGAAAGGGGTCAAAATGTAACGGGCTGTCATCCCCATTCAGTGTAACTGAGGGTTTTACTATTAGAACCTAGTACAGGCTCCTGAAGATATATCCATGGAGATTTGGTTTTTGTTCCTGTGCTAGAGCTACCAGGTATACCAATGATGGGACATTTTAGATATGTAAACGTTGTTGCTCATTAAAGTAGCTGCCTCCAAATTTGGGGATAGCCAGGAAGAGGATACATGAATGAATCCAGAGAGAGAAAGAGATTTGATTTGATTTATTTGATTTATTCTTTTATATTGAGGATAATGGAATAAGCACTCTTGTGCTTTTTTCATCTAGTCCCCGTGTGTATGCATTTTTGTAAATGTCATCTGTTCCCACCAGCACACGATGGCCTACTCTTACGAAAAGCGGAACAGGATTTAACGTGTGCGCAAGGTGTTCTGCGTGCGTTCGCACACGGGCCTCGGTTTAAAGTCTCATCGGAAGGACTTTTGGGGAGAGTGGAGTCAGCACTGATGTTAACTCCAAGAGAAAAATCTCCTCAACCAGACTCGAACCTGGGTCGTCAAATTGCCAGCGCAATGTTCTGACCACTAGGCTATCCCAGAGAGAGAGAGAGAGAGAGAGAGAGAGAGAGAGAGAGAGAGAGAGAGGAGAGAGAGAGAGAGAGAGAGAGAGAGAGACAGACAGACAGACAGACAGACAGAGACAGACAGACAGACAAATAGACAGACAGATGCCCAGAAACAGAGGCAGACATAGGGACAGAAACCAAACAAAAAGAAAGATACAGGCAGAAATAACATACCTTCAGAGACAAGCACTGACAAACAGATTAACAAATCAAAATAAAACTTATTCCAAAAAAACCCAGACTGACTGGCAGATAAATCAATCAACACACAGGCAGCCCCCCAAATGCATTCCTTTATGGAAAGAAATAGTGAGACACAGGGAGGGAAGGAGGCAGAGGGCGCTGTCCTCCCTCCTTCCCTCCTCAAGCAGTGTAATCACCAACAAATGGTTTTATCCCCTGCCCCTCTCTCTCCCCCACAGCCTGCGTCACAACCAATCCATGGCCTGTCCACAGCTGGCATTTTCCCTGAGGAGGAAGTTAAGCCAGCCCTTCACGGTTTGCACGTGCCAATCTTGTTTGATGCTAGACTCCCCAGAGAATTTATGGCAGTGTCAGAAACCAGACACCTCCAGTTTTTTGCCTAAAGTGTCTGCACTCTTTTGCAGGTGGGGTAGGTTAGCAGACGGTGCTATTGTGAAACCACCTCCATTGTCTGACACACACATAGAAATGAAATGTCATTTTCTGAACACAGATAAAATATTTCTTCCTCTTCTTTGTTGAACGCTCAGACTGCAACTATTGCTGTCTGTCATTAGCAAACTTTGTGGTGCTGTTAAAAGCTTGATATGTCAGACCCAGAGCATCCAATTTTGGTGCAGGAGAGAATTGTTATCTTTTTTGAGTCTTTCTAGAAATAAGTTAGGAGAATGGACCAAGAAAGCAGAAAATAGACACGAAGGAGGTGACAGGAATAAAAGAGGCATAGAAGATGGAATGGCTTGCATAGAATTTCCAGAAGGTGGGGATGGTATTCATACTAATAGGCCGCCCAGCATCCCCATGGGGGAGAAACTATTTCTACAAGAACAAACTGAATGCTTTATGACAGGAAACAGGAAGATAGGTATCTTATGATGTTGTGCAATGTTAACAAAAGGCGGAACAATTGTAAGGATGAGGAATTGATTGCAGAGGTGGGTTTTTTTGTGGGTTGAATATGAGGGAGTTTGAAAAGAAGGGACAAAAGACAGAAGAGGAAGAA
>CM060342.1:22273473-22275973 GCA_030674155.1 Stramonita haemastoma | reverse complement strand
AGAAGAGAAATGTCGTTTTTTTTTAATATAAAAAATTCAGTGGGGGTTAAGGGTGTGTTACCTTGCGTGAAATTAGACATGTGTAGTAGTAGTAGTAGTAGTAGTAGTAGTAGTAGTAGTAGTAGTAGTAGTTGTAGTAGTAGTAGTAGTAGTAGTAGTAGTAGTAGTAGTAGTAATGATAATACATGGAACTTATATAGCGCTATATCTTGTAAAAACAAATCAAAGCGCTTAGTAGTAGTAGTAGTAGTAGTAGTAGTAGTAGTAGTAGTAGTAGTAGTAGTAGTAGTAGTAGTAGTTAGTAGTAGTAATAGTAGTAGTAGTAGTAGTAGTAGTAGTAGTAGTAGTAGTAGTAGTAGTAATAGTAGTAGTAGTAGTAGTAGTAGTAGTAGTAGTAGTAGTAGTAGTAGTAGTAGTAGTAGTAGTAGTAGTAGTAGTAGTATCATATATACACACAGGTATGTACAAGTACATAACAAGATGAAGAGTCGGGGTCATTGGATTATGTGTGGATGGATGTGTGCGTGTGTGTGTGTGTGGGGGGGGGGGGCGGGGGGGGGGGGGGCAGGGGGGTAGACAGAGTACACACATGCACAGACAGGGATACATAAAAAAGTGTAATACGGTGAGAGAGGAGATGATGAGGTAGATACAGATGGATGAGTGTATGTGTAAGGAGAGAGGTAGTCAAATTGATAAGTGATAATATACATCAGATTTGCAGATGACATTGACCTCATGGGCAGCAGCAAACAAGAACTGCAAATCCTCACAGACAGTCTAACAGATCGAGCGAGCGCATACGGCATGGAGGTCAGTACAGAGAAATCGAAGATCATGGTCAACAGCGCGAGTAATGACAGCACGGAAATAAAGATGAATGGAGAAATATTGGAAGAGGTGAGCCAATTCAAATACTTAGGCTCCATCCTAACAAAAGATGGCACATCAAACAATGAGGTGAAAGCTCGCATTGCAACAGCAACATCTGCTCTAGTCAGACTCCAGAGGATCATCAGAAGCAACAACATCAGCTTCTGCACCAAATACCACCTCTACAAATCCCTCGTGATATCTATCCTCCTATATGGCTGTGAATCATGGACTCTGACAGCAGAGTTAGAGAGGAGAATCCAAGCATTCGAGAACAAGTGCCACAGAAGACTCCTCAAAATATCATACAAAGAACACAAGACCAATAAATATGTGAAAGAAGAAATCAAAAAGCGTGTGGGCCCCAAGAGCCTTTGCTCTCCACCATAAAGAGGAGAAAGCTGATGTGGTTTGGTCACACCACAAGACACAACACCCTAGCAAAAACCATCTTGCAAGGAACAGTCGAGGGCAAGAGAAGAAGAGGCCGCCAAAAGAAATCATGGGTTGACAACATCAAAGACTGGACTGCCCAACCCCTGCAACGCCTCCTACTAGCCACACAGGATCGTGAAGCATGGAAAAAGATCTCCGTTGCGTCTTCTCTCATGTCCCCCTACGTCCTTTGGGACATGGGACTGAGTGAGTGAGTGAGAATATACATCAAAAGACAGTCAACAGACGCTTTAGAGGAGAACTACATAAAACAACAGTCAACAGACCCTTAAAGGAGGAATTCATAATAGAATACCTAGCACAAGCTTAGAGAAAAATATATATTATAAAAAGACACTTAACAGAAGCTTACAGGAGAAATGGGGTGACATAGGAAGAGAGGTGCGGCGTCACTGCTAGCGCTACAGATTTGATAGAACGGCCTAAGAAGAAGGAAAGGAAGGAAGGAAGAGGAAGGAAGAGGAAGCGGAATGGGAATGGGAGTGGTGCACTGGCATTTCAGACTGCAGATTGGTGGGGCGATTCAATTGTGAGGTGCTGTGGAGGGGAGGGACCCCTTCACTGACAAATCAACACAGCCAAACGCCATTGTCCAGGAAGACTGTTCATTCTGGCAAAGAGGCACCTCGGGGGTTTTTGGTTGTTTTTTTTTTGTGTGTGTTTTTTATTTTTTTTGGGGGGGGAGGGTTTTTTCTTGTTTTTTTTTTTTTTTTTTTTTTTGGGGGGGGGGGGGGGGGGCTTGTTTCTGTCATTTTCTTGTTTTCATTTATAATATCCAAAAGAAAAGCACACTGAGGCTTATCATGATGCCCAGGTATTCTTGTGAAGAGATAAACTTGTTATTGCTGTTACTGTTTTTGTTTTTTTTGGTGGTGTTGTTGTTCTAGTCCACTGTTTTCCTTTAGAATGTGTATTCTTGGTTCGCGAAGGAAAGAACACTGTTCATTTTGCAAAAAAAAATGACCCCGGTTTTTTTGTTTCTTCGTTTTTTGCCGTGTTTTTGTTTCCATACATAATACCCAAAAGAAAAACAAACCGAGGCTTATGTCAATGCAGGTATTCTTGTGAAGACATAAACTTGTTATTGCTGTTACTGTTGTTGTTTTTTGTGGTGGTGTTGTTATCACTGTTTTCCTTTAGAATGTGTATTCTTGGTTAGCAAAGGTTGCGA
>CM060342.1:22250973-22268473 GCA_030674155.1 Stramonita haemastoma | reverse complement strand
GTGTAGTGTAGTGTAGTGTAGTGTAGTGTAGTGTAGTGTAGTGTAGTGTAGTGTAGTGTAGTGTAGTGTAGTGTAGTGTAGTGTATAAGAATAAGATATGTCACAATATAAAGTAAGAGGTGGGAGGAAGGGAAGAGAGGTAAAAGACACAAGCACTAAATATTGGTTGGAATACCCCACCCCCACCCCCCAAAAAAGAAGGGATAAGAAGGCATACCAGAGGATGAGGTTGGAGTATGGGGGAGTGATGCATGCAATCTCATTTCAGACTGCAGATTGCTGGGTGGGTCAACACTCGGCCCTGTGGAGGCAAGCATCTTTACAGGCAGACCAACAGAGCCAAACACGATTGCTGAGGACACTACTGTGTCCTTTACCTAACTCCTTTTGCCAAAACCAAACTTGAATTTACTTTCCATTTTTTATACTTCCTTGCAGTAGCAAACTTAGGAACCAAGATTTTTTTTAACCAAGTTCTTGCAACGCTGCATTATTTCAGTGTTGTTGTTGTTGTAGTTGTGTTGTTCCTGTTCCTACTGCTCCTTTTGCTGCTGTTGTTGCTGCTGGTTCTGTTCTTACTGTTTTGTTGCTATGGCTATTTCCAGCAATTTTCAAGTTGGATATGCCACAGGGGGCGGGATAGCTCAGTGGTCAGGGAGCTTGCTTTCCCCCCAGCTAAGGTTAAGCAGCTTTGAGCGTGGTTACCAATTGGATGGGTGACCGTTTGTGCACCTTGGTTTCAGTACAGTTCCCAGTTCACCCAGCTGTAAACGGGTACCTGCCCTCTTTAGGGTCAGGGAAGGTAAAAGTGGCGAGGAAGAGGAGATGGGCACCGACCTCAACATGCTGGCCCCTAGAGAAGCTGAGGTCTCTGATGGCTTGCTCCCCTCCGACCACATAGGTTATGGAACACCTTTACCTTTTACCTTTTATATGTCAGACAGGCCTAATCAAGAGTAAGGGGTTTTACACAGCAGGTAGATGCTAAAAGCTGGTCTGCTTAAAAAAAATCGTGCTTTGTTGTGTAACTTTCCACAACTCTCACACTTTTAATTCAAACAGGGTTTTATCTACCAAACACATGAATGATCTGACAAAACAAAAACATAAGCAAGGCAGGAAACTATGAGCAAGAATTTCATAATTATCATGAACAAACAGAAAGCCTATACTGTATGTCCTTTCTGGTTTTATCAGATAAAGACATTAATTAGGCAGACAGACTAAAGTACGGGTGGAGATATAGGTAGAGTGAGAAAAGCAGCGTTACTATAGAACAAAAATATACAACAATGATACAAACACAGAACTAACAGATAGAAAAATTGTGCATACACACTCTAGCGGATGCAAACACGTACACACACGTACACACGTACACACGTACACACGTACACACGTACACACACACACACACACACACACACACACACACACACACACACACACACACACACACACACACACACACAATTGCAGGGGAAAAAAAGAAAGAAAGAGAGAGGGAGACAGACAGACAAACAAATACAACCAGACAGAGACAGAAACAGAAAGACTCAAGGACAATCAGTCAAACAGACATAGCAGCAAGATACACAACAGACCCAAAGATCCCCCCCCCCCACCTACCCCCCACCCCCCTAGCCCCCACCCTCACAGAGAACTTTCTGCCGAGCTGAGAAGAAAAGAAAGGGGGAGGGAAGCAGAGCAGAGCAGAGAACTGTATGTGCGATGCAGAGAATCAAAGCACTGTACTCATTCCATCAAGCACTGTAATCACCAGCAAACCGTTGTAGCCCTCCCTCCCTCCCTCCTTCCTCCCCTCTCCAGATCACCAGCAAACCTTGTACCCCTCCCTTCCTTCCTTCCCCCCCCTCACCCAATCAGTCTCCACCCTAATCCAAGGCTGACCAGTCCAGTGGCATTTGCCTTCAGATGAAATCAAATCAGCAGTTTTCCATTTGCATGCGCAGCCCTTCTTGTTTGGTCTCCAGCCTTCTTTTCTGTTCCTGCAAGAGTTGCATGGCTTGCTAGTGCCAGGGAATTTAACCTGCTCCCCCCTCCCCCCTTCGACCATCCTTCCCCCTTCCCTAATGTCTACAGCTTTCTCTGCAGGTGGGGCCAGCAGACAGTTAGGACTGTGTCCCTCCTCTACTGTTTGTATCACACACACACACACACACACACACACAACACACACACACACACACCCGCACACACACCATCACACACACATCACACACACATCACGCACTCATCCACGCACACACACACACTCACAACACACACACATACACACATTACAACAACACACACACAACACACATTACAACACAAACACACGCAACACACACACATTCACAACACACACACACACACACACACACACACACACACACACACACACACACACACACACACACACACACACACACACACACACACACACACACACACACAGAATCGCTGACACTAACAAAAGCTTCTGTCCTGACCTCACCAATGGAATAGAATAATAATAATTATGTTTTGATAAAAAACACAGAACTGTACTAACACTGTACAACAATGGCTCTCCATCCCTCACTACACAGACTGGAAACCTCTGGACATAAAGAATCAGTCCAAGAGTTTAAGGATGAATTGATTATAGGGGTAGGTCATAAAATAAGATGCAATAGAAAAAACACACACAGAAGGAAGGAGGGAGGATGCTGAGACCCCAAGGGGAGGGAATCACAGGTTTCACAATACAGACATACTACTTCAGAGGGAAGGAAGGAAGGGAGGGAACAGGAGTAAAGGTAGATAACTGGGATGGTGAAGTGACATTTCAACCTTCAGACTGGTGGATGTATCAACAACTGGTGCTGCTGTTGTGGAAGAGGGATTTCACAGACAGACCCACACAGCCAAACGTGATTTGTCAGGGGAGTCTGCATACAATTTGACCTCAGACCACCTTGTTTTATGCCGCGTTTTGTATCTGTGTGTATGTAACTTTGGGTCAATGCTCCAAGACTTTCACAAAAGAAGTGTTGAAACACTAGCTGTTGCTTTGTTCAAACTGTTAGATGTGATGCTGTTGCTGTTACTGTTATTATTATTGTTGTCATTCTTTTTTTTTTAATCCTTGGCTAGAGCTCTAAGGTTTACCAATGGTGAGATGTTGTGTATGCAACCTTTGTTGCCTATTATTAAGGTATCAGCATTCAGAATTTGGGGCTGTTGTGGTTCTATATCAGAAAGAGAGAGAGAGAGAGGAGAGAGAGAGAGGAGAGAGAGAGAGGAGAGAGAGAGAAGAGAGAGAGAGAGAGAGAGAGAGAGAGAGAGAGAGAGAGAGAGAGAGAGAGAGAGGGAGAAGAGAGAGAGAGAGAGAGAGAGAGAGAGAGAGAGAGATTGATTTATTCTTTTATTCTTTTATATAATGGAATAAGCACTCTTGCGCTTTTTTTACGTCCAGTCCCCGTGTGTTTGCAGGTTTTTTTTAATGTCATTTTGTTCCCACCGGCATGATGGCCATACTCTTGCGACAATCGGGAACAGGATTTACGTGTGGCAAGATGTTTGCGAGCGTTTGACACACGGCCTCGGTTTAATAGTCTCATCCAAAGACGAGAGACAGACAGACAGGACAGACAGACAGACAGACAGCAGGCAGGCAGGCAGATGTGAGAAGAGAGAGACAGAGAGAAAAAACAAGCACAGACCAAGGACTGCCCTCAACACGTTTTTCTGGCCAAGCTGAGAAAGAGGGAGGGAACAGGAACTGTCAGGTACAAGGACCTATAGGGAGATGCTGCACTCCTTCCATCAAGCACTGCAATCACCAACACAAATTGTCTCCTTCCCTTCCTTCCTTCCCACCCCCCACCCCCCTACCACCACCACCACCACCACCACTAACAGTCTCTAGTGCAATCCACAGCCTACCCTGAGATATATTTTCCCTATGATGAATTAAATCCCCCATTCACTATTCCCACACCCCTCTCTTATCTGATGTTAGACTCCCTGCAAGAAGTGCAGGCAGTGGCAGGTAATTGAATGATGCCCTCCCTCCATCCTTCACCCCCGTCCATCCCCCACCCCCACCCCATATCCTCCCTGCTAATGTCTACACTTTCGTGGGTATGCTGGGCCAGCAGACAGTATGAGTGTGAAGCTACCTCTACTGCGCACACACACATATGCACACACACACTGACACACACACACGCGCGCGCGCGCGCGCACACACACACACATACACACACACACACACAGAAAGAGAGAGGGTCACACACACATACACATACACACCACACCACACCCCCACACACCACCACCACCACACCACCACCACACCATCACCTTTTGTGCTTGCCACCCCCGTTTATACTCACTATTAAGGTAGCAATTGTGACTTTGAGAAAAACAATGTGATATAGATCATACAAAGAGTATACAGAAGACACAGAAAAATAGTAAAAAATTCCATAAGAAAAGGGAGATACGAGTGTTCCAAATCAATGGAAAAGGCCTTGAGGAAATAGAAAGGCTGAATGGAGAGGAGAGGGGGGGGGGGGGGGGGGGGGGGGGCGAGGGAGGTTAGGATAGAAGAGTGGGAAGGGTGGAATAGCATTTCAGACTGCAGATTGCTGGGTGGGTCAACACTTAGTGTGTGGAGGAAAGTTCCTTGCAGACACACCGGTGGAGCTAAACCGATTGCTGAGGATGCCTGCACTCAATTTGCAGGAAGGGAACCTTGTTTTTGTGTTGCATTTCCTATTTTTCGTGTAAGACGAAGTTAGCAGGCTGATGTAGCAGCCAACTCAGTGATCATGTTTGTGTGATGATCTATCTTTTCTTCTTGCAGTGTTTTTCGTCTTGTTGTTGTTGTTGTTGTTGTTGTTGTTGTTGTTGTTTCTTCTTCTTCTTCTTCTTCTTCTTCGTCGTCTTCTTCTTCTTCTTCCTCCTCTCCTCTCTCCTCCCTTCTTCTTCTTCTTCTTCTTCTTCTTCTTCTCTTCTCTTCTTCTTCTTAATCTTCTTCTTCTTCATTCTCTCTTCTTCTCCCCTTCTTTTCTCTCTTTTTTTTCAGATGATGATGACAACAATATTAATGATGATGCATTTCACTTCATTACAGAAGTGGTTGCTTGGAATGATCAATCTAACATGAAATCCTGAACTAAATGCTACGTACATCTTTTAGTTCCTCAGCTAGAGCTCCGATGATCACTACTGTGAGATTTTGCATATGCAACCGTTTAATTACCATTAAGGTAGCTGTATTCCGACATGGAGGGTTGTGTCTAAACACAACTCCAGTGTGAATCTTGCATCTATCTATCTATATCTATCTATCTATCTATCTATCTATCTATCTATCTCATCTATCTATCTATCTATCTATCTATCTATCTATCTCTATCTATCTATCTATCTATCTATCTATCTATCTATCTATCTGTCCCGTAGTCTGGCGACTGTGGGGGCACCTCCGAAGACTTGACAACCTGTTCCCTCCATTCCTACTCTGCCCTCTGCTCTCAAAATTTTATTGAGTTCTAGGCCTGTCCATTCACTGATGTTGTCCTCCGTCTCTTCCTTGATCTGCCTCTTTTGTCTTCCTCCTTGGACAGTACCTTGCAGTATTGTTTTTGCATGTCCTTTTGATCTTGTGACAGTGTGTATGCATTTTCTTTGGGGTGGGGGGGGTTATTTTGTCAACTGTTCCTACCAGAATACTATGGCATACTCTTATATAAGGCAAAACAATACTTAACATGTGTGAAGACGTTCTGCATGACATGCGTTCGTACACAGGACCTCAGTTTATAGTCTCATCCAAAGGACGATTCTCTGTATTTCCTCTCAAGCTGTCCCAGCAAGATGTCTTGTCAACACCATCTTTAACTTAGAGCTGTACCTCATTTTGCTGCTAAACTGTAGGGATGAGGGAGAGACTTGTGGCCACTGTTGCTAAGTAAAGTCTCATCTAGTTTGGTTGGAATTACTCGTCTGAGTTCTCTCTTTTTTTTCTTCTTTCTTCGATTTGTCCACCAAAGTAATTCTGTTTGTTGACGTCAAGATGTCTCTGTTTGAAAACAGTTAGGGGAAGTCATCAGGTCCAGACTGTTTGGGAACAGTCAGCTGAATGTACTACACTGAATGTGCATGACCTACTTTATTAGAACTATACTAAAGCAGAATTAATTTCGTCAGAAATGGCCAAGGAAAGATCAGTAGGAACTGTTAGTCTTAAGAATACATGCAAATTTGCACATAGAAAGAAGAAATGGAGAAAATAGGGCAGTGAATGAGAAACAGACCGAGACAGACAAACAGACAGCATACAGACAGAGAGACAGACAGACAGAAACAGACAGACAAACAGAGGATAAATCACAAATGGACATACATGGAGACAGGGTAGAGAGAGAGAGAGAGAGGGGGGGGGGGGGAGAGAAACATACAAACAAAACACAGAGAGACAGAGATAGAGAGACAGAGAAAAGGTTGGAGTAGAGAGAGAAGAGACAAGAGAGAGAGAGATGGGGAGATAAAAAAAAAAGATGGACAGAGAAGAAGGTTTGCAAGAAGGAAGGGGGAGGAGAGAGAGAGAGGAGGTTAAAGTAAAATAATTTCTTGTCAGGGTAAAAGGTAGGGGAGAGAACTGAGGTGGTCCAACAGAAGAGAAAAGGAAAGGGAGACAAACAAAACACAGACAGAAGGAGGACGACAGTCCACACTGCCCACAAAAGGCCTGCTGTCACTTCCACAGTCCGCCATTGGCCACCTCGTGACCACGTGACGACCAGACGACGTCAATCCGGTTAGTGTGCGCACTGGCCACCAGGGGGCTCTGTTCCTGACGTCAGCATGGGGACAGACTGCTACACCAATGTCCGTCCACAAAACCCAGGAACATTGAGAGTAGGGGAATATTAAGGGGTGGGGGCGGGGGGTTTCTTTGATACCCCCTTTTGTTTGTAAGGTGGGGGTGGGGGGGTGGAGGGGGAAAGTAGGGTAGGAATTCTTGGAGATGAAGCTGCAATGGTGATGTGGTTGGGATGGTTGTGGTGGTGGTGGTGTGGTGGTGGTGGGATGGGGGGGGGGAGATAGGGGTCAAGATGTGAATTATTGGTTTGGATTGTTTTCTTTTCTCTCTGTCTCTGTCTCTGTCTCTCTCTCTCATCATGATGTCTGCATGCATGCGAATGTGTGTGTGTGTGCGTGTGCGCGCGCGTATGTCTTTTTGAAAAATGTTTAAAATAGTTTAAAAATTATCTGTACTGTTTGCTGATGATCAGTCATAATATAATTGCTAGGATGGTAATGAACATCAGTTAAAAAAATAAACGGCTTTAAAAAGAAATAGCAATGAGAAGTGCAGCCAAAGATATGTTTTATGTCAGAGTGTTTGAAGGATGACTATCATCATGACATAACCAACTTCTTATCCATTTTATTTTAGAGGGTTTTTTTTTAAATTGCAGCCTATTTGTCAGGTAGTGTGCTGTATGTTTTTGGACCCGATGGAGCCCATCTTTCTCCAGGATGATGCTATTGCTGAGCATTTGCAAACGCTTATGTTTACTTAACTCAAAGGGACGGGATAGCAGTGGTCAGAGCACTTGCTTTTCCCCAGCAAGGTTAATAGCATCGAGCATGGTTACTAATTAGATGGATGACCGTTTGTGTGCCCTGGCTTCAATACAGTCCCCAGTTCACCAGCTGTAAATGATATACTTGCCTGCTTTAGGGTCAGGGAAGATAAGGCAGCGAGGGAGAGGAGATGGGTGCCGCCCTCAAAACGCTGGCCCCTAGAGAAGCTGGGGTCTGTGATGCCTTGCTCCCTACGACCACACAGGTTATTGGACACCTTTACCCTTTTTGCCTTTTTTATGTTTTACTTTTTGAATGAACTGATAAGTCTCACCTTAAAATATACATATATTTCATGTTAAAGGTAGTGGTATAATATCACCTTTAAAATTTTTTTAATATAAATAATGTCTTTCAAATGTGGCTCTTAGGTAGGCAGTTGATAAAATACTGAATCAAAGTTTATGCTTATAGAATTTGGGTTGATGTTTCAGAACAGAAATGACGACTATACCTGCAAATCCAACCATTTCACTGAGAAGAGTCATTATAATTATAGATAAAAAATATATACAATATAAATATAAGCCACAGTTTACATTACTTGGAAGCTCTGATATCTCATAGCATGCCTAAACTATTTCATTTTTATTTTCCTAACCAGGCCTACACGTTCAGGTTGTTTATTAAGAAGTTCTTCCAAATTGCGCAAACTTAAAAGAGAGGGATGATAATGATGATGATGATGATGATGATGATGATGATGATGATGATGGTGGTGGTGTGGTGGTGGTGGTGGTGGTGGTGGTGGTGGTGGTGGTGGTGGTGAGGATGATGACGACCACGATGATGATGACGACAACGACAACAACGACGACGACGACGATAACGACAACGAAGACGATGACAATAATAATGACAATGATAATGATGATGTTAATACCTCCTCTTATTATTTTCATTCTCTCTTCAGGACACGGGCAAAGCTAGGTAGGCTAGGTGGGTGAACTGTGGAGACAGCAAGGAAGCCAAGGAAGACAGATCGCCAGCCAGCTGACTCCTGATCTGTACTGGCCATGAAACGTCCCTCCCCTTCCCATCCCTTTCCTTTCTTTCCCTACCCTTCCTTTCTCTCTCTCTCTCTCTTCTCTCTCTCTCTCTCTCTCTCTCTCTCTCTCTCTCTCTCTCTCTCTCTCTCTCTCTCTCTCTCTCTCTCTCTCTCTCTCTGCTTTTTTGGCTTTTCTCCTGTTTTAGTAGGGTCTCTTTTTTTCTATTCCTAATCAGGGCAAGGGCCGAATGAAAAAGTATGTAAAATGCTTACTCTGTTACCTTGAAAAATAAAGATATTCACTTCAATTCAATTCAAAATTCTCTCTCTCTCTCTCTCTCTCTCTCTCTCTCTCTCTCTCTCTCTCTCTCTCTCTCTTCTCTCTCTCTCTCTCTCTCTCTCTCTCTCTTCTCAGAACATCTTGCACACACGTTAAAATCCTGTTCCGCTTTTCGTAAGAGTAGGCCATCGTGTGCCGGTGGGAACAGATGACATTTACTAAAAGGCATACACACGGGGACTGGATGAAAAAAAAGCACAAGAGTGCTTACCCATTATCCTCGATATAAAAGAATAAATAATTAAAAATAATAAATAAATAAATAAGATAAAAAAAGCACAAGAGTGCTTATCCATTATCCTCGATATAAAAGAATAAAATAAATAAATAAATAAATAAATATATACTCTCTCTCTCTCTCTCTCTCTCTCTCTCTCTCTCTCTCTCTCTCTCTCTCTCTCTCTCTCTCTCTCTCTCTCTCTCTCCAAAGGGACCAGCAATCAAGGGGGCGACCACTCGTCACTAACCCCTGCCGCTAAAGAGAAGGAAGGACCCTTCAGAGCAGCGCCCCCCTCCCCCCCCCCATGCCATTAATCACCTGGGTGACGTCTTTTCCCACAGGTGACTTCAGGTTGATTGGTTTACTCGGGGACCCTTGTTGATGAGGAGGGTGAGGACTACAGGGGAAGAGGAGGGCATAAAAGGGGAGTGAACTCGCTGTAGGGGGCGTTGTTGTCTGGTTGTGTTTCATTTCTTACTCCTCCCCAACACTTATGGTTCACACATTATTTTTTTTTTATTGTCTTTTGTAAGTTTTACTTCTCTAATTTGTTTAGCCAGAGCTTGTTGCCTTGTTTCGTTTTAATTTCTTACCCCTCCCCCTCCAACCTTTATGGTCAATGCATTACTTTTTTAAATTTTTTTTTTAATCTTTCTTGTAAATTTTATTTTTATAGCTTGCTTAGCCAGAAAACGTTATGTTGTATCAGAAAATTAAATGCAGACATGAAATTTACCTGCTGTTTATAAATAAAAATCTCAAGACCGAAGCCCTTTATTTTAAAAGACCTGCTATTTATGCATAAGTGTTGTTTCAGTTTCTACCAAAATCAACAGTTATAGCCATGAACCCAGTAAACAGAGACCTTTTGGGGGAGGCCAGAAATTATCAACTTGTAAATGGCGGTAATTCATGATAGGCGCTGTTTTAGCTGTTTACTGTCTGTTCACCAATTGGTTTGTTTTGTGTGTGTGTGTGTGTGTGTGTGTGTGTGTGTGTGTGTGTGTGTGTGTGTGTTTGTGTGTGTGTGTGTGTGTGTGTGTGTGTGTGTGTGTCTGGTCACAAAGACTCTAGTATTTTTTGTTTCATGTAAATTACTCTGACTCTGTTAAAATGGATGCCTGTATGGAAGGATATGTTTATGAACGTAGATATGGAAGCACATGCGCAAAAAGATAGACAGAGGGAGAGAAAAAATATAACCAAAAAGATGTAAAGAAGCATAAAAAGGATAAGTGACAACGAGTAATTGACATAATAATTGACACACACACACACACCACACATTCCCACCCCCACCCTCCACTTTCTGGCTCAATCTTTCAAGTCTCCAAGTTCCCTAACTCCTTCCTGCTTACATCCCTTATCTCTTCTTTTCCCATTCCTAGACCCCACTGTTACTCCCTACCCTCTACTGGACAATGGTGTGACAGCCTGTCCACATGCAGACGTCACAAAGCCTCTTTTCTCTCTCTCTCTTCTCTCTCTCTCTCTCTCTCTCTCTCTCTGTCTCTCTCTCTCTCTGTGTGTGGTGACCCAGTACTCACTTACTGGATTGACATCATTTGGTGGTCACGTGGTCACAGAATGTCCTGTATCAGGCAGGGAGATAACAGCAAGACCTTTTGTGGGCTTCTCTCCTTTGTCTTCTGTTGGATTGTCACACTTATTGCCTTTTATGGATAAAGGTTTGTCCTTGGAATTCTCTCTCTCTCTCTCTCTCTCTCTCTCTCTCTCTCTCTCTCTCTCTCTCTCTCTTCTCTCTCTCTCTCTCTCTCTCTCTCTCTCTCTCTCTTGGTGAGGGAGGGGGCCAAAATTACATTTTGGTTTGTTTTTTTGGTTGAGTATTTTTTTGGTCATTTTATTTTGTTTCTTTTTTTGTTTTTTGTTTTTTCATTGGGGTTTTCTTGGGGGGGGGGGGGGGGGGAGGGGGGAGGGAAGGGGCGTGATTGTCATACTATAATCTTCCAGCTATTCTTCTGGTTTTAGTATTTTGACACATCTGATCCATTTGGCCTGAAGGACTGTGGCAGGTTTATCCACTGAGTCAGTTAGGGGATATCAGCTCACTGTTTCAGCCCACTCTTTCAGTACACTGTATCAATTCACTGTTTCAGTGCATGTTTCAGTCCACTGTTTCAGTATTTGTTTCAGTTCCCTGTTTCAGCCCATTATTTTAGTTCTGTTTCAGTCTCTGTTGTTTCAGTCCCCATTGTTTCAGTCCCCTGTTTCAGACCATTGTTTCTGTTCGCTGTTTCAGATCACGGTTTCAGTTCACTGGTTCATTCCGTTGTTTCAGTCTACTGTTTCAGTACATTGTTTCTGTTCGCTGTTTCAGATCACGGTTTCAGTCCCCTGTTTCAGTCCATTGTTTCAGTCCCCTGTTTCAGTACATGTTTCTGTTCGCTGTTTCAGATCACGGTTTCAGTTCACTGGTTCATTCCATCGTTTCAGTCTACTGTTCAGTAAATTGGTTCAGTCAACCTGTTTTGGTCCATTGTTTTTAGTTCGTTTTCAGTAAACTGTTTCAGTTGACTGTGTCAGTTCAGTTTCAATCCTGGTTCAGTCTACTGTTTCCTTAACAGTCTCGCTGAGCTGTTTGGTTTTGGGGGTTTTTTTTTGATTCAACAATCAAACAGATCTGTCTGATGGATCCCTGAAATGACTGACAAGATCACACTGAGGAGTTTAACCCTCACTGCTGTGAAGCAGGGCCATCTTATCTTCAACAGCAATCCCATCTGACACCGTTGACACGAATGTACCACAGACAAGTGCTGCTTCAAACTACTCTGCAGCAGACTTTACTGGCAATTCAGGAACTCTGGCCTTCCAATCCCCCTTCCTATCTAGAATGGGCCGCGCTGTAGTCTATGGTTAGGGCGTTGGATCGTAATCTAAAGGTGCGGGTTCGATCCCAGCTTTCGGCTATGGCGTTGTGCCCTTGGAAAAGGCACTTTCGGCTATTTCTCACCCCACCCAGGTGTAAAAGAGGTACCAACCTTGTGTTGGGTTACCTGCGATAGACTGGCGTCTATCCAGGGGTCTATGACTCTCAGTCGCTTAACGCCACAGAAACGGAAGCACGGCCTATGAGCCTTAGGCTCGGGACAGACTTTAACTTTTAATATCTAGGAATGAAGAAGAAAAGTAGCTTCTGAGTGGGGAAACAATGATGGTTTAGACATTTTAAAGACTGTGCACTTAGATGATGCTATTATTATTATTATTATTATGTTTTTTTTTTATGAGGGCTTTGCCTGCCATCTAATGATAATCATAATGGCAAGGATGATGGCAATGATGATGATGATGATGATGATGATGATAATGATGATGATGATGATGATGATAGAGGAGGAGGAGGAGGAGGAGGAAGAGGATGGTGTGGTGGCGGTGGTGGTGGTGGTAGTGGTGGTGGTGGTGACACTAATCATAATTAATATGATAATAATGATATTATCGTCAGCAATAATAATTATTACTGCGACGGCACTAGAACCATGTGTATCAGCATTTGCCTTTCCATTGGACCATTCCAGTGATGTGGAGAGGGGGGTCTGCTCTATGGGTGACAGCTTGCCCTCCACACTTACATACCCAGGCTTTGCGCTCTGAAGAGGTCACTCCAGCTTCGTTTTGCAGCGTCAACAACAACATAGGAAGCAGCAGTCTACTGGTTAGAAGTTTGGATAGTCAATCAGGCGTAGAGTCAGACAACAGGGGCTGCTTCTGATGGTGGGAGAGATCATCGCATCTCAATGGGCAGCTACCACCCCCTGCCTTAAGCTGGGCAGCCCCCAGCTAGTAAGGTGCTTCCCAGCCATGGTCTGTTAGCCTCACTGGGTGTGTGTGGGATTTAGGGTAAAAACTGACAAGCGGATCAACAACTGTGCACCAGACAACAGAAAAATGAAAACTCCTGCCCTGAATTTGGCACAGGAAATGTAAGGACAATGAGACCAGAATTTTCTGATGACCTGCAGGAGGTGAAGGATGCTCGCAAGACACTGTCACCGACAGAGAAGCTGAGCAGAGTGCAGATGGACATCGTCAGCCTTTAAGAAACCAGGCTCCCAGAACAGGATCTGTGAGGGAGAGAGACTTCCCCTGTTTGGCAGGGCAACCATCAGACGAGGTCAGGGAACCGGGCGTGGCATTCGCAGTCGGCCATTTCATGCCAGTGGGAAAAAATTTACAATACCACTGGCACAAGGGGAGGGATGTAAAAAAAAAAAGTACATGTGTTCCCAGCACTTATTCCATTATCCTCGAAATAAATAAATAGATATATACATTATATCTAATATAATATAATATCAATAATAACAAATGAATTGAATTTAGAATGTCAGCTGTGTCCCCAGATTTTTTTTTAGTGCATGTGTACTTCTCCCATGCTGGGGGGGGGGGGGGGGGGGGGGGGGGGCATGTTAAATCAGCTGTTAAAGTTGTCGACTTAAATGACGTCTATGCATGTGGTCCACAGACGATTGTTAATACCACTGTAAGTGCACATGTACTCCCACAAACTGGGAAAGCATGTTAAAGTCGGCAGCTAAGATGCCTATGCATGGCCCAACCTTGTGATTATGGTGAATTGCAAAATGAATAGAACATAAGGAAATTTAAGACTTTACCACATCGTGTGTGATTTGTTAGTTTAGCACAGTAGACTGTTCAGATTTGTCACTGGAATATCTAACCGTAAGATAGCCTCTCTCCCTCCCTCTCTCTCTCTCTCTCTCTCTCTCTCTCTCTCTCTCTCTCTCTCTCTCTCTCTCTCTCTCTCTCTCTCTCTCTCTCTCTCTCATCATATGTCTTTCTCCTAACAGGGTACAGGCTGCCTTCCTTGACAATCATGTTTGGTTCTGCTGGTTCGTGGCTAATGATTCTTTCCTCCACAGAGCCCAGTGTTGACCCATCCAGCAATCTATAGGTAAAGGTGTCCCATAACCTAGGCAGTCGTAGGAGAGCGAGGCATTAGAGACCTCAGCTTCTCCAGGGGCCAGCATGTTGAGGGCGGCGCCCATCTCCTCTCCTTGCTGCTTTACCTTCCCCGACCCTAAATAGGGCAGGTGACCCATTTACAACTGGGTGGACTGAGGGAACAGTATTGAAGCCAAGGCATCGCAAATGGTCACCCATCCACTTGGTAACCATGCTCGAACACACCACCCACCATCCCACCCCACACAACACACCCCCCCACACCTCGTACCACACACACACACACAACACACACCCTACCCACCACCACCACCATACACCCCCCCCCATACCCCCACCACCACCACACATCACACATACCCCCCCCCCCCCACCACACCCCACCACACACATACGGATCCGCTAGTGACATAGACACACAGGAGAGCATGCACAGACTGCTGTTGTCTGTCCTGGTGATTTCCCGAGACCATGCCCGTGGAGCCAGACTCCCTGACACTTACGAGAAGCGCACCTGAGGGTAGTCAGCAAAGCCAGAAAATGCTTGCTTAACCGTAGGTCTTTGTTTCCATATCTCGTGGTCCAGAAACGACAGATACATTCCTCAATAACAATGATCGTAGAACCTTGAGGTGGGTGATACTGCAAAACAAGATCAGATACACCATTTTAGCAGCTGTGAAAAATTTCTCGTGTTAAATCATGGTGGATGGTGGGTATGTTCATGTTTTGATTTGATTTGATTTTTATTCTTTTATATCGAGGATAATGGAATAAGTACTCTTGTGCTTTTTTACATCCAGTCCCCGTGTGTATGCAGCTTTTGTAAATGTCATCTGTTCCCACCCGGCACACGATGGCCTACTCTTACGAAATTTTTCGTGAGCCCACCAAACGCTGGCATGAATTACGGGATGTTTTACGTGCATATTTATCTTCTGCATGTTTATATATACAGAAGGTAATTAAGGCACTGGCAGGCCTGTACTTGAAAGTTGACCTGGGAGATTGTAAAAAAAAAAAACACACCAAAAAACCAAACACGCCTGTTTCATCAGACCCTACAAGACGAGATTCAAACCCACGACTTCATGAACCCTAGTACATCTCCGGCATTGTAATCCTAACATTCCAAACCTACTAAAAAAACTAGAAATTCCCAGTGCTGCTTTCATATTAATTCAGACCAAAAAATATGATTATCCCTCATTTTACAGTCAGCAAAAATTTCTCCAAGCCCACTTCGGGACCTCGAAACACCCTGGCAGATTAGCATTTCTGGAGAAAAACTAAAAATGTTCGACCACAATTCCCTGTGAAATTTTCATCATTCAGATTCATTGGGAATCACTTGGTTTGTAATATATCGAATTGCTTAATATCATAATGCATTTTTGCCAAGTGATTTAGATATCTTAACAAACTTAGAGTTGTTTTGTTTGTTTGGGTTTTGTTTTTCATTTAAAAAAAAAGGTACCGCAATATAATAAAAACGCTTTGGCAAGATACAAGGTATTTGGAACAAGTGGTAGACCTGCGAACGGGCTAACTTACTTGTGTGTGTGTGTGTGTGTGTGTTGTGATGTGTGTCTGTGTGTGATTGTAGTGTGGTGTGTGTGTGTGTGTGTGTGTGGGTGAGAGAGGAGAGAGAGAGAGAGAGAGAGAGAGAGAGAGAGGAGAGAGAGAGAGAGAAGAAGAGAGAGAGAGAGACAGACAGACAGACAGACAGACAGACAGACAGACAGAGAGCGCGCTCCTCTGTGTGTGTGTGTGGTGTGGTGGTGGTGGTGTGTGCGTGCCCGCGCGTGCGTGTGCGTGTGTGTGTGTTAGGATTCTAATTCCTAATGTGATTTGCCCATAGTGTAAACATTCCAGCCCCACTGAACACACAAAATGTTGAGTATACAATTTGACAACCACACACAGTATGACCTTGCTTCAATGTTCTGCTTCTGTTCCAATATGTTATTCTTTCTCTTTTTATTTTTTTTAATATGTTTTTTGCTATTTTTTCTTCTTCGTCATCGTCGAACCTCAAACAGCAACTATTGTTGTCTGTCATGTGAGCGAAAATGCGTTGCGCTGCCGTTAAGCGCCTGACAAGTCAGGCCCAGCGCATCCGACTTCGGCGTGGGAGAGAATTGTTCTCTATTGGTCTTATTGGAAGAATAGGAAGGAGAATGGACCAAGAGAGCAAGAAAATAAATGACAAGGAGAAGACGCGAAGAAAAGGAACTAGGCAGAAGAAAAGAGAGCGTATAGAAAAGAGGGAGTTTCTTAGCACATAATTTTCCAGAAGGTGAGGATGGTATTTTATACCGACAAGCTCCCAGCATTCCCACGGGGGAACTATCGTTTCTAATTCGAGGTTTATGGAGCGAGCACCCGCGCGCGCGGCTGCGCGCGTGTGCGTGGTGGTGTGTGTGTGTGTGTGTGTGTGTGTGTGTGTGTGTGTGTGTGTGTGTGTGTGTGTGTGTGTGGTGTGTGTGTGTGTGTGTGTGTGTGTGTGTGTGTGTGTGTGTGTTATTTTTACGTCTATTCTCTGCGTGCAAAGAGTCTAGTCACTTTTGTCGTCCGTTTCCACTGGCAACAATGGTCTACTCTTGAAAAAGGCGGAACAGATTGATTTTTTAACGTGTGTGCGAGAAGTTCTGCGTACGTTTCGCACATGGACCTCTGTTTCCATATAGTCAATATAAATGGTAAGAGGTTTGCAAAGACCTTTGTGGTTGTTTTTGTTTTGTTTCGTAAATGTGAAACTGAAAGAATTCTTCGTCTTTTTTAAACTACACTTTGCACGATGTTGTTTATACAATACTTGAATCTGTATTTCAGGTTAAAACAAGGTGTGGTATTTTTTTTTTTTTTTTTTTTTTTACATAGGTCTACCTAAAAGAAGTTTGGTGATTTTTGTTGTTGTTGTGGTGGTGGTTGGGATTTGTTTTTATTTATTTTCTTTGGAGGGTGTGGGGGGGGGGGGGGGAGCGTGTTTTACTGTTGTTGTTATTGTTGTCTTTGTTGTTAGGCTTCTTGCTGTTTTAACCTTTTACTACTCTTACCGCCACCATTCCGTTCTCCTATAAACACACCTTGATTTTTCTTCTTTTTTTCTTTTTTTTTTTTGGGGGGGGGGAGGCGGAAGGTGGTTGGTAACAAAAGCTTATGTTTCTGTGATCTTCCGTGCAAGACACGTGATGCCTCACTCTGGAGACAAGTCACAACGAGGCTGCAGGCAAATGAAATGATTGGCCATGAGACCGGAAGTACCCCACGGGCGCCAACATTCCAAGCCCCCCACCCCCACCCCCACCCACCCACCCCACCCCACCACCCAAGAACAAATTTCTAGCTA
>CM060342.1:22243473-22245973 GCA_030674155.1 Stramonita haemastoma | reverse complement strand
CCTTTGTGTACTACACTTAAGCCTCCACCACCCTCCTCTATGTCGGTTGTTTGCCAAAGCCTGGGGCTCTGCAAATGGTGCTGACGCCCAAGTCTGCATTGTGGTCTGTTTATCTTTCTTTTCCCCTTGCTTACATTCCCTCTGCTTCCCTCCACAGTTCTCTGTAAGGCAAGATTTTCCAGGGCCATTTGATCCCCTGTGGTGGCCATATCCATACTTTTTTTTCTGGCCATACCATACTTTGCTTTTTTCTGAACGGGTGCCATATCATATACTACTAGAAATCGATTTACTGTCTGAAGGCTTGGTACGTTGTTTGTTTATAGGGGATATGCCCTTGTTTTCTAGGGTGAAATATCTTACGAGGAATCCGT
Organism: Stramonita haemastoma; assembly: GCA_030674155.1. NCBI lineage: Eukaryota > Metazoa > Mollusca > Gastropoda > Neogastropoda > Muricidae > Stramonita > Stramonita haemastoma. The sequence continues at coordinate 22,245,599 of CM060342.1, read as the reverse complement.
TTCCATGGCATTTCTTGTTGGTTGGTGTCGATATCTCCCCTGCTTGTGGGAGGATGATATAATATATTCTAAAACGTGTTCAGGATAGTCAGTCTCTTCTCCTTTAACTGGATCGGTTGAATTCAATGATTCCACCGCATTGTTCTCAATTTTTATTCAGATGGCGTATGATTTACTGTCTTCCTTCTGTCTCTTGTTGTTGTTGTTGTTGTTGTTGTTGTTGTTGTTGTTGTTTTTTTTTTTTTCTTCTTCTTCTTTCTTCTTCTTCTTCTTCTTCTTCTTCTTCTTTGCATTTTTCTTCATCATTGAATTCTTCTTCTTTGCATTCTCTTCTTCTTCTTCTTCTTCTTCTTCTTCTTCTTCTTCTTCTTCTTTGCATTCTTCTTTTGCATCTTCTTCTTCTTCTTCTTGCACTCTTCTTTACATTCTTCTTTGATTCTTCTTCTTCTTCGTTGCACTCTTCTTCTTCTTCTTCTTCTTCTTCTTGCTCTTCTTCTTCTTTCTTCTTCTTGCTTCTTCTCTTCTCTTCTTTGAATTCCTTCTTCTTCTTCTTTCTCTTTTTTTCTTTTCTTGTTCTTGTTCTTCTTCTTTGATTCTTTTCGCATTCTAGTCAACTTTAAGGATGATGTCTAAACAGAATATTGTGTGTGTGTGCGTTGTGTTTTGGAATGGTACTATTCGTTCTGGCCTACACTGCCCAAAGGCTTACCAGTTTAGTCCTTGTCACAGGATGTTCTGCGTGCGTTCGCACATGGGACCTCGGTTTATATTCTCATCCGAAGACTTTCCAGGGAGTGGAGTCAGAACTGGATGTATATCCCAGAGGAAGATTCCCCTTGAATGGGTGCGGTGGTGATGGCTTAAACTTGGTCCGTCAGATCAGGAGCACTCTAACCAGTAGGCTATCTGGCCAGATTGTGGATGATTATAGTACAATACCATCTGTCTACCACCTTGGAGTAATTTCCTTGTACTGTTTAGTTTGGTTTCTCTCTCTTCGAAACATACTCTTCTCCTTTCAAGGTTGACGTCATACAATAGACTTTATAACAACAACGTTGACATACAGGATGCAGAAAGTATCTTCTTTTACTAGATAAAAACAACAACAAAGAACTTCGCTATATGTCATTTTTATCACATCAGTAATACATTTCTTTGATTTGTTTACTTTACAAGATTCAGGCAATACAAATTCCACAGTATTATTACTTTTTTACAACTCACTAGGTTAGCAGTGTATTAAAAATTTTCATTCAAATACTTTACTTGGCCAAGCCCTAATGAAAATTCTTCATACAAAAATAGTTTTTTTTAAACATTGTAAACTCCGCTAATTAAATCTTGAAAAACAACTTCAACAATCATAATTATTTTTTATTATAATTATTTACAGTTCTCTGCTCTGAAGGGTAATCTTTTCCTCGGTTCAACAGATCCTAGCACATCAACCTACTAACAGATTGGCAGAAAAACTTGAATGAACAACAAAACAAAATTGACTGTTCCTGTCACATAAACATGCAGCTATGTGACACTTCTGACATTCACAGGCCGACTCAGTAGAGTGAAAAACTATGAACACTGTTTCTATTTTTGTCAAGTGTACTATAAAAGAAGATTGATATAAGCACCAGTTTCTGTACTTACTTTACTTTATCCGTCCTCTTGTATACCATCTTGTATGTCGAGGGGAAAAAGAGCTTCCTGTCTGGGGCAAGTTTGAAGGGCTGGGTGGGTGGGTGGGATGTTGTGGGTCTTCAGTGTTTCTTTTACACCCTCGATTTAGGTCTTCCTCGGTCTTCCCTTGCCTCAGGTCTTCCTCAGTCTTCCCCTTGCCTTGTACCCGGATATCCTTGTGTTGTAGGCTTTACAGGCAAGTTTATGAGGTGCCATGCGTGTCAGGTGCCCAAACCATCAGTGTGTCAATCGACAGCATGACACTGTTATGTGTCATAAAAAACAAGGTGCTGATAAGCCAACCCCCCATCTACACAGACCCTGTGTCAACAGAGATAACTGATCCAGGAAGGAATCCATATCCACCACAACAACTCCTGCAGTGATTTCACTCCCCTTACACCCCCCCCCCCTTCCCTCCAAACCCCACTCTCCTCAACAAGGGA
>CM060342.1:22223473-22238473 GCA_030674155.1 Stramonita haemastoma | reverse complement strand
GCGAATTGTCCTGAAGTTGTTTTTTCATCATTTTGTTATATCTAAGCTGCGAGCCGGCTACCCAACCCTAACTCCAGCATCCCTTTTGGCTGAAGGGGGAGGTAGGCTTTTTCCAATGCTCTGACCAGCAGTGACACAATGACCAGCCAACTGACTAAGATTCTTGCACCATCTTTTGAAATAGTTCAGACTACATTGTGTTCAATCTAATATGTTTTTAAAGCACAGAAGTGACAAAAAGCTAGACTCCAGCCAGAAAGTACAGACACCCCAAGTAAGTATGAGCAAAATATCAGCTTGTAAGTTGTGCAAAACTTGCATTTTTCTCAGTTAAAAAAAGTCAGTTGGGTAGTCAAGTGCCAGTGGTGTGTGCTCACCACCTTTTTGTCAGGAACATTAATTTTGTACAAGGCTGCCATGACATCCATGAAAAATGGAACCAATACTCGTTACAGGGAACATTTTTCTTGGATCTTCTAAAGGGAATATATAATATTTTCTTCAATTATTGAAATGCTAAAAAAAAAAAGCACACTCTACTGGCAAATGGGTTTCCAGTTCATCTTTCAGAATAAAATCAACTGGAAAGCAGCTTCAATGCATATTTTAAACTAATGCCCATAAAATTAATTTTTACCCTGAAGTTATGAAATAGGGGGAGGGGTAAGTGTAAGATATTAACTGCATAATTCAAACAAGTATACCAGATACAATGCAAAACTACTAAGAATTTTACACAAAACTAGTTTAAAAGCATGGCTAAGCCACGACCTTCAGGTTGTTATAAGACATGATACAGGCAACAAGGTAAACACATACTTCATCTGAAGGTGAACAATGTGGACAATGCTTGGAATGGGTTACATGCAACCAAACCAATTACACAACTACACAGATAAAGACAAAAAAATCGAACCTCAAAAACATACATGCAAAGACCAAAAAATGTAACCTAAAAAATATTGAAACATCAATCAAAAAACATTACTGAAAAAAACGTACATGTAAAAGCACCTGATAACTCATTCAAGAAAGGGCAATGTTATGCTTGGAAGAAATTAGAGTTTTAAGAGATCGCATTTAGTGTTACTATGCTTACTGATTATGAGGGGGAAAATGTGAAAAGCAACCTAATGGTGGAAGAGAAACCACACTACAAACTCATGTCCCTTGCAGCTGGGGAACAGATAAGCCCAATGCAGGTAAATGTTTCAGCAACAAAATCATGAAATTACTAGAACAACAATATGGGCTAATTTTGGAATGTTTTATCAAGTAGAGTTGGCTACATTGCCATTGACAGTTTCCACATTGTACCAAACAATGAAAAGTTAAAGTGCATCAGCAATAAATTACTTCACTTTGTGCTCAGCACTTCAAACTGAGTAATCAAAACCAAAAACAAAAAAGATAAACATTCGCTTTTTATAATTAAATCCAAGAAAGCTACAGTAAATGTTTCCATACACAACACCAAAACATGTGATGGAAAAGGAGATAAGTGGAAAGGGCAAGTACTTTAAACACAAGACTGACTGTCCACCAGGATTCTTTGCTTCAAGTTTGAAGCCACACAAAAAAACCAACATTTATTTATGCAGGGAAAATGTGAAAAGCAACCTCATGGTAGAAGAGAAACAACAAACTGGTGTACCTTACAACTGGAGAGCAAATAAACCCATACAGGCAAATGCTTCAGGAGCAAAATCATTAATTTACTTAAAAAACTACTAAGTATTTCGTACAATTGCTCATTTCCAGTTTACGACCAGCCACTAAAACAACACAATTTTCTAGTTTCAAACAACCCAAGTTTTATGAAAGCAGAAAGTTGGCAAGAAGGGCTGAACCGAAAAAAAAACCCCAACCTGTACCACACTGCATTATCAGTAATCTACTTGATACATTATTTCACCACATTTGGTACACTGGAATTTGGAATATACACATTTGAAGTCAGGTTTCATACTTGCAGCAAAACACTCGTGTACAGAACACACACAGTAAAAGGTTGGACAATTTTTGTGGAGCCTCCAACCACTTCTCATTTTTTTTGTTTTGTTTTCCTCTTTTTCAGTTTGTCTCATTAAAAAAAATACATGGTCCTCTAAACTTTCTATTTCATTTCTTTTTTCTGATTTAATTGACAAAATAAACAAAAAAAGGCTGTGATTAATACATTTGCACTGACAAATGGAAATCAAAGACTGTTGGGAGAGATGCAATTGGGCAGTCTATCAACGGGCTGGGAGTGCTATGACCTGAGTAACGAGTATGTCACTGAGCTAAAGCAAAGCAAAAGACAAGAAAATCAGGGAACAGGACAACAGCACAACTGCAATCATAATCTACGTATAATAAAGGCAAACAATCGTACCACATTTTGTAGAATAAGGTAAAGGTAAAAGTGTTTCCATAATCTATATGGTCGTTGGGAAGGGAGGTAACAGAGACCTTAGCTTCTCCAGGGGGCCAGTATATTGAGGGCAGTGCCCATCTCCTCTCCCTGCTACTTCATCTATACTGTCCCTGAGGAGGGAACCTACCCATTTACATTTTGGTGACCATTGAATCTAAGACATGCAAACGGGGGTTCGTCTGCTTGGTAACTATGTTTAATGCTGCTTAACCTTAAGTTGGGTAGTTAATGTTCTGATCACAGAGCTATACCATGCCCCAAAAACGAAAGGAAAACATTTACTCCAGGTTTAAGATATATGCCATTTTTTTCACAAATCAAAATTTCTTAATATGACATTTCCAAAGGAAAACATTTACTCCAGGTTTAAGATATATGCCATTTTTTTCACAAATCAAAATTTCTTAATATGACATTTCCACGCTTTCTACACCTCCAACCTTTAAAAAAGCAACGGCCAGTTTTTAAACTGGCCTGTTGATTACAAAAGCAAAGACAGCTGTTTCTTTAAACTATGCAGCCATACAGAATTTTTCTTCTTGTTACTTGGGTAACAGCTATTCTCCACTACCTCCACCCCCAAAATATAAAACCACACACAAAAAGGTGTGCAACTTTTGGCTAGGCTTCACAATGAAGCATACACTGGTGATGATAAATACCCAGGTAGACCATTCCCTAGATAACCCTGTCACATAAATCCTCACACACACACACACACACACACACACACACACACACACACACACACACACACACACACACACACACACACACACCACCTCCCCCCCCTTTTTTTTGTTTCTAAGGACCCATTTCTGTAATGCATTATTACAGTTTCCCAGCACCTTCCCCCAATGATTATTCATTAAAAATATTTAAAAAGCAGCCCATCCTACTTCGGTTTTTACTTAAACTCATAAAATGGCACACCCTTCAACTGACCATTCCATCATGCATTCTAAACCAAACACCTTCCTTCTTCTGCATTTAGGTACTTTCTGGAAGGATCCCCACCTCCACCCACCCCTGAAGCTAATCAGTTTTCCTGTCCCCTATCCCCATCCTCAGTCTTTACACCACTTTCCCCATCACTATATACCAGAATATTATAACATCCCTTCCCCTTCCTAGCATTTTTTGAAAAATTCTCGCCCCTCCTCCTACTAATCCCAAGACAACTGTTTAACCACTGTGTCTGCATATACCATTATCCACCTGCCTTTTGTGTCCACATGTGGGCCAGGGTTAGTGTTGAGTTCATCGTTAGAGTTAGTGTTAAAAGTTAGTAGGGGGTAAGGGTTGTCCGTCAGATGGTCGGTCTGAGTGTTAGATTTCATGTGGACACAATAGCACCTGGACAACTGGTATGTAGCTGAAGACACAATGTTACCCACATATTAAAATCTGGACCCGTTTCAGACAAGTAGGCCATCATGTGCCGATTGGAATGGATAGCCAGTGTATATAGGGACTGGATGTAAATTTTTTTTAAAGACTTAGAACCTCTTATTCCATTATCCTTGAAATAAAAGTTTAGATAAAGAAATAAATGGTATGTAGCTCGCAGTAGCAAGAAGCTTTAAATCGAATCACTTGTTCTATTAAAAGTCAAGGCTACACATTGAACATTGTGTCCTCAATTTTCCAGTTCAACTGTCAAAACATTTCAGACCTCAGGCATTTTTAATCCATTAAAAATATGAGCCCCTCCCCCCCACAAAAAAAAGAAAAAAAGTCGGCCAGCCCTCTTGAGTCCCAACTGCTCTAAATGTGTATCCAACCCCTACTAAACACCCCTTTCCCTCCCTTCTCTCTCCTTCCAACCTGATGTCTCCTCCCCCACAACTACCCCCTTTTCACACACACACACACACACACACACACACACACACACACACACTTAAAGCTAGGCAACACTAATGTTTCGTGAAAATAAATTCTTTAAAAAAAAACTACAGTTACCATAAAATCTGATGTACTTGATACCACACAGGAATGGTATTATCCTGGCAAATCATTACACAGAATTGCTTACAATACTGTAAAACTTGTTGCCAATTCTACCCACAAAAGAAATCTGAAATGCCCCTTACCTTAGTGTGGCGAAAGATTTAATTAGCAGCACTGAATAATCCTGATGACTAGAATATTTCCCCCCAAAACTTTTTTTTAGGATTTTAACCAAGTCTGTCTAGTTAAGCCAAAATCAAAGAGTCTTTGGTTGCCTATTTTCCAAATTCCTTTTTTCTGAGGTATCTGATACTTCACTTCCCAACGACCCTTTAGGTTATGGAACACATTTACCTATTTTCTAATAAAAAAAAATTCACATTAAAAATCACAAAAAGCATTGCCATATGCCATATGAGCCATGAACACGAGCATAAAGAGACTGAGAATTTTCTCTATCTTTTATTGCCTTAAAAAAAGTTTGCTAATTTGTCTGATTTTGACATCCTTCTTCGGTGGTACTTTGTACAATTTCTCTCCTTGAAAAAAAACATTACAAAAAAACTAAAACACATTTCCAAAAGGTAGTGATGCTACTCTTTTGCCACCTTGTCACACATGGGGTGGGGGGGGGGGGGGGGGGGGGGACAGTGGGGGGGGGGGGGGGGGGGGTAAAGGTCTGTTTAAGTTATAATCTGAGAAAGTTCTTTTAAAGTCATTTTTTTCTCCAAATGGCAGCAGATTTTACTAATGAAGTCTCAGTGTGAACTGTATCATTGAAAAAAGTATGTAACCAAGTATTTATGACATATACAAAGCTATTAAATAAACAAACATTCCAATCCATTAAACTTTTGTTCCAAATTGAAGAACTTCAAATCGATTTGGGGATTTTTGTAGCCCAGTATCAAACTTTTCCAGAATAATTTTTTTTGCAAACTATCTGCAACACCAAGTTTTTCATTTTTCTTGATTTTTTTTTTACAAACTAGATGCATTCAAATTTATTTAAAAACAAACAAACTAAATGCACCAATTTTATAATAAACTTGCACAGAGAATATTACGTATTTATTTAAATGATTTCTTTTACAATGTGGTTCCATCATTGCCAAAATAAATTATGCAAGACCATTTCTATGGAACTATATAGAGAGTTAATTTGTTAAAAATTCACAATACTGAAATTTAGCTATCTTCTATGGTCATGGGTTTTTAATCAGTTAACTTGAAGGAATATAAAGTATAAAATACCCTTAAGCTGTTTTTGATATTTTTTCAAACCAAACATTTTGAAAGAGTTGGTCTTTATACAGTAATGTTACAAAATAGTGAAACAGTTTTTAAAAATCTGTCTGCACAGCCCAGTGAAAGCAGACATGGTAAACTATGGCCCAACAGATACAATAGTTTTTTTTTTTTTTTTTTTTATTTTTTTACTTCAAGACATACCAGAACTACACAAAGGAACACACAGAATTGCTATGAATTAAAAAAAATGTATACCACATAAATTAACCCAGTCTTGTGTCAGAGAGAGAGAGAGAGAGAGAGAGAGAGAGAGAGAGAGAGGAGGAGAGAGAGGAGAGAGAGAGAGAGAGAGAGAGAGAGAAATGGAGATGGGAAGAGAGTGACCAATTTTCTCAAAGAATTAAGGATGATCTAAACAAAAAAAAAAAAAAAAAAAAATTAAAATAATAATATCAGATGGATTTCCACACAAGGGAAAACTCATCTGTAATCAAAACAATCTTCTATGGTCATATGTTTTTAATCAGTTAACTTGAAAGAATTTCATGTATAAAATACCCTTTAGCTGTTTTTGATCATATTTTACAACCAAACAGTTTTTTTTTAATAGTTGGTCTGTATAAAGTAATGTTACCAAATGATAGTAAAACATTCTTTTAATCTGTCTGCACAGCCCAGTGAAAGCAGACATGCTAAAATATACACAAGTTAGGAAGTGTTCTGCTATAAAAAAATCTGATTTTAAATACAAAAAATTGTTTAAAGCTAGTCACACTTAATTTACACAAAATATGGAGAAAAAAATCATAACTGAAAGAGCTCAAGCACTGAGAGAATGTCATATAGGCCTGATTGTAAATCTCATCATCTTTTTGTTTGTACATGGCATGCATGAGACAACTAAACCAATGCAAGTAATTAAACAGGGAATTTTCAATGGAAACTATGACAATAAGTTTGCATTAAAAAAAATGTAGCAAATTTCCTCACACTTCTTTACAAGTTTTAGGCAGCTCATGATAAAGAAAGTGTTGCATCATATCAATAAAATCACTGCATCCTGTCTTAACATGCCCAACAGATACAACGGGCTTTTTGTTGTTTTTCTACCTGGAGACATACTAGAACTACATGAACATACCAGAACTACACAAAGAACACACAGATATGCTATGAATTAAAAAAACAACAACAAAAAAACAAAAAATGTACACCATATGAATTAACCAGTCTTGTGTCAGAGAGAGAGAGAGAGAGAGAGAGAGAGAGAGAGAGAGAGAGAGAGAGAGAGAGAGAGAGAGAGAGAGAGAGAGAAGACAGACAGACAGACAGACAGACAGACAGACAGAAGAGAGAGACAGACAGACAGAGAGAGAGACAGACAGAGACAGAGAAATGGAGATGGGAAGAGAGTGACAAATTTTCTCAAAGAATTAAGTATGATCTAAAAAAAAATAAATTTAAAAAAAAAGAAAAAAGAATGTCAGATGGATTTCCACTTAAGGGAAAACTCATCTGTAATCAAAACAATCTTCATGGTCATATGTTTTTAATCGGCTAACTTGAAACAATTTCATGTATAAAATACCCTTTAGCTGTTTTTGATCATATTTTTCAACCAAACAATTTTTTAATAGTTGGTTTTTATACAGTAATGTTACAAAACAATAGTAAAACATTTTCTTTTAATCTGTCTGCACAGCCTAGTGAAAGCAGACATGGTAAAATATGTACAAGTTGGGAAGTGTTCTGCTATAGAAGAAATCCCGGTTTAAATACAAAAATTTGTTTAAGCTAGTCACACCTAACAATCTAAACAAAAAATTGAAAAATAAAAACTAAAATAGCTCAATCACTGAGAATGTCATATAGGCCTAGTTGTAAATTTCATCCTCTTGTTTGTACATGGCATGCACAGACAACAAAACCAAGTAATTAAATATGAAATTTTCAATGGAAACTATCACACAAAGTTTGCATTTTTTAAAAAATGTAGCAAATTTCCTCAGCTTCTTTACAAGTTTTAGGCAGCTCACACAAAAAAATATATATTAAAAAGTTGCATCATATCAATCAATCACTGCATCTGTCTTAACATGCCCAACAGATACAATGGGTTTTTGTTTTTTTTTACTTCCTCAGACATACCAGAACTACACAAAGGAACACACAGAATTGCTATGAATTAAAAAACAAAACAAAAAATATTTACACCACATGAATTAACCCAGTCATGAGAGAGAGAGAGAGAGAGAGAGAGAGAGAGAGAGAGAGAGAAGGAGAGAGAGAGAGAGAGAGAGAGAGAGAAGAGAGAGAGAGGAGAGAGAGAGAGATGGGAAGAGAGTGACCAATTTTCTCAAAGAAATAAGGATGATCTAAAAACCGTTTTTAAATAAATAAATAAAATTTTTTATTGAATGTCAGATGGATTTCCACTTAAGGGAAAAATCATCTGTAATCAAAACAATCTTCTATGGTCATATGTTTTAAATCAGTTAACTTGAAAGAATATAATGTATAAAATATTCTTTAGTTTTTGATCATATTTTTCAACCAAACAATTTTTTTAAAGAGTTGGTCTTTATACAGTAATGTTACAAAACAATAGTAAACATTTTTTTAAATCTGTCTGCACAGCCCAGTGAAAGCAGACAAGGTAAAATATGCACAAGTTGGGAAGTGTTCTGCTATTTTTAAAAAAAATCCGAGTTTAAATACAAAAATTTGTTTAAAGCTAGTCACACCTAACAATCTTCACAAAAAAACTGAAAAAAATTATGAAAAAAAACAAAGATCAAATCAGAGAATGTCATATAGGGCTAGTTGTAAATCTCTTCATCTTTTTGTTTGTGCATGACATGCATGAGACAACTAAACTAAGTAATTAAACATGGAATTTTCAATGGTAACTATCACAATAAGTTTGCATTAAAAAAAATTGTAGCAATTTCATCACACTTCTTTACAAGTTTTAGGCAGCTCACCATAAAGAATGTTGCATCATAACAATAAAATGACTGCATCCTGTCTTAACATGCCAAACAGATAGATGGGTTTGTTTGTTTTTGTTTTGTTTGTTTTGTTGTTTTTTTACTTCAAGACATACCAAAAACTACACCAACAAACATACAGACTTGCTATCAATTAAAAAAAAAAAAAATGTATACCACATGAATTAACCCAGTCTTGTGTCAGAGAGAGAGAGAGAGAGAGAGGAGAGAGAGAGAGAGAGAGAGAGAGAGAGGAGGAGAGAGAGAGAGAGAGAGAGAGAGAGAGAGAGAGAAATGGAGATGGGAAGAGTGACCAATTTTCTCAAAGAATTAAGGATGATCTAAAAAAAATTAATTAATGAAAAAAATAATAATAAAAATTAAAAAAAAGAATGTCAGATGGATTTCCACTTAAGGGAAAACTCATCTGTAATCAAAACAATCTTCTATGGTCATATGTTTTTAATCAGTTAACTTGAAAGGACATAATGTATACGATACCCTTTAGCTGTTTTTGATCATATTTTTCAACCAAACAATTTTTTTAAATAGTTGGTCTTTACTATATGTTAGAAACCATAGTAAATTTTTTTTTAAATCTGTCTGCACAGCCCAGTGAAAGCAGACATGCTAAAATATGCACAAGTTGGGGAGTGTTCTGCTTATCAAATAAATCCGAGTTTAAATACAAAAATTTGTTTAAAGCTAGTCATACCTTACAATCTACACACAAAAAATTGGAGAAAAAAATCAAAACTAAAAGAGCTCAATGACATAGAATGTCATATAGGCCTGGTTGTAAATCTCATCTTTTTGTTTGTACATGGCATGCATAAGACAACTAAACCAATGCAAGTAATTAAACGTCGAATTTCCAATGGAAACTATCACAATAAGTTTGCATGTAAAAGAAAATGTAGCAAATTTCCTCACTTCTTTTACAAGTTTTAGCCAATTCACGATAAAAAAGTGTTGCATCATATCAATAAAATCACTTCTTGTCTTAACATGCCCAACAGATACAATGGGTTTTTTTTTTTTTTCTTACTTCAAGACATACCAGAACTACACAAGGAACACAATTGCTATGTAAAAAAAATGTACACCACATGAATTAACCCAGTCTTGAGAGAGAGAGAGAGAGAATGAGAGAGAGAGAGAGAGACAGAGACAGAGACAGAGAGAGACAGACAGAGACAGACAGAGACAGACAGACAGAGAGAGACAGATAGATGGAGATGGGAAGAGAGCAACACATTCTCAAAGAATTAAGACTGATCTTAAAAAAAAAAGTTAGATGGATTTCCACTAAATAACAGAAAACTCATCTCTTATCAACATTACTGGATATCCAACCTTGTTATCTAAAGAAATTGCTCACTTGAACATAAAACTTTGAAGCAAAGTAAATTCATAACAGCCTTATAATAATAAAAAAATTCTAGCAGTTTTCTATAAAAAAAAAAAATTGCTCACTTGAACATAACACTTTGAAGCAAAGTAAATTTATAACAGCCTTCTCATAATAAAAAAAAATTCTAGCGGCAGTATAAGTGGTTTTCTAAAACATTGCTCACTTGAACATAACACCTTGAAGCAAAGTAAATTCATAACAGCCTTCTCATAATAAAAAAAAATTCTAGCGGCAGTATAAGTCGTTTTCTAAAAAATTGCTCACTTGAACATAACACCTTGAAGCAAAGTAAATTTATAACAGCCTTCTCATAATAAAAAAAAATTCTAGCGGCAGTATAAGTGGTTTTCTAAAACATTGCTCACTTGAACATAACACTTGAAGCAAAGTAAATTCATAACAGCCTTCTCATAATAAAAAAAAATTCTAGCGGCAGTATAAGTCGTTTTCTAAAAAATTGCTCACTTGAACATAACACCTTGAAGCAAAGTAAATTCATAACAGCCTTCTCATAATAAAAAAAAATTCTAGCGGCAGTATAAGTCGTTTTCTAAAAAATTGCTCACTTGAACATAACACCTTGAAGCAAAGTAAATTTATAACAGCCTTCTCATAATAAAAAAAATTCTAGTGGCAGTATAAGTGGTTTTCTAAAATATTGCTCACTTGAACATAACACTTTGAAGCAAAGTAAATTTATAACAACCTTCTCATGATAAAAAGAATTCTAGCCTTTTCTAAACAATTGCTCCTTGAACATAACACTTTGAAGCAAAGTAAATTCATAACAGCCTTCTCATAATAAAAAAAAAAAACAGCAGTTTTTTCTAAAAAAAATTGCTCACTTGAACATAACACTTTGAAGCAAAGTAAATTTATAACAACCTTCTCATAATAAAAAAAATTCTAGGGCAGTATAAGTGGTTTTCTAAAATATTGCTCACTTGAACATAACACTTTGAAGCAAAGTAAATTTATAACAGCCTTCTCATAAAAAAAATTCTAGCAGTTTTCTAAAAAAATTGCTCACTTGAACATAACACCTTGAAGCAAAGTAAATTCATAACAGCCTTCTCATAATAAAAAAAATATTCTAGCAGTTTTCTAAAAAAAATTGCTCACTTGAACATAACATTTTGAAGCAAAGTAAATTTATAACTGCCTTCTCATAATAAAAAATAAATTATAGGGCAGTGTAAGTCGTTTGATTTCATTGCCTTTAAAGATAAAATTTATAATCATTCTTTTTATCACAATTCTTCTTAATAGCTTTTAAAACAATTACCCTTAACTGATTTTCAAACAAAAGTCTCTCCATTTAAACACATCAGTCACTAAAATATCTCCACACTTAGCATACTGATTGTTTCTCTACTAAGAACTTAATGCATTTTTAACAAACAGCCCACCCATTTTCAGATTGTATAAATGACAAAAAGTAGAGTATGAGAGCAGTGATTTTTTTAAAACTTATGTCAGAAGCACTCTTGGCTCCCCCCCCCCCTCACACACACACACACACACACACCCCCCACACCCCTCATGAAGACACTTGCAGCATCAAGGGTAGTAACAAACTTGACAAATTCTTCAATACAGCACTCTGGGGTCTGTTCCAAATGAAATGCAGGTCTTGGGAAGATCTTAAGGGGAGCCTGGTTCTTTTCTCTGGATGAACATTGAACAGTGTCTGGCTGGTGATGGTCGTTGACTTCTTCCATGGCACTTTCCAAGTTCACAAGGCACCTGGTAAAACAGATGTAAAGCACAACGTAAATGATAGGGAAATAAGCAACAAAAAGAGGAAAAAAGTGGGCAGAAAAATAGATGATTAAATAAACAGAGCTAAGACTAGACCATCAAAGAGGTCATTAAGAAGAAAAGTACATGAGTAAGAAGAGAAGAAAGAAAAGATAAAAGGAGTAGGAATAGTCTTTTTTAAGTAAAAAAAATATTAACAAGTCTGAAGTAACAAACCTCTTGAATTTTAAGAAGCAGAAAAAGCTAAGATGGGCAAAAACAATGGACAAGTGACTCACAAAGACAAAAACAGATTGGACTGAAAATTTACCCTCAGAAAAAAACAGATGGACACAGAATTGTATAATGCCTTACCTTTTTTTCAGAGAGTGCAGGTCCTGATGGAGATCACTTGTCGGGTCAGGTCAGGTCAGGTCAGTTCAGGTCAGGTCACAGGTACTTGATAAGGCAGGTCCTAAGGGCTGTGGTCACTTTTCAGGTCACAGGCACTTGATAAGGCAGGTTCTGATGGCTGCACTGCACACGTCAGATCACAGGCACTTGATATAGTATGCAGCTAAATATTTTTGATATAGTTGTACTCATACAAGGCTATTACATAAACATCTTATTCCAATCTATCATACTTCTGTTCCAAATTAAAGAGCTGAAATTGATTTTAGGATTTTTGTATCAGAGTATCAATTGTTTTTAGAACATATTTTCTACGAGCTATCTGCAACACCATTTCTATGGAACTATAGAGATTTCATCTGTTCAAAATTTATAATGCTAATATTCAACAATCTTTAGTCATAAATTGTAACGAGTTTACTTGAGAGAATATAATGTATGAAAAAAACTTTTGCTGTTCCTGATTATATTTTTCAAATCTACCAAAATCTTTAAAAAAATATATATATCTTTGTATAGTAATGTTACAAAAAAAATAGTATTTTTTTAAATCTGTGTACACAAGCCCAGTAAATGCACACATGCTAAAATATGCACAAGTTGGGAAGTGTTCTGCTATAGAAGAAATCTGAGCGTGAAATACTAAAATTTGTTTAAAGCTAGTCACACTTAACAGTTTACACAAAAAATTGAAAAAGAGAGCGAAAAACAAAAGGGAGACAAAAACGAGTGAGAGAGAGGAGATAGAGACAAGAGAGGGGGGGGGCAGAGAGAGAGAGAGAGAGAGAGAGAGAGAGAGAGAGAGAGAGAGGGAGAGGGAGAGGGAGAGGAGAGAGAGAGAGAGAGAGAGAGGAGAGAGAGAGAGAGAGAGAGATGGGAAGGGTGACAATTTTTTTTAAAGAATTAAGATTTATATTTTTTAATAATGATAGATGGATTTCCACTAAACAAAAACTAATCTGCAATCAACATTACTGGAAATTCAATAGTGTTATCTCAAAAATTATTTAAACATAACACTTCGTAGCAACAGATTTATAACTGCCTTCTTATGATGAAAAAAAATTTCTAGCTGCAGCATAAGTCATTTTATTTCATTGCCTTCAAAGATGCAAATTTATAATAACTCTTAACACATTGTCAAAATTCCTCTCTATTAATTGCTTTTAAAACAAGAGCCCCGTAACTGATTTTCATACAAGTCTCCTCTTAACACAGTCACAAAAATTTTCTTCACACTCAACATATTGATCATTTCTCTACCAACAACTTAATGTGTTTCAAAATAACAGCCTACTCATTTTCAAACTGTATGAATGACTTTTTTTAAGTCGAGTATGAGAACAGCGATTTTCTCACCTGCATTAGGCTATATCAAAACTACCTCTCCTCTCCCCTCTCATGCAGGCAGTTGCAGCATCAGTGGTAGCAACGAACTGCTGACAGATTCTTCAACACAGCACTGGGGTCTGTTCCAAATGAAATGCAGGTCCTGGGAAGATCCACTGGCGCCCGGTTCTTTTCTCTGGATGAACATGGAGCAGTACCTGGCGATAGTCAACTTCAGTGGCACTCTCCGTGTTCACATGGTACCTGGTAAAACAGATGTACATCACAACGTGAATCATACGGAAATAACAAAAAAGAGGGGGGGGGGGGGGGGGGGGGGGGGAGTGGGCAGAAAAATAGATGATTAAAATAAACAGAAGACAGACTAGACCATTAAAGAGATCATTAAGAAGAGAAATACATGAGTAACAGGAGAGGTAAGAAAAGATAAAAGGAATAGGAATAGAGTTTTAAAATAAAATTTTAAAAGGCAAGCCTGAAGTAACATAATTATCTCTTGAAGTTTAAGGATCAGAAAAAGCTAGGATGGACAGAAACAATGGACCAGTGACTCACAAAGACGAAACAGATTGAACATAATAAAATCTTGTCAGAAAAAAAAACGGACAGATGGACACGGAATTGTATAATTTATTTTATTTTATTTTATTTATACCACTTTGTCACAGCAGATTTTTCTGCGTGAAATTTGGGCTGCTCTCCCCGGGAGGGGACAGCGTCGCCACAAGTGCAGCGCCTACCCATTTATATATGGAGAGAGAGAGAGAGAGAGAGAGAGAGATGAGAGAGGAGAGAGAGAGAGAGAGAGAGAGAGAGAGAGAGAGAGAGAGCCCTGAGCCGCCCTGGGGACTCCCAACTCCCGATGTTTTCTCAAGGATGGTGTCTAAACACGACACTTGTGTGCATGCTGGTTTTTTTATTATTACTTTTTCATCGGCTCCTACCAGCACACAATGGCCTGCTCTTCCGAAAGGCGGAACGGGGTTGTAACGTGTGCGCAAGATGTTCTGCGTGCGTTCGCCTACGTGGCCTCGGTTTATAGTTTCATCCGAATGCCTTACCTTTCAGAGAGTGCAGGTCCTGATGGCTGCTCTCACACTTGTCAGGTCACAGGCACTTGATAGGGCAGGTCCTGATGGCTGCTCTCACACTTGTCAGGTCACAGGCACTTGATACGGCAGGTCCTGATGGCTGCTCTCACACTTGTCAGGTCACAGGTACGTATGATCCACATGACTTTAACTGCCCGGTTAAGACCCATGTATCAAAGGATAAGGAGGAGGAGGGATCTATCCCAAGAAAATGATCTAAGAATGGAAAGACACGAGTTACAGCCCCTTATGACCACTGTTATGATGTAAGAATTGAGTGACAAAATTCAGTCGCTAATGACCACTGAAGTGATGTACGAATGGAGTTACAGCCCCGAGACTACTGGAACAATGTAAGCATAGAGTTACAAGAGTCAC
>CM060342.1:22216243-22223373 GCA_030674155.1 Stramonita haemastoma | reverse complement strand
TTATCAGTTTTTATAGTTTAATGATTTTTTTTATACTAGTTTATATGAATTGCGAAGTTAGTGTTTAAGCTGTTATTTCTTTCTTTTCATTATTCTTGTTCTATGGTTTTAATGTTTGGTTCTTATAGTTGTTTAATGCAGATCATTAGCTATGTGCTCATCCCAACCCACCCAGCCCCCCCCCCCCCCCCCCCCCTCCATACACCACACACTCACTCATAAACACTTTCCTGTCTGATATCACTATTTAGTGGAAGGACGTTAAACTGGAGAACTAACTAACTAACTAACACCAAGCCAGCTACGTCAGGACCAGTTGAGGACAGAAAAACACATCAACAGAAACAAGTGGAAGGGGTTGATGACCATTGTGACAAAGAACTGTTTGTACCTGGCGCAAACTATCAACAAACAGGTACAGACGTCACTACTACGGAGAGCACAACACAGCTACACAGGATATAGGATATACAGGTAGTAATGTTCAGGAGGTAAGCATCCTGGTCTAAAGGTAACGCACCTCCCTAGAAAGCAAAAATCCGGGTTCGGAATGTATGGTGGTTAGATCCCTGTTTGGGCACGAAACTTTTCCCCTATCCATTAGACCTCGAGTTTTGGTCTGGATGCTAGTCTTTTTGGTCTGGGTGCTAGTGGATTGGTGGTCTAGGTGGTAACGCACCTGCCTAGAAACCAAAAATCCGGGTTCGGAATGTATGGTGGTTTGATCCCCGTTTGGGCCCAAAATTTTTCCTCTATCCATTAGACCATGAGTGGTGGTCTGGGTGCAAGTCTTTTGGATGAGACAATAAACCGAGCTCCCGTGTGCTACGTTTATTTTAGCACAAGCGAAAGAACCCACGGCAACGAGAGAGCTGTCCCTGGCAAAATGCTGTAGAAATAAACCCACTCTGATAGGGATACAAATACAGATAGGAAAAGAAAAATTATAATGGGTAGCGCTGGTCTTGTGGTGACGCAATCTCCCCGGGGAGAGCAGCCCTAATTTAACGCAGAGAAATCTGCCGTGACTTAAAGTGGTATAACACTATATACACTACAAAAAGAAACAACCTGCGTTAAACGATAATGATAGGTATATGGAATCTATATAGCCATTATATACTTGTAAAGAAAAACCACACTGCTTGCATTCAGCATATACAGCATATATATGTAGGTATAGGTAAAGGTGTCCCATAACCTATGTGGTCGTAGGGGAGCGAGGCATCAGAGACCTCAGCTTCTCTAGGGGCCAGCATATTGAGGGCGGTACCCATCTCCTCTCCCTCGCTGCTTTACCTTCCCTGACCCCAAAGAGGGCAGGTACCCATTTACAGCTGGGTGAACTGGGAGACTGTACTGAAGCCAAGGTGCACAAACGGTCACCCATCCAAATGGTAACCACGACGCTGCTACTGGACTGGGGGAAAGAGAGTGCTCTTATATATATATGTATGTATGTATGTATGTATGTATGTATGTATGTATGTATGTATGTATGTATGTATGTATGTATGTATGTATGTATGTATGTATGTATGTATGTATGTATTGTTTTTGGTTGGGTTGATCTCTTCTCCACTGTCTTCTTTCAATTCTAATATATTTGATTTACCTACTATAATGTTTGGGTCAGTTAGGGATTATGTGTTTGTTGAATATGTCTGTTTCTTTTGTTTAATTGATTATCAATGCAGGCCTATTTAGTGTGGATTATGTGTTTGTTGAATGTATATCTATCCCTTTTTTTTAAAATCATAGGTTGACTTTTTATTGTTGATGATGGTGGTTTTGTTTTCCTTTTGTTTTATTTTGCTGTTGGTTTGGGTTTTTGTTTGTTTATTATTATTATTATTTTTTTTTTTTTTTTGGGGGGGGGGGGGGGTACTGTTCCCTAATGAGGGCAAGGGCTGGATGAAAAAAGTATGTGAATGCTTATTTTGTTACCCTTGGAAAATAAAGATTATTCATTTCTCTCTTCCTTTGGGTCTGTGTCTGTAGATCTGTCTCTGTCTCTGTCTCTGTCTCTCTCTCTCTGTGCCTGCGTGCGTGGGTGTGTGCGTTTCTGTAAAATTATGCCTGCAATCTTGCCTGTATCATGCTCTTGTTACCGACATACATACATACAGTCAGACAGACAGAGAGAGAGAGAGAGAGAGAGAGAGAGAGGAGAGAGAGAGAGAGAGAGAGAGAGAGAGAGAGAGAGAGAGAGAGAGAGAGAGAGACAGACAGACAGACAGACAGACAGACAGACAGACAGACAGACAGACAGAGACGGAGAGACAGACAGACAGACAGACAGACAGAGACGGAGACACAGACAGAGACAGAGAGACAGAGAGAGAGGTAAGCCAATAACATCACATCAACGGCCTTTGTGGCAGGCTTCACAGTAAACTTTCAAGTCAGTCCAGTCAGTCAGTCATTCAGTCAGTCAGTCAATATCCGGGGATGGCGTGACCTAACAGTATATCCGGGAGGGACAGGAGGAACCAGTGATGGAATGATTGACAGACGAGACAAGCCACCTTTAGCTCCGCCACCCACCGAATGATGACATCACAAACCTACGACGTCACTACTACTGGATAACTGACATAACTCCTTCACTTATTAAACGCCCACGCTTTTTTTTTGCTTCCTCACCCCTCCCTCTCCCTCCTCTCTTTTTACTCTTGTTTTCCGTGAAGGCGAGGACATTTTCGTCAGGTATATGCCATCCTCATCACACCTGCCATGTCACTTCACTTTCAGACTAATTGACACACGGAAACAACAACAGCAACACCACCAGCAGCAGAGACAAGAAGGATATATATCCACACATACCAGGTCATCATCCTACGTCATCTTCCTCAGCAGTTGATAAATAAGCCAATGACTAGGAGACAGTACTTAGTACAGGCAGCTTCAATGAAAAACCAGCCACAAGACAGACAACAAGTTGTGGAGAAAACGCGCACCATTCGTGGAAAGTCTAACCACAACACGCGGAAAACTTAAACACGGTTTTATAAGAAGAAGAGAAGAAAGAAGAAAAAGAAGAAGAAGAAGCAGAAGAAGAAGAAGAAAGAAGAAGCAGAAGAAGAAGACACTTTGTGGAAAAACAAAAGAACAAACAAAAGATTAGTGTGGGAAGAAAAAGTACAGAAACAAAAGCCAAGGCATTTTTTTCTTTTTTTTATAGTCTGTGTGGAATATACATTGTAGAACAGTTGCAGAAAAATAACAAGGACTATATAAGAAACCATTTTTTGTTGTTGCTGAAAAGTCAGCATTGGTCATCAGCTGTTGTGGCAAAAGCAGCAGCAGCAGCAGCAATAGCAGCAATAGCAGCAGCACTACCAGCAGCAGCAGCAGCAGGTGAGCAGCATCGCACAAGTCTGAGGATTGAACCCTGCCGGGTTCGTCTCCCTGACCGTTGCTGACCGTTTGTTCTACTGGGCCTGGTTTCTGTGACTTGGTAAGTTGATGCTATAGAAACAAACTCTAGATTTATTGAAGAGGTCACAGGCACAGTAGGTTTTTGTTTGTCTGTTCTGAAAGTGGTAGGCATACATATTGCGCGCGCGCACACACACACACACACACACACGCACGCCGCGCGCGCTGCGTGCGCGCTGTGCGCGCGTACACACACGCACACAAACATACACACGCACATTTTATCTTTGCATCCCCTTATTTTCTTTTGCAAGAGGTGTTGTGATGGCAGTGATATATTCTTTAAATCTGTTTTTTAAAAAATCATAGCAGTCAAAGTGATGAATATCACAGGAAGAAAATGACACTCGTAAAGGCACCCTACTAAACCGAAAAGTGTTTTTGAAAAAAAAAAAGTTTAACCAAAATTAACAGTTTACAACTGCTCAATATTAAAGACCTCAGTTTAAACTGTCAACCGAAAAGTTCTTAATCAAAACAAATTTCGAGGCTTCTTTTGAGAAAAGTTTTTTTTCAATGCACCCTTTGTTAGCGCCCTTCTTTACTAGGTGAATAAGTTTGATTCAGATCATTAAGGTTTGAGAAAGCAGAGATATAGCACAGGAAGGAAAATGTTCTTATTAATTTTTCAACGTTCCAGACAGAATGTCGTTTTATATAAATTTGCGGTAAACAGTTTCAACTGATATATTTGACATTGTGCAGTTTAAGAGTTTTGCGCTTGTGATCTGATGGCCTGGGTTCGAGCCTTAACGAGGCATGGGGATGTTTTCGCCTAGATTTAGGTAATATCAGTACCGACTTCACTTCCCCGAAAGTCTTTTGGATGAGACTATAAACCGAGGTCCCGTGCGCGAACGCACTCAGAACATCTTCCACACATGTTAAAACCCGTGCCGCCTTTCAGAAGGGTAGGCAATTGCGTCCCGATAGGAATGGATGACAAGACTGAAAAAATGATGCATGGACACTGGTGTTTTGTTTAGACAACATCCCTGAAGTCGGAATGTGGATACCTTAATGGTGGGCAAAAACAATCGCATGCGCATAATCTCACCTTTGGTGAACCTCAGAGCTCTAGACGAGGATAAAGGTAAAGGTAAAGGTGTCCCATAACCTATGTAGTCGTAGTGGAACGAGTCGCCAGAGACCTCAGCTTCTCCAGGGGCCAGCATATTGAGGGTGGCGCCCATCTCCTCTCCCTCGTGGCTTTACCTTCCCTGACGCTAAAGAGGGCAGGTACCCATTTACAGCTGGGTGAACTGGGGAAACTGGACTGAAGCCAAGATGCGCAAACGGTCACCCGTCCAATTGATAACCACGCTCGATGCTGCTTAAACTTAGCTTGGGGAAAGCGGGTGCTCTGACCATCATTCTTGTTTTATGGTTTCAATGTTTGTGTCTTGTAGTGGTTTCATGCGGATAATTAGCCATGTGCTCACCCCAGTCCACCCATCTCTCCCCTCCACATACACACAAACACACACACACATACACACCCACCCACATACACAGGCAAAGGTCACATAACCCATGTGGTCGTAGTGGAGCGAGGCATCAGAGAACATGACAAGATTTACAAAACTGCATACACACGGGGACTGGATGTAAAAAAGCATACGAGTGCTTATTCCATTAACCTGGATATACAAAAAAATTAAAAACACTTTCCCATCTGATATCACGAATGAGTCGAAGGACGTTAAACTGAAGAACTAACACACAGAAACAAAACCCTGGTCACTTGTGCAGACTGAAGCCCAGAGCATGCGTCAGGCCTACTGATGGAGACAGTCCCAGCACTCCTGACGATGTCGATGATGATGACGATGAAGGGGAGGAGGAAAAGGATGCAGCTGTTGGCCGTTCTAGTTGCGGGCATCATCACCTCTGTCTGGGCACGAGTCCTTCCTGCTTCTAACGGTAAGCCCCCCCCCCCCCCCCACCTCTCTCTTTCCTCCATCCAATATT
The DNA here is from genome assembly GCA_030674155.1 of Stramonita haemastoma. NCBI lineage: Eukaryota > Metazoa > Mollusca > Gastropoda > Neogastropoda > Muricidae > Stramonita > Stramonita haemastoma. The sequence goes on along the minus strand of CM060342.1, from coordinate 22,217,958 downwards.
CCGTTATCCTCTTACTTATTCCATTATCCTCTATGTACAATAATAGATAAATAAATGAACAAACATATAAATAAATAAATAAATAAATAAATAAATAAATAAATAAATAAATACCCCCTCTACCCCTCCCCCACCCATCCAAGGGATGGGATAGCCTAGTGGTCAGAACATTGCGCTCGCAATTTGACGACCCAGGTTCGAATCCCGATCGAGGGGATTTTTCCTCTGCAGTTAACATCAGTGCTGACTCCACTCTCCCCAAAAGTCCTTTGGGTGAGACTATCAACCGAGGCCCCTTGTGCGAATGCACGCAGAATATCTTGCCACCATGTTAAATCCTGTTCTGTTTTCGAAAGAGTAGGCCATTGTGTGCCAGTGGGAATATATTACAAGATTTACAAAACTCCATGCACACGGGGACAGGAAGTAAAAAAAGCACACGAGAGCTTATTCCGTTATCCTCGATAAAAAAAATCTGTCCCCCCTCTCCCCCTCCCCCACCCATCCAACACTTTTCATGAGTGAAGGACACTACAGCCGAAGGGGTTAAGACCGTTTGACTCCAATTCTGAGGGTCCAGGGTTCAGATCTTGGCAGGTTGTGTATTTTTTGCAATCTTCCAGGTCAGCTTTCCAGTGCAGACTTGCCAGTTCTTTTATTCCTTTCGTGTACATAACACATGCAGAAGATATTAAAATATTTACAGTACATTAGTGGGTCGGTAGTCTAAAGGTAACGTGCCTGTCTTGAAAGCGAAAAGTCCGGGTCAGAAGTGTGCGGTGATTCAAATCCCGTTTGGGCCCAAAACTCCCCCCCCCCCCATCCATTAGACCATGAGTGGTGGTCTCGGTGCTAGTCTTTCGGATGAGACGATAAACGGAGGTCTGTGTGTTACACATTATTATTTAGCACACGCTAAAGAACCCACGGCAACAAGAGAGTTGTACCTGGCAAAATTCTGTAGAAGAAACCTTTCTGATAGGGAAACAAATGCAGATGCAGAGAGGAAAAGAAGATAAAATAGGTGGCGCTGCTCTTGTAGCGATGCGCTCTCCCCGGGGAGAGAGCAAGCCCGAATTTCACGCAGAGAAATCTGCCAAGACTTAAAAGTGGTGTAAAAATAAAAAATCTCGCCATTTCATGTCAGCGTTCAGTGTGTTAGGGAAACACAAACATATCCAGTATGTATTCTGTTTAGAAAAAAAACAACCACCAAACGAGCTGCTTTGAAGTCGGAATGTGTCGGCTGAGGCCAGCGGGCAGACCTCCTGTAGTGTTACAAGCACAGGAGAAGACCAGGCACTACACATCCCGCCCAATAAGGGCATGCAGAGAAGAGAGAGGAGAAGAAAAAAGAAGAGAAGAGATTTTCATCAGAATATATACATAAAGGCTTTATAAGACGGAGAGAGAGAGAGAGAGAGAGAGAGAGAGAGAGAGAGAGAGAGAGAGGAGAGAGAGAGAGAGAGAGAGAGAGAGAGAGAGAGAGGTGAGAGAGAGAGAGAGAGAGAGGAGAGAGAACTTAAAAAAGATTCTTTCATGGAGAGAGAGAGAGAGAGAGAGAGAGAGAGAGAGAGAGAGAGAGAGAGAGAGAGAGAGAGATGAGAAGAGGAGAGAGAGAGAGAGAGAGAGAGAGAGAACTTAAAAAAGATTCTTTCATTTCGAGGATAAGGGAATAAGAACTCATGTACTTTTTTACACCCAGTCTCTGTGTG
>CM060342.1:22208743-22211243 GCA_030674155.1 Stramonita haemastoma | reverse complement strand
CTCTCTCTCTGTATGTGTGTGTGAGTGTGTGTGTGTGTGTGTGTGTGTGTGTGTGTGTGTGTGAAAATTTCTGTCTCCTGAGATAAGAAAGTGTTTGAACTGAATTGTGAGCGTGTAGAAAACAAAATCCCATGCTGTGACTGCTGGTAGACATAAGTATATAATTATACATTCAGAAAACAAAACTACACAACACATACACATTCACAAAAGTAGCAAACTTATGCCAAGCTTTACTATGGAACACCCAAGAATGACACGTCATTGGGTTACTTTCCATTAATGAGTCTCAAACATGGCAAATTCTTTCATGTACCATCAAAAAACTACTGCAACCCCCCAACGATCGCCCCTCCCCCCCCCCCCCCCCCCCCCCCCAACTGAAAGTGACACTAATGGCGCCGTTTCGACGCTGTTCAAAAACATGTTCAGAAAGGAAAGACATATTATAAATATCTACGTGTCAGTCCGTCCTAACCAAAAACCATCATGACTATCGCCTTGAGGACAGACAGGGGGGGGGGGGGGGGGGGGGGGGGGGGGAGGAGGACTAAACTCTGACGTCATTTCTCCCCAAGGGAAGTCACGCCTGTCTGCTTTTTGCAAGAAGGCTCCAACTTTGCCCACCCCACCTCACCCCACCCTACCCATCACCCCACTCCTTCCGCCTTCTAGGTCTAGATACTTCTACTCCATTTGCGACACCTTCGACTTCTAGATCTTTCAAGCGTAGCCGTGTCTAGTCAAAAGGTTGTTGAACGGTGGAGGATTGGGGGGTTTGGGGGGGGGGGGGGAGGGGGAAGGGGGAAGGGGGGCGTGACGGGAAAGGGGAGGTGGGAGGTGAGCTGAGGGGGGGGGGGGGGGGAGGGGGTTAGCTGCAGGCCTTGTTGAGAGTTTTGAGTTATTTTTCGAAGCTCCTCGCCCACGCCATTCCCAGCATAGTATCAAACCTTGGGGTTGCCCTGCCCAGCCCCTAGACGTGTGAAATCTTTCTTGTCTGCTGCTGCTGGGTCTCTGTATAGCATAGTAGTAAGTAGTAGCCTACGTGACAACTGGCGAACGTGCATGCATGACTGTAGGTTAAATTAAGCCAGCCCTCGACTATTTTCAGCCTTTACTTCCTGGATCCTTCCCATTTGAATTTTTCCCCTGTTTTTGTTTTGACGTAGTTTCAACCCCCCCTCCCTCCTACCCCCCTATCCTTGATATTCATGGTCACAGTGTATAGTCATTGCAGAAAAATAAATTTGAAAAACAGCTTAACCCTTGATATGCTGACTTTTTGCAGCTTGCTTCTTTGTTTTTAGGAAGGGATGACAACAATTTACGAAACTACATACACTAAGGGACTAGATGTAAAATGAACATGAGTGCTTGTTCCATTATTCTCGAAATAAAAAAAAACCAAGATAAATAGAGAAATTGAAATATACCAACTCGGCATAGAATGTTTTTAGTATAATAGTACTATTTCTGATAAGGGTAGGGATTGGATTTTTAAAAAAAGCATATATGTTCACCATTCTCGAAAAAAAGCAACTCGTACGTATATAGGCTTACATACATACATAAATACATATACATACATAAATAAATGCATACATACATACATTAATGCATACATACATTAATGCATACATACATTAATGCATACATACATACATACATACATACATACATACATACATACATACATACATACATACATACATACATACATACATACATACATACGTATCTACCTACTTACCTGCCTAACCACTTACCTACGTAACACAAATATACACCCATACAAATACATAAATACATGCATCCATTCATCCATCAACCCATACATCCATCTATCCACCCATCCATCCAAACCCACCTACCTACCTACCTACCTACCTACCTACCTACCTACCTACCTACCTACCTACCCACCCCCCAGCCTACCTACCTACCTACCCCCCAAGCCAACCTACCTGCCTGCCTGCCTGCTTACCTACTACCTACCTACCTACCTACCTGCCTACCTGCCTACCTACCCACCTACCTAAACCACCCACCCACCCAACCACCAACTTATCTAACTACCTGCCTGCCTGCCTGCATGCCTACCTACCTACCTACCTACCTACTCACCCACCCACCTACCTACCTACCTACCTACCTACCTTACCTACCTACCTACCTACCTACCTACCTATATCCATCCATCCATCCATCCATCCATCCATCCATCCATCCATCCATCCATCCATGTATTCATATATCATATCCACCAAAGTTCTTTAAAGTGAGTTAGGAAAGAATGAACTCTGGATATTAATCTTGATTCAAAGGATTGACTGGCACTGCAACACATTTCGCTCACATGACAGACAACAATACTGGCTGTCTAAACCTTGGATAAAGAAGCCAAAAAAATTGATTGACTAAAGTGATCAATGCCTGATTCTCTCTCTGCAGGACATGAACTGAATCACCTATCACGTCACAAGAAGTCAGCCAATCCTGG
>CM060342.1:22202007-22208643 GCA_030674155.1 Stramonita haemastoma | reverse complement strand
GGAATAGTGTTTTGTAGATAACCGTTGTTAGGGTGACTGGTTTTGTAGCATCAAATATGTCAACCAGGTAGCCTACCTTGGGTGGGGTAAAAGACCCAAGTAGGTAGAGTTAGTGTTTTGTAGATAACTGTTGTCGGTTATCAGCATCAAATATGCCAACCAGGTAGCCTACCTTCGGCTTGGGTGTAAGACCCATGTAGGGTTATTATTTTTTTGTAGTTAGTAGTTTTAGGGGCTACTGGACAGTATCAAATATGCTGGCCAGGTAGCGTACCTCGGGACGCGGTACAAGTTGGCCGGTGGTGGATGTGATGGGGCGGTAATTAGATTATCTCCCATGTGAACGGAGCGCGCAATCGCAGCGTCATGTTTCTGCTTAGAGACACACCTGTGAATTGTCGATGCTCTGTTTCCTTGGGTAGTGGTCAAAAACCCTTCGTTGCATGCGCTTCGCCTTCACGGTGATACGTATTTATGCAACCTCTTTTTAGAGGTCACATTCTAAACTGACTAGCTGTGCCGTGTTCCCGAGGTTTGTGCAGAGATGGGACATCAAATATGTCCACTCTGTTACATCATAATTTGGAGATCATCATGCTTCATAGCACTTGGTAGGGTTTGTAAATTATGTTATAAGGTAGACCTGTTCAGTGTTACTGTTATAATATTGTGTCGGACTACACTCTACAGAGCACTGGAGTGTTGAAGCAGACACAGGAAAAAACTAAAACAGTAAAAGCCTATTTTCTCAGATAGAACCTGCTGAGAAGTATTTGGCGCTTTTAAAAATTTAGTTTTTAATAATTATAAATATGCCATTCAGATTCTCATACACCATACATGACTTTCTTTCAAGAACTTTGCCATGTGCTCATATAGCCAATCTTGTTGTCCTGTCACTAGTGTCAGTCACATACATAACATGTATAACAGTATTATATTCATGAATATATTTTTTTCAAGTTATTTTGTTTTCTAGGGTGTGACACGAAGTTGTCAGCAATGTCGCTGTCACTGCTTAGTGTTTGATTGCTTCACAAATCTAATAATCAGGATTTTGTTTTAATGGTATGCAGTGTTTATACTGTTATATCATTGCTTCTTTCCTGTTTTTTTTAAACTTATAATTAATACTTGTATGGTTGTCAGGAAGGTACACAGGACATGTTGTTGATATTATAATTTCTTCAGCGAGTAGTAACTTTGCGTCCAACATTCAACACATCCCTTTGTTTGCCCTGATGCCCATCTACTTAGTCAAGGGACCTCTGATGCTGATGATGATAATATATTACATCATATGATTATGATAAACAGATAAACAACAGAACAAATGGCACATGAAGTGATGAACGTGATGTTTGTTTTTTTCAGTATGAGCGAGGTGCAGCCAAACATATGTCACACGGAACAGTGCCATCAAAAAATTGCAGTTGACATTAGCTGATTTCAGGTAAGATAAATAATATATCATATATTAATGCCATTGTTATTTTTCATGTCATGTTCTCTCTCTCTCTCTCTCTCTCTCTCTCTCTCTCTCTCTCCTCTCTCTCTCTCTCTCTCTCTCTCTCTCTCTCTCTCTCTCTCTCTCTCTCTCTCCCTTTCTCTGTCTGTCTGTCTGTCTGTCTGTCTGTCTGTCTGTCTCTCTCTCTCTCTCTCTCTCTCTCTCTCTCTCTCTCTCTCTCTCTCTCTCTCTCTCTCTCTCTCTCTTCTCTCTCTCTCTCTCTCTCTCTTCTCTTCTCTCCCTTTCTCTGTCTGTCTGTCTGTCTGTCTGTCTGTCTGTCTGTCTGTCTGTCTCTCTCTCTCTCTCTCTCTCTCTCTCTTTTCTCTCTCTCTCTCTCTCTCTGTCTCTCCTCTCTCTCTCTCTCTCTCTCTCTCTCTCTCTCTCTCTCTCTCTCTCTCTCTCTCTCAGTCTCTCTGTATCCCCCTCTCTCTGTGTATCCCTCTGTCTGTCTGTCTGTCTGTCTGTCTGTCTGTCTCTCACTCTCTGTCTGTCTGTCTGTCCGTCTGTCCGTCTGTCTGTCTGTCTGTCTGTCTGTCTGTCTGTCTGTCTGTCTGTCTGTCTGTCTGTCTGTCTGTCTGTCTGTCTGTCTGTCTGTCTGTCTGTCTGTCTCTCTCTCTCTCTCTCTCTTCTCTCTCTCTCTCTCTCTCTCTCTCTCTCTCTCTCTCTCTCTCTCTAACGCTAGTGCCAACTCCACTCCCTCAACAACCCTTTCGGCCTTCGAATGAGACTGTAAACCAAAGCCCTGTATGCGAACATCTTGCACACATGATAAAAACCCGATTCGCCTTTTACAAGAGCAGGCCATTTTGTGCTTGTTGGTTTGGATGACAGCGAATTTTTTTAAAAAATGTATGCACACAGGTATTGACTGTGTTTAGACACCATCACTACAACCTACAAGCCAGAATGCAGTTACCTTAATTGATTACTGCTAGGTAAAAACGCTTGCAGCGGAAAATCTCACCATTGGTGAACCTTGAAGTTTTAGGCAAGGAATCAAAAAAGGAAAAACAACAACAACAAACACATTCCATGAGATGGGATCAAACACTGATTTGAAGAAACTAGATAAAAGTTGGTATTTTATATATATGCGTGTGTGCGTGTGCGTGCATATGTGTGTGTGTGCAGACGGCTATGCATCCTGAAGGGAGTGTACCCCCAAGAGCCGCGGCACAGGAAGAAAGTGGGGCGGGGCAGCACGGCGCCCAAGACGTACTACCATGTGAAGGACATTCAGTTCCTGCTGCACGAACCCCTCATCAACAAGTTCAGGGAGATGAAGGTAGGCTTTGTGTGTGGGTTTGTGTGTGTGTGGGGGTGTTGGGTGGGGGTGGGGGTGTGGTGTGTGTGGTGTGTTTGTATGTGTCTGTGTGTGAGTGAGAGAGAATGAATAATCTTTCTTTCTTTTTTCTTTATTTTTCAAGGGTTACAGAGTAAGCATTACTCTGAGAGAGAGAGAGAGAGAGAGAGAGAGAGAGAGAGAGAGTGTGTGTGGGTGGGTGGGTGGATGTGTTTTGTATGCGTGTGTGTCAAATCAATCAAATCAAATCAAATCAAATCAAATTTTTATTTCCAGATGGTACATAGAATAAGCATTGATTTGCTTTTTTTCATCAAGCCATCTATCTAAAGAAAAAAAACACAAAAAAACAAAAGCAAACCCCCCCCTAACAAAAAAACAAAAGCAAACCCCCCCCTCCCCCTAACAAACAAGCAACCCGCCCAAAGAAAAAAAACATTTCACCAACATTCATTAAGTTATTAACTAACGTGTGTGTGTGTTTGAATGTGTGTGTTGTGTTGTGTTGTGTGTGTGTGTTTGTGTGTGTGTGTGTGTTGTGTATACATGTGCACTATACACACCACAGTAATAACAACAAAGACAAATTATCCTAATAATATACCCTTTTGTTGGTGTTCACAGCACTTCAACCGCCGCCTGAAGAAAGCCATTCAGAAACGAAACGACAACGCAGCGTCACGAATCAGAGACAACAGACCCAAGTACAAGCTGGACTCCATCGTCAAAGAGAGGTCAGTTTACCCTAAAAACATGCACACACGCACACACATGCACACACGCACGCACGCACCCTAACACACACACACAAACACACACACACAAACACACACACACACACCCTAATACACACGCACACAGTCACACACTCACACAAAAGCCCAAACAAACAAACAAAAATAAGAGGTCAGTTTAGCCTTCTTTCCAGTCTTAGTCTTTTTGTGTGTGTGACCACATTGCCTTTGGCATACTGTGAGTGTATTCACGCCCCACAACTCGTCTAGAGCTGTGAAAAAAAAACTAATCAAACCCAACAGCAACACAAGTAACTGCTCTGTTCTGTAAATGATAGTATCAAAATTCATGCATGTGCTTACGCAGAAAAAACAACAACAACATCTAAAGCTGATGTTATTTAGTAAATTCTTTGTAAAAAAAAAAAAAGAAAAAAAAAAAAGTAGCTGCTCTGTTCTGTAAATGACAGTGTCAAAATTCATATACATGTTTATGCAGAGAAAAAACATCTAAAGCTGATGTTTTTTATTTGACCAAGTCAGCAACTACTAACAGGGAAAACGCTCTCTCCTCTTCTTCCTCCACCTTCTTCTCCGGTCACCCCCTCCCCCTCCCTGGGTCTTGGAAGCAAAACAAAAACCAACCTTCCTCCCTGAAAATAACTGCTAAAATCCTTAGAACATTCTGCCTTCTTTTCCATCCCCCTCCCCCCCCTCCCCCCCCCCCCCCCCCCCCCAAAAAAAAAGGGAAAAAAAAAATTTCTTCTTCTTTAGAAAATGGCAAATAAAATTTCTCCTGTTTCGAAAGGAAATGGACTGCAATCTGTTTTAGATCAGCATAGTCATGATAGTTTTTACGTACTTGATTTCTTTGGAAGTCGGAGTATGGCTGCTTATATGGCGAGGTACTTGAAAACAGTCATGTATACCCGCAAACATCTCATCCAGTGATTTCCAGGTGGGATGAGTGAGTCAAGAGTGCATATTGTGGGTGACCAACGCCCAGAGTGTTAAGCTGGGAAACACACAACAACAACATACTTGATTTTCTGACTGCTCAGTTTGTTTTCATAGCAACAAAAATTAGTTGCTGACGGATAGACAGGTGTGCACAATAAAATGATGGGGATGATTGGATGGACAGGTGTGCACAATAAACTAATGGGGATGATTGGATGGACAGGTACCCCACCTTCACGGATGCGGTCCGAGACCTGGACGATGCCCTGACCCTGTGTTTCACCTTTGCCAACTTCCCCGCCACAAAACGAACCCAGGTGGAGATGGTGCGCGAATGTCGCCGATTAACAGGTCAGTACCCAATATAGATTTTAGTGTGTTTTTGACATGTTGTTGTTGTTGTGATAAGATTAACGTCCCAGCAGAGATTTCCGATTTAGGGACTTAAAAAAAAAAAAGTTTTTTGGACATGTCTTGACTCTTTTATATCGTTGAGGAGGGGTTGGAGGAGGGGGATGGGGAGGGGAGAGGGCATGGCACAGCTGTCATTTAAAAAAAAAAAAAAAAAAATTTAATTTTTTTTTTTTATACTACTTTATGTCACAGCAGATTTCTCTGCATGAAATTTGGGCTGCTCTCCCTGGGGAGAGCGCGTCGCCACAAGTCCAGCGCCTACCCATTATTTTATTTTATTTTTTTCCCTGTCTGCAATTGTATTTTTTTCCCTATCAGAGTGACATTTTTCTACAGAATTTTGCCAGGGATGACCCTCTTGTTGCCGTGGGTTCTTTTACATGAGTTAAATAATGATGAGTAACACACAGGACCTCAGGTTATCATCTCATCTGAAAGAGTAGCACCCATACCCACCACTCATGGTCTAATGGATGGGGGAAAAGTTTAGGGTCCAAACGGGATTCAAACCACCTCACACTCCGACCTGGACTTTTCATTTTCTAGGCAGTCAAGTTACCTCTAGACCACAGATCCACAATCTTGTACCTGGATTTGCGTGTATTTGACATGACTTGACTCCTTCTTTATATCATTGAGGAGATGGTGTGTGGGGTAAGTGGGGGGGAGGGGGGGGTAAGTGGGGGGGTATAGTCAAGTGGTCAGAGTATTGTGTTACTGCTAGTGATTTGAGAGGCCATGATCTAGCCCAGGTTCAAGCTATCTTTGAGACGCTCATTCAAGGGGATTTTTTTTTTCATGGAGTTAACTCCAGTACTGACACCTTTCTCTCTGAAGTCTGGATTTGAGAATATGAACCATTTCATTTGTGGGGGTATTGGGGGCCTGTCAGTATAAATAGCATCCCCACCTTCTGAAAATTATGTGCTAGAAATTCTCTCTTTTCTATCTCTCTCTTTGTTTCTGCCTTGTTCTTTCCTTCCTTTCACCTCCTTCTTGTCTATTTTTCTGTATTCTTAGTCATTCTCCTGCCTTTTTATCAGAAAGGATAAGAATTCTCTCCCTCGCCAAAGTTGGATGCGTTGGGTCCGACTTGTCAGGGGCTGAACGGCAGCACAGCGCATTTTCACTCCTTTGTGTTGAAGTGTAAATATTTTACATTGTTCTGTGTGTTACAGCCTAAATATTTTACATTGTTGTGTGTTGCAGTGGAATTCCAGCAATATGTAATGGCATCCAGGTCTTTGAGAAAGGTGAGGTTGCGTGTGTGTGTGTGTGTGTGTATGTGCGTGCATATGTGCATGCATGTGTGCGTGTGCGTGTGTGCGTGTGTGTGCATGTGTGTGTGTGTGTGTGTGTGTGTGTGTGTGGTGTGTGTGTGTGTGTGTATGTGTGTGTGTGTGTGTGTGTGTGTGTGAACATGTGCATGCATACGTGTGTATGTGAGAGTTTCTTTTTTCCGGGGCGTTTTTTGTTTGTGGTTTGTTTGTTTTGTTGTTATTTAAAATTTTTTTTTTATTAACCAGTTGGGATAGCTCAGTGGTCAGAGCGCTCGCTTTCCCCCACCAATGTTAAGCAGCGTCGAGCATGGTTACCAATAGGATGGGTGACAGTTTGTGCGCCTTGGCTTCAGTACAGTCCCCCCAGTTCACCCAGCTGTAAATGGGTACCTGCCCTCTTTAGGGTCAGGGAAGGTAAAGCAGTGAGGGAGAGGAGAT
>CM060342.1:22189507-22192007 GCA_030674155.1 Stramonita haemastoma | reverse complement strand
TAGCAGTAATTATGATGATGATAATGATGATGATGATGATGATGATGATGATGATGATTTTTTAAATTCTGTAGTCAATCACAGTGATTGTTGGTGACCATGGGAATGTGGGGTGGCAGTCATGATCATGATAAATATTATGTAATAAATCCCAGTTATTATTGATTACTGTGACAGTATTTGGGGGGGGGGGGGATGACTACAGTTATGATTATTCATCCTATGACATCCCCAAAGTCAGAATGCAACTACCTTCATGGTGGGCCAAAAGGTTGCATGTGCAAGATGTTGCCATTGGCAAACCTTTTTTCATTAAAATAAAATTTACTTTATTATTATTATTATTAATCTATTTATTTTTTTTATTATAATTTTTTTTTTGCCATTGGGGAACCTCATAGCTGTGGCTGAGGAACAAAGGAAAAAAACAACCCATCAGTCACACTGGTTTTTATGACTGTGTTGTGGGCAGCATGGGTGGTCATGACAAGGGCGGGATAGCCTAGTGGTCAGAACATTGCCCTTGCAATCTGACAACCCAGGTTCAAATCCCATTCAAGGGGATTTTTCCCTGGAGTAAACATCAGTGCAGACTCCACTTTCCTAAAAGTCCTTTGGATGACACTATAAACCGAGGCCCTGTGTGCAAACGCATGCAGAACATCTTGCGCACACATTAAATCCTGTTACGCTTTTCATAAGAGTAAGCCATTGTGTGCCGGCGGGAGCAGATGACAAGATTGACAAAATTGAAAACACACGTGGACTGGATGTAAAAAAAGCACACGAATGCTTATTCTATTATCCTAGATATAAAAGAATAAATAAATAAATACTGAAATAAAATTATGATAATTATGCCGATTATAACTGTGGTTATGTTTTAGCATTTACATAATAAATGATAATACATAATAATAATGATAATAATAATAATAATAATAATAATAATAATAATAATAAATGATACATAATAATGATTCGTGTGTTCCTGTGACGACAGCGTCAGGTGGTGACGGAGGGGAAGGAGGAGGAGGTGGACCTACGACGACAGCTGTCGCGGCAGGAGGCCGAGGAGAAACGTCTGGCCGAGCTGATGATCCCCAAGAAACACCGACGCCTCTACCACAAGATCCAGCACAAGAAGAAGAAAACGTCACAGGAGGTCAGTGTGTGTATGTGTGTGTGTGTGTGTGTGTGTGTGTGTGTGTGTGTGTGTGTGTGTGTGTGTGTGTGTGTGTGTGTGTGCACAGGGCTTTGTTCTGCCTTCTGTTTGATGGCTGGGTTTTGTGGGTTTTTTTTTTGTGGTGGGGTGGGGTGTGGGTGTTGTGGTGTGTGTGTGTGTGCACAGGGCTTTATTCAGCCGTCTTTCTGTTTGATAGTTGGGTTTTGTGGGGAGTTTGTTTGTTTTTGTGGTGTGGTGTGGGGTGGGGTGGGGTGTGTATGTGTGTTGTGGTGTGGTGTGTGTGTATGTGTGTGTGTGTGTGTGTGTGTGTGTGTGTGTGTGTGTGTGTGTGTGTGTGTGTGTGTGTTGTGTGTGTGTGTGTGTGTGTGTGTGTGTGTGTGTGTGTGTGTGTGTGTGTGTTGTGTTTGTGTGTGTGTGTGTGTGTGTGTGTGTGTGTGTGTGTGTGTGTGTGTGTGTGATATGTGTTGTGTTGTGGTATGGTGTATGTGTGGTGTGTGGTGTGTGTGTGTGTGGTATGGTGTGTTGTGTGTGTGTTGTGTGTGTGTGTGTGTTTGTTTGTGTGTGTGTGTGTGTATTTTTCGTGATGTGTCTGTTTTATGATGTGTCTGTTTTATGATGTGCCTGTTTTGTTATGTGTTGTGTGTGTCTGTTTTGTGATGTGTTTGTGATGTGATATTGTGTTGTGATGTGTTGTGTTGTGTTGTGTCTATTTTGTGATGTGTTGTGATATGTCTGTTATGTGTTGTGATTTGTTGTGATGTGATGTGTTGGGTCTGTTTTGTGTTGTGTATGTTATGTGTTGTGATGCGTTGGGTCTGTGTTGTGATGTGTTGTGTTGTTGTGTCTGTTTTGTGATGTGTTGTGTTGTTGTGTTAAATGTAAGCGCTTTGATTTGTTCTCACAAAATATTGGGCTATATAAATTCCATGTGTAATTATCATTAATAATAATAATACTGATGATGATATAGTTTATAATTATTATCATCATCATTTTATATTGTTGTTGTCATCGTTATTTTTTGTTCATATTGAATTTTAAAATTAGACAAAGACAGACACAGAGAGAAGTGTTTCTACCAAATGCACACCTTTCTCACATTCAATTTACTATGTCTGCAAGTGTGGTAAAATGCCTTTGGAGGAGGGGGCAGGGGAAGAATTCAGCCGAAAACAAGAGCATTTGTGACGTTCCATTTCAAAATGAGTCGGATGTCATCTCCAGCCTTTTTCCGCTAGAGCCCAAAATATGCAGTAGGGGTGTCAGGTACGGATTTGGAGATTTTGTATAAAACTGATAATATAAACATTTCTG
>CM060342.1:22182161-22184407 GCA_030674155.1 Stramonita haemastoma | reverse complement strand
TTTCTTCGCCTCATTGGCTGGGGGTCCCTTGAGAGAGAGAGAGAGAGAGAGAGAGAGAGAGAGAGAGAGAGAGAGAGAGAGAGAGAGAGAGAGAGAGAGATGAGGAGGAGCATCACAGATGTTTGCCATCTATTTCTTTTACTACTGCTGCTTCTTCATCAGCCCTGTTTACTTACTTATGTTTTGAAGGAGACAGAAAGGAGGTATCGACCTGAAACATCCACAATCTGGTCTCTTTTAGTAGACAGGGCTGGAGTGAGAAGAAGAAAGAAGAAGAAGAAGAAGAAGAAGAAGAAGAAGAAGAGGAAAAAGAAGAAGAAGAAGAAGGAGAAGAAGGGAGGAGGAGGAGGAGGAGGAGGAGGAGAAGAAGAAGAAGAAGAAGAAGAAGAAGAAGAAGAAGAAGATAAATGATGAATGATGATGATGATGATGATGATGATGATGATGATGATGATGATGATGATGATGATGATGACGACGACGACGACGACGACAACGATGATGATGATGATGATGATGCTGATGATGATTGGGAGCACACACTGTTCCTGTATACTGACCTGGCAATATGAAAATAACTACTTTTTATTTGAGAATGTGCGGCTTTTGATCTCTCTTATCCTCAGAATCATCAAGGCAAAAAAAAAAGGTCTTGTTCTTACAGCATTTATTTATTTATTTATTTATTTATTTATTTATTTTTATTTATACCCTGTAATGTCAGGGCAGATTTCTCTGCATGAAATTTGGGCTGCTCTCCCCAGAGAGAGCGCATTGCCACAAGAGCACATCCCTCATTAAAATTTTTTTCTGTCTGCATTTGTATTTCTTTCCATATCAAATAGCTTTTTTTTCTTCTTCTTTTTTTTTTTTTTTTTAACAGAATTTTGCTGTGGATTGTTTTACTTGTGTTAATAATTATGAGTAACGGACCTCGGGTTTATCGTCTCATTTGAAAGACTATCACCCAGACTATCACTCATGATCTAATGGATGGGGGGAGGGAGTTTCGGGCCCAAACAGGGATCAAACCGGGATCAAACCACCCACACCTCCAAACTCCACTTTTCACTTTCTGGGAAGGTGCGTTACCTCTAGACCACCCATCCAGTTTTACTATTAGTCCACCACCCTTCTCATAACAATAGAACAAAAATACAATATGGGGGTCAGACTGGTATACCCAGAGCAATGTACTTAATGAAAATTAGTGCACCGCCCTTCTCATAACAATAGAACAAAAATACAATATGGGGGGTCAGACTGGTATACCCAGAGCAATGTACTTAATGAAAATTAGTGCACCGCCCTTCTCATAACAATAGAACAAAAATACAATATGGGGGTCAGACTGGTATACCCAGAGCAATGTACTTAATGAAAATTAGTGCAAACCGCCCTTCTCATAACAATAGAACAAAAATACAATATGGGGGTCAGACTGGTATACCCAGAGCAATGTACTTAATGAAAATTAGTCCACCGCCCTTCTCATACCAAAGGAACAAAAATACAATATGGGGGTCAGACTGTATACCCAGAGCAATGTACTAATGAAAATTAGTGCACCGCCCTTCTCATAACAAAGGAACAAAAATACAATATGGGGGTCAGACTGGTATACCCAGAGCAATGTACTTAATGAAAATTAGTGCACCGCCCTTCTCATAACAATAGAACAAAAATACAATATGGGGGTCAGACTGGTATACCCAGAGCAATGTACTTAATGAAAATTAGTGCACCGCCCTTCTCATAACAAAGGAACAAAAATACAATACGGGGGTCAGACTGGTATAACCCAGAGCAATGTACTTAATGAAAATTAGTGCACCGCCCTTCTCATAACAAAGGAACAAAAATACAATACGGGGGTCAGACTGTTATACCCAGAGCAATGTACTTAATGAAAATTAGTGCACCGCCCTTCTCATACCAAAGGAACAAAAATACAATACGGGGGTCAGACTGTTATACCCAGAGCAATGTACGTAATGAAAATTAGTGCACCGCCCTTCTCATACCAAAGGAACAAAAATACATACGGGGGTCAGACTTTTATACCCAGAGCAATGTACGTAATGAAAATTAGTGCACCGCCCTTCTCATACCAAAGGAACAAAAATACAATATGGGGGTCAGACTGGTATACCCAGAGCAATGTACTTAATGAAAATTAGTGCAACCGCCCTTCTCATAACAATAGAACAAAAAAACAATACGGGGGTCAGACTGTTATAAACCCA
>CM060342.1:22164661-22177161 GCA_030674155.1 Stramonita haemastoma | reverse complement strand
ACACTTTATGGGTACATAAGCATGTATATGTACACCTGTATGCATTGACTACATTCATAACAGTGGCAATCAGGTAAGTAATTCAGAGAAGTGAAAAAAAAAGAAAAAAAAAAGAGACAAACAAACAAAAACAAAAACCAACCTCTGTCGGTGTTATGAGTTTAGAACTCGGATAGCTACGGCACAGATATTTCGTAATGAAAAAGCAACAACATGTAAAAAAAAAAAAATCAAAAAAAAATCATGTAAAGTTTTCAGTTATGGGAACAAACTTTGAAAATAAATATTTTGGAGTCATGGCGAATTGTCCTGAAGTTGTTTGTTCATCATTTTGTTATATCTAAGCTGCGAGCGGACTACCCAACCCTAACTCCAGCATCCCTTTTGGCTGAAGGGGAGGTAGGCTTTTCCCAGTGCTCTGACCAGCAGTGACACAATGACCAGCCAACTGACTAAGATTCTTGCACCATCTTTTGAAATAGCTCAGACCACATTGTGTTCAATCTAATATGCTTTTAAAGCACAGAAGTGACAAAAAGCTAGACTCCGGCCAGAAAGTACAGGCACCCCAAGTAAGTATGAGCAAAATATCAGCTTGTAAGTTGTGCAAAACTTGCATTTTTCTCAGTTGAAAAAAGTCAGTTGGGTAGTCAAGTGCCAGTGGTGTGTGCTCACCACCTTTTTGTCAGGAACATTAATTTTCTACAAGGCTGCTATGACATCCATGAAAAATGAAAGCAATACCGGTTACAGGGAACATTTTTCTTGGATCTTTTAAAGGGAATATATAACATTTTCTTCAATTATTGAAATGCTAAAAAAAAGAAAAGAAAAGAAAAGCACATTCTACTGGCAAATAGGTTTCCAGTTCATCTTTCATGGAATAAAATCAACTGGAAAGCAGCTTCAATGCATATTTTAAAATAATGCCCATAAAATTATTTACCCAAAGTTATGAAATAGGGGGAGGGGTAAGTATAAAATATTAACTGCATAATTCAAACAAGTCTACCAGATACAATGCAAAACTACTAAGAATTTTACACATAAAAAATAGTTTAAAAGCATGGCTAATTCACGACCTTCAGGTTGTTACAAGACATGATACAGGTAACAAGGTAAACACATACTTCATCTGAAGGTGAACAATGTGGGCAATGCTTGGAATGGGTTACATGCAACCAAACCAATTACACAACTACACAGATAAAGACAAAAAAAATCGAACCTCAAAAAACAAATATACATTCAAAGACCAAAAAAGTCAAACCTAAAAAAAATATTGAAACATCAAACACCAAAAAACAACATTACTGAAAAAACGTACATGTAAAAGCACCACGTAACTCATTCAAGAAAGGGCAATGTTATGCTTGGAAGAAATTAGTTTCACGAGGTCGCATTTAGTGTTACTATGCTTACCGATTATGAAGGGGAAAATGTGAAAAGCAACCTAATGGTGGAAGAGAAACCACACTACAAACTCGTGTCCCTTACAGCTGGGGAACAGATAAGCCCAATGCAGGTAAATGTTTCAGCAACAAAATCATGAAATTACTAGAATAACAATATCGGGCTAATTTTGGAATGCTCTATCAAGTAGAGTTAGTAACATTGCCATTGACAGTTTCTACATTCTACCAGACACAATGAAAAGTTAAAGTGCATCAGCAATAAATTACTTCACTTTGTGCTCAACACTTCAAACTGAGTAATCAAAACCAAAAACAAAAAAGATAAACATTCGCTTTTTATAATTAAATCCAAGAAAGCTACAGTAAATGTTTCCATACACAATATCAAAACATGTGAAGGAAAAGGAGATAAGTGGAAAGGGCAAGTACTTTAAATACAAAACTGACTGTCCACCAGGATTCTTTGCTTAAATTTGAAGCACACAAAAAAACAACATTTATTTATGCAGGGAAAATGTGAAAAGCAACCTCATGGTAGAAGAGAAACAACAAACTCGTGTACCTTACAGCTGGAGAGCAAATAAACCCAATACAGGCAAATGCTTCAGGAGCAAAATCATGAATTTACTACAAAAACTACTAAGTATTTCGTACAATTGCTCGTTTCCAGTTTACGACCAGCCACTAAAACAACACATAATTTTCTAGTTTCAAACAACCCAAGTTTTATGAAAGCACGAAAGTTGGCAAGAAGGGCTGAACCGAAAAAAAACCCCAACCTGTACCACACTGCATTATCAGTAATCTACTTGAATACATTATTTCACCACATTTGGTACACTGGAATTTGGAATATACACATTTGAAGTCAGGTTTCATACTTGCAGCAAAACACTCGTGTACAGAACACACACAGTAAAAGGTTGGACAATTTTTGTGGAGCCTCCAACCACTTCTCATTTTTTTTGTTTTGTTTTCTTCTTTTTCAGTTTGTCTCATTAAAAAAAATTACATGGTCCTCTAAACTTTCTATTTCATTTCTTTTTTCAGATTTAATTGACAAAATAAACAAAAAAGGCTGTGATTAATACATTTGCACTGACAAATGGAAATCAAAGACAGTTGGGAGAGATGCAAATGGGGCAGTCTATCAATGGGCTGGGAGTGCTATGACCCGAGTAAGGAGTATGAAACTGAGCTACAGCAAAGCAAAAGACAAGAAAATCAGGGAACAGGACAACAGCATAACTGCAATCATAATCTACGTATAATAAAGGCAAACAATCGTACCACATTTTGTAGAATAAGGTAAAGGTAAAAGTGTTTCCATAATCTACATGGTCGTTGGGAAGGGAGGTAACAGAGACCTTAGCTTCTCCAGGGGGCCACTATATTGAGGGCAGTGCCCATCTCCTCTCCCTGCTACTTCATCTATACTGTCCCTGAGGAGGGAACCTACCCATTTACATTTTGGTGACCATTGAATCTAAAACGTGCAAACGGGGTTCATCTGCTTGGTAACTATGTTTAATGCTGCTTAACCTTAACTTGGGTAGTTAATGTTCTGATCACAGAGCTATACCATGCCCCAAAAACGAAAGGAAAACATTTACTCCAGGTTTAAGATATATGCCAATTTTTTTCACAAATCAAAATACTGTAATTTCTTAATATGACATTTCCACGCTTTCTACACCTCCAACCTTTAAAAAAGCAATGGCCAGTTTTTAAACTCGCCTGTTGATTACAGAAGCAAAGCCAGCTGTTTCTTTAAACTATGCAGCCATACAGAATTTTTACTTCTTGTTACTTGGGTAACAGCTATTCTCCACTACCTCCACCCCCAAAATATAAAACCACACACAAAAAGGTGTGCAACTTTTGGCTAGGCTTCACAATGAAGCATACACTGGTGATGATAAATACCCAGGTAGACCATTCCCTAGATAACCCTGTCACATAAATCCTCACACACACACACACACACACACACACACACACACACACACACACACACACACACACACACACACACACACACCACCTCCCCCCCTTTTTTGTTTCTAAGGACCCATTTCTGTAATGCATTATTACAGTTTCCCAGCACCTTCCCCCAATGATTATTCATTAAAAATATTTAAAAAGCAGCCCATCCTACTTCGGTTTTTAGTTAAACTCATAAAATGGCACACCTTCAACTGACCATTCCATCATGCATTCTAAACCAAACACCCTCCTACTTCTGTTTTTAGGTACACTTTCTAGAAGGATCCCCACCTCCACCCACCCCTGAAGCAAATCAGTTTTCCTGTCCCCTATCCCCATCCTCAGTCTTTACACCATTTTCCCCATCACTATATACCAGAATATTATAACATCCCTTCCCCTTCCTAGCATTTTTTGAAAAATTCTCGCCCCTCCTACTAATCCCAAGACAAATGTTTAACCACTGTGTCTGCATATACCATTATCCACCTGCCTTTTGTGTCCACATGTGGGGCCAGGGTTAGTGTTGAGTTCATTGTTAGAGTTAGTGTTAAAAGTTAGTAGGGGGTAAGGGTTGTCCGTCAGATGGTCGGTCTGAGTGTTAGATTTCATGTGGACACAATAGCACTGGACAACTGGTATGTAGCAAAAGACACAATGTTACCCACATATTAAAATCTGGACCCGTTTCAGACAAGAAGGCCATCATGTGCCGATTGGAATGGATAGCCAGTGTATATAGGGACTGGCTGTAATTTTTTTTAAAGACTTAGAACCGCTTATTCCATTATCCTTGAAATAAAAGTTTAGATAAAGAAATAAATGGTATGTAGCTCGCAGTAGCAAGAAGCTTTAAATGAATCACTTGTTCTATTAAAAGTCAAGGCTACACATTGAATATTGTGTCCTCAATTTTCCAGTTCAACTGTCAAAACATTTCAGACCTCAGGCATTTTTAATCCATTAAAAATATGAGCCCCTCCCCCCCACAAAAAAAAGAAAAAAAGTCGGCCAGCCCTCTGAGTCCCAACTGCTCTAAATGTGTATCCAACCCCTACTAAACACCCCTTTCCCTCCCTTCTCTCTCCTTCCAACCTGATGTCTCCTTTTCCACAACTACCCCCTTTCACACACACACACACACACACACACACACACACACACACACACACACACACACACACACACACACACACACACACACACACACACACACTTAAAGCAAGGCAACACTAATGTTTCGTTTCAAAAAAGACTACAGTTACCATAAAATCTGACTGATGTACTTGATACCACACAGGAATGGTATCCTCCTGGCAAATCATTACACAGAATGCTTACAATACTGTTAAACTTGTTGCCAATTCTACCCCTCAAAAATTCTGAAATACCCCGATAGATACGTTGGTGGTGGCCAAAACACAGATTTCACAACAGCCATGAATAATCCTGATGACTAGGATATTTTCCACAAAAATATTCAGGATTTTTAAGCAAGTCTGTCTACTTCAGCCAAAATCAAAGAGTCTTTGGTCGCCTATTTTCCAATTCCTTTTTTTCTGAGGTATCTGATACTTCACTTCCCAACGACCATTTAGGTTATGGAACACATTTACCCGTTTCCTAATGAGTGAAAAAAATCATTAAAAATCACAAAAAGCATTGCCATACACCATACGAGTCATGAACATGAGCATAAAGAGACAGAATTTTCTCTATTTTTTATTGGCTTAAAGAAAAGTTTGCTAATTTGTCTGATTTTGACATCCTTCTTCGGTGGTACTTTGTACACTTTCTCTCCTTGAAAAAAAAACAAAAAAAGCTAAAACACATTTCCAATAGGTAGTGATCGGCTACTCTTGCCACCTTGTCACAGGGGGGGGGGGGGGGGGGGGGGGGGAGGGTTGGTGGTTAAGGTCTGTTTAAGTGGTAATCTAACTAAATTTTACTCATTTTTTCTCCAAATGGCAGCATCTTTTACTAATGAAGTCTCAGTGTGAACTGTATCATTGAAAAAAGTATAAAAGTATGTAGCCAAATACTTATGACATATACACAGCTAATAAATAAACAAACATCTTATTCCAATCCATTATACTTCTGTTCCAAACTGAAGAACTTAAAATTGATTTTGGGATTTTATTTATCACGGTATCAATCTTTTCTAGAATATATATATGTTTACGAACTATCTGCAACACCAAGTTTGATGGGGTTTCTTTTTGACAAACTAGATGCATTCAAAATAGTTAAAGTCTAAATGCACTGTTTTTGTAATAAACTTGCACATAGAATATTACCCATCTTGAAATGACTTTTTTGTACAATGTGGTTCCATCGTTGCCAAAAAAAAATTATGCAAGACCGTTTCTATGGAACTATACAGAGAGTTCATTTGTTCAAAATTCACAATACTAATATTCAACAATCTTCTATGGTCATATGTTTTTAACCAGTTATTTTGAAAGAATGTATAAAATAACCTTCAGCTGTTTTTGATTATATTTTTTCAAACCAAACATTTTTTTTGAAAGGGTCTTTATACAGTAATGTTACAAAACAATAGTAAAACATTTTTTTTAAATCTGTCTGCACAGCCCAGTGAAAGCAGACATGCTAAAATATGCACAAGTTGGGAAGTGTTCTGCTATAGAAGAAATCCGGGTTTAAATACAAAAATTTGTTTCAAGCTACTCACACCTAACAATCTAAAAAAAAAATTGAAAAAAAAATCGAAACTAAAAGCTCAATCATTAAGAGAATGTCATATAGGCCTAGTTGTAAATCTCATCATCTTTTTGTTTGTACATGTCATGCATGAGACAACTAAACCAATGCAAGTAATTAAATATGGAATTTTCAATAAAAACTATCAATAAATTTGCATTTAAAAAATCGTAGCATGTTTCCTCAAACTTCTTTACAATTAGCCAACTTACCATAAAGGAAAGTGTTGGGTCCTATCAATATATACTACATCCTGTCTTAACATGCACAACAGATACAATGGGCTTTTTTTTTTTTTTTTAAATTTTTTTTTTAACTTCAAGACATACCAGAACTTGAACCAACAAGAAGAATTGCTATGAATTTAAAAAAAAAAATGTACACGACATGAATTAATCCAGTCTTGTGTCAGAGAGAGAGAGAGAGAGAGAGAGAGAGAGAGAGAGAGAGAGAGAGAGAGAGAGAGAGAGAGAGAGAGAGAGAGAGAGAGAGAGAGAGAGAGAGAAATGGTGATGGGAAGAGAGTGACCAATTTTCTCAAAGAATTAAGGATGATCTAAAAAAAAATTTTTTTTTAATGAATAAAAATTTAAAAAAGAATGTCAGATGGATTTCCACTTAAGGAAAAACTCATTTGTAATCAAAACAATCTTCTATGGTCATATGTTTTTAATCAGTTAACTTGAAAGAATTTCAGGTATAAAATACCCTTTAGCTGTTTTTTGATATTTTTCAACCAAACTTTTTTTAAAATAGTTGGTCTTTATACAGTAATGTTACCAAATGATAGTACAACATTTTCTTTTAATCTGTCTGCACAGCCCAGTGAAAGCAGACATGCTAAATATATACACAAGTTAGGAAGTGTTCTGCTATAAAAAAAAAATCTGAGTTTAAATACAAAAATTTGTTTAAAGCTAGTCACACTTAATTTACACAAAAGATGGAGAAAAAATCAAAACTAAAAGCTCAATCACTGAGAGAATGTCATACAGGCCTAGTTGTAAATCTCATCATCTTTTTTGTTTGTACATGGCATGCATGAGACAACTAAACCAATGAAGTAATTAAACAGGGAATTTTCAATGGAAACTATGACAATAAGTTTGCATTAAAAAAAATGGTAGCAATTTTCCTCAGCTTCTTTACAAGTTTTAGGCAGCTCACGATAAAGAAAGTGTTGCATCATATCAATAAAATCACTGCATCCTGTAGTAACATGCCCAACAGATACAATGGATTTTTGTCTTTTTTTTACTTCCTCAAGACATACCAGAACTACACAAACACACAGAATTGCTATGAATTAAAAAAAAAATGCACACCACATAAATTAACCCAGTCTTGTGTTAGAGAGAGAGAGAGAGAGAGAGAGAGAGAGAGAGAGAGAGAGAGAGAGAGAGAGAGAGAGAGAGAGAGAGAGAGAGAGAGAGAGAGATGGGAAGAGTGACCAATTTTCTCAAAGAATTAAGGATGATCTAAACAAATAATTAAAAATAAATAAAAATTCAAAAAATAATATCAGATGGATTTCCACACAAGGGAAAACTCATCTGTAATCAAAACAATCTTCTATGGTCATATGTTTTTAATCAGTTAACTTGAAAGAATTTCAGGTATAAAATACCCTTTAGCTGTTTTTGATCATATTTTACAACCAAACAGTTTTTTTTTAATAGTTGGTCTGTATAAAGTAATGTTACCAAATAATAGTAAAACATTCTTTTAATCTGTCTGCACAGCCCAGTGAAAGCAGACATGCTAAAATATACACAAGTTAGGAAGTGTTCTGCTCTAAAAATAAATCTGATTTTAAATACAAAAAATTGTTTAAAGCTAGTCACACTTAATTTACACAAAAAATGGAGAAAAAAATCAAAACTGAAAGAGCTCAAGCACTGAGAGAATGTCATACAGGCCTAGTTGTAAATCTCATCATTTTGTTTGTACATGGCATGCATGAGACAACTAAACAAATGCAAGTAATTAAACATGGAATTTTCAATGGAAACTATCACAATAAGTTTGCATTTAAAAAAATGGTAGTAAATTTCCTCAGGCTTGTTTACAAGTTTTAGGCAGCTCAGATAAAGAAAGTGTTGCATCATATAAATAAAATCACTGCATCTTGTCTTAACATGCCCAACAGATACAATGGATTTTTTTTTTTTTTACTTCCTCAAGAGGTACCAGAACTACAAAGGAACACACAGAATTGCTATGAATTAAAAAAAACAAAAAACAGAAAAATGTACACCATGTAAATTAACCCAGTCTTATGTCAGAGAGAGAGAGAGAGAGAGAGAGAGAGAGAGAGAGAGAGAGAGAGAGAGAGAGAGAGAATGGGAAGAGAGTGACAAATTCTCAAATAAGGATGATCTAAAAACAATTTAAAAAATAAATAAATAAAAATTTAAAAAAGAATGTCAGATGGATTTCCACTTACGGGAAAACTAATCAAAACAATCTTCTATGGTCATATGTTTTTAATCAGTTAACTTGAAAGAATATAATGTATAAAATACCCTTTAGCTGTTTTGGATAATATTTTTCAACCAAACAAATTTTTTGAAGAGTTGGTCTTTATACAGTAATGTTACAAAACAATAGTAAAACTTTAAAAAAAAATCTGTTTGCACAGCCCAGTAAAAGCAGACATGGTAAAATATGCACAAGTTGAGAAGTGTTGGCTATAGAAGAAATCCAGTTTGAATACAAAAATTTGTTTAAAGCTACTCACACCTAACAATCTACACAAAAAATTGAAAAAAAAATCAAAACTGAAAGGGCTCAATCACAATGTCACACAGGCTAGTTGTAAAATATCTTTTTGTTTGTACATGACATGCATGAGACAACTAAACCAATGCAAGTAATTAAACAGGGAATTTTCAATGGAAATTGTCACAATATGTTTGCATTAAAAAAAATTGTAGCAAATGTCCTCACACTTCTTTACAAGTTTTAGGCAGCTCACCATAAAAAAGTGCTGCATCATATCAATAAAATCCCCGCATCTTGTCTTAAAATGACCAACAGATACAATGGTTTTTTTTTTTTTTTTTTACTTCACGAGTACCAGAACTACACAAACCCACACACAGAATTGCTATGAATTAAAAACAAAAACAAAAAACAAAAAAATGTACACCACATGAATCAACCCAGTCTTGTGTCAGAGAGAGAGAGAGAGAGAGAGAGAGAGAGAGAGAGAGAGAGAGAGAGGAGAGAGAGAGAGAGAGAGAGAGAGACAGACAGACAGACAGACAGACAGACAGACAGAGACAGACAGACAGACAGAGACAGACAGACAGAAATGGAGATGGGAAAAGAGTGATAAATTTTCTCAAAGAATTAAGGATGATATAAAAAAAAAAATTAAAAGAATGTCAGATGGATTTCCACACAAGGGAAAAATCTGTAATCAAAACAATCTTCTATGGTCATAGGTTTTTTTCATCAGTTAACTTGAAAGAATTTCATGTATAAAATACCCTTTAGCTGTTTGTGATCATATTTTTCAACCAAACATTAAAAAAAAAAAAGTTGGTCTTTATACAGTAATGTGACAAAACAATAGTAAAACATTTTTTAAATCTGTCTGCACAGCCCAGTGAAAGCAGACATGCTAAAATATGCACAAGTTGGGAAGTGTTCTGCTATAGAAGAAATCCGAGTTTAAATACAAAAATTTGTTTCAAGCTACTCACATCTAACAATCTACACACAAAAAAATTGAAAAAAAAAACAAAAAAACTAAAAGAGCAAAATCACTGAGAGAATGTCATATAGGCCTAGTTGTAAATATCATTTTGTACATGGCATGCATGAGACAACTAAACCAATGCAAGTAATTAAACAGAATTTTCAATGGAAACTATGGATAATTTTGCATTAAAAAAAAATTGTAGCAATTTTCCTGAATCTTCTTTACAAGTTTTAGGCAGCTCACCATAAAGAAAGAGTTGCATCATATCAATAAAATCCCTGCAGCTTGTCTTAACATGCCCAACAGATACAATGGGTGTTTTTTTTTTTTTTTTTTTTTTTTTTACTTCCAAGACATACCAGAACTACACCAACCAACATACAGAATTGCTATGAATTAAAAAAAAAAAGTACACCACATGAATTAACCCAGTATTGTATCAGAGAGAGAGAGAGAGAGAGAGAGAGAGAGAGAGAGAGAGAGAGAGAGAGAGAGAGAGAGAGAGAGAGAGAAATGGAGATGGGATGAGTGACCAATTTTGTCAAAGAATTAAGGATGATCTAAAAAAAATAAATAAATAAAAATTTTAAAAAGAATGTCAGATGGATTTCCACTTAAGGGAAAACTCATCTGTAATCAAAACAATCTTCTATGGTCATAAGTTTTTAATCAGTTAACTTGAAAGAATATAATGGTGATTGTGCGTGGTGTATGTTGAATGCAAGCACTTTGATTTGTTTTTGCAAGATATAGCGCTATACAAATTCCATGTATTACTATTATTATTAATGTATATAATACCCTTTAACTGTTTTTGATAATATTTTTCAACCAAAATTTTTTTTAATAGTTGGTCTTTACACAGTAATATTACAAAACAATAGCAAAAACATTTTTTTAATCTGTCTGCACAGCCCAGTGAAAGCAGACATGCTAAAATATGCACAAGTTGGGAAGTGTTTCTGCTATTTAAAAAAAAATCCGAGTTTAAATACAAAAATTTGTTTCAAGCTACTCACACCTAACAATCTACACAAAAAAATTGAAAACAATATAAAAAAACTAAAAGAGCAAAATCACTGAGAGAATGTCATATAGGCCTAGTTGTAAATCTCATCATTTTGTACATGGCATGCATAAGACAACTAAACCAATGCAAGTAATTAAACAGGGAATTTTCAATGGAAACTATCGGGATAAGTTTGCATTAAAAAAAAATTGTAGCAATTTTCCTGAATCTTCTTTACAAGTTTTAGGCAGCTCACGATAAAGAAAGCGTTGCATCATATCCATAAAATCACTGCAGCTTGTCTTAACATGCCCAACAGGTACAATGGGCGGTTTTTGGGTTTTTTTTTAAAAACTTCAAGAGATACCAGAACTACAACCAACACACAGAACTGCTATGAATTTAAAAAACAAACACAAAAAATGTACACCACATGAATTAACCCTGAATTGAGAGAGAGAGAGAGAGAGAGAGAGAGAGAGAGAGAGAGAGAGAGAGAGAGAGAGAGAGAGAGAGAGAGAGAGAGAGAGAACACACACACACAGACAGACAGACAGACACAGACAGACAGACAGACACAGACAGACAGACAGACAGTGAGAGAGAGGAGATGGGAAGAGAGCAACACATTCTCAAAGAATTAAGACTGATCTTAAAAAAAAATGTCAGATGGATTTCTACTAAACAACGGAAAACTCATCTCTTAACATTACTGGATATCCAACCTTGTTCTCTAAAGAAATTGCTCACATGAACATAACACTTTGAAGCAAAGTAAATTTATAACGGCCTTATCATAATAAAAAAAAATTAAATTGCTCACTTGAACATAACACTTTAAAGCAAAGTAAATTGATAGCCTTCTCATAATAAAAAAAAATTCTAGTGGCAGTATAAGTCGTTTTTTAAAAAATTGCTCACATGAACATAACTCTTTGAAGCAAAGTAAATTTATAACAGCCTTATAATAAAAAAAATTCTAGCGGCAGTATAAGTCTTTTCTAAAAAATTGCTCACTTGAAAACACTTTGAAGCAAAGTAAATTATAACAGCCTTCTCATAATAAAAAAAATTCTAGGGGCAGTAGTTTATAAGTGGTTTTCTAAAAAATTGCTCACTTGAACATAACACTTTGAAGCAAAGTAAATTTATAATGCCTTCTCATAATAAAAAATTTGCTCACTTGAACATAACACTTTAAAGCAAAGTAAATTGATAGCCTTCTCATAATAAAAAAAATTCTAGTGGCAGTATAAGTCGTTTTCTAAAAAATTG
Source organism: Stramonita haemastoma (assembly GCA_030674155.1). Lineage (NCBI taxonomy): Eukaryota > Metazoa > Mollusca > Gastropoda > Neogastropoda > Muricidae > Stramonita > Stramonita haemastoma. The sequence continues at coordinate 22,165,041 of CM060342.1, read as the reverse complement.
CTCACATGAACATAACTCTTTGAAGCAAAGTAAATTTATAACAGCCTTCTTATAATAAAAAACATTCTAGCCGCAGTATAAGTGGTTTTCTAAAAAATTGCTCACTTGAAAACACTTTGAAGCAAAGTAAATTATAACAGCCTTCTCATAATAAAAAAAAAATTCTAGGGGCAGTAGTTTATAAGTGGTTTTCTAAAAAATTGCTCACTTGAACATAACACTTTAAAGCAAAGTAAATTGATAGCCTTCTCATAATAAAAAAAAAATTCTAGTGGCAGTATAAGTCATTTTCTAAAAAATTGCTCACATGAACATAACTCTTTGAAGCAAAGTAAATTTATAACAGCCATCTTATAATAAAAAAAATTCTAGTGGCAGTA
>CM060342.1:22152161-22159661 GCA_030674155.1 Stramonita haemastoma | reverse complement strand
CAATGTAAGAATAGAGTGACAGAGTCACATCCCCTCGTGACCACTGTCCATGATTTAAGAATGGAGTGACAAGAGTCACAACCCCCGTGACCACTGTCCATGATTTAAGAATAGAGTGACAAGAGTCACAACCCCTCGTGACCACTGTCCATGATTTAAGAATGGAGTGACAAGAGTCACAACCCCGTGACCACTGTCCATGATTTAAGAATAGAGTGACAAGAGTCACAACCCCTCGTGACCACTGTCCATGATTTAAGAATAGAGTGACAAGAGTCACAACCCCTCGTGACCACTGTCCATGATTTAAGAATGGAGTGACAAGAGTCACAACCCCTCGTGACCACTGTCCATGATTTAAGAATAGAGTGACAAGAGTCACAACCCCCGTGACCACTGTCCATGATTTAAGAATGGAGTGACAAGAGTCACAACCCCTCGTGACCACTGTCCATGATTTAAGAATAGAGTGACAAGAGTCACAACCCCTCGTGACCACTGTCCATGATTTAAGAATAGAGTGACAAGAGTCACAACCCCCGTGACCACTGTCCATGATTTAAGAATAGAGTGACAAGAGTCACAACCCCTCGTGACCACTGTCCATGATTTAAGAATAGAGTGACAAGAGTCACAACCCCCGTGACCACTGTCCATGATTTAAGAATAGAGTGACAAGAGTCACAACCCCTCGTGACCACTGTCCATGATTTAAGAATAGAGTGACAAGAGTCACAACCCCTCGTGACCACTGTCCATGATTTAAGAATAGAGTGACAAGAGTCACAACCCCTCGTGACCACTGTCCATGATTTAAGAATAGAGTGACAAGAGTCACAACCCCTCGTGACCACTGTCCATGATTTAAGAATAGAGTGACAAGAGTCACAACCCCTCGTGACCACTGTCCATGATTTAAGAATAGAGTGACAAGAGTCACAACCCCTCGTGACCACTGTCCATGATTTAAGAATAGAGTGACAAGAGTCACAACCCCTCGTGACCACTGTCCATGATTTAAGAATAGAGTGACAAGAGTCACAACCCCTCGTGACCACTGTCCATGATTTAAGAATAGAGTGACAAGAGTCACAACCCCTCGTGACCACTGTCCATGATTTAAGAATAGAGTGACAAGAGTCACAACCCCTCGTGACCACTGTCCATGATTTAAGAATAGAGTGACAGAGTCACATCCCCTCATGACCACTGTCCATGATTTAAGAATAGAGTGACAGAGTCACATCCCCTCATGATCACTGTACACAATTTAAGAATGGAGTGACACACGACTGACCATTCAGGAATGGAGTAACGATCCAGCCCCTCATGACCACTGCATCAAAACCTTTGTAGCTGAAGACCCCAAGATCACTGGTACCAGGATTGCTCTCCTCTCAACTCCCCCTTCCCCCCTTTTTTTGGTTCTAGTTTTATTCTATTTTGGTTTAGCTAACTATCACTTTATTCTCTTATGGTTAGTTTTATCTAGGTTTTTGTTTTATTTTGCTACATTTTATTTTTATTTCATTCCTAAATCTATTTTCTCCTAACTTTTGGGGGAAGGTGGAGTTTGCTTTTTTGATTTTAAATTTTGTTTTATATCTTTCAGAATCAAATTTTATCCTTTTTATTTTTAAAAGATTTTAGTGAGGAGCATTGATGCAACCAGAACCTTGGTGTCCAGTGATCATTTGAAGACGACTGACCAGGCAACCATGCAGAACAGACACAGACCCTCAGGAGCAAACTTTGGCTACAGCAGAAGGAAATATAAAGCGAGACCGGTGTCTTTCGTGAGTATGATAGACACTGCGCGGGTTTCCTTTTGAACATGCCTTTGAACTCGAACTATTTAGTCCGACATATCTCCGAAAACTTTGAAGCTCAATAGATCTCCGGAAACATATCTCCGAAAACTTTGAAGCTGAATGAAGCTCCGAAAACATATCTCCGAAAACTTTGAAGCCGACTGAATCTCCGAAAACATATCTCCGAAAACTTTGAAGCTCTGTAGATCTCCGAAAACATATCTCCGAAAACTTTGAAGCTCAACGGCTCTCCGAAAACAAATCTCCGAAAACTTTGAAGCTCTGTAGATCTCCGAAAACATATCTCCGAAAACTTTGAAGCTCAACAGACCTCCGGAAAATATCTCCGAAAACTTTGAAGCTGTGTAGATCTCCGAAAACAAATCTCCGAAAACTTTGAAGCTCTGTAGATCTCCGAAAACATATCTCCGAAAACTTTGAAGCACAACAAATCTTTGAAAATCGAGGCACAACATCTCCGAAAACATCCAAAAACTATGGAGCCCAACATATCTCCAAAAACTAATCTCCGAAAGTTATGGAGCACAGCTCCGAAAACTATGGAACAACATATACCCAAAAACTGTCGAGCACATAGTATCTCTGAAAACATATCTCCGAAAAACTATGGAGCACAACACATCTCGGGAATTTATGGAGCACAACATATTTCTGAAAGCAAACAATATCCCAAATCCAAAGATGTTTTATTCCTTTATCCTCCATTCTTAATCCTTTGATAACAAGGGCCTAACAAGGTTCAGTCATTATCACGTTTCACGTTGTACAAGATTGATGGGAAGAATCTGGCAAAAAAACCCAACACACCACAAAATGTGTTATAGATATTGTCTAATAACAGGGAAAGTGTGTGCGTGTGTGTACGCTGTATTTGTGGACGTCTGTAGATAGATGTACGTGTCTCAGAGAGAGGAAGAAAGAAGAGGGGGGGAGGGGAGAGAGAGGGGGGGAGAGGAGGAGAGAGAGGGGGAGGAGAGAGAGGGGGAGAGGAGAGAGAGGAGGGGGGGTAGAGAGAGAGGAGGGGAAGAGAGGGAGAGAGAGAGGGAGAGAGAGAGGAGAGAGAGAGGGGAGAGAGAGGAGAGAGAGAGGAGAGGGAGAGAGAGAGAGAGAGAGAGAGAGAGAGAGAGGAGAGAGAGAGGAGAGAGAGAGAGAGAGGAGAGAGAGAGAGGAGAGAAGGAGAGAGAGAGAGGAGATTTGATTTGATTTGATTTGATTTGATTTGATTTGATTTGATTTGATTTGATTTGATTTGATTTGATTGATTGATTCTTTTATATCGAGGATAATGGAATAAGCACTCCTGTGCTTTTTTACGTCCAGTCCCCGTGTGTATGCAGTTCTGTAAATGTCACCTGTTCCCACCGGCACACGATGGCCTACTCTTACGAAAAGCGGAACAGGATTTAACGTGTGCGCAAGATGTTCTGCGAGAGAGAGAGAGAGAGAGAGAGAGAGAGAGAGAGAGAGAGAGAGGAGAGAGAGAGAGAGAGAGAGAGGGGGGGAGGCAAAAGAGAGAGACAGACACAGATAGACAGACAAACAAAGAGAGAGAGAAATGCTCCCTACATGAATTCACTTTAAAAAAATTGAATATCCATTTTTAAGAAATAAAAACTCGTGTATTTACTGGATCAAATCGTGACCACTTTTTATTTATTTTTTTTTTTTAAAGATTTGCAGTGACAAAGATTTCCAATTCAACCTGTCCTTTTACCTCCTGCTGTTCATACAGTTTCTTTAGTCAATCTATATTCTAGACATGTAAAAAAAAAAATATGGAAGAGGAGAGACAAGTCATCAGGCCTGTTGGTCACTGAATAGGAGAAAAATGTTCTGTCAACTGAACAAGAAATAGCCATACAACTTAGCACCGGCTGAAATAGTATACAGTTAAAAGGATACGGTCCGATTATTTTTTTATATTTCACTAGCTAAAGAGGGGGGGGGGGGGTAGCGAGGGTCTGCATAAACTTTTTTTTAAGTTGGGGGGGGGGGGGGGGGGGGGCAAGATGCGGAATTTTTTTGTGGTTTCTACATGGCACTGGCGAAGAATTTAATCCAGTGTAGAAAAATTATAATCATAGAAATCTAATGAAGCCACACAGGAATGGGAGTACACGGAAAGTTTGCCCCACTAATACTTTCTTTATCTCCGTATTTTAAAAAAAAATCATAATACTGTCCCTTTTCCATTTTTTACAATTTCAGATGTGTAAAATAGTTCTGAATAACTAACCAGAGGTCATAACAAGAATAGCATCACTTACCTTTGGACTCGCAACAAATCTACAAGGAGCAGCAACAGTCAGCACGTCTTGTCCAGTTAAGCAGCAAATTTGAATTAACTGAAGAGTGAAGTGCGCAGGCCTAGTGGGCCTATATATCAGCGCCCTCTGTGATGAACAGAACTAACTTTTCCTCGTGCATCACGGACCATAGCCCCGCTGATGGCTGTATCAAGTTTGCATTTTCACAAGCCACCATGGCGCAGTGGTTAGCACCTTGGATTTCGGACTTGAAGGTCGTGGGTTCGAATCCCATAAGAATCATAGGGATTTTTCGGAGTCGAGACGGCTCCTACCCAGAGTGAGTGTGCTGTGGGCTCAGTGGGGAGACTGGGACCACACAGTCGAGCTTCATCCACTTTACCGATGCGAGTTTGAGAGTGTTGTTCAAATTACATGACCATCACTGCAAATGTCTGTATCTCTCGGGCCTGGATATACTATGATAGTATGCATAGAGTACAACCCTGTCAAGTAGTCTCAAAGCAGTGCATATCCACAGCAGCATCGTTACATAATCCTCATTATCATTGATCACCATTCAATAATAACAAAAAAAATCTGTGTATCTTTAGCCCCTTTTACTACCAACTTATCACACCCACCTACCCACTTTCAATTGCACAGATTACCCATGTGTACACACACACAACACACACACACACACACACACACACACACACACACACACACTCTCTCTCTCTCTCTCTCTCTCTCTCTGAACAAAAAGTTGTGGAGAGAGAGAGAGAGAGAGAGAGAGAGAGAGAGAGAGAGAGAGAGAGAGAGAGAGAGAGACGAGTGGAGAGGAGAGAGAGAGATGGAGAGAGAGAGAGAGAGAGAGAGAGGAGAGAGAGAGAGAGAAGAGAGGAGAGAGAGAGAGAGAGAGAGAGAGAGAGAGAGAGAGAGAGAGAACTCGAGCATTGGATACACCAGGCCATATGCCCATGACATGAGGTTTAGAACATCTTGAAAGCAAAACAATTGAAAGTTAAACTTTCCACATTAATTTGACAATGTGGAGGTGGTATGCATCATCAATCTTATATAGGCTCTCTCTCTCTCTCTCTCTCTCTCTCTCTCTCTCTCTCTCTCTCTCTCTTCTCTCTCTCTCTCTCTCTCTCTATTATTTTGTTGTTAGATGGTGGTGGATTAATGTTTTCAGTTGTTTACCTTATTATATTCTCCTGTTTGCTCTTTAATTGCTAGCTCTTTTTAAAAACAAAAATCATTATCATCATTTGATTCTTATTTCATATTTTCGTTTTTGAAAGAGTACATTAAAAAAAAAATTATTGCCTTGTCATTGTATTTCTGTCTTTTTGTCTTGTCTGTTGTTTGCTACTTGATAATGGTTTCTTGTTCTTGGTATTTGGGTATTTATTATTGATGGTATTTAGTTGGAGGAGTTTTTATTCTAAATATACACCCAACACACACGTGCATGCATGCATACACACCATCCGCACATACCCTTACAAATACAAATAAGTTCATTCTCATTAGCACATAAATGGCATAACAAAAACAATATAAGCATATTATATAACTTTCTTGATTATTCTGAGATCTTCCACTTCTTTGAAAAACAATAAACAATCTGGTTGATTTAAGAAGTGTTTTTTTTCTGTTTCAATTTGGCTCTTTCGAAAAGCTTCAAATCTATATCATGCATGTGCTTTAGATTTTTTTCACTGGCCATCAAAAGTGTTGCTGCACACCCTAATAATCACCAAAAAAAATTAACAAGGTAAGTACTTTCTTAAACTTTACAGTATACTGGACGCACCAATAAAAGTGAACTTCAGATTCAATAGCGTCTTTCCAAAATGGACAAAATAAGCTTTCTACTGATGGAGTAACATGACATACCTGTGAAACACCTAACCTGAAACCAACAACTTTATCCTTACAGCAACATTCTTAATTTCAGACACGGCTTTTGGGATACCGGGAACAGATGTAAATGATGTATAAAATGAGAACCGTTCTCCAGAAGCATCACTACTCCAGTCCTGATGAAAACAATCTATCAGTCTCTGTCTAAATTCACGTAAAAAAGCACATTAATGCATGTGATCCTTGTTTTTTCTACACATGACCAAACCCATAACATACTATGTGAAACATAAATTTTTGGAAACCCAATTGCTGCAATAAGGTTGTACAACATTCCGTTTTTGTAAGATATTTTACATAAGGAATTCCCGATCCAATAAGTCTTAGTGACAAAAAAGTAGTGGAAGAAAAAACAAGTGCAAGTACCAACTACTCAATCATTTTGACAATGACTTGTCAAGAATTCTATTAAAATAAAAGGAAATGAAAATAATTTTTAGGAAACAGTGTCTTTCAACGGCAGCATTTTAGGCATCTTTGAATAAGAACGATGCCTTTGGCCTGACCTGAATCAAGTTTCATCTCCTGGATGAACCATTATCTGAGGTCCAGATAGTAATTTAAACTGCACCTGCCGTGGTACCTTACACCAAGACACTTTTCAGAATTTAAAAGTGTCAAATTGCATTCAAAGGAATATTTGATGTCCCTGTGGCGTTTTGAAGCTGCCCTCAAAAGACGATGAAAAAAAGAGAAAGAAAATATGCTTAGAACATATGTTGAAAAAAAAACTGAATAGGAGAAAATACACACCTAGGGAATCTTTGTGCCTTATGTTTGGGGATCCTAGTTAAAGGATGCAAGGGAGGTCATAAAGTTTGTATCCAGCCAAGTGGTCAGTCTTAGTTAATAAAAACCAATAAGTCTTATGTTTTTTGTTGCAACTTTTCTTAAAATTCTATCCTGTTTACGGTTCAAACAAACTTGAAACACTTAAAAAAATAGATTTTCTATTATAATCATTGGTGGATTGATCAATAGATGTATCGGTTTTGACAGAATTCATGATTTCAAAACTGTGATTCTTCCTTGAGGTGTATTACATGACTGACCATTTCTTGTGTTTTGCTGATCCGTCCCACTTCTGATTTCCTGGGAATGTTAAACAAACATACATACAGTCAGACAGACAGACAGACATGCAGGCAGGCAGGTAGACAGTCAGGCAAGCAAACAGACATGCTTAAAAATATTTTCTTATTTTGAGAAAAGTCGTATAAGGATTAATGTGCTTTTACATCCAGACCCCGTGCGCATGCAGACATTTTGTACATTTTGCCCTTTGTTCCTACCGGCACCACAAGATAGAGAAGTATAGGCAGAGAGAGCCTCATTGTCAAAACAAAGAAAGAGTAGATACTGAAACTAAAACACACACACACACACATACACAGTCACACACAGTCACACACACACACACACACACACACACACACACACACACACACACACACACACACACACACAGAGTCACACACACACACACA
>CM060342.1:22117161-22149661 GCA_030674155.1 Stramonita haemastoma | reverse complement strand
GAGAGAGAGAGAGAGAGAGAGAGAGAGAGAGAGAGGGAGATAGATAGATAGATAGAGAGAGAGAGAGAGAGAGAGAGAGAGAGAGAGGAAGAGACAGAGACAGAGACAGAGACAGAGACAGAGACAGACAGACAGACAGACAGACAGACAGACAGAGGGGGAGAGAGAGAGAGGCTAAGTGCTACAAATACTGTGGAATGTCTCCAGAGAAAAAGAAAAAGGCGGAAGAGAAGATGGTGTATGTGGGAGAAAGAGAGAGAGTGTGAGTGTGGCAGGGGGAGGGGGGGGGAGAGAATGTCATTTCAGACTGCAGATTGCTGGGTTGGGTCAACATTTGCTGTTGTGGAGGGAATGGAGGGAGGGGGGGGGGAACTATTCACAGGAAAATCAACACAGCCAAGTCAACATAGTTGTAAAAAGAATCTTGTGCTTAGTTTGGCTGAAGACAATTGTTTTTGTTCTGGGGTGGGAATTTTTTTCTTTTTTTTTTTGCTTTGTCTTTTTTTTCTTAGTTCCATGTTACGTCAAGTGAGCAAACCAAAGCTTCTCAGCCAAGTTTTTGTAGAGAGATAAGCTTCATCTTCTTTTTATTGTTGTTATCATTAGTTTTTTGGTATTATATTTATGTCTTACTATTTTCTAATAGGAATCTATATTGTGTTGTTAGTGAGAGCAGTCACAGTTCCTCTTAGGTAGATGGAAATCAACACCTGAGATGTTGAATCAGAAACAGTGACTTCTGTAAATGTATCCTCTGATGTTCTGATTAGATTCATAGTCATCAGACAACAGAGAAAGAAGTAACCAGAAGTAGAAAGACAGACAAAAAGATGGATAAAGACATGAAGAGAGTGAGAAAAAGAGGGGGTCAGTAAAGAAACAAAGGCAGATAGACAGACATACTATCAAAATGCAAACATGTGTGGCATAGGCAAACAAACACACATGCAATTGACAGACAGACAGACAGACAAACAAGCAGGCAGACATATATAGAAACAGATGCAGAAAGATTACATATATATATATATATATATATATATATATATATATATATATATATATATATATATATATATATATATATGTATGTGTTGTGTGTGTGTGTGTGGTGTGCGTGCGTGTGTGTGTGTGTGTGTGTTGTGTGTGTGTGTGTGTGTGTGTGTGTGTGTGTGTGTGTGGTGGGTGGGTGGTGTGGGTGTGTTATGAATATAACATATGAAACAGACTAAATGGAATCAGAGCAGCAGAGCATTCATTTACAGAGGTCACTGTTTCTGAGTCAACATCTCAGTTGTTGATTTCCCCTTACCTGGTAGAAGGAACTCGGACTACTTTTACTAAATAGCACAATACGGATTCCTATTAGAAATATTCAGACATAAAAATATTTTATGAATATAGCATATGAATATATATGTGTTGCAAATTCATAACATTATATTATATATATATATATATATATATATATATATATTATATATATATATATATATATATATATATATATATTATATATATTATATATATATATTTATATATATATATATATATATATATATTATATACCGCACGCAGACAAACAAGCATATACACAAAAGAAAAGATAGCACAAAATTTTACCCAAAGAGCAATCTATATTCTGGCCATCTGCACTTTCTGCCAGTTCAAGTACAAAAAAATTTCTGTCAGTTCAAGTACAAAAAAACAAGCAATCTTAACCACCCAACATTACTTTCTATAATCTACGATACTGCCAGGGTGATATCTTTTTACAATATTGTAGCTTTCCAGCAAATTACCCACACAATCATGGTTTCTTTTTTTCCTTTACTGTAGAAAGTTTTTTCTTCATTTTTCCAAAGCTTTCCCCCCCCCCATTTTACACAAATGTAAGCACACCCAACAATTAAACAGTATTTTGTACACCATGATTAGTGTTCTAATAAGATTACAAATTGTTACAGCATATAATGTCATTTTTTCCTAGGTCCAACTGCTGATAAAAAAAATCATTTGTAATCAAGACAAACATTTAGTTTTCTTTGCAATGTGGATATACATTTCACCCATACCAATGATGTGGTTGATGGTAGCTATGGTCTGTTGACTATTGATATCATGATACATAATCAGCTTTATTTTCTTTGGATTGGTTTTGTTTCTTTGTTGTTGTTGTTGTTTTATTGTTGTTGTGGGCTGATTTGGTTTTAGTTGGGGCTTTTTGTGGTGTTTTTGTCTTGAGGGTGGGGGGTTAGCGAAACAAAATTGTGTGTCCCTGGCATATACGTTGTTGTGTAACATTTTGTAATTCAATATTTAATCATTTCCCTTTTATCTATTCTTGAGATTAAAAAAGTCTCTGTGAAATGCAGCGCATAGAGAAACTAGACAATATATCTCAAACTACAAAGATGAGGTGTACAGTGAAATCAGATTGTGTGTTCTTTGCAACATCTTTCAATCTGCTTTTTGCCTCATTAGATTAATGACTTTGAAATGTTAAAATATACGGCAAATGAATATATTGATAAAACACAAACTATGTGATAACCACAGGTATGAAATTTCATTAGAAAAAAAACACACTATAATATCACCTGTGGTATCAAACCAATAGTTATGTTCTTAGATCATACCAACAAGGTCATGTATTATCAACAGATCAAAGAGAGTAAGGAAGGAATCCATATCACAACAACTTCCTCTAACAGTGAGTTCACTCCCCTTACATCCCCTTCCCTCCACACCCCTCTCTTTTCAACAAGGGAAGACTCGGAGCAAACCACTCAATCTGACGTCATCCTGTGGGAAAAAGACGTCACGTGGTGATCAATGACGTAGTACTCTGCATTAAAGAGCTCCCCTGTTGGCAGCAGGAGTGGTCTCTCAAGATGGCGAGATTCTTCTTCGCCTCATTGGCTGTGGGTCCTGTTGAGAGAGAGAGAGAGAGAGAGAGAGAGAGAGAGAGAGAGAGAGAGAGAGAGAGAGAGAGAGAGAGGAGAGGTCAATTCATGCCAAATTCTTTTATTTTGAGAGAGAGAGAGAGAGAGAGAGAGAGAGAGAGAGAGAGAGAGAGAGAGAGAGAGAGAGAGAGAGAGAGAGAGATCGCTCCACTGGCTGTATGTCCCCTGGAGAGAGGGGGGAGGAGGGGGGAAGAGGAGACAGCACAAGCATCACAGATCATTTGCCATAGATCTATCTTATTTGTATTTCTACTGCCGCCTCTTCAGTTAGCTGTGTTTGCCTATGTGCTGATGATAGAGGCAGAGAGAGAGAGGGTTTCAGTCTGATCATGCATCAGGAGTGGGGCCTCTTTGCTGTACAGGACTGGAGAGAGGAGAAATGATGGAAGATGTTGTACAGCTATTGTTTGGTGTCTGGTAGTATGAGAGTACGGTTTTCCTTTTTTTTTTTTTAAATCTTGTACTGTGTATGGTGGTCCAATAGGGTTTTCTTTTTATCTTGCACTGTGTATGGGGTCGAATAGCATGTTTTTTAAATTTTTATCTTGCATCCTCAAAACAGTTTATCTAAGAAACTTTTTTTCTCTCTACTTGTAGTGCTACATGTTTATTTGAACTGTTCATGTTTTGCTATTGATGCCACTCTCAAAATACTAGTAGAAAATAAACAGAAAATGATGTCTTTCCCCTGGCTGTGTTGATGTTTGCTAAATATGTTGTATGTCTATTTACTAAATCATGTTTAAAGTAAAGGAACATACTGGGAGGTTTTCATCTAGAGCACTATACACATGAACTCTGGGTTGTTGGGTTTTTTTTTTTACCAGTAGTGCCTTACTTTTACTTAACAAAACTTTTTTCTTCAACAAGTTGTAAGATTTAGTCTGTGAACTCTAATGTCCTGTATATGATGCGTTTTGTCATCTTTAGATATTTCATTATTTACTGGTAACCTTTAAAAAAATCTTTTTTGGAAACAATAAAGCATTTGAATGAACTTTGAATCTAAAGGCTCTTTAGAACTGTGTTTTATATTATCTGTCCGGACTCAGTGTTAAGGCTCTTAAGAAACACAACTGGCGTTAATTGTCAAAACTGTATCATGGCATTGGATAGAGCTTGTTTCAGAAGACCATTCCAGAGAGCAGTGCAGAGATGCTTAACATTTCTAAAGCAGAGGACTTTGCACAATACTGTGATACGATTCGGTATGAACTATTGTTCAGGGTCAATAGTATATCTGCATGGAGCATCAAGAAGATGGTCATTTATTTATCTAAATTCAAACTCTTTTATTCGAGGAGAATAAATAACCATTCATATGTTTCCTTTACATCCAGTCCCTGTGTTTCTTTGATCAGGTGGTTTAATTACTGATAATTATTTTATCCCCTTACACTTTTTAATAGCATTTCACCAAGCCATAACTTTACAGAAGTATTTTCCAAAGGAGAAATAAATCAGCCCTTACACCATTTCACACCGTGATTTTATTTGATTTTTTTTTCGAGATTTTGCAAGAATTCTTGACAGTGTCAGAGTGCTGTGTGTATTCCCCCTACATTCACTCCACTCCCCTCCTACCCATGCAGGTGTGGCCAGCAGTCAGTATTGCTGGGAATCCATCTTCACTGTCCACACACACACACACACACACACACACACACACACACACACACACACACACACACACACACACACACACACACACACACACACTACACACACGTAGGTACACACACATACTCACACACACACATACTCACACACACACACACACACACACACACACACACACACACACACACACACACACACACACACACACACACACACACACACACACACACAGAGCCACTGGTATACTGTCCAGCAGTGGCTCCCTCTCTGACCACACGAACGGAAAGACATGCTGACCACCAAAAAAAACACACCATAAAACAGTCTGAGAAGTACGTAGAGAAACAGAGGAGTGGGATGTCTATAGAAGAGAGGCATGAGAGTAATATTTTTGAGGGAAAGTGTCTATGAGAGAGATAGGGGTGAGAGAGAGAAAGAGAGAGGAGGAGAGAGGAGAGAGAGAGAGAGAGAGAGAGAGAGAGAGGAGAGAGAGAGAGAGAGAGAGAGGAGAGAGAGAGCTGGGAGAGAGAGACAGACAGAAGAGAAGAGAGAGAGAGAGAAGAGAGAGAGAGGGGGAGGAGAGAGGGGGGGTAAAGACAGAGAGAGAGTGGAAAAGACAGAGAGAGGAGACAGAGACAGACAGACAGAGGACAGAGAGACAGAGAGACAGAGACAGACAGAGAAAGACGATAAACAGAAGGTTGGTGGTGGTGGAGGCAACACTGTCATGTTCAGACTGCAGCAGATTGCTGGATGGCTCAACACTTGCCCCTATGGAGAGGAGCCCTTCACAGCAAGATCAACACAGCCAAACAGGATTTTTATGGGAGTCTGCACTCTCAATTTTGGCCCCTAGGCAATTTTCTGCAGTTCAATTCTTATTTCCATGTACCTAACTTCTAGCTATAGTGCACTGAGGGTTTCTTGGCCAAAGTTGTGAGAAATAATTATCAAGTCGCCAGTGGTTTGTAACTTGGTTGTAGGATTTTTTGTGTGTGGTGTTTTTGTATTGTTTTTGTTTTGTTCACTGGGGGAGGTGGGGGTAGCTCAGTGGTTGGTGCACTCGCTTTTTCACAAGCTAAGGTTAAGCGGCGTTGAGCATGGTTACCAAGTGGATGGGGTAACCGTTTGCTTGCCTTGGCTTCAGTACAGTTCCTCAGTTCACCAGCTGGCCCTGACATCTCGATCTCTAACGACCACATAGGTTATGGAAACAACCTTTTACCTGTAGCAATAGTTATACCCTACTAGTTTTTACAAACTGATTGATTTCTTTCTTTAAAAGACAGTCCCATTTCTTTCTACAAAATCACTGGAGATAAGTTAACATTCACATGTTAAACATCAATGGTAATGCTTACCACTTTCCCAGAATGTTTCATTGTTTTAAACATACAGGCAGACAGACAGACAGAAGGGCAGAGACTGACAGACAGACAGACAGACACACAGGCATATAGGCAGATAGGCAGACAGGCAGAAGTAGAGATATGGAAACAGACCATGCTTAGTCGAGAGACAAAAAAAAACAATAAACAGGCAGGGAAAATAATTATTGGAACACACACACACACACACACACACACACACACACACACACACACACACACACACATTCAGTGATGTCTAAGTGCGACACCCATGTCTAGCGGTTTTATTTAATTAATGTTTTGTCATCCGTTCCTACCGGCACACAAAGGCCTACTCTTTGTAAAGGTTGAACAGGTTTTTAACTTGTGTGCAAGATGTTCTGCTTGCACTCGGAGCATTATTTTACAGTCTCATAACGAAGGACTTTTCAGGGGAGTGAAGTCAGTAAGGTAAAAAGGTAAAGGTGTCCCATAACCTGTGTGGTCATAGGGGAGCGAGGCGTCAGAGACCTCAGCTTCTCTAGGGGCCAGTATATAGAGGGCGGCGCCCATCTCCTCTCCCTCGCTGCTTTACCTTCCCTGACCCTAGAGAGGGCAGGTACCCATTTACAGCCGGGTGAACTGATGGACCATACTGAAACCTTAGCGTGCAAACGGTCACCCATCCAATTGGTAACCACGCTCGATGCTGCTTAACTGTGGCTGGCCTGGGGAAAAGGGAGTGCTCTGACCACTGAGCTATCCCGCCTCCTCGGGACTGAAATCGGTACTGATGTTAACTCCACTGGGAAAAGTTCCCTTCAACAGGTTCCAGGATGATGGCTCCAACTCGGGCAGTCAGCTCACGTGGGCAGGTCTATGACCATTAGGCCATCTCACCCCCACCCCCTGCCCCCCATTATCCTGTTCAATCATCAATGCATTGTTTTATCTCCTTCAACTTTCCCAGCAACCCCATGGCCAATTAAATGGCCCTTCTGGGGGTGTTTTGCCAATGAAGAAATTAAACCAACCACTCACTGTTTGCGTGCTCTTGCCACTCTTGTTTGATGTGTAGGCTTTTCTTTCTTGCTGTTAGGGTCTCTAGTTCTTGTTAGGCTTTTATCTGATGTTAGAATTTTATTTACTGTAAGACTTTTATTTAACCTGAGGCTTTTATCTAATGGTAGACTTTGATTTGATGTTAAGCTTTATTTGTTAATGTTAGGGCTTTTACTTAGCATGAGGTTTCATTTTAATGTAGGCTTTTATTTGATGTCAGATTTTTATTTGATGTTAAACTTTATTTGTTGATGTTAGGTTTGTATTTGATCTTGGGCTTTTATTTTGATTGATGATTTCTGCAACAACTGCTGTAAGTGCCAGGGGACTGAATTACCCTCCCCAAACCCCTCTCCTCCCCAACGTTCACACCTTACCCTGCAGGTGGGGCCAGCAGTTGTTATGACTGTGAAGCCACTTCCATTGTTCACACACACACACACACACACACACACAAAACACACACACACACACCTGCGCGCACGCACACACACACACACACAACACACACACACCACACACGTGCGCACGTGCACACACACTCACACATGCACACACACATGCATGCACTAACACATACACACACACACGCGCACACACACACACGCACGCACGCACCCACACGCATGCACGTGCGCACACACACACATACACACAGGCTGCATACCCAAAAATTTTACAATAATAATAACATGTAAACCTCGGGGCTCTAGCCAAGGAACAAAAGAACAAATAAAAAAAATGGGGGGGGGGGGGGGGGGATGTAATATATATTGAGCAAAATGGCCTAGAGGAAATGAAAGGAAGAGGAGAGTGGGAGGAGGGGGGTGGGGGGCAAGAAGTGGGGTATGAGTGTTGGAGTGGTGGAATATGACTTCAGACTGTGGAGATAGGTTCGATAGTTCAACACTTGATGCTGTGCAGGAAACCTTTTCACAAGCAAACCGACAGAGAGAGAGAGGAGAGAGAGAGAGGAGAGAGAGAGGAGAGAGAGAGAGAGAGAGGAGAGAGAGAGAGAGAGAGAAGAGAGAGAGAGAGAGAGACTGATTGATTGATTGATTGAATTTTATTTTCAGAGGGTGAAGGAGTAAGCATGATAATTGCTTTTTTTACATCCAGCCTTCTATAATGATACAAACTACTAAAAGCAAACTAACAACAAGAAAATGGAAAAAAAAAACCATAGAATAATTCTGTTTGTAACAACCAATTATGTAACTTAACACTTCATAACTGAGGAGAGAAAGAGAGAAAGAGAGAAGAGAGAGAGAGAGAGAGAGAGGAGAGAGAGAGAGAGAGAGAGAGAGAGAGAGACAGACAGACAGACAGACAGACAGACAGACAGACAGACAGACAGACAGACAGAGACAGATAGGGTGAGAGAGTTCTAGAGGGGGCGAGATAAAGACAGAGAGAGAGAGAGAGAGAGAGAGAGAGAGAGAGAGAGAGAGAGAGAGAGAGAGAGAGAGAGAGAGAGAGAGAGAGAGAGAGAGAGAGAGAGAGAGAGAGGAGAGAGAGAGACAGACAGACAGCAGACAGAGACAGAGTCACAGAGAGAGAGGGGGGAGCAGAAAGAGGGGGGGGGGGGGGTGACATGGTTTTAAGGCAAACAAACATACCACCAGAGACTAAACAGACACAGAGACTGCCCTAAAAGCTTTCTTTTTACACCGAAGTGGTATGCACTGAGCCTCCTGACTTATCAGATGCTTTAAGGACAGTGCAAAAACACTTTCGCTCATATTTTTATGACAGATGTCAATTTTATTTTATATCACTTTTTTTTTATGTCACAGCAGATATTTCTGCATAAGATTTGGGCTACTCTCCCCGGACAGGTGTTGCTACAAGTACAGTGCCACCCATTATGTTTTCTTTTTCCTGTCTGCAACTGTATTTGATTCCCTAACAGAGTGACTTTTTCTACAGCATTTTGCCAGGGACAACGCTCTTGTTGCCGTGGGTTCTTTTACGTGCGCTAAATAATGATGTGTAACACACAGGGACCTCGGTTTATCGTCTCATCCGGAAGACTAGCACCCAGACCACCACTCATGGTCGTAATGGATGGGGGAAAAGTTTTAGGCCCAAACCGTATTCGAACCACCGCACACTCCGACCCGGACTTTTTGCTTTCTAGGCAGACGCGTTACCTCTATACGACCAATCCACCCATAAACGAAAAAGAAGAAGAAAAGCTTTCTGATAAAACCATGCCAAGAAAGAGGAATGAAGACTAGAACCGCAAGGTGCAGAGAGACAGGAAAATTAATACTGCGTCCATTTCATCGAGCAATGCAATCACCCATAAATGGTTTTGCCCCCCCCCCCTCCTTCTCCCTCCCCCCTCAGGTGGTCTGAGGCCAAAAGTTGTATGCAGACTCCCCTGACAAATCACATTTGGCTGTGTGGGTCTGTCTGTGAAATTCCTCTTCCACAGCAGCAGCACCAGTTGTTGATACATCCACCGTCTGAAGGCTGAAATGTCACTTCACCTTCCCAGTTATCTACGTTTACTCCGTTTCCCTTCCTCCTCCCTTCTTTTCCTCTGAACTAGTCTGCCTGTATTGTGAAAGCTGTTATTCCCTCCCCTTGGGGTCAGCCATCCTTCCCTCTTTCTTCTCTGTGTGTGTGTTTTCCATTGTCTCTTTATTTTATGACCTACCCCTATAATCATTTCATCCTTAAACTCTTGGACTGATTCTTTATGTCCAGAGGTTTCCAATTTGTTGTAGGTGAGGGATGGAGAGCCATTGTTGAAACAGTGTTAGTACTGTTCTGTGTTTTCTTTATCAAAACATAATTATTATTTCATTTGTGAGGTCAGGAACAAAAGCTTTTGTTAGAATCACAGGTGTGTTGTGTGTGGTGTGTGTGTGTGTGTGTGTGTGTGTGTGTGTGTGTGTGTGTGTTGTGTGTTGTGTGTGTGTTGTGTGTGTGTGTGTGTGTGTGTGTGTGTGTGTGAAGTGTGTGTTTGTGTGTGTGTATGTGTGTATGTGTGTGCGTTGTGGTTGTTGTTTTGCATGCGTGCGTTGGTGATGCATGTGTGTTGTTGTGTGTGTATGTTGTGTGGAAATGTCAAAGTCAAAGTCAAAGTCAAAATTTTATTTCAGTATGTGTGTGAGTATGTATGTATGTATGTAGTGTGCGTGCTGTGCGTACGTGTGTGTATGTGCAGTAGAGGTGGCTTCACACTCATACTGTCTGCTGGCCCTGCATGCCAGAAAGTGTAGACATTAGCAGGGAGGATTATGGGGGTAGTGGGGATGAGGAGGGAACGAAGATGGAGGGATGGCATCATTCAATTACCTGCCACTGCCTGCACTTCTTTACAGGGGGTCTAACATCAGATAAGAGAGGGTGTGTGCCAGTAGTGAATGGGGGATTTAATTTCGTCATAGGGAAAAGATATCTCAGGGTAGGCTGTGGATTGCATTTAGAGACTGTTAGTGGTGGTGGTGGTGTGTGGTGTGTGGGGGGGGGGGGGGGGGGGAGGGGAATGGAAGGGAAAGAGACAATTATTGTTGGTGATTGCAGTGCTTGATGGAAGGAGTGCAGCATCTTCCTATAGGTCATTGTACCTGACAGTTCCTGTTCCCTCCCTCTTTCTCAGCTTGGCCAGGAAAACGTGTTGAGGGCAGTCCTTGGTCTGTGTTTGTCTTGTCTCTCTTTTTTTGTTGATTCTGTTTCTGTCTGTCTGTCTGTCTGTCTGTCTGTCTTGTCTGTCTGTCTCTCTTTCCCTCTCTCTCTTTCTGGTATAGAACCACAACAGCCCCAAATTCTGAATGCTGATACCTTTATAGTAGGCAACAAAGGCTGCATACACAACATATCACCATTAGTAAACCTTGGAGCTCTAGCCAAGGATTAAAAAAAAGAATGACAACAATAATAACAGTAACAGCAACAGCACCACACCCAACAGTTTGAACAAAAGCAACAGCTAGTGTTTCAACACTTCTTTTTGTAAGACTTGGAGTGTTGACCCAAAGTTACATACACACGGATAGAAAACGCGGCATAAAAAACAAGGTGGTCTGAGGTCAGATTGTATGCAGACTTCCCTGACAAATCACGTTTGGCTGTGTGGGTCTGTCGTGTGAAATTCCTCTTCCACAGCAGCACCAGTTGTTGATACATCCACCAGTCTGAAGGTTGAAATGTCACTTCACCCTCCCAGTTATCTACCTTTACTCTTGTTCCCCCCCTTCCTTCCCTCTGAACTTGTCTGCCTTTATTGTGAAACATGTATTCCCTCCCCTTGGGGTCAGCTCCGTTCACTTCCTTTGTGTGTGTGTTTTATTATTATTTTTTTTTTTATTGCATCTTATTTATGACCTACCCCTATAATCATTTCATCCTTAAGTTTTCAGGACTGATTTGTTTATGTCCAGAGGTTCCAGTCTGTGTGGTCAGGGATGGAGAGCTATTGTTGATAGTGTCAGTACCATTCTGTGTTTTTATCAAAACAATTATTATTGCCATTTGTGAGGTCAGGATAGTAGTTTTTATTAGTGTCAGTCTCTCTCTCTCTCTCTCTCTCTCTCTCTCTCTCTCTCCTCTCGTCTCTCTTCCTCTCTCCTCTCTTCCTCTCTTCTCTCTCTCTCTTCTCTCTCTCTTGTATTGTGTGTTGTGTTGTATATTATGGCTGTTGGTTTGTGCAGTGTGATGTGCGTGTTCTTTTTGTGTGTGTATGTGCGTGTGTGTGCACGAAATTGTGGAAGACGTGGCTTCACACAGTCCTATCAGCTAGCTCCCACCTGCAGAGAAAGCTGTAGACATTAGGGAAGGGGGACGGTCAGGGAGGGGGGGAGGGGAAGCGGGTTAAATTCTCTGGCACTAGCAAGCCATGCAACTCCTGCAGGAACAGAAAAGAAGGCTGGAGACCAAACAAGAAGGGCTGCGCATGCAGATGGAAAACTGCTGATTTGATTTCATCTGAAGGCAAATGCCACTGGACTGGCCAGCCTTGGATTAGGGTAGAGACTGATTGGGTGAGGGGAGAGGAGGGAGGGAGGGAGGGAGGGAAGGAGGGAGGATGGGAGAGAGGAAGGGGAGGGAAGGAGGGAGGAGGGGAGAGAGGAAGGAGGGAGGGATACAACGGTTTGGTGGTGATGGAGAGAGGGGAGGAAGGGAGGGAGGGAGGGGTGTAACAGTTTGCTGGTGATCGGGAGAAAGGAGGGAGGGAGAGAGGGAGGGAGGGAGGGCTACAACGGTTTGCTGGTGATTACAGTGCTTGATGGAATGAGTACAGTGCTTTGTGATTCTCTGCATGCACAGTTCTCTGCTCTGCTCTGCTCTGCTTCCTCCCCTTTCTTTTCTTCTCAGCTTGGCAGAAAGTTCTCTGTGAGGGTGGGGGTGACGGGTGGGTCGGGGTGGGGGTGGGTGGGGTATCTTTGGGTCTGTTGTGTATCTTGCTGCTATGTCTGTTTGTCTGATTGTCCTTGGGTCTTTTTGTCTGTTTCTGCCTCTGTCTAGCTGTCTGTGTGTTTGTCTGTTTGTCTTTCCCTCTCTTTCTTTCTTTTTTTTCTGCAAGTGTGTGTGTGTGTTGTGTGTGTGAGTGTGTGTGTGTGTGGTGTGTTGTGTGTGTGTGTGTGTGTGTGTGTGTGTGTGTGTGTGTGTGTGTGTGTGTGTGTGTGTGTGTGTGTGTGTGTGTGTGTGTGTGTGTGTTTGTAGTTGGAGTGTGTCGTGCGTAAGTGCGTGGTGTGTTTATGCACATTTTTTTTATCTGTTAGTTCTGTGCTAGTATCATTTTTTGTATGTTTTCTTCTGTAGTAATGCTGCTTTTCTCACTCTACCTATATCTCCACCCGTACTTTAGTCTGTCTGCCAATTAATGTCGATATCTGATAAAACCAGAAAGGACATACAGTAGAGGCTTTCTGTTTGTTCATGATAATTATGAAATTCTTGCTCATAGTTTTCTGCCTTGCTTATGTTTTTCCTTTGGCAGGTCATTCATGTGTTTGGTGGATAAAACCCTGTTTGAATTAAATGTGTGAGCGCTCTGGAAAGTTACATAACAAAGCACGATTTTTTTAAGCAGACCAGCTTTTAAGCATCTACCTGCTGTGTAAAACCCCTTACTCTTTATTAGGCCTGTCTGACATAATTATAAAAGGTAAAAGGCAAAGGTGTTCCATAACCTAGGTTGTCGTAGTGGAGGAGGCATCAGCAGAGACCTCAGCTTCTCCTGGGCCAGCATATTGAGGGCGGCGCCCATCTCCTCTTCCTCACTGCTTTACCTTCCCTTACCATAAAGAGGGCAAGGTGCCCATTTACAACTGGGTGATACTAGGAAGACTGTATGAAACCAAGGTGCGCGAACAATCACCCATCCAATTGTAACCACGCTCAAAGTTGCTTAACCTTAGCTGGGGGAAAAGCAAGCTCCCTGACCACTGAGCTATCCGTCCCCTATGGCATATCCAACTTGACAAATTGCTGGAAATAACCAAAGCAACAGCAGCAAAGATACCAGTAACAACAACAGAACCAGCAGCAACAACAGCACAAAAGGAACAGTATGAACAAGAACAACAACACAGAACACACATTGATATAATACAGCGTTCCCAGAACTTGGTTAAAAATCTTGGTTCCTAAGTTTGCTATGCATGGAAGTATAAAAAAAGGAAACCAAATACAAGTTTGTTTTGGGCAGAAAGGTGTTAGGTGAAGGACACAGTAGTGTCTCAGCAATTGTGTTTGGCTCTGTTGGTCTGCCTGTGAAGACCCTTGCTCTACAGAGCCAAGTGTTGACACACCCAGCAATCTGCAGTCTGAATTGACATTGCATGCACCACTCCCCCATACTCTCCTCACCCTTCTTTTTTTTTGGGGGGAGCCTATTCCAACCAATTTTATTTTATTTCATTTTTTTATTCTTTTATATCGAGGATAATGGAATCAGCACTCATGTGCTTTTTTTTTTTTTTTTTTTTACATCCAGTCCCGTGTGTATGCAGTTTTGTAAATGTTATCTGTTCCACGGCACACAATATTCAATGCTTGTGTCTTCTTCCTCCTTCCATCCTCCTCTCCTCTTACTATATATTTTTACTTTGTATATTCTCGCAATTTGACAACCTGAGTCTGTTCCAGGGGATTTTCCCCTTGAGTTAACCATCAGTGCTGACTCCTTTCTTCAAGTATTGGATGAGACTATATACCGAGGCCCCGTGTGCGAAAGCAAAGCAGAACATCTTGCACAACGTTAAATCCTGTTCCGCTTTTCGAAAGAGTGTGCCATCGTGTGCCTGTGGGAACAGATGACAAGATTTACAAAAATGCATACACAGGGGCACTGGATGTAAAAAGCACATGAGAGCTTATTCCATTATCCTCGATTAAAAGAATAAATAATTAGATAATAAATAAATAGATAAATAAATATTCTTTCTTCAGCTATTACAATTATCATTTAAACACATTATTTGTTTTGTCTTATTAAAAAACAACAACAACACAACACTTTTTTCAGGCCATTTTGAGTTACTGTCCAGATTCAGTTTCACCAGGGAGAAAATGAACTGATGAAAAACTAAGAGAGTAAGGCTGTAGGGAAGAAAAAAATAACGCAAGAAAGAAAAGAAAAGAACAAAGGAAGACAGAAAAAGCAAGAAGAAAAAGAAAGAAAAGAAAAAAGAGAAAAAATAAAAAAAAAAGAAGAAAAGAAAGAAAAAAGGAAAAGAAAAAAAGAAAAAGAAAAGAAAGAAGAAAAGAAAGGAAAAAAAAGAAAGAAAGAAAAAAAAGAAAAAAAAAAGAAAGAAAGAAAGAAAAAAGAAAAAAAAAGAAAGAAAAAAAAAGAAAGAAAGAAGAAAGAAAGGAGATAAAACGATTTGTTGGTGATTGCACTGCTTGATGCATGGCTACAGCACCCCCTCCATCCCCCCCCCTCCACCCCCCCAACCCCCCCTGCCTCCCACCCTCCCACCTACCAACCTCATCCTCTTTGCAATTCTTGGCCCTGTCTTTTTTTTCCTACTTTCTTCTTGAATATTTTTGTCTTCTTCTGTTTCCTGTCTCTCATTGTCTTATTGTCTGTCTCTCTGTCTCTGTCTCTTTCCTCTTTCTGTCTTTCTTGCTCTCTGCTTTCTCTTCTTTCCTTTCTCTCTTTATCTCTTTCTCTCGTTGTCTCTCTGTCTCTCTCTGTCTGTCTTTCTCTTCCTGTCTCTCTTCTCTTTCGTCTTCCTTCCTCTGTCTTGCTCTTCTGTCTTTCTCGTCTCTCTTCTGCTCTGTCTGTCTTCTGTCTCTCTCTTCTTTCTGTCTTCTGTCGTCTGTCTCTGCTCTCTCTTCTATCGTCGTCTCTCTTTCTGTGTCTTCCTCCTGTGTGTGTGTGTGTGTGTGTGTGTGTGTGTGTGTTGTGTGTGTGTGTGTGTGTGTGGTGGGCGCTTGTGTGTGTGCGCGTGTGTGTGTGTGTGTGTGTGTGTGTGTGTGTGCGCGCGCCGTGCATTGGTATTGTTGTTCATCAACTCCCATGTCTGTGTTTCTGGTGATTTGTTCTTGTTCTAATCAACGTTTTTGTTTTTTACGTTGATTGTATTCTTTGATTGCGTTTTTACCACCGTTTGCTTGTTTTCAACCTGTGTTTTACATGTTTCTTCCAATGTTTTCCTAGAACCCCTGCCAAGTCTGCCTCTAATGCATCTGTCTCTTTTTTTCTGTTTCTTTGGCTCTGCATTTCCCACTGTCTTTTTCTCTTTTTGTTTTGCTACAAACTTTTCTGCTCTTCTTTAGTTTATTTTTATTTATTTATTATTATTTATTTATTTATTTTTATTTTCTTTAATCGAGGACAATGGAATAAGCGCTCATGTGCTTTTTTTTTTTACATCCAGTCCCCTGCTGTATGCAGTTTTGTAAATCCTGTCATCTTTCCCACCGGCACACAATGGCCTACTCTTACAAAAAAAAAGTTAGTTATGTGTTGTGTCGTAAAGAGGCTGGTGTCGTTAAGTGGATAGGCTTAACGGAGATCATGTCTTCACTGGATGTGAAAGCTTTATTTGGAATACTTACCATCTCCTTTCCTTCACCAGGTGGGCTGCCAATGCCCAGACTGCAAATCCCAAGAAAACGTTTCATCATTTGACAATTTTATTGTCTTTGTTGGAGTGCAAATCAGGTAAAACGACAGATTTTCCCAGGAAAGTTAAAGATCAGTGGTTCTATATGCGACTGTCTCGATTGAGTTTTTGTTTATGTAATACCCTTTTTACTGCCAAATTTGGATCACGTTTTCATGTATGTTGGTGGAAAAACGATATGCTAAGCAGTTTAAAAATATTAATTTTAATTACGTGTGGATTAGTTCGTCTAGTATAAGGCCTAAATCCAGTTAGCGACATAAAAATCATTTAAAAACATCTAAGTTATGTCTGTATGTCTTCAATCTTCATGGTAAGGTATGGACATACATTTCACTTAACCTTTTGACACAGCTAGTTAAACGCAGAGAGTTTAATAAATAAAAGAATAAAATCAAACACGTGCACACCAGTGATTGAATAATATCAATTTCATCAAGAAATAATAAAAAGAAAAAAAAAAACACTCCAGGAAAAAAAAATCGGCCTGGGCTGTTGGGAGAGAGGAAGGAAGGAAGGGAGGGGAGATAAAACAATTTGCTGGTGATTACGCCGCTTGATGGAATGAGTACAGCATCCATTCCCTCCCCTCTCCCTTCTCTTTGCCTCCTCACTCCTACAGGATTCTATCTCTTCACCACTTCGGCCCTCTCCCTGACAAGAGTGCGTCTTGAGGGGCAATATTTTGAAATGTATGGTGCTTTGCTTGCTTGTCTGTCTGTTGTCTGTCGATTTTGGCTGGTCCTGTCTGTCTGTCTTTCTGTCTGTTACCTGTTTTTTGCTGGTGTCTTTCTGTTTAAGCATTTGGCCTGTATTCTCTGTTTCAGCCATTGGTATTTCTGTCTCTGTTTCTGTTTCAGCCACCTGTATTCTTTGGTTATATTTCTGTTTCTGCAACATACATTTTCTCTGTTTCTGTGTCTACCGTTTATGTTCTCTGTTCACCTGTATCTCTCGTCTCTGTTTCAGCAACTGGTGTCTCTGTCTCTGTTTCAGCAACTGGTATCTTCTGTCTCTGTTTCAGCAGCTGGTATCTCTCTGTCTCTGTTTCAGAGCTGGTATCTCTCTGTCTCTGTTTCAACTGTATCTCTCTGTCTCTGTTTCAGCACAGCTGGTATCTTTACTCTCTCTGTTCTGTTCTGTTTCAGCCACCTGTATCTCTCTATTTCTTGTTTCAGCAACTGTATCTCTCTGTCTCTGTTTCTGTTTCAGCCACCTGTATCTCTCTGATTCTCTGTTTCAGCCACCTGTATTCTCTCTCGGATCTCTGTTTCTGTTTCAGCCACCTGTACTCTCTGTCTCTGTTTCTGTTTCAGCCACCTGTATCTCTCTGTTCTGTTCTGTTTCAGCCACCTGTATCTCTCTGTCTCTGTTTCTGTTTCAGCCACCTGTATCTCTCTGTTCTTTTTGTTTCAGCCACCTGTCTATCTGCTCTGTTTCTGTTTCAGCCACCTGTATCTCTGTCTCTGTTTCTGTTTCAGCCACCTGTTCTCTCTGTGTCTGTTTCAGCCACCTGTATCTCTCTGTTTCTGTTTCAGCCACCTGTATCTCTCTGTTTCTGTTTCAGCCACCTGTTTCTCTGTGTTTCTGTCTCTGGTTTTTGCCAGTGTCTCTGTCACCTGTATGTCTGTCACTGGTTGTTGTCTTCTGTATCAGAATTACGTGTCACTTTTCTATGATTGCATGGGATTTTTGCTTCTATAATTATGTCTCTTTTTAGTCTCTCTGTGTTTACAAGCTGTTATAATATTCCTGAAACACCTGTAGTCAGTCACTGTCTGCTTCGCACTGTATCTGATCATCTTTCGATCTGTTGTTCTGACTAGCTGTGTACATGTACCAAGCATCCACTGTCTGTTTTTTTTTTATTATCTCATGAAGTTTGTTTCTGCTCTCCATCCCTTATGTCTCTGTGTGCGTCTGTTTGTTTGAGTTTTTTTTTTACTATCTGTATGTCTGCCTCTTTTTTCGTAATATTTTTTTTTCAAATCTGACCCCCCCCCCCCCCTCCTTTTTTATGATTGATCTCTGTGTCAGTCTCTCACATGTATTCATTTACATGACTGTGTATCAAATACCTGTTTCTCATCAGACAGCCCAGCATATGTTATGAGGTTTAGTAAAAAATCACTGTTATGGTGAGACATACCAGTCATTCACTTGTGCAACAGCGTCAGCGCCTTTCGCAACCTTTGCTAACCAGAATACACACTCTAAAGGAAAACAGTGGACTATACCACCACCACCACCACCACCAACCTCCACCACCACCACCACCACCACCACCACCACCACCACCACCACCACCACCACCACCACCACCACCTAAAATAACTGTACCAACAAGAACAAGTTTATTTCTTCACAAGAATACCTGGACATCATGATAAGCCTCAAAGTGCTTTTCTTTTGGATATTATATATGAAAACAAGAAAACGGCAGAAACAACCCCCCAAAAAAACAAAAACAAAAACAAAAACAACCAATCAAACAAACCAAAAACAAAACAAAAACAAAACAACCCCCCTCCAAAAAAAAAACCCAACAACAAACAAACAAAAAAACAAAACAAAACAACTAAAAACCCTGGGGTGCCTCTTTGCCAGAATGAACAGTCTTCCTGGACAATGGCGTTTGGCTGTGTTGATTTGTCAGTGAAGGGGTCCCTCCCCTCCACAGCACCTCACAATTGAATGCCCCACCAATCTGCAGTCTGAAACGCCATTGCACCACTCCCACTCCCATTCCGCTTCCTGCCTCCTCCTCTTCCTTCCTCTTCCTTCCTTCCTTTCCTTCCCCTTAGGCCGTTCCATCAAATCTGTAGCTCTAGCAGTGACGGGCACCTCTCTTCCTATGTCACCCCATTTCTCCTGTAAGCTTATGTTAAGTGTCTTTTTATCATATATTTTTCTCTCTCTTATTTTCTTCTTTATATCTATTATGAGTTCCTCCTTGAAGCGCCTGTTGACTGTCTTTTCATGTATATCACTTATCAACCTGACTACCTCTCTCTCCTTACACGCACACGCATCCATATAATTCTACCCACCCCATCACCTCCTCCTCTCTCACATTTTTATGTACCCATTTTTGTGCATGTATGTACTCTTTCTCGACCCCCCCCCCCCCTCCGCCCCACACACATCCATCCACACATATCCATCCAATGACCCCGACTCTTCATCTGTTATATACTTGTACATGCCTGTGTGTGTATGTATGATACTGCTACTAACTACTACTACTACTACTACTACTACTATCTACTACTACTACACTACTACTACTACTACTACTACTACTACTCTACTACTACTACTACTACTACTACTACTACTACTAAATACTACTACATACTACTACTACTACTACTACTGCTACTCTACTACACACACACACACACACACACACACACACACACACACACACACACACACACACACACACACACACACACACACACACACACGCACGCACGCACGCACGCACGTGTTTAACTTCACGCAAGGCACCCCCCTACCCCCCATTAAAAAAAAAACAACGACATTTCTCTTCTCCCTGCCCCATTCTGCGTTAATTTCAAGGGTACTTCCATCTGTGTATGAGTCAGAGAAGGAACCTTCGCTGGTCAGTGTGGTCAGTGTGGTCAGTGTCACGGACTGTCTGTCTATGTGGACAGAATAGTGGAGGTACAGGTGGCTTCACCAGTCCTTCTCTCTTCCCACCCCTCCCCACCCCCCGACAGCTGATATGGTAGATGTGAGCGTTAGGAGGGTCACTGATTTCTCTTGTCATTGCAAGCAGCTCTCACAAAGTCGAATATCATCATCATCATACATCATCATCATCATCATCATCATCATCATCATCATCATCATCATCATCATCATCATCATCATCATCATCATCATCATCGTTATTATTACCACTTTATGTGACAGCAGATTTACATGCGTGAAATTCGAGCTGCTCTCCCCAGGGAAAGCACATCCTCACAAGTGCAGCGCCACCCATTTTTTCTTTTTCCTGCACGCAACTGTATTTGTTTCCCTATCAGAGTGGCTTTTTTCTACAAAATTTTGCCAGGTACAACGCTCTTGTTGCTATGGATTCTTTAACGTGCGCATAATAATGATGTGTAACATACAGGACCTCAGTTTATCGTCTTAATCGAAAGACTAGCACACAGACCACCACTCATGATCTAACGGATGGGGGAAAAAGTTTCAGGCCAAAATGAGATTCGAACCACCACACACTCCGACATTTTGCTTGCTAGACAGGCGCGTTACCTCTAGACCCCCGATCCAAACATACAATGAGAAGAATGTGCAAAAGGTGAGCGGCTAGGCTATGATGATCCTAGCACAGGGAAAATACCCCCCCACCCTCTTCCCTCCCTCAGGATACAGCCCAGGGATTAGTGGTATAAGGCCGGAGGGGTAGAGGAGATGATAAAACAATTTGTTGGTGATTGCATAGCTAATGGAATGAGGACAGCGTTTCCTGATACTCTGCACCTTGTGTGGGTTCTGTCCCTTTTCCTCGTTTTCTTCTTCTTCTTCTTAGCTGTGTGTGTGTGTGTGTGTGTGTTGTGTGTGTGTGTGTGTGTGTGTGTGTGTGTGTGTGTGTGTGTGTGTGAGAGAGAGAGAGAGAGAGAGAGAGAGAGAGAGAGAGAGAGAGAGAGAGAGAGAGAGAGAGAGAGAGAGAGAGAGAGAGAGAGACAGCCAGCCAGACAAACAGACAGACAGACAGACAGAAACAAACATACAAACAGACCAACAGACAGACAGACAGACAAACCAACAAACATACTAAAATAGAAGCAAGCATTCCAGAACCAAACTATACTTCTTTCCACTCTCTCTACCTCTAGCTGCAGAACAGCAGAACTCTCTGACCTCTGGCCACTGACTACCTAATGTGTTATAACAGCTCTCTCCCTGGACACCTAACACACCAGGGGAAAACGTAGTTTTTGCCTGCATGCAACATCAGCAGCAGAGGCAGAGGCTGGGAGACCATAGATGAGCAGACACCCACATGTCATGTGCGTGCATGCTGGCACGCCCCCTTACACTATGTCTGAGTCAAAGAGCTCAGTGGCACCAATCCCTGAATGTAAAAAAATACAGTTAGTTTTCTGGTCATGGTTAATGGTGTGTCTAACATTTGGAGTAGGTTGGGTCAGGCTCTAAGGGTTTGCTGTCTATTGACACAGTCAGTACAAGATATAGTATATGACATACAGGATTCACTGTCTATTGACACAGTCAGTATAGGATATACATTACATACAGGATTCACTGTCTATTGACACAGTCAGTATAAGATGTACATGGCATAGTTTTTATTACAGGATTAATTATGAACATAGTCAATACAGGATATACATGGTATACAGGATTCACTATTGACACAGTTATTACAGGATGTACATGGCACAGTTTTTATTACAGGATTAATTATTAAACACAGTCAGCACAGGATATGCATGGCATACAGGATTCACTATTGACACAGTTATTACAGGATGTACATGGCACAGTTTTTATTATAGGATTAATTATTAACACAGTCAGTACAGGATATGCATGGCATACAAGATTCACTATTGACACAGTTATTACAGGATGTACATGGCACAATTTTTATTACAGGATTAATTATTAACACAGTCACTACAGGATATACATGGCATGCAGGATTCGCTGTCTATTGACACATTCAGTACAGGATATATATGACATCCAGGATTCACTATTAACACAGTCAGTATATATGGCATACAGGATCTGATGCTTCGCTCCCCTACGACCACATAGGTTATGGAGCATCTTTACCATTTTTTATAGTAAAAGTCACAATACCAGCGTTGGAAACAGAAAAACAAAATTAACAGAACTGCCCACCAATGATACTAACATTAACAACAAGAGAAGCAATAACTGCTGCTGCTACTACTAATGCTACTGCTGCTGCTGCTACTGCTGCTGCTGCTGGTGCTGCTGCTACAACTACTACTACTACTACTACTACTACTACTACTACTACTACTACTACTACTACTACTACTACTACTACTACCACTACCACTACCACCACCACCACCACCACTACTACTACTACTACTACTACTACTACTACTACTACTACTACTACTACTACTACTACTACTACTACTACTACTACTACTACTACTACTACTACTACGACTGCTACGACTGCTACGACTACTACTACTATGACAGCTAAAAAACATGATCACAGCAAGAGTTTGGCTGGAGATGCAGCAGTCTCCAAACTTCACGTTGCATGGAAGTAGCAAAACTGCAACAGGAAAAAACAAGATTGCCCCTGGCCCACCACTGAGTGCATGCATGATGCAGGCTTTCTTCCTTTTCTTGCCAATCGTGTTTGGCTCTGTCTGCTTGTCTGTGGAGGGCTAACCCTCCACAGCATCCTAGTGTTGACCCACCCAGCAATCTGCAGTCTGAAATGACATTGTGCCCACCCCCACCACTCTCTCTCTCTCTCTCTCCACCTTCTTCACCCCATCACAACTTCCTGTACATACCACTCTTTCCCCCCTTTTACTCAAGAGCCTATTTTCTGGAAACTGTAACACATTTGGCATCTTTTTGGTAGAGGTTTTTGTTTGTATATTCCATTTTCCCTGTCTACAGTTTTTGTGTTGTTTCTTACATAAATAGTTACTAATTGTGGTCCATATGTTTTTTTAGAGAGGATATAAAAAAAATGATTACAGGGAACAGTACAAAGAGGTGAGACGAAGAGGCAGATTAAAAAAACGATGGGAAGGCAACATCAGAGATGTGTATTTTGTACCACTTTATGTCACAGCAGATTTCTCTGCGTGAAATTCGGGCTGCTCTCCTCCGGGGAGAGCGCGTCGCCACAAGTGCAGCGCCTACCATTTTTTTTCTTTTTCCTGCATGCAACTGTATTTGTTTCCCTATCAGAGTGGCTTTTTTCTACAGAATTTTGCCAGGGTCAACCCCTTTGTTGCCGTGGGTTCTTTTACGTGCGCTTAATAGTGATGAGTAACACACAGGACCTCGGTTTATCGTCTCATCCGAAAGACTATCGCCCAGACCACCACTCAGGGTCTAATGGATGGGGGAAAAGTTTTGGGCCCAAACGGGTACGAACCACCGCACACTCCGACGCAGACTTTTTGCTTTCTAGGAAAGGCGCGTTACCACCTAGACCATCGATCCACCAGAGAGAGGGCTGGCCTTGAGTTTACCCCCCCCCCACACACACACACACACCACCCCAGTGGTTCATAAGACGCAGCTCTCACTGACCCCCTGGCATCCCTACGGGGGACCCCCCCCCCCCCTCTGACACTATCAGCAATTGTTATAGAGGAGTCTTAACACCCCAAGAAAGGCACGTGCAAAATGTGGACAGGCGATCTAATTCCACCAGGGAGAAGAAGTGCTTCAAGACAGGCCAGAAACTGGCATGGTACGGTTAGGGAGAAGAGGAGGAGGAGGAGGAGACGAAGGAAGGGGGAGGTGGAGGAAGGGGAGGGGGAGAAAAACCATTTATGGGTGATTGCATTGCTCGCTGGAATGGACGCAGTATTAATTTTCCTGTCTCTCTGCACCTTGCGGTTCTAGTCTTCATTCCTCTTTCTTGGCAGAATTATGATATATTATCAGAAAGCTTTTCTTCTTCTTTTTCGTTTATGGATGGATGGGTGGTCTAGAGGTAACGCGTCTGCCTAGAAAGCGAAAAGTCCGGGTCGAAAAGTCCGGGTCGGAGTGTGCGGTGGTTCGAATCCCGTTTGGGCCCAAAACTTCCCCCCTCACGCATTAGGACCATGAGTGGTGGTCTGGGTGCTAGTCTTCTGGATGAGACGATAAACCGAGGTCTTGTGTATTACACATCATTATTTAGCGCACGTAAAAAACCCCCAACCCAACGGCAATAAGAGGGTTGTCCCTGGCAAAATGCTGTAGAAAAAGCCACTCTGATAGGGAAACAAATACAGTTGCAGACAGGAAAAAGAAAACATAATGGGTAGGCGCTGTACTTATGGCGACACGCTCTCCCCCCGGGGAGAGCAGTCCAAATTTCACGCAGAGAAATCTGCTATGACATAAAAAAGTGGTATAAAAATAAAATTGACATCAGTCATAAAAATTATGAGCGAAAAATTAATGCTTTTGCACTGTCGTTAAAGCACCCGATAAGTCAGGGGGCCCAGTGCATACCACTTGGGCATAAGAAAGCTTTAAGGGCAGTCTCTGTGTCTGTTTAGTCTCTGGTGGTATGCTTGTTTGCCTTAAAACCATGTTCCCCTCCACCTCTCTCTGCCCCCCCTCCCTCTCTATGACTCTCTCTCTCTCTGTGTCTCTGACTCTCTGACTCTCTGTCTCTGTCTGTCTGTCTGTCTGTCTGTCTGTCTCTGACTCTCTTATTCTCTCTGTCTGTCTGTCTGTCTGTCTCTCCCTCTCTCTCTCACTTCTCTCTCTCTCTCTCTCTCTCTCTCTCTCTCTCTCTCTCTCTCTCTCTCTCTCTCTCTCTCTCTCTCTCCTCTCTCTCTCTCTCTCTCTCTCTCTCTCTCTCTCTCTCTCTCTGTTGGTTTGCTTGTGAACAGGTTTCCTGCACGACATCAAGTGATGAACTATGAACCTATCTCCACAGTCTGAAGTCATATTGCACCACTCCAACACTCACACCCCACTTCTTATAACCCCCCCCCCCACTCCACTCCTCTCTTCGTCTCATTTCCTGTAGGCCATTTTGCTCAATATATATTACATCCCCCCCCACCTTTTTAAAATTTGTTCTTTTGTTCCTCATCTAGAGCCCCGAGGTTTACATGTTATTATTATTGTAAGAATTTTGGGTATGCAACCTGTGTGTATGTATGTATGTATGTATGTATGAGTGTATGTGTGTGTGCGTGCGTGCATTCGTGCGTGCGCGCGCGCGCGCGCGCGCGCGCGCGCGCGCGGTGTGTGTGTGTGTGTGTGTGTGTGTGTGTGTGTGTGTGTGTGTTTGTGTGGACAATAGAGGTGTGGAGGTGGCTTCATGGTCATAACCACTGCTGGCCCCACCTGCAGGGTAAAGTGTGCACATTGGGGGAGGAGGGGTTGGGGAGGGTAATTCAGTCCCCTGGCACTTACAGCAGTTGTTGCAGAAATCATCATATCAAAATATAAAAGCCCAACATCAAATACAAACCGAACATCAACAAATAAAGTTTAACATCAAATAAAAATATGACATCAAATAAAAGCCTACATTAAAATGAAACCTCATGTTAAGTAAAAGCCTAACATGAGCAAATAAAGCCTAACATCAAATCAAAGTCTAACATTAGTTAAAAGCCTCAAAATTAAACAAAAGCCTCACAGTAAATAAAATTCTAACATTAAACAAAAGCCCAACAACAACTAAAAACCTAACATCAACATAGAAAAGCTTCACACCAACAAAGAAAAGCCTACACATCAAACAAGAGTGGCAAGAGCACGCAAACAGTGAGTGGTTGGTTTAATTTCTTCATTGGCAAAACACCCCAGAAGGGTCATTTAATTGGCCATGGGGTTGCTGGGAAAGTTGAAGGAGATCAAACAATGCATTGATGATTGAACAGGATAATTCAGGGGAGGGGAGGGAGAGGGGGTGAAATGGCCTAATGGTCATGGTCCTGGCATGTGAGCTGACTGCCTGAGTTCGAGCCACCATCCTGGAACCTGTTAAAGAAAACTTTTCCCGGTGGAGTTAACATCAGTACCGATTTCAGTACCGAGGAGGCGGGATAGCTCAGAGGTCAGAGCACTCCCTTTTCCCCAGGCCAGCCAAAGTTAAGCAGCATCCAGCGTGGTTACCAATTGGATGGATGACCATTTACGCGCCTTGGTTTCAGTACAGTCCTTCAGTTCACCCAGCTGTAAATGGGTACCTGCCCTCTTTAGGGTCAGGGAAGGTAAAGCAGTGAGGGAGAGGAGATGGGCGCCGCCCTCAACATGCTGGCCCCTAGAGAAGCTGAGGTCTCTGATACCCCGCCCCTACGACAACATAAGGTTATGGAACACCTTTACCTTGTTTACCTTACCGAGTTCACTCCCCTGAAAAGTCCTTCGGATGAGACTATAAAATAATGTTCTGTGTACATGCAGAACATCTTGCCCACAAGTTAAAACCCGTTCAACCTTTACAAGGAGTAGGCCGTTGTGTGCTGGTAGAAACGGATGACAAAAGTTAAATAAAACCGCTAGCACATTTGTGTTGTGTTTAGATATCTCTCAGAAGTCAGAACGGGGTTTACCCAAAGTGGTGGGCAACCCCCCCCCCCCCCCCCCTGGTGACTTACACAAAAGGAAAATCTCACCATTGGTGACCCTTGGAGCTCTTGCTAAGGAACGAGAATGTTTAGTGGAATGAGTATATGTTTTCCTGCTTAAAAAATATTTTCTGTTAGTTCATGCTGCTCTTTCCTATTTTGCTTGACAGAAAATATCTTGGAACAGATTTTTGGGGTTGTCTTTTCTGTTGCTTGTGTGCCCATCTCTGTCTGTTTATTTGTTTGTCTGTTTGTCTGTCTGTATCTATCAGCCATCCAATATCTCTCTTTTTCTGTTTTTTGGTACTGATATTCATGACACCATATGTTTTTGTCATTTTTAGAATACTAATATCATTTTCACATGGGTCTGTGTGTGTGTGTGTGTGTGTGTGTGTGTGTGTGTGTGTGTGTGTGTGTGTGTGTGTGTGTGTGTGTGTGTTTCCTCCCTACTTGTTTCTCTTTTAGCTTTTTTGTCTCAAGGCTCAGTTTCTCACAATCTCTCTACCTCTGCCTGTCTGCCTGCCTGCCTGCCTACCTGTCTGTCTGTCTGTCTGTCTGTCTGTCTGCCTGTCTGTCTACACATCTGTCTGTCTGTTTAAAACCCATAAGATATACTTTCAGGGAATGTGGTAAAAATCACCATCGGTATTTAATATATTTTACTTATTTCTAGTTATTATGAAGAAATGAAAAAAAATCAATCAACTTGTTAAAGCTAGTCGGGTATAGCAGTAACAACCCCCTGAACAAAAAAAAAACCCAAACAGAAACAAAACAAAAACACCACACACAAAAAATCCTACAACCAAGTTACAAACCACTGGCGACTTGATATTTCTCACAACTTTGGCCAAGAAACCCTCAGTACACTAGAGCTAGAAGATACGTCCATGGAAATAAGAATTGAACTCCAGAAGATTGCCTAGGGGCCAAAATTGAGAGTGCAGACTCCCATAAAAATCCTGTTTGGCTGTGTTGATTTTGCTGGGAAGAGCTTCCATCCACAGCGGCAAGTTGTTGGCCCACCCAGCAATCTGCTGCAGTCTGAAAATGACATTGTTGCCTCCTCCACCACCATCCCTCTGTCTATGTCTTTCTGCGTCTGTCTGTCTGTCTGTCTGTCTGTCTCTCTGTCTCTCTGTCTGTCTGTCTGTCTATGTGTGTCTGTCTGTCTCTGTCTTTGTCTCTCTCTCTCTCTCTATCTCTTCCCCCTTCTCTCTTTCTCTGTCTCTCTCTGCCTTTCTCTGTCTGTCTGTCTCTCTTCCCAGCTCTCTCTATCTCTCTCTCCACCTCTCTCTACCCCCCTATCTCTACCCCCCTTATCTCCCCCCCTCTCTCTACCCCCCCTCTTTCTCTTCCTCCCCCTCTCTCTACCCCGTCTCTCTATCCCCCTTCTCTCCCCCCTCTCTACCTCCCACCCCCTCTCTCCACCCCCCTCTCTCCCTCCCTCTCTTCTCTCTCTCTTTCTTTCTGTCTTCCCCCATCTCTCTCTCTCTCTCTCTCTCTCTCTCTCTCTCTCTCTCTCTCTCTCTCTCTCTCTCTCTCTCTCTCCTCTCTCTCTCCTCTCTCTCTCTCTCTCTCTCTCTCTCTCTCTCTCTCTTCCCCCCTCTCTTTCATAAGACACTATTCCAACCCCCCCCCCCCCAAAAAAAAAAAAAGAGAGAAAAATGTGACTCTTCTTCCTCTCTTTCTATACACATCCCACTTCTCTGCTTTCTCTACGTATTCTCAGACCGTTTTATGTAGGGTTTTTCTTTGTTTGTATGGTCAGGCAAGTTTGGGACTTTGGGGTGACTCTGTGTGTGTGTGTGTGTGTGTGTGTGTGTGTGTGTGTGTGTGTGTGTGTGTGTGTGTGTGTGTGTGTGTGTGTGTGTGTGTGTGTGTGTGTGTGTGTAGTGTGTGTGTGTAGTGTGTGTGTGTGCAGTGAAGATGGATTCATATCAATGCTAACTGCTGGCCACAACTGCATGGGAAGGAGGGGTGTGGAGTGGACGTAGGGGGACACTCAGCTCTCTGATACTGCCAAGAACTCTTGCATTCGAATGTCGAAAAAAAAAAGAAAGCGCCGTGTGAAATTGTGTAAGGGCTTATTTATTTCCCCTCTGAAAAATGCTTCTGTCCGGGCTATGGCTTGGTGAAATGCCGTTAAAAAGCATAAGGGAATAAAACAATTGTTGGTTATTAAACTACCTGATCAAAAGGGCACAGGGACCGGATGTAAAGGAAGTATATGAGTGCTTATTTCTTCTCCTCGAAATAAAATGATTTAAATTTAGATAAATAAATCACCATCTTATTGATGCTCCATGTGGATGTACCTTTGACGCTGAAGAATATTTCACACCAAATCATATCACAGTATTGTGTGAATTCTCTGCTTCATGTCAGTAATGTTAAATATCTCTGCATTGCTCTCTGGGATGGTCCCCTGAAGCATGTTCTATCCAACACCATGATATAGCTTTGACAATTAATGCCAGTTGTGTTTATTAAGAGCGTAAAAACTCAGTCCATATAGATAATATATAAGACAGTTCTAAAGAGCCTTTATATTTAAAGTTCATTCAAATTCTTTATAGTTTCAAAGCGAGAGTTTTTTTCAGGTTACCAGTAAATACTGTAATATCTAAATTTACAAAATCAATCATGTACATGTCATCAGAGAGTTTACAGACTAAATCTTACAGCTTGTTGAAGAACAAAGGTTTGTCAGGTAAAAGTAAGGCACTGCTGGTAAAAAAAAACCCCAAACTCAACAACACGGAGTTAAATTCTTTTTAGAATTAAAAACAAAACATTTCTTACATTTTTTCCCAACAACACAGAGCTCATATATATAGTGCTCTAGATGCAAACCTCCCAGTATGTTCCGTTTAGTTTAAACATGATTTAGTAAACAGACACACAACATAAGCAAACATCAACACAGCCGGGGAAAGACCTCATTTTCTGTTTATTTTCTACTAGTATTTTGAGTGTGGTATCTATAGCAGAACATGAACAGTTCAAACAAACATGTATCACTACAAGTAGAGAAAAAAAAAGTTTCTTATATAAACAGTTTTGAGGATGCAAGATTAAAAAAAAACATGCTATTGGACCACCACACACAGTGCAAGATAAAAAGAAAACCCTATTGGACCACCATACACAGTACAAGATTTTAAAAAAAAAAGGAAAACCGTACTCTCAAACTACCAGACACCATACAATAGCTGTACAACATCTTCCATCATCTCTCCCCCCTCCAGTCCTGTCTACCAAAGAGGCCCCACTCCTGATGCATGACCAGACTGAAACCCTCTCTCTGCCTCTGTCATCAGCACATAGGCAAACACAGCTAACTGAAGAGGCGGCAGTAGAAAGACAAATAAGAAAGATAGATCTATGGCAAACGATCTGTGATGCTTGTGCCGTCTTCTCTCCTGCCCCTCCCCCCTCTCTCTGTCTCTCTCTTTCTCTTATTTAGTTACAGGTTTATTTATCTCGATCTTATCACTAAAAAGGGCAGGGACTGGGTGTAAAAAAGCACAGAAGTGCTTATTCATTATACTCAGAAAAGAATTTGACTTGACCTCTGTCTCTGTCTCTCTCTCTCCTTAAGTTACATGTTTTTAAAAATATTTTTTTTATCTTGATCTTATCCCTGATAAGGGCAGGGACTAGATGTAAAAAAGCACAGAAGTGCTTATTCATTATCCTCGAAATAAAAGAATTGGACTTGACCTCTCTCTCTCTCTCTCTCTCTCTCTCTCTCTCTCTCTCTCCTCTCTCTCTCTCTCTCTCTCTCTCTCTCTCTCTCTCTCAACGGGACCCACAGCTAATGAGGCGAAGAAGAATCAATGCCTTCTTGAGAGACCACTCCAGCTGCCAACATGGGAGCTCTTTAAAGCAGAGTACTACGTCATTGATCACCACGGTGACGTCTTTTTCCCCACAGGATGACGTCAGATTGAGTGGTTTGCTCCGAGTTTTCCCTTGTTGAAGAGAGGTGGGGTTTGGAGGGAGGGTGGTGGTGTAAGGGGAGTGAACTTACTGTAGAGGAAGTTGTTGTGGATATGGATTCCTTCCTTCCTCTCTTTGATCAGTTGATGCATAACCTTGTTGGTGTGACCTCAGAGCACATTGGTTTGATGTGACACATGGCATTATAGTGTGTTTTTATCTAATGAAATTTCATTTTATGATTATCCCATAGGCTGGTGTTTTATCAATTATTTCCTTTGCCTGTACATTTTAACAGTTCAAAGCCCTTTTATCTAATAATGCAAGAGGCAGATTGAAGGATGTTGCTAAGAAGGCACAGTCTGATTTCACTGTACATTTCAGTTTTGTAGTTTGGGTATATTCTCTAGTTTCTGTATGTGCTGCATTTTACTGATACCTTTTGAATTTCAAGAATAGATAAAGAGAAATGATTAAATATTGAATGTACATTTCAAGTATTCCACCGTAATAAATTTGATATGAATATCAAATGTCACACAACAACGTGTGTGCTAGGAACATACAATTTCATTTATGATGACCCTCCCTTATCCAAGAAAAACCCACAAAAAGCTTCAAAAAACCCCCAAAGCAGCCCACAACAACAATTAAACAACAACAACAATAAAGAAACAAAACCAATCTAAAGAAAATAAAACTGATTATGTGTCATGATATCAATAGTCAACAGACCATAGCTACCATCAACCACATCACTCGTACAAGTGAAATGTATATCAACATTGCAAAGAAAACTTTTTTTTTCTTAATTACAGATGATTTTTTTATTGGCAGTTGGACGTAGGACAACTTGACACTACATGCTGTAACAATTTGTGATCTTGTTAGAACACCAATAAGGGTGTACAAAACAATGTTTACTAGTTTGGTGTACTTGCATTTGTGTAAAATGAACAACATACTTTGGAAAAATTGAGAAAAACATTCTTCTACAGTGAAGAAAAAAAAACCATGATGATGTGGGTAATTTGCTGTAAAGCTACAATATTGTAAAAAGATATCACCCTGACAGTATCGTAAATTATAGAAAGCAATGTTGGCTAGTAAAGATTGTTTTTTTATTGTTTTTTTTTGTACTTTAACTGGCAGAAAGTGCAGATGGCCAGAATATAGATGACCTCTTGGGGCAAATTTTGTGCTGTCTTCTCTTTTGCGTGTATGCTTGTTTGTCTGCCTGCCGTTTGTTTACCACTCTCTATATTTTTGTATCTTTTTAAGTTTGTGTCTATATTTGTCTGCCTGCCTGCTTGCCTGTCTGTCTGTCTGTCCATTTGTGTGCTTTGGCTTCAGCACAGTCCGCCAGTGCACCCGGCTCTAAATTGGTATCTGCCTCTTTCGGGTCAGGGAAGGTAAAGCAGCGAAAGTGAGGAGATGGGCGTCACCCTCAATTTGCTGGCCCCTAGAGAAGCTGAGGTCTCTGATATCTCGCTTCCCTACGACCTCATAGGTTATGGACACCTTTATCTTTCCACCTTTTTATTTACAAACTGATACAATTTGTTGAGAACCCCTATTCGCCTATAGGTGTCCATCTGTTCTGTACTCCTTAGTATGCGTCTATCTGTCTTTTGCTCTTAACTACCTCTCAACCTGCCATCCATAATTGTCTTTAGATTGTATGTCTGTCTGTCTATCCACCTTTATTTCTTAACTGACCCCCTCTTTTTCTCACTCTCTTCATGTCTTGAACCATCTTTTTGTCTGTCTTTCCACTTCTGGTTACTTCTTCGTCTGTTGTCTGATGACTATGAATCAAATCAGAACAGCGGAGCATACATTTACAGAAGTCACTGTTTCTGATTCAACATCTCAGTTGTTGATTTCCGTCTACCTGCTTGAAGGAACTCTGACTACTCTTACTAAACAGCACATTACAGATTCCTAATAGAAAATATTCAGACATAAAAATAATATCAACAACTTACGATAACAACAATAGCAAGAAGATGATTATCTCTCTACAAAGAACTTGGCTAAGAAGCTTTGGTGTGCTCACTTTGACGTAACATGGAACTAAAAAAAAAAGACAAAGCAAAAAAAAGAAAAAAAAAAGTCCCACCCCAGAACAAAAACAA
>CM060342.1:22099661-22112161 GCA_030674155.1 Stramonita haemastoma | reverse complement strand
AAATCCAAGTATAGGCCTATTACATTTTTGTCCCAACTTCTCTTTCCTCTGTGTTCACTTAAAGTGTAGACTATTGCAATACTAGGATTGTTATCCAGCTAAGACTGACCACGTGGCTGGATACAAACTGTATATTTGGTTTAGTTGAATTATAGACCTAACCAGATTTCTCCAACTTCAGGACTGTAGTCAGAAGCCAGGGAGTCGGATGTCCCACGCATCCCCATTCAGCACCTCGGGCCACCCAAAGATGTTACAAATTGTAGAAGCAACGAGATAAACTGTATGACCTCCCTTGCACGTTTAAATAGGATCTCCAAACATAAGGCGCAACTTTCCCATTCAATTATTTTCAATATATATTCTAAGCATCTTTTTTCTCTCTTTTTTTCATCATCTTTTGAGGGCAGCTTCAAAAGGCTACAGGGATATCAAATATTCCTTTGAATGCAATTAACACTTTTAAATTCTGAAAAAAAGTGTTTTGCTGTAGGCCTAAGGTACCACAGCAGGTAGAGTTTCAATCGCCACCAGGACTAATGCTCTGATTTAAGCCAAGACTGGAAGATATCCACTATATACTTATAATGTTGGCTGAAGATGATGACAATGTTTGAACACAGATTTCCTCAAAAAGTTTACAAAATGTTGTACATACTTCATAACAGCAATAAGAATAATTGGGTTTCCAAAAATTAACATGTTTCAAATTGTATCCTTATGGGTTTGGTCATGTGTGGGAAAACCAAGGGGTCACGTGTATTAATGTTTTTTTTTTAACGTGAATTCAGACAGAGAATGATAGATTGTTTTCATCAGGACTGGAGTAGTGATACTTCTGGAGAACATTCTCATTTTATACATCATTTAAATCTGTTTCCAGTATCCCAAAAGCCGTGTTGGAAATTAAGAATGTTGCTGTAAGGAAAAAGTTGTTGCCTTTCAGGTTAAGTGTTTCACAGGTATGGGCATGTTACTCCATCAGTAGAAAGCTCATTTTGTCCATTTTGTAAAGCTGCTATTAAATCTGAAGTTCACTTTTTATCGGTGCCTCCAGTATATTGTAAAGTTTAGGAAAGTACTTATCTTGTAAATTTTTTTATGACCATCAGGGTTTGCAGGGACACTTGTGATGGAGAGCCAGTGAAAAAAATCTACAGCACTTGCATGATATAGATTGAAGCTTTTCGAAAGAGGCGAACTGAAACAGAAAAAACCCACAACAACTTCTTAAATCAACAGATTGTTTATTGTTTTTCAAAGATGTGGAAGATCTCAGATATATTAAAAAATACTATATAATATGCTTTATTGTTTTTGGTGTGCCATTTATGTGCTAAGAGAATTAACTTATTTGTATTTGTAAGGCATGTGTGGATGGTGTGTGTGCATACATGCATGTGTGTTTGAGTGTGTATGTGGTGTGTTTTGTATGTGTGTGCATGTTGTGTGTGAGCGCGTGTGTGATGTGTATCCATATGTGTGTATGAGGGTGAGGGTCAGCAGAGAGAGAGAGAGAGAGAAAGAGAAGAGAAGAAGAGTTGAAGTAGAGAGAGAGAGAGAGAGATGAGAGAGAGAGAGAGGGCCAACATTTATTGATCTATGCATACAGCCTTAGAATTTTTGTGAAGTTAATGTGAAGTGTTTAGCTTTCATTTGTTTTGAAAAATGTTCTAAACCGTACGTCATAGGCATTTGGCCTGGTACATTAAATGTTCCGAGTTCCGAGTTCTGAGCTCTCTCTCTCTCTCTCTCTCTCTCTCTCTCTCTCTCTCTCTCTCTCTCTCTCTCTCTCTCTCTCTCTCTCTCTCTCTCTCTCTCTCTCTCTCTCTCTCACTTCTTTTCCACGTTATTTGTGTGTGTGTTGTGTGTGGTGTGTGGGGGGGGGGTACCCTGTGCAATTGAAAGTGGGTAGGTGGGTGTGGTAAGATGGAAGTAAAAGAGACTAAAGATACACACATTTTTTCTTTATTGCATGATGATCAATGATAATGAGGATCATGTAATGATGCTGCTGTGGAAGTGCATCTGCTTTCAGACTACCTGACAGGGCTGTACTCTATGCTTACTATCATAATATATTCAGGCGTCAACCAGGCCCAGAGATACAGACACCTGCAGTTCTGATCAGGTAATTTGAGCAACACTCTCAAACTTCATCCGTAAAGTGGATGAAGCTCGACTGTGTGGTCCCAGTCTCCCCACTGAGCCCACAGCACACTCACTCTGGGTAGGAGCCGGTCGGACTCCGAAGAATCCCTATGACTCTTATGGGATTCGAACCCACGACCTTCAAGTCCGAAATCCAAGGTGCTAACCACTAGGCCATGGTGGCTTGTAAAAATGCAAACTTGATACAGCCATCAGCGGGGCTATGGTCCGTGATGCACGAGGAAAAGTTAGTTCTGTTCATCACAGAGGGCGCTGATATATAGGCCCACTAGGCCTGCGCACTTCACTCTTCAGTTGATTTGAATTTGCTGCTTAACTGGACAAGACGCATCGACTGTTGCTGCTCCTTGTAGATTTGGTGCGAGTCCAGAGGTAAGTGATGTCTTTCTTTTTATGACATCTGGATAGCTAGTTATTCATAACTATTTTACACATTTGAAAATTTAAAAAACGGAAAAGAGACAGTATTATGAATTTAAAAAAAAAAAACGGAGATAAAGGACAAAATTGTGTCGGACAAACTTTCCTTGTGCTCCCATTCCTGTGTGGCTTTATAAATTTCTATGATAAGAATTTTTTCAACACTGGACTGAATTTTTCGCCAGTGCCATGAGCAACCCGAATTCGCATCTTGCCCCCCCCCCCCCCCCCCCCCCCCCCAAACTTTTAAAAAAGTTTACGCAGACCCTCGCCACCCCCACCCCCTCTTTTTAACTAGTCAAACAAGAAAATCAGGACCATTTCCCTTTTTTCAGCCTGTAC
The DNA here is from genome assembly GCA_030674155.1 of Stramonita haemastoma. Lineage (NCBI taxonomy): Eukaryota > Metazoa > Mollusca > Gastropoda > Neogastropoda > Muricidae > Stramonita > Stramonita haemastoma. The sequence goes on along the minus strand of CM060342.1, from coordinate 22,109,227 downwards.
TAAGTTGTATGACTATTTCTTGTTCAGTTTACAGTGAGCATTTTTTCTAATATCAGTGACCAACAAGCCCGATGATTTCTCTCTCCTCCATTTTTTTTTTTTTTTTTTTTTTACATGTCTAGAATATAGAATGACTGAATAAACTGTCTGAACAGCAGAAGGTAAATGACGGGTTGAATCGGAAATCTTTACTTGTCACTGCAAATCTTTTAAAAAAAACAAACAAACAAACCCCAGTGCATACATGTCTTTTGTTCTTAAAAATTGATATTCAATTTTTAAAAAGTGAATTCATGTTGGGAGCATTTCTCTCTCTCTTTGTTTGTCTGTCTATCTGTGTCTGTCTCTCTTTTGCCCCCCCCCCCCCTCTCTGTCTCTCTCTCTCTCTCGCAGAACATCTTGCGCACACGTTAAATCCTGTTCCACTTTTCGTAAGAGTAGGCCATCGCGTGCCGGTGGGAACAGGTGACATTTACAAAACTGCATACATACGGGGACTGGACGTAAAAAAGCACAGGAGTGCTTATTCCATTATCCTCGATATAAAAGAATCAATCAAATCTCTCTCTCTCTCTTCTCTCTCTCTCTCTCTCTCTCTCTCTCTCTCTCTCTCTCTCTCTCTCTCTCTCTCTCTCTCTCTCTCTCTCTCTCTCTCTTCTTCTCTCCTCTCTTCTCTGTCTCTCTGTCTCTCTCTCTCCCTCTCTCTCTCTACCCCCCCTCTCTCTCTACCCCCCTCTCCCCCCTCTCTCTCTCCTCTCCCTCTCTTCCCCCTCCCTCTCTCTCCCCCTCCCCTTTTTTTCTTCCTCTCTCTGAGACACGTACATACATCTATCTACAGACATCCACAAATACAGTGTACACACACACACCACACACACACACACACACACACACACACACACACACACACACACACACACACACACACACACACACACACTCCCTGTTATTAGACAATATCTATAACACATTTGGTTGTTTTTTTTTGTCAGATACTTCCCATCAATCTTGTACAGCGTGAAACGTGATGATGACTGAACCTTGTTAGACACTTGTTATCAAAGGATTAAGAATGGAGGATAAAGGAATTGGTCATCATCGGATCAGGGATATTAGATCATGAGATTTTAAGCTTCTGGAGGGAGAAATGTTGTGCTCCATAGCTTTCGGTGAAATGCTGTGCTCCATAGCTTTCGGAGGTATGTTGTGCCCATAGTTTTCGGAGGTATGTTGTGCTCCATAGCTTTCGGAGATTGTTGTGCTCCTAGCTTTCGGAGATATGTTGTGCCCCAAAGTTTTCGGAGATGTGTTGTGCCCATAGTTTTCGGAGATGTTGTGCCCCATAGTTTTCGGAAGTGTGTTTTCAGAGATACTTTGTGGTTGACGGTTTTTGGGTATATGTTGTGTTCCATAGTTTTCGGAGCTGTGCTTCATAACTTTCGGAGATTAGTTTTTGGAGATATATAGGGCTCCATAGTTTTTGGATGTTTTCGGAGATGTTGTGCTTCGTAGTTTCCAAAGATTTGTTGAGCTGCAAAGTTTTCGGAGATATGTTTTCGGAGATCTACAGAGCTTCAAAGTTTTCGGAGATATGTTTTCGGAGATATGGTTTCGGAGATATGGTTTCGGAGATATGGTTTCGGAGATATGTTTTCGGAGATATGTTTTCGGAGATATGGTTTCGGAGATATGGTTTCGGAGATATGGTTTCGGAGATATGTTTTCGGAGACCCGTTCAGAGTTTTCGGAGATATGTTTTCGGAGGTCTGTTGAGCTTGAAAGTTTTCGGAGATATGTTTTCGGAGATCTACAGACCTTCAAAGTTTTCGGAGATATGTTTTCAGAGATCTACAGGCCTTCAAAGTTTTCGGATATGTTTTCGGACATCTACAGAGCTTAAAAGTTTTCGGAGATATGTTTTCGGAGGTCTGTTGAGCTTCATTGTTTTCGGAGATATGCCGGACTAAATAGTCCTGCGCAGTGTCTACCACGCTCACAAGACACCGGTCTCGCTTTTTATTTCCTTCTGCTGTAGCCAAGGTTTGCTCCTGAGGGTCTGTGTCTGTTCTGTTGGTTGCCTGGTCAGTTTTCAAAAGATCACTGGACACCAAGCTTCTGGTTGCATCAATGCTCCTCACTGCAATCTTTTAAAAATAAAAAGGATAACATCTGAAACTAAAAAAAATAATAATAATAATTAAAAAGCAAACTCCACCTTCCCCCTCAAAGTTAGGAGAGAATAGATTTAGGAATGAAATAAAAACTAAAATGAAGCAAATAAAACCAAAATTTAGATAAAACTAAAACCATAAGAGAATAAAATGATAGTTAGCTAAACCAAAATAGAATAAAACTAGAACCAAAAAAAGGGGAGAAGGGGGAGTTGAGAGGAGAGCAATCCTGGTACCAGTGTATCTTGGTGTCTCCAGCTACAAAGGTTTTGATGCAGTGGTCATGAGGCGTTGGATTTGTTACTTCACTCTTCCTGAATCCTTATGTCGTGTGTCACTCATTCTTAAATCGTGGACAGTGGTCACGGGGGTTGTGACTCTTGTAACTCTATTCTTACATTGTTCCAGTAGTCTCGGGGGCTTTAACTCCATTCGTACATCACTTCAGTGGTCATTAGCGACTGTGAATTTTGTCACTCATTCTTACATCATAACAGTGGTCATTATGGGCTGTAACTCGTGTCTTTCCATTCTTAGATAATTTTCTTGGGACAGATCCCTCCTTATCCTTTGATACATGGGTCTTAACCGGGCAGTTATAAGTATATGTGGATCTATCAACGTACCTGTGACCTGGCAAGTGTTGGCGAGCAGCCAGCCATCAGGACCTGCCTTATCAAGTGCCTGTGACCTGACAAGTGTGAGAGCAGCCATCAGGACCTGCCGTATCAAGTGCCGTATGTGCGGACCTGACAAGTGTGCGAAGAGCAGCCATCAGGACCTGCCCTATCAAGTGCCTGTGACCTGACAAGGGAGAGACTCCGCCATCACGGACCGCACTCTGCTGAAAAGTAAGGCATTGGGATGAACTATTATAAACCGAGGCCACGTGTGCGAACGCACGCAGAACATCTTGCGTACACGTTACAACCCCGTTCCGCCTTTCGGAAGATCAGGCCATTGTGTGCCGGTAGGAGCGGATGACAATTTTTTTTTTTAAAAAGCCAGCATGCACACAGGTGTCGTGTTTAGACACCATCCCGAGGAAAAATCGGGGAGTTGGGAGTCCCAGGGCGGCTCAGGGCTGTATATATATAATGTATATGTATTATATATATATATATATATATATATATATATAATATATATATATATATATATATATATATATATATATATATATATTATATATATATATATAATAAATGAGCAGGTGCTGCACTTGTGGCGATGCGCTCTCCCTGGGAGAACAGACCCGAATTTTACGCAGAGAAATCTGCTCTGACATAAAGTGGTATAAAAAATATATTTAAAAAATTATACAATTTCGTGTCCATCTGTCCGTTTTTTGTTTTTCTGACAAGATTTTCTTATGTCCAATCTGTTTTCGTCTTTGTGAGTCACTTGTCCATTGTTCTGTCCATCCAAGCTTTTTTCTGATCCTTAAACTTCAGAGATTTGTTACTTCAGGCTTGCCATTTAAATTAAAAAAAACACCTCTATTCCTACTCCTTTAATCTTTCCTTACCTCTCCTCTTAATCATGTACTTCTTCTTAATGACCCCTTTGATGGTCTAGTCTTACTTTGTTTATTTTAATATATTTTCTGCCCCAATTCCCCCCCCCCCTTTTTTGTTATTTCCTATGATTCACATTGTGATGTACATCTGTTTTACCAGGTACCTTGTGAACCTGGAGAGAGTGCTACTGAAGTCGACCATCGCCTGGCGCTGTTCCATGTTCACCCAGGGAAAAGAACCGGGCGCCAGTGGAGATCTTCCCAGGACCTGCATTTCATTTGGAACAGACCCCAGTGCTGTGTTGAAGAATCTGTCAGCAGTTCGTTGCTACCACTGATGCTGCAACTGTCTGCATGAGAGGGGAGAGGAGAGGTAGTTTTGATATAGCCTAATACAGGTGGAAAAATCGCTGTTCTCATACTCGACTAAAAAAAAAGTCAGTTATGCAGTCTGAAAATGAGTAGGCTGTTCTTCTGAAACACGAATCAAGTTGTTGGTAGAGAAAATCAGTTGTTGAGTGTGAAGATAATTTTTGTGACTGTGTTAAAAGGAGACTTGTTTGAAAATCAGTGAAGGGGCTCTTGTTTTAAAAGCAATTAAATAGTGAGGAATTGTGACGTGTGTTAAGAGTTATTATAAATTTGCATCTGTAAAGGCAATGAAATGAAATGACATACTGCAGCTAGTATAAAGTTTTGATTTTTTTCATTATAAGAAGGCAGTTATAAATCTATGTTGCTGCAAAGTGTTATGCTGAAATGAGTAATTTTTGAGAATACACCGATTTCCAGTAATGTGATTACAGATTAGTTTTTGTTTTGTGGAAATCCATCTCATATCATTAAAAAAATCTATCTTAATTCTTTAAAAAAAATTGTCACTCTTCTCATTCTGTCTGTCTGTCTGTCTGTCTGTCTGTCTGTCTGTCTGTCTGTCTGTCTGTCTGTCTGTCTGTCTGTCTGTCTGTCTGTCTTCTCTCTCTCTCTCTCTCTCTCTCTCTCTCTCTCTCTCTCTCTCTCTCTCTCTCTCTCTCTCTGTGACTCTTTCTGACTTTTTCTGACTCCCCCCCCCCTCACTTGTAATTGTCTCCCTTTTGTTTTTCGCTCTTTCAATTTTTTGTGTAAACTGTTAGGTGTGACTAGCTTTAAACAAATTTTAGTATTTCACGCTCAGATTTCTTCTATAGCAGAACACTTCCCAACTTGTGCATATTTTAGCTAATTATGTGCATTCACTGGACTGTGCACACAGATTAAAAAAAAATGTTTTAGTATTTTTTTGTAACATTACTATAGGGATCAAATATTAAAAAAAGATTTTGGTTGATTTGAAAAATATAATCAGAAACGGCAAAAGATTTTTTCATACATTATTCTCTCATGTAAACTCGTTACAACATATGACTAAATATGATTGTTGAATATTAGCCTTGTAAATTTTGAATAGATGAAATCTCTATAGTTCCATAGAAATGGTGTTGCAGATAGCTCGTAGAAAATATGTTCTAAAAACAATTGATACTCTGATATAAAAATCCTAAAATCATTTTCAGCTCTTTAATTTGGAACAGAAGTATGATAGATTGGAATAAGATGTTTATGTAATAGCCTTGTATGAGTATAACTATATCAAAAATATTTAGCTGCATACTATATCAAGTGCCTGTGATCTGACATGTGCAGTGCAGCCATCAGAACCTGCCTTATCAAGTGCCTGTGACCTGAAAAGTGACCACAGCCCTTAGGACCTGCCTTATCAAGTACCTGTGACCTGACCTGACCTGACCTGACCTGACCTGACCTGACCTGACCCGACAAGTGATCTCCATCAGGACCTGCACTCTCTGAAAAAAAGGTAAGGCATTATACAATTCTGTGTCCATCTGTCTGTTTTTTTCTGAGGGTAAATTTTCAGTCCAATCTGTTTTTGTCTTTGTGAGTCACTTGTCCATTGTTTTTGCCCATCTTAGCTTTTTCTGCTTCTTAAAATTCAAGAGGTTTGTTACTTCAGACTTGTCAATATTTTTTTTACTTAAAAAAAGACTATTCCTACTCCTTTTATCTTTTCTTTCTTCTCTTCTTACTCATGTACTTTTCTTCTTAATGACCTCTTTGATGGTCTAGTCTTAGCTCTGTTTATTTAATCATCTATTTTTCTGCCCACTTTTTCCCTCTTTTTGTTGCTTATTTCCCTATCATTTACGTTGTGCTTTACATCTGTTTTACCAGGTGCCTTGTGAACTTGGAAAGTGCCACGGAAGAAGTCAACGACCATCGCCAGCCAGACACTGTTCAATGTTCATCCAGAGAAAAGAACCAGGCTCCCGTTAAGATCTTCCCAAGACCTGCATTTCATTAGGAACAGACCCCAGAGTGCTGTGTTGAAGAATTTGTCAAGTTTGTTATTACCCTTGATGATGCAAGTGCCTTCATGAGGGGTGTGGGTGGTGTGTGTGTGCGTGTAGGGGGGGGGGGGGGAGGCAAGAGTGCTTCTGACATAAGTTTTAAAAAAATCGCTGCTCTCATACTCTACTTTTTGTCATTTATACAATCTGAAAATGGGTGGGCTGTTTGTTAAAAATGCATTAAGTTCTTAGTAGAGAAACAATAATCAGTATGCTGAGTGTAGAGATAATTTTAGTGACTGATGTGTTAAAAGGAGAGACTTTTGTTTGAAAATCAGTTTAAGGGTAACTTGTTTTAAAAGCTATTAAGAGAGGAATTGTGATAAAAAGAAATATTATAAATTTTCATCTTTAAAGGCAATGAAATCAAACGACTTACACTGCCCCTATAAATTATTTTTATTATGAGAAGGCAGTTATAAATTTACTTTGCTTCAAAGTGTTATGTTCAAGTGAGCAATTTTTTAGAAATTGACTTATATTGTCGCTAGAATTTTTTTTTTTTATTATGAGAAGGCTGTTTTAAATTTACATTTGCTTCAAAATGTTATGTTCAAGTGAGCAATTTTTTAGAAAACAACTTATACTGCCACTAGAATATTTTTTTATTATGAGAAGGCTGTTATAAATTTACTTTGCTTCAAAGTGTTATGTTCATGTGAGCAATTTTTTTGGAAAACGACTTATACTGCCGCTAGAATTTTTTTTTATTATGAGAAGGCAGTTATAACTTTACTTTGCTTTAAAGTGTTATGTTCAAGTGAGCAATGTTTTAGAAAACCACTTATACTGCCGCTAGAATTTTTTTTTTATTATGAGAAGGCTGTTATGAATTTACTTTGCTTCAAAGTGTTATGTTCAAGTGAGCAATTTTTTTTTTTAGAAAACGACTTATACTGCCCTAGAATTTTTTTTATTATGAGAAGGCTGTTATAAATTTACTTTGCTTCAAAGTGTTATGTTCAAGTGAGTAATTTTTTTTAGAAAACCACTTATACTGCCCTAGAATTTTTTTTTTTTATGAGAAGGCTGTTATGAATTTACTTTGCTTCAAAGTGTTATGTTCAAGGGAGCAATTTTTTTTTAGAAAACTGCTAAAAAGAATTTTTATTATGAGAAGGCTGTTATGAATTTACTTTGCTTCAAAGTGTTATGTTCAAGTGAGCAATTGTTTTTAGAAAAACTGCTAGAATTTTTTTATGAGAAGGCTGTTATAAATTTACTTTGCTTCAGTGTTATGTTCAAGTGAGTAATTTTTTTAGAAAACCACTTATACTGCCCCTAGAATTTTTTTTTTATTATGAGAAGGCTGTTATAAATTTACTTTGCTTCAAAGTGTTATGTTCAAGGGAGCAATTTTTTTTTTAGAAAACTGCTAAAAAAAATTTATTATGAGAAGGCTGTTATAAATTTACTTTGCTTCAAAGTGTTATGTTCAAGGAGCAATTTTTTTTTAGAAAAGGCTAGAATTCTTTTTATCATGAGAAGGTTGTTATAAATTTACTTTGCTTCAAAGTATGTTCAAGTGAGCAATATTTTAGAAAACCACTTATACTGCTGCTAGAATTTTTTTTATTATGAGAAGGCTGTTATAAATTTACTTTGCCTCAAAGTGTTGTGTTCAAGTGAGCATTTTTTTTCAGAAAACTGCTAGATTTTTTTTTTATTGTGAGAAGGCTGTTATAAATTTACTTTGCTTCAAAGTGTTATGTTCAAGTGAATATTTTTTTTAGAAAACCCCTTAAAACTGCCCTAGAATTTTTTTTTTATTATGAGAAGGCTGTTATAAATTTACTTTGCTTCAAAGTGTTATGTTCAAGTGAGCAATTTTTTTTAGAAAACTGCTAGAATTTTGTTTTAGGAGAAGGCTGTTATAAATTTACTTTGCTTCAAAGTGTTATGTTCAAGTGAGCAATATTTTAGAAAACCACTTATACTGCCGCTAGAATTTTTTTTATTATGAGAAGGCTGTTATGAATTTACTTTGCTTCAAAGTGTTATGTTCAAATGAGCAATTTTTTTTCAGAAAACTGCTAGATTTTTTTTTATTGTGAGAAAGCTGTTATGAATTTACTTTGCTTCAAAGTGTTATGTTCAAGTGAGCAATTTTTTTAGAAAACGACTTATACTGCCGCTAGAATTTTTTTTATTATGAGAAGGCTGTTATGAATTTACTTTGCTTCAAGGTGTTATGTTCAAGTGAGCAATGTTTTAGAAAACGACTTATACTGCCGCTAGAATTTTTATTTTTTTATGAGAAGGCTGTTATAAATTTACTTTGCTTCAAAGTGTTATGTTCAAGTGAGCAATTTTTTTTTATAGAAAACTGCTAGAATTTTTTTTTATTATAAGGCTGTTATGAATTTACTTTGCTTCAAAGTGTTATGTTCAAGTGAGCAATTTCTTTAGATAACAAGGTTGGATATCCAGTAATGTTGATAAGAGATGAGTTTTCTGTTATTTAGTGGAAATCCATCTAACATTTTTTTTTAAAGATCAGTCTTAATTCTTTGAGAATGTGTTGCTCTCTTCCCATCTCCATCTATCTGTCTCTCTCTGTCTCTCTCTCTCTGTCTCTCTCTCTCTGTCTCTCTCTGTCTCTCTCTGTCTCTCTCTGTCTCTCTGTCTCTCTGTCTCAAGACTGGGTTAATTCATGTGGTGTACATTTTTTTTACATAGCAGTTGTGTTCCTTGTGTAGTTCTGGTATGTCTTGAAGTAAGAAAAAAAAACAACAAACCCATTGTATCTGTTGGGCATGTTAAGACAAGATGAAGTGATTTTATTGATATGATGCAACACTTTTTTTTATCGTGAGTTGGCTAAAACTTGTAAAAGAAGTGAGGAAATTTGCTACATTTTTTTTTTTACATGCAAACTTATTGTGATAGTTTCCATTGGAAATTCGAGTTTAATTACTTGCATTGGTTTAGTTGTCTTATGCATGCCATGTACAAACAAAAAGATGAGGTTTACAACTAGGCCTATATGCAAATCTATGTCATTGAGCTCTTTTAGTTTTGATTTTTTTCTCCAATTTTTTGTGTGTAGATTGTAAGGTATGACTAGCTTTAAACAAATTTTTGTATTTAAACTCGGATTTATTTGATAAGCAGAACACTTCCCAACTTGTGCATATTTTAGCATGTCTGCTTTCACTGGGCTGTGCAGACAGATTAAAAAAAAGTTTTACTATGGTTTCTAACATATAGTAAAAACCAACTATTTAAAAAAAATGTTTGGTTGAAAAATATGATCAAAAACAGCTAAAGGGTATTTTATACATTATATCCTTTCAAGTTAACTGATGAAAAACATATGACCATAGAAGATTGTTTTGATTACAGATGAGTTTTCCCTTAAGTGGAAATCCATCTGACATTCTTTTTTTTAATTTTAATTTTTTTTTAATTAATTAATTTTTTTAGATCATCCTTAATTCTTTGAGAAAATTGGTCACTCTCTTCCCATCT
>CM060342.1:22087161-22097161 GCA_030674155.1 Stramonita haemastoma | reverse complement strand
AAAACTTGTAAAGAAGCTTAAGGAAATTTGCTACCATTTTTTTTAATGCAAACTTATTGTGGTAGTTTCCATTGAAAATTCCATGTTTAATAACTTGCATTGGTTTAGTTGTCTCATGCATGCCATGTACAAACAGAAAGATGAGATTTACAACTAGGCCTATATGACATTCTCTGTGTGATTGAGCTCTTTTAGTTTTGATTTTTCTCAATTTTTTTGGTGTAGATTATGTGTGACTAGCTTTAAACAAATTTTTGTATTTAAACTCGGGAATTTTTTTTTTAATAGTAGAACACTTCCCAACTTGTGCATATTTTTACCAAGTCTGCTTTCGCTGGGCTGTGCAGACAGATTAAAAAATGTTTTACTATGGTTTTGTAATATTACTGTATAAAGACCAACTATTTAAAAAAAATGTTTGGTTGAAAAATATGATCAAATACAGCTAAAGGGTATTTTATACATTATATTCTTTCAAGTTAACTGATTAAAAACATGACCATAGAAGATTGTTTTGATTACAGATGAGTTTTCCCTTAAGTGGAAATCCATCTGACATTCTTTTTTTAATTATTATTTTTTTCTCTTTTTTTTTTTTTTTTAGGTCATCCTTAATTCTTTGAGAAAATTTGTCACTCTCTTCCCATCTCCATTTCTCTGTGTGTGTGTCTCTCTCTATCTCTCTCTGCTCTATTTTTCACTTTCTCTCTCTCTCCCCCTCTCTCTCTCTCTCTACCCCTCTCCCTCTATCCCCCCCCTCTCTCTCTCTCTCTGTCTCTGTCTCTGTCTGTCTGTCTGTCTGTCTCTGTCTCAATCTCTCTCTCTGTCTCTCTGTCTCTGTCTCAATCTCTCTGTGTCTCTGTCTCTGTCTGTCTCTGTCTGTCTCTGTCCTGTCTCTCTGTCTCTGTCTCTGTCTCTCTCTGTCTCTGTCTCTGTCTCTCTCTCTCTCTCTCTCTCTCTTGTCTCTCTCGCTCTCTGACACAAGACTGGGTTAATTTATGTGGTGTACATTTTTTTTGTTTTTTGTTTTTAATTCATAGCAATTCTTTGTGTGCCTTTGTGTAGTTCTAGTATGTCTTGAAGTAAAAAAACAAACAAAACCCATTGTATCTGTTGGGTATGTTAAGACGAGATGCAGTGATTTCATTGATATGATGCAACACTTTCTTTATCCTGGGCTGACTAAAACTTGTAAAGAAGCTGAGGAAAATTGCTACATTTTTTTAAAAATACAAACTTATTGTGATAGTTACCATTGAAAATTCCCTGTTTAATTACTTGCATTGGTTCAGTTGTCTCATGCATGTCATGTACAAACAAAAAGATGGTGAGATTTACAATCAGGCCTATAGGACATTCTCCCAGTGATTGAGCTCTTTTAGTTTTTATTTTTTTGTGTAGATTGTTAGGTGTGACTAGATTAAAATTTTTGTATTTAAACTCGGATTTAAATTTTTTTATTTTATAGCAGACACTTCCCAACTTGTGCATATTTTAGCATGTCTGCTTTTTCACTGGGCTGTGCAGACAAATTAAAACAAAACTGTTTTACTATTTTGTAACATTACTGTATAAAGACCAACTATTTTTTTTTTAAAGTTTGGTTTGAAAAAATGATCAAAAACAGCTAAAGGGTATTTTATACAGTATACTCTTTAAAGTTAACTGATTTAAAACATATGACCATAGAAGATTATTTTGATTACAGATGAGTTTTCCCTTAAGTGGATATCCATCTGACATAAAAAAAAAAGATTAAAAAAAATTATTTTGTTTAGATCATCCTTAATTCTTTGAGAAAATTTGTCACTCTCTTCCCATCTCCATTTCTCTCTCTCTCTCTCTCTCTCTCCTCTCTCTCTCTCTCTCTCTCTCTCTCTCTCTCTCTCTCTCCTCTCTCTCTCTCTCTCTCTCTCTGACACAAGACTGGGTTAATTCATGTGGTGTACATTTTTGTTTTAATTCATAGCAATTCTGTGTGTTCCTTTGTGTAGCTCTGGCATGTCTTGAGGAAGTAAAAAAAAAAAAAAAACCCATTGTATCTGTTGGGCATGTTAAGACAGGATGCAGTGATTTTATTGATTGATATGATGCAACTTTTTATATATTTTTTTTTATTGTGAGCTGCTTAAAACTTGTAAAGAAGCTGAGGAAATTTGCTACATTTAAAAAAAAAGATTCAAACTTTGTGTGATAGTTTCCATTGAAAATTTCATATTTAATTACTTGGTTTTGTTGTCTGTGCATGCCATGTACAAACAAAAAGATGATGAGGTTTACAACTAGGCCTATATGACATGCTCTGTGATAGTTCTTTTAAGTTTTGATTTTTTTTCAATTTTTTGTGTAGATTGTTAGGTGTGACTAGCTTAAAAAAAATTGTTGTATTTAAACTCGGATTTTTTTTAATAGCAGAAAACTTCCCAACTTGTGCATATATTAGCATGTCTGCTTTCACTGGGCTGTGCAGACAGATTAAAAAAAAACTATTGTTTTTTAACATTACTGTATAAAGACCAACTATTTAAAAAAAATGTTTGGTTGAAAAATATGATCCAAAACAGCTAAAGGGTATTATATACATTATATTCTTTCAAATTAACTGATTAAAAACATATGACCATAGAAGATTGTTTTGATCACAGATGAGTTTTCCCTTAAGTGGAAATCCATCTGACATTCTTTTTTAAATTAAAATTTTTTTTGGAATAATTAGTTTTTAGATCATCCTTAATTCTTTGAGAAAATTTGTCACTCTCTTCCCATCTCTCTCTCTCCCTCTCCCTCTCCTCTCTCTCTCTCTCTCTCTCTCTCTCTCTCTCTCTCTCTCTCTCTCTCTCTCAATGTGACACAAAAAATGGGTTAGTTCATGTGGTGTACATTTTTTAAAAATTCATAGCAATTCTGTGTGTTCCTTTGTGTAGTTCTGGTATGTCTTGAGGAAGTAAAAAAAAAACCCATTGTATCTCTTGGGCACGTTAAGACAGGATGCAGTGATTTTATTGATATGATGCAACATTTTTTTATGTGAGCTGTCTAAAACTTGTACAGAAGCTGAGGAAATGTGCTACAATGTTTTTTAAAAATGCAAACTTATTGTGATAGTTTCCATTGAAAATTCCATGTTTAATTACTTGGGTTGGTTTAGTTGTCTCATGCATGCCATGTACAAACAAAAAGATGTGAGATTTACAACTAGGCCTATATGACATTCTCTGTGATAGCTCTTTTAAGTTTTGATTTTTTTTCAATTTTTTGTGTAGATTGTTAGGTGTGACTAGCTTTAAACAAATTTTTGTATTTAAACTCGGATTTTTTTTTATTTATAGCAGAACACTTCCCAACTTGTGCATATTTTAGCATGTCTGCTTTCACTGGGCTGTGCAGACAGATTAAAAAAAGTTTTACTGATGTTTTGTGACATTACCCTCTCTATATAAAGACCAACTATTTAAAAATTGTTTGGTTGAAAAAATATGCTCAAAACCAGCTAAAGGGTATTTTTATACATTATAATCAAGTTAACTGATTAAAAACATAAGACCATAGAAGATTGAATATTAGTATTGTGAATTTTGAACAAATGAACTCTCTATATAGTTCCATAGAAATGGGTCTTGCATAATTTGTTTTGGTAATGATGGAACCACATTGTACAAAAAAGTCATTTCAATAAATACGTAATATTCTCTGTGCAAGTTTATTACAAAATTGGTGCATTTAGATTTTATTATTTTGAATGCATCTAGTTTGTAAAAAAAATCGAGACAAATGAAAAACTTGGTGTTGCAGATAGTTTGTAAAAAAAAAAAAAAAATTATTCTGGAAAAGTTTGAGACTGTGCTACAAAAATCCCCAAATCGATTTTAAGTTCTTCAATTTGGAACAGAAGTTTAATGGATTGGAATGTTTGTTTATTTAATAGTTGTGTATATGTCATAAATATTTGGCTACATACTTTTTTCAATGATAGGTTCACACTGAGACTTCATTAGTAAAAGATGCTGCCATTTGAAGAAAAAATGACTTTAAAAGAACTTTCTCAGATTATCACTTAAACAGACCTTTACCCCCTCCCCTCCTCTGCCCCCCCCCCAAGTGTGACAAGGTGGTAAAAGAGTAGCCAATCACTACCTATTGGAAATGTGTTTTAGCTTTTTTGTTTTTGTTTTTATCAAGGAGAGAAAGTGTACAAAGTACCACCGAAGGAGGATGTCAAAATTAGACAAATTAGTAAACTTTTTTTTAAGGCCAATAAAAGATAGAGAACATTTGTCTCTTTGTGCTCATGCTCATGGCTCATATGGTGTATGGCAATGCTTTTTGTGGTTTTTGAGATTTTTTTTCATTCATTGGAAAATAGGTAAATGTGTTCCATAACCTAAATGGTCGTTGGGAAATGAAGTATCAGATACCTCAGAAAAAAAAAGGAATTCGAAAATAGGCAACCAAAGACTCTTTGATTTTGGCTGAAGTAGACAGACTTGCTTAAAATCCTAAAAGTTTTGGGGAAAATATTCTAGTTATCAGGATTATTCAGTGCTGTTAATAAAATCTTTCGCCACACTATGGTAACAGGGCATTTCAGGTTTCTTTTGTGGGTAGAATTGGCAACGAGTTTTACAGTATTGTAAGCAATTCTGTGTAATGATTTGCCAGGATAATACCATTCCTGTGTGGTATCGAGTACATCAGTCAGATTTTATGGTAACTGTAGTCTTTTTTTTTAAAAATTATTTTCAGGAAACATTAGTGTTGCATAGCTTTAGGGGTGTGTGTGTGTGTGTGTGTGTGTGAAAAGGGGGTAGTTGTGGGGGAGGAGACATCGGGTTGGAGGGAGAGAGGAGGGAGGGAAAGGGGTGTTCAGTAGGGGTTGGATACACATTTAGAGCAGTGGGGACACAAAGAGGGCTGGCTGGTTGAATTTTTTCTTTCAGGTTTTTTTCTTTTTTTTTTGGGGGGGGGGGGGGGGGGGACGGGTAAGGGGGGGGGGGGGGGCTCATATTTTTAATGGATTCAAAACTGCCCGAGGCCTGAAATATTTTGACAAACTGGAAATTTGTGGACACCAATGACCAACGTGTAGCCTTGGCTTTTGACAGAACTGGTGATTCCGATTTAAAGCTTCATGCTCTTGCCAGCTATATACCATATTTCTTTATCAAAAGTTTTATTTCAAGGATAATCGAATAAGTGCTCGTTTTTTACCAGTCCCTATGTGTAGGCTACGTGGTTATCCGTTTTAACCGGCACATGGCCTACTCGTCTGAAACAGGGTTGGGTTTTAAAATGTGCGTAGCATTGTCTTTGGCTACATACCAGTTGTCGATGTGCTATTGTGTCCACATGAATTCTAACATTCAGACCGACCATCTGACAGACATCCCTTAACCACTATTTACTTTTAACACTAACTCTAACAATAACCTCAACACTAACCCTGGCCCCACATGTGGACACAAAAGGCAGGTGGATAATGGTATATGCCGACACAATGGTTAAACATTTTTCTTGGGGGTTAGTAGGAGGGGCGAGAATTTTTCAGAAAATGCTAGGAACGGGGTGGAATGTTATTATATTCTGGTATATAGTGATGGGGAAAGAGGTGTAAAGACTGAGGATGGGGATAGGGGACAGGAAAACTTCTGTTTAGTTTCAGGGGTGGGTGGAGGTGGGGATCCTTCTAGAAAGTACCTAAAAACAGAAGTAGGAGGGTGTTGGGTTTAGAATGCTTGATGGAATGGTCAGTTGAAGGGTGTTGCATTTTATAAGTTTAACTAAAAACCGAAGAAGGATGTGCTGGTTTTAGAATTCTTTAATGAATAATCATTGGGGGAAGGTGCTGGGAAACTGATAATGCATTACAGAAATGGGTCCTTATACAAAAAAAAGGGAGGGGGGGGAGATAGTCTGTTAGTGTGTGTGTGTGTGTGTGTGTGTGTGTGTGTGTGTGTGTGTGTGTGTGTGTGTGTGTGTGTGTGTGTTTTGATAGGATTTATGTGACAGGGTTAACCACTGAATGGTCTACCTCAGGTATTTATCATTACCAGTGTATGCTTCATTGTGAAGCCTAGCCAAAAGTTGCACACCTTTTTGTGTGTGGTTTTATATTTTGGGGGTGAAGGTAGTGGAGAATAGCTGTTACCCAAATGACATGAAATTAAAATTCTGTATGTCTGTGTAGTTTAAAGAAACAGCTGGCTTTGCTTCTGTAACCATCACTTGAGCTTAAAAACTCGCCATTTCTTTTTTAAAGGTTGGAGGTGTAGAAAGCATTGAAATGTCACATTAAGAAAAATATTGCAGTATTTTGATTTGTGAAAAAATAGCATATATATTAGACCTTGAGATAACTTTTTTCTTTTTATTGGGGCAGGAGAACACTAACTTTACCCAAGTTAAGTTTAAGGGGCATTGAAAATAGTTACCAAGCCAAAAACTGTTTTGCCCGTCTTAGATTCAATGGTCACCAAAATGTAAATGGGTAGGTTCCCTCTTCAGGGACAGTATAGATGAAGTAGCGAGGGAAAGGAGATGGGCACTGCCCTCGATATGCTGGCCCCTAGAGAAGCTAAGGTCTCTGTTACCTCTCTTCCAAACGACCACATAGGTTGTGGAAACACTTTTTATCTTATTATTCTACAAAATGTGGTACGGTTGTTTGCCTTTATTATTATACGTTGATTGATATGATTGCATGTATGTTAATGCTGTCATGTTCCCCGATTTCCTTGTATTTTTGGTTTGCTGTAAGCTCAGCGACATGCTCGTTACCCAGGTCATAGCACTCCCAGCCCATTGATAGACTGCTCCATTTGCATCTTACAGCAGTCTTTGATTTCCATTTGTAAGCGCAAATGTATTAATTACAGCCTTTTTTGTTTTTTTTATTTTTCAAATAAATCTGAAAAAATGAAAAAGAAAGTTTAGAGGACCAATGTACCTTTTTTTCTAAAAAATGAGACAAACTGAAAAAGAGAAGAAAACAAAACAAAAAATGAGAAGTGGTTGGAGGCTCCACAAAAATTGTCCAACCTTTTACTGTGTGTGTTCTGTACACGAGTGTTTTGCTGCCAGTATGAAACCTCACTTGAAATGTGTATATTCCAAAATTCCAGTGTACCAAATGTGGTGAAATAATGTATTCTAGCAGATTACTGATAATGCAGTGTGGTACAGGTTGGGTTTTTTAAATTTTTGGTTCAGCCCTTCTTGCCAACTTTTGGGCTTTCATAAAACTTGGGTTGTTTGAAACTAGAAAGTTATGGGTTTGTTTTAGTGGCTGTCATAAACTGGAAACGAACAATTGTACGAAATACTCAGCAGTTTTTGTAGTAAATTCATGATTTTGCTCCTGAAGCATTTGCCTGTATTGGGTTTATTTGCTCTCCAGTTGTAAGGTACACAAGTTTGTTGTTTCTCTTCTACCATGAGGTTGCTTTTCACATTTTCCCTGCATAAATAAATGTTGGTTTTTGTGTGCTTCAAACTTGAAGCAAAGAATCCTGGTGGACAGTCAGTTTTGTATTTAAAGTACTTGCCCTTTCCACTTTTCTCCTTTTCCATGACATATTTTGATATCGTGTATGGAAACATTTACTATAGCCTTCTTGGACTTAATTATGAAAAGTGAATGTTTATCTTTTTTTTTGATTACTCAATTTGAAGTGCTGAGCACAAAGTGAAGAAATTTATTGCTGATGCACTTCAACTTTTTATTGTCTAGTAGAATGTGGAAACTGTCAATGGCAATGTAGCCAACTCTACTTGATAAAACATTCCAAAATTAGCACGACATTGTTTTTCTAGTAATTTCATGGTTTTATTGCTGAAACATTTACCAGTATTGGGCTTATCTGTTCCCCAGCTGTAAGGGACACGAGTTTGTAGTGTGGTTCCTCTTCCACCATTAGGTTGCTTTTCACATTTTCCCCTTCATAGTCAGTAAGCATAGTAACACTAAATGCGACCTGGTAAAACTCTAATTTTCTTCCAAACATAACATTGCTCTTTCTTGAATGAGTTACGGGTGCTTTTACATGTACTTTACATGTACGTTTTTTCAGTAATGTTGTTTTTTGGTGTTTGAGGTTTCAGTATTTTTTTTAGGTTTGATTTTTTTTGTCTTTGCATGTATATTTCTTTTTGAGGTTCGATTTTTTGGTCTTTATCTGTGTAGTTGTGTAACTGGTTTGGTTGCATGTAACCGATTCTAAGCATTGCCCACATTATTCACCTTCAGATGAAGTATGTGTTGACCTTGTTGCCTGTATCATGTCTTATAATAACCTGAAGGTCGTGAATTAGCCATGCTTTTAAATTATTTTTATGTGTAAAATTCTTAGTAGTTTTGCATTGTATCTGGTAGACTTGTTTGAATTATGCAGTTAATATTTTACTTTCCCCTCCCCCTATTTCATAACTTCAGGGTAAAAATTGATTTTATGTGCATTATTTTAAAATATGCATTGAAGCTGCTTTCCAGTTGATTTTATTCCATGAGAGATGAACTGGAAACCTATTTGCCAGTAGAATGTGCTTTTTTTTTATAGCATTTCAATGATTGAAGAAAATGTTATATAGTCCCTTTAAAAGATCCAAGAGAAATGTTCCCTGTAACCAGTATTGCTTCCATTTTTCATGGATGTCATGGCAGTCTTGTACAAAATTGTTTCTGAAAAAAGGGTTAGGTGGTGAGCACACACCACTGGCACTTGACTACCCAACTGACTTTTTTTAACTGAGAAAAATGCAAGGTTTGCACAACTTACAAGCTGATATTTTGTACATACTTACTAGGGGTGTCTGTACTTTCTGGCTGGAGTTTAGCTTTTTGATAATAATAATAATATAATAATAATAATAATAATAATAATAATAATAATAATAATAATAATAATAATAATACATGGAATTTGTATAGTGCTATATCTTGTAAAAACAAATCAAAGGCTTTTGTCACTTCTGTGCTTTAAAAGCATATTGGATTGAACACAATGTGGTCTGAACTATTTCAAAAGATTGTGCAAGAATCTGTCAGTTGGCTGGTCATTGTGTCACTGCTGGTCAGAGCATTGGAAAAAGCCTACACCCCCCCCCCTTCAGCCAAAAACGATGCTGGAGTTAGAGTTCGGTAGCCGGCTCGCAGCTTAGATATAACGAAGTAAAAAAAAAAAATCAGGAAAATTTGTCATGACTCCAAAAATATTTATTTTCAATGTTTGTTCCCATAACTGAAAACTATTTACATGAATTTCTATGGTTTTTTTTTTACATGTTGTTGTTGCTTTTTCATTATGAAATATCTGTGCAGTAGCTATCCGAGTTCTAAATTCATAATAACACTGACTGAGGTTGGTTGTTTCTGTTTGTCAGTTTTTTTTTTTTTTTTTTTTTTTTTTAAACTTCTCTGAATTACTTACCTGATTGCCACTGTTATGAATGTAGTCAATGCATACAGGTGTGCATATACATGCTTATGTACCTACAAAATAAGTATCTTATTTTTGGCTTTATTGATTTTTCGAATTACTTGTAAATTCATATCTTTCTAGCTAATGGTTTTAAAACATTGCATTTATTTTTGAGTCTGTGTGTGTGTGTGTGGGGGGGGGAGTGTGTGTCTGAATGTGTCACTGTGTTTGTGCTTGTGTGCCTGTGTGTGCTTTGTGGGTGGGTGGGTGTGGATGGTGTGTATGTGTAAGGGGGGGGGGGGCGTGTGTGTGGGGGGGGGGGGGGGGGGGGGGCAGGTGGGTGTGGATGGTGTGTGTGTGGGGGGGAGCCTCTGTGTGTGTGTGTGTATGTGTGTGTGTTTGTGCTAGCGTGCATGTATAGTGCGTGTGCGAATGTGTGCGTACAATGCGTAAATAATAGTGATGTCTTTTCTAGTCAATGGTTTTAATAACATTGTATCCAGTGTGTGTGTGTGTGTGTGTGTGTGTGTGTGTGTGTGTGTGTGTGTGTGTGTGTGTGTGTGTGTGTGCGTTTGTGTGTGTGCGAG
>CM060342.1:22077161-22082161 GCA_030674155.1 Stramonita haemastoma | reverse complement strand
TTGTGCTCGATTTCTGACGGATCACTTTAAGCCATCACCAAGGCACCCATTCAAGGGGATTCTACCCCTGGATTTATATTCAGTACTGCCTCCCACTACCTGGAAAGTCCCGAGACTAAAAACCAAGGTCCCATGTGCGAGCACACGCAGAGCATCTTGAGCATCTTGTGCGCACGTTAAAACACGTTAGCCTTTTGGCAGTGTAGGGCCAGAGAGGATAGTACTATTACCAAAAAAAAACTCCTACACACAAATGTCCTGTTTAGACATCATTCTTGAAGTCGGAATACCGCTGCCCAGTGAGGGGTAAAGGGTCGCATACGCAAGATCTCACCATTGGTAAACCTCGGAGCTGTAGCCAAGGAACAGGGAAAAATAACTTATTCTTCTAAAGGTAGAAATGTTAACAATTCTTTATGAAAGTAGCAATGATTACATTTGTTTATGAAAATAGCCATGAAGAAGAAAGAAGAAGAAGAAGAAGAAGAAGAAGAAGAAGAAGAAGAAGAAGAAGAACAACAACAACAACAACAACAACAACAACAACAACAACAAGACAGAAGGAAGACAGTAAATCAGTACGCCATCTGAATAAAATTGTGAACAACTGCAGTGGAATCATTAAAATCAACCGATCTAGTTAAAGGAGAAAAGACTGACTATCCTGAACACGTTTTGAGGCAAAGATATATATTATATCATCCGCCTACATGCAGGGGAGATATCGACACCAACCAACAAGAAATGCCATGGAAACGGGATTCCTCGTAAGATATTTCACCCTAGAAAACAAGGGCACATCCCCTATAAACAAACAATGTACCAAGCCTTCAGACAGTAAATCGATTTCTAGTAGTATATGATGATGGCACCCGTTTAGAAAAAAAGCAAAATATGGTATGGCCACGACACGAGATCAAATGGCCCTGGAAAATCTTGCCTTACAGAGAACTGTGGAGGGAAGCAGAGGGAGTGGTAAGCAAGGGGAAAAGAAAGATAAACAGACCACAATGCAGACTTGGGCGTCAGCACCATTTGCAGAGCCCCAGGCTTTGGCAAACAACCGACATAGAGGAGGCTGGTGGAGGCTTAAGTGTAGTACATGAAAGGCTGACAGTGGAGAAAAAGAAGGAGAAAAAGAGGCAGAAGGAGGAGGAGTAGGCCGAGGAGGAGGAGGAAGAAAAATTTGAAGAAGAAGAAGAAGAAGAAGAAGAAGAAGAAGAAGAAGAAGAAGAAGAAGAAGAAGGAGGAGGAGAAGGAGGAGAGGAGGAGGAGGAGGAGAACAAGGAGGAGGAGGAAAAAGAAGAAGAAAAAGAAGAAGGAGGAGGAGGGGAAGGAGGAGGAGGAGGAAGAAGAGGAGGAGGAGGAGGAGGAGGAGGAGGAGGGGAGGAGGAGGAGGAAGAAGAAGAAGAAGAAGAAGAAGAAGAAGAAGAAGAAGAAGAAGAAGAAGAAGAAGAAGAAGAGGAGGAGGAGGAGGAGGAACAACAACAACAACAACAACAACAACAACAGCAACAGCAACAGCAAAAACTGGAACATGAAGAGCAAGAAAAAAAAGCTTCCTAGGGAAAAAGTGAAACTAAAAGTTGCAGTGGTAATTACAATCCTTCTGTCTACAGTCACAATCAGTCTATGAACAAACTGGGGTTAACAAGTTGAAAATTCAAAGCAATAAATAGTCAATACCTGTTTTCTGTCAACCCTAAAGTATCCCCCCCCCCCCCCTCCCCCCCCCCCCCCCCCCCCCCCCCACCCTCTTCAAAACCAACAGCCAGAGAAGGGAGCGAATTGTCACCAACAGGGGAGACCACTCGTGCCACTAGCAGACGAACCTCTTTAAGAACCCGGCACCTACGTCATTTATCACCATGGTGATGGCTTTTCCCACAGGATGACGTCAGATTGAGTGGTTTGCTCCCAGCCCCCCTAGTATTGGTTGTTTGGGAAGAGTGAAGGTTGGGAGGGGGTGGGGTGGGGGTGGGGGGGGGGGTGGGCTGGCCAGGTTGTCAAGGGAGTGAACTCCATTGTAGGGGGCGATGTTGTCTGCCGGGTTTCCTTTCCTAGCCAGCTGTTAAATTCAAGATGGACGTACTACAAAACATGGGAGGGTGTGTGTTCTGTCTCTGTGACTGCTGTCTGTCTGTCTACATCTGTCTCTCTGTCTTTCTGAGTCTGTCTCTGTATCTATATATATGTCTGTCTGTCTCTGTCTGTCTATCCAACTCTGTGCCTCTGTCATTGTCTACATCTGTCAGTCTGGTCTCTGTCTGTATGTCAGTCTGTCTGTCTGTCTCTCTGTGATTGCTATTCATATAAAATTTAGACAAATAGATGTCTTATACAAACATGCACTATGCATACATACATATATACATACATACATATATATATATATATATAATATATATATATATATATATATAAATATATATATATATATATATCTAAAATTTCTCTAGTCTAACTTGCAATCAATTTAATGAACAAGCTTGGGGTTAACCAAGAGAAATTGCAAAAGCAATAAACAGTCGATGGCCTGTTTTCTGTCCACCCTGAGATGTCCCCTTCCCCACCTCTCCCTCCCCTACCCCCAGTCCCACCTCCAGCCCCCCCCCCCCCCCCCCCCCCACCCTACTCATTTATCACCATGGTGATGGCTTTAAGGACAACGAAATAAACACTCCCGTTTTTTTTAACATCCAGTCCCAAGGTGTATGTGGTTTTGTCAATTTTATCATCCATCCCAACCACACACAATGGCCTTTCTCTTCCGAAAAGTGGAAAAGGTTTTGAACGTCTGCGTAAAATGTTTTGTGTGCGTTCGCACATGGGACCATCAGTTTATAGTCTCACCCAAAGGACTTTTTAGGGAAAGTGGGTGATGCTAATTCTAGCTGGAAAAAGAATCCCGGGATTCGAACCCGGGTCAGCAGATTGCAAGCGCAATGCGCAAATGCTCCAACCACTAGGCCATTTCATCCTTACAAGATATTTTGCATCAGATAACAGAGCGCATCATCTATAAACTTGGCACCAAGTCTTCAGACAGTAAATCAATTTTTTTTTTACAAGCGTCTGATGACACCCAAGAACTCTTATAGTTATAGTGTGTTGGGGTGTGTGGGGGGGATGTGTGTGTGTGTGTGTGTGTGTGTGTGTGTGTGTGTGTGTGTGTGAGAGAGAGAGAGAGAGAGAGAGAGAGAGAGAGAGAGAGAGAGAGAGAGAGAAGAGAGAAGAGAGAGAGAGAGAGAGAGAGAGAGAAATGAGTGCGTGTGTGTGTGCGTGGGGGCGTGCGTGCTTGTGTACGTGCGTGCGTGCGCGTGTATGTGTGTGTGCGTGCATGCGTGCGTGTGTGCGCGTGCTTGTGTGTGTTTGCACTGCATTGTATTGTATTGTATTGTATTATATTATATTGTATTGTATTGTATCGTATCGTATCGTATCGTATCGTATCGTATCGTATTGTATTGCAAACCACTTTCATTCGCAGCAGATTTTTAAAGCATGAAATTCAGGCTGCACCTCCTTGTGAAGAGTACCTCGCCACAAGAGCAGCGCTCTTTAAAATTTGTAAATGTTTCCTGTAGGCATAATTATACTCTTCTTTTCCTGTGAAAGGTTCTTTGTTTTGTTTTGTTTGGGTTTTCTTATTTTTTTACAATAACATTTTTCCACCTATGTCTCTTGTTGCCATGGGTTCTTTTATGTGCGATTAATATGTACGGCACACATGATTTTGATGTATCGCCTCATCTGAAAGACTATTACCCAGCCCATCAAATCATGGGCCAGTGGGTAAGGGTATGAACTTCGGACTCAAACGAGGATCGAGTCGGATCGAATCTGACCTCATTTTCTAAGCAAGTGCATTAGTAGTAACCTCTAGACTATGATTTCCCACGTTGTGAGTGGGTGTTTTGTAAGCTAAAGGTGTTTATTTATTTATTTACTTATTTATTTATTCTTATATATCGATGACAATGGAATAAGCACTCATGTGCTTTTTTTTTTTACATCCAGTCCCCGTTTGTATGCAGTTTTTCTCTATCTTGTCATCTGTTCTCAGCGGCACACAATGGCCTACCCTTACGAAAAGCGGAACAGGATTTAACGTGTGCGCAAAATGTTCTGCGTGCGCATCGTCATCGTCCACATAGCACAAATCCAACATCACTCAGTCAGAGTGCTAAATTTATTACACCCCTTCCTTTTGCCTAGTCCAAGTGTGGTCAGTTTCCTGCTATAAATAGAATTAGCTGGGCTGGGCTGCGACGGGTTAATTAGCAGTTGAGAGGAGCTGAAAGTGGGGGAAACTGACAGCTGTGCGTCATCATCATCATCATCATCATCATCATCATCATCATCATCATTCTTTACTCAGTTGAAGAGTAGGTTATCTCACTCACATCCATCTCCTGCACACCCTTCCTTCCGACAGGAAGACAACTGATGTGTCCCTCCTCCTCATTCTCCTCCTCCTCCACCTCCTCCTCCTCCTCCTTCTCCTCCTCCTCCACCTCCTCCTCCTCCTCCTCCTGCTGTCTTCCTCCTCCACCTCCTCCTCACCTCCTCTTTGTCGTAGTGGTCCTCCTCCTCCTTCTCATCGACATTCACCACATCCATTATCAATATGAATATATTCAAAATTAACTCATCTAGTCCATCACCAGTACAACCCACAGGATCTTTTTAGTACATCATTTGTCTCCGCTTTGCTAAAAAAAATCCCCTAAACACACACACACACACACTCACACACACACACACACACACTTACACACACACACACACACACACACACACACACCACTTACACACACACACACACACACACACACACACACACACACACTGACACACACACACACACTTACACACACACACACACACACACACACACACACACACACACACACACACAGACACACACACCACACACACACACACACACACACACACACACACACACACCCCCCCAAAACTTGTGAATGCAGACAGTG
>CM060342.1:22073566-22077061 GCA_030674155.1 Stramonita haemastoma | reverse complement strand
TATTTATGTTTTTAAAACAAATTCTTTTATATCGAGGATAATGGAATAATACTCTGTATTTTTTTTCATTCAGTCCCCGTGTGATCAGTTTTGTAAATATTGTCACTGTTCCCACCCCCCAAAACAATGGCCACCCTTACGAAAAGTGGAACAATTTAACGTGTGCCAAGATGTTTTCCTGCATTGGCACACAGGGGCCCCGGTTTATAGTCTCATCCAAAAAACTTTTGGGGGGGAGTGGAGTCAGCACTGATGTTAAAATCCAGGGGGAAAAATTTCCCCCCACTGGGGAAACAAAACCCCCCCGGGTTTTCAGGTTGTCAAAGGTTGCCAAATTGCCACTGCAAGGGGGAATGTTTTTTGGGCCACTAGGGTATCCCCTCTTGATTCTATTTTTAAGCTGGCACACCACACAAAACACACACACACCCACAAAACACACACACACACACACACACACACCCCACACACACACACCACACACAAAGTACAAAACATAGTTATCCTGTGCCCCCATCTTCCCCTTTTATCTACCCCCTGAAATTTTTAGCGACACTTGTGGGGAAAAAGAGAGAGAAAGAAAAGAAAGAAAGGGTGCTTTTTTTGTGCACAGGGAGAAAAAATTTTTGCCATTGGTTTTGGGGAAGCTGTTTTGTGGGAAGGAGGGAGCCCGGATTTAAGTGACATCCAAACAACAGAAACACACAGGGTTCCCCCGGTGTCTGACATTTCTCCCGCATGACAAAAGAGCGACACCTTTCACAACACATTTCTCTTCACTCCGAGGGGAGTGAACAAAAAACAGCTCTTGGGCGGAGCTTGTCGCTGGCTGATAAGAATAATGATGATGACTTTTCTCTGCATGATTTCTGTCTGGTTTTCTTTTCTCTTCTTCTTCTTCTGTTAAAACTGGCAGGATATTCAGAAATGTGTTTAGTTGTTTTGGGGTGGGTTTTTTTGAAAAAAAATTTTATTTGTGAGGCTTCCTTTGGCTACAGGAGTCTTTTTTTATTTTTATTTATTTTATTATTATTTCTTTTTTTTTTTTTAACTTGTGAGCCTTCCTTTGTGTACTATAGTCTTGTCTATCAGTGCTGATGTTGTATAGAATGGTGCCAGACCTCATAAAAGGAATTGTTGCTACACACTTTTTGTTGGTATGTCTATCAAGTTTTGATATTATTTCTTTTTTTCAGATAGTACCTTGAATATGCAGTGCAATTTTGGTGGGTTTTTTTCAAGCCATACACACACGCACGCACGCACGCACGCACACACACACACACACACACACACACACAAACATACATACATACATACATACATACATACATACATACATACATACATACATACATACATACATACATACATACATATATATATATATATATATATATATATATATATATATATATATATATATATATATATATATATATATATATATATATATATATATATATATATATATATATATATGTGTGTGTGTGTGTGTGTGTGTGTGTGTGTGTGTGTGTGTGTGTGTGTGTGTGTGTGTTTGGCTCTGCATATCTGCACAACACTGTTCAGTATGTTGTATGATATCTAAATTTGGACTTGCTGCTGTATTGTCCTGAGAAAAAGGCTTCCTGATAATTATGCTATGCTGCATGGTGCTATTTATTAGCAACATGTAAACCTGGACAATCAAATCCCTATTCATAGAAACAAGTTTTGAAAACAGATTTATTTCATTAAGAATTTGTTTAATTATGAGAAAAAAAATCTATGTCCTCCAAACATTCAGTAAATCTCAGGCTTTAGTGTTTTTCGAGGTGTTGCTTCTGGGCTAGAGTTTTGATATTTACCACTGTTCTGTTGTTTTTCTTTTAGCATTAACCACCATTTTCTGCCACAATTAAGGCAGTTGCATTCGGGTTGGGTTAATATTTTGATATAGTCAGTATTTTTCTACAACACTTGTGAGTATTATATGACATTAAAATAATTGTTGGATCATGTAGAATTTTAATTGGCAGTTAAACACGACTTCTGTTAAACTTCTTGATTCCCATGGATCAAGTCTCAATCTTGTTTTTAAAGAAGCTATATGGGAGAATGACATTTTCTGTATATTTACAGGATGTGGACTTTTCTTATAACTAAACATAAATTGTTTGCTGAATGGAATCCATTTTCAAACTTGTTTCTATGAACACTCACTAGACTATCCAGGGTTTGTGTCTTGTCAAAAAATAGCATCCTGCAGGCATATCATATCACCAAGCCTTGTTGTCAGTACAATACAGCAGCTAGTCCAAATTTAGATATTATGCAAGGTACTGAACAGTATCCTGCAGATATGAAGAACAACCCCTCCCTCCCACCATGCACACACACACACACACACACACACACACACATACACACACACACACACACACACACACACACACACACACACACACACACACACACACACACACACACACACACACACACACACACACGCACACACACATATTCTTTTATGAGGTCTGGCACCATTTTATACAAAGTCAACACCAATAGACAAGACTTCTGCACACAAAGGAAAACTGACAAATAAAAAAAAATCCCCAAGTAAACATATATCTGAATATCCTGCCAATTTTGACAGAAGAAGAGGAAGAAGAGAAAAGAAAACCAGACAGAAATCATGCAGAGAAAAGTCATCATCATTATTCTTATCAGTTAGCAAGACAAGCTCCGCCCAAGAGCTGTTTTTTTGTTCACTCCCCTCAGAGTGAAGAGAAATGTGATCTGTGTAAGGTGTTGCTCTTTTGTCATGCAGAGAAATGTCAGACACCAGAGGATCCTTGTGTGTCTTCTGTTGCTGGATGTCACTTGATCCTGCTCCCTACCTTGCACAAACAGCTTGTCAATCAATGGCTAAATGTTTCTGCTGTGCACAACTAAAGCAGCCTCTTTCTTTTTCTCTCTCTCTCTATCTCCACAAGTGTCAGCTATAAATCATGGGGTAGATGAAGGGGAAGGTGGGGGCACAGGATAACTATGTATGTACTTTGTGTATCTGTTGTTCTTGTTGTTTTCTAGTCTTTTATTTCTCCCTCTGTGTATGTCTCTGTCTCTGTTGTGGTCTTTGTCTTTGTATCTCTGTTTCTGAGCCTGTCTTTGTCTGTCCCTGTCTGTCTGTCTTTCTGCCCCCCCCCCCTCTCCAGGGCTGGATGTAAAAAAAACCCCAAAGTATTGTATTTATTGTATTAAAGTTAAAAAGTTAAAGTCTGTCCCGAGCCTAAGGCTCATCAGGCCGGTGCTTATCCCGGTTTCTGTGGCGCTAAGCGACTGAGAGTCATAGACTCCCCCCTGGATAGGACGCCAGTCTATCGCAGGGTTAACCCCCCAACACAAGGTTGGTACCCCTTTTACACCTGGGTGGGGTGAGAAAATAGCCGTAAAGTGCCTTTTCCAAGGGCACAACGCCATAGCCGACAGCTGGGATCGAACCCGCAA
>CM060342.1:22058566-22061066 GCA_030674155.1 Stramonita haemastoma | reverse complement strand
ACATTACGTTACGCTATATTACACTGCATTATACTGCATCATATTACGTTTTTACTAGTACATTGCATCACACTACTTAACATTATAATACATTACACAACATTATATCACATTGCATTATAAGATGGCCTTGTGGAATAAAAAGGTTGTAATGTGTGTCAACTTCACACGTCCGCGCCCCCTCATTCTACTATTGTTAAATTTCCTATACCACCCCCATTCCCCCCAAATAGGAAGTATGTTCTTGGAATTCGGTGGTCTAGTGGCCTCGAAAGCGAAAAGTCCGGGTCGGATGTGTGCGATGGTTCGAACCCTGTTTGGGCCCCAAACATTTCCCCCATCCATTAGACTACGAGTGGTGGTCTGGGTGCTAGTCTTTAGGATGAGACGATAAACCGAGGTCCCGTGTGTTACAAAAATATTTAGCGCACGTTAAAGAAAGTATGGCATCAAGAGAGTTGTCCCTGGCAAAATTGTGCAGAAAAAGCCATTCTGATATGGAAACAAATACGGTTGCAGACAGGAAAATGAAAAAATTAATGGGCAGGCCCTGCACATGCGGCGACGCGCTCTTGACGGGGAGAGCAGCCCAAATTTCACGCACAGAAATCTGCTATGACTAAAAGGGGTGTAAAATGTAAAAAAAAAAATAAAAAAAAAAAAGAAGTAAGATTTACAAGTCTTGAAACTGTAGAAGTCAATAAAGCCAGCCCCAAAGTCACAATGTGTATGTTACACAGCACATGTGTTGGGTTTGAACATGTCCCACTGAACGAACTCCACAGAATCGATCCAATAGCAACAGAGGCAACAGTGGTAGCAGCAACAGCAGCTAGCAGCAACAGCAGCAGTAGCAGCAGCAGCAGCAGTAGCAGCAGCAGTAGCAGCAGCAGCAGTAGCAGCAGCAGTAGCAGCAGTAGTAGCAGCAGTAGCAGCAGTAGTAGCAGCAGTAGCAGCAGCAGCAGCAGTAGCAGCAGCAGCAGTAGCAGCAGCAGCAGTAGTAGCAGCAGCAGCAGTAGCAGCAGCAGTAGCAGTAGTAGCAGCAGTTAGCAGCAGCAGCAGCCAACAGCAGCAGCAGCAGCAGTAACAGTAGTAGTAGCAGCAGTAGTAGTAGCAGTAGCAGCAGCAGCAGCAGCAGCAGTAGCAGCAGCAGCAGCAGCAGTAGCAGCAGCAGCAGCAGTAGCAGCAGTAGTATCAGCAGCAGCAGCAGCAGCAATAGCAGCAGCAGCAGCAGTAGCAGCAGTAGTATCAGCAGCAGCAGCAGCAGCAATAGCAGCAGCAGCAGCATTAGTAGCAGCAGCAATAGCAGCAGCAGCAGCAGCAGTAGCAGCAGCAGTAGCAGCAGCAGCAGCAGCAGTAGCAGCAGCAGTAGCAGCAGCAGCAGCAGCAGTAGCAGCAGCAGCAGCAAGAGAAGCGGCAGTGCCGGTACCCCCCTGGGCAGAGGCCTAGCATTTCCTTATTCCCTGTGGAGGTCTGGCACGAAATGTGGGGTAGAACCAAACAATACCCTGGGTAGGGGTAGGGGAAAGGGGAGGGGGTATGGGGAGGGGGATCTGTGTGAGTGTGTGTGGGGAGGGGCGTGGGGAGGGGGGAGGGGTGTGTGTGTGTGGGGGGGGGGAGGTAGGAGGCTGTGTGTGTGTGCGTGCGTGCGTGCGTGCGTGCGTGCGTGCGTGTGTGTGTGTGTGTGTGTGTGTGTGGAGGGGGGAGGGTGTGTGTGTGTGTGAGTGTGTGTGTGTGGAGGGGAAGGGTGTGTGTGTGGTTGTGTGTGTGTGTGTGTGTGTGTGTGCGTGCGTGCGTGCGAGCGCGCACGCGCGCGTGTGTGTGAAGGTTAGGATGGGACCCACGGGACCAGTAGGCACCATCGCGTCACACACAGAAACTAAGGTATGTGAAACCATCTATTTTTTAATTGGACATCTAGTTCTTACTCCTCCGTATTTTTCCTGATCAATTCTAATGTAGTTGTGGCTGTATCGTAACTGATGAGGTTTACCGGAGGTATCTTTTTGTATTTGCTTTTGTATACCCCTTTAGGTCACGGCAAAATTTCTCTTCGTGAAATTTGGGGCTGCTCTTCCTGGGGGAGAGCGCGTCCCCACAAGAACAGCACCACTTGTAATTTATTTTTAAATTTTATTTTCCTGTCTGCATGTGTATTTGTTTCCCTATCAGAGTGGCCTTTTTTTCAAAACAGAATTTTGCCAGGGGCATCTCTTGTTGCTCAGTTGGGTTTTTTTTTTTTTTTTAATTTAAATTTTTTTTTTTTACTTGAGTTAAAAGGTGTGGCTTTGCTAATTAAAAAACTACAACAAATTGTAATATAAAATCAGGCAGGACGAAAATATCAGCGAGTCTTTTTAGGTGTATGCCTAATCCTGACATTTTTCTTGGTTTCATCATTTCATATTTTTTATTCTACTTAAAACCAAAACTATCAATCCTCATTTAAAGTATAACTCATTCTTCACAATTTAAACCCACCTATAACCCAGAAATCGAA
>CM060342.1:22048566-22053566 GCA_030674155.1 Stramonita haemastoma | reverse complement strand
CTTCATTAGGCAGTGGGGGACAAATTCTGTCGATAGTGACCAGAGTGTAAGGCAATGAACTTTGGACATGTGCTCTGAATATGCTTCAACAGTGCCTCCGCAAGAGTGACTCTGAGAGACAGGAAACTATCGTCACCAGCACAACAACAACAACAACACAAAATAGTAGCACCACTGTAGCACTACTAAAGCTACAAAAGTACCTGAGATGAGAAACCACGTAAGTTACTATATCATAACCACAAAAAAACACTACAATTACTGATAAATACAAAAGCATCAATAACATCAAGGCAGAATATCAACCAACAACTTCATCACGTCTAACAATCTCTGTGAAAATCAAATTTGTGTGAACTCAGGAAAAAAACTGAATTTCGGTGAATATACCTTATTCGTGTGAACAATAGGACTAAAAACATGCCGTCCTTGGTATTGTTGTAAAATAGTAGTGGTGACGGTGACTTTGAGGACAAAGAAACACTTTAGGTACTGAAGTGAAGGCAACATTATAAGGACAAAGGCTACATCACGCACGCACGCACTCACGCACGCACGCACACACACACACTGTAGAAGATCGACAACACAATTAAATCCCCCCCCCCCTCCCCGAAACACACACACACACGCACACACGGCAATAACTACAGATCAGAGAGCGCTCTTTACTACAAAGCTGTGTAACACACCTTGCAGAATTGACAAAGAAGAGACATACAATGAATCAAAGTACGTAGACAACCCCTGCTGAAGTTTGATCCATTCTTAAACCCAAGGTGTACACAGGACAGAGAAACAGTCGTCTGCTTTTCCCTTGAAGCTGATTCTTCCCCAAAAAAACATTTTACGCCACAAGAGCAAAACCAAAACCAAAAAATCGAGTTCATTCTAATTCATTATTGTTCACTTCTGACACTGTGGATATGAACGAAACTGCTGTAATGCACAATATCACTGATATAATGTACATGTGATGCAACTGATGCCTATCATGTTTCAAGCTTGATTTGAAAAAAAACAACCCAACCAAATAAATTCGGTTTCTTTTTGTTTGTTTGTGCACAGTTAGCAAAATCTGCTTTATTTAATGAAATATTTTGATAATGATATGGTTTATGAAACAAAAATCATCTGCTTGAGATGGGGTATCAGTGACTTATTTTGCCAGTGGTGAAGTTTATCCATGAATTGATGTGTCAGTGGTTCAGTATATGGATAACTTGGCTTTTCTCAAACGCAATTTATCAACAGTTCAATTTGCCCAAGGTACCGTTTACTAGTGACACAGTTTAGCACAAATGCCATTTATCCATTACTCCAATTGCCAGTGATATGACGTACGTGTGACTTTTCTTTTTTTTTTTTGCAGTTTATTGATGATCCAGTTTACCAGTAGTAAATTTTATTGATGACTCACTTTGCTGGTAGCAAATTTTATTGATGAACAGTTTGACAGTAGTAAAGTTTATTGGAGATACAGTTTACCGTTGTAAATTTTATTGATGACTCACTTTGCCAGTAGCAAAGTTTACTGATGACTCAATTTACCGGTAGCAAAGTTTATTGGTGACACATTTTGCCAGTAGCAAATTTTATCCGTGGCACAGTTTGCAAGTAGCAAAGTTTATTGATGACACAGTTTGCAAGTAGCAAAGTTTATTGATGATACAGTTTGCCAGTAGTAAAGTTTATTGATGACTCAGTTTGCCATTAGTAAAGTTTATTGATAACTCAGTTTACCAGTGGCAAAGTTTATTGATGACTCAGTTTTCCAGTAGTAAAGTTTATTGGTGAGACAGTTTGCCGTTTATACAAGGTATTAATGACTAAATTTTAATTTTCCATGATCAAAGCTACGCTTTGACTCCTTTTGTGGGTAATACTGTTTTGAATGATTAGGTTTGCCAGTGGTCTAGTATATGAATAACCCAGTGTATTTATGACTCAGTTTGCCAATGATAGAGTGTTTTAATGATTCAATTTACAAGTGATATAGTGTGTTAAAGACTCAGTTTGCAAATGACATAGTGTGTTGATGACTCAGTTTGTAAGTCATAAGGTGTATTACTAACTCTGTTTGCCAATGATATAGTTTATTTATGATTCAGTTTGCTAGTCATAAAGTGTATGACTAACTCTGATTGCCAATGATATGGTTTATTTATGATTCAGTTTTGCGACGATCCAGGTCATTATCTCGATATTCCAGTTATCTTGTTTATCCCTCCCCCATAAAAAATCCTTTTTTGAGGCAATGTGACTTTTTAACTAAAATATCTGACTTTTGCCAGTAATGTTGTTATTTAATGAATAAGTTTATCACATATACGTTTTAGCTGTGGATCCGATTCCTCACTTACACAGTTGACCAAATACCTGATATACCAGTGACAGTGATGAAATACGTTGTTAACATTTCAATTCGCCAATGATCCAGACTAGAAGCTAACTATGCCGATAAAGCAGCTAACTATTTCTTTATAAAAAAAGGTATATTCAGTTTGTTCATGATTGAATTGTTTACAGTCACACGGCTTCTTCAATGATTTAATTTGCCAGAGATGTCATTTTCTTCCATGGCTCAATTTTTTTTTTGTATTGTAGTAATGTAGTTTAACATGATATAATTAATTATTATTATCATTATTTCTTGACATTGACTGTTCAAAACAACCGAGCACAGAGCCTGACTATCAAAGAGTGGAATAAGCAATAATTGAAATATTGTTTATACATATATATATAAACCCAACAACAACAAAGAAATCCAACTACTTCAACCCAGCAGCTGGCAGCAGTTTCGGTTCATCAAAGAGGACGGGCACTCCTTCAAGGGACCGTGTATTTTCCTGTGATCTCTTTACACGCAATGGATGTCGCTCCCTAGATAGTAGTCACCCCTACAACAGTGGCATCAGAGTCACCCACACGTGGACAATATCTGCACGGAAGTGACTGAAGCCAAGACAGAACGCAGAAGTGCTGATGAGTTCTCTGCCGTCACGTTTCCATGGCGCAGTCACAAGGGATTGGAGTCACAGTCCTGAGAACACCGTGTATTGATTAGTGACAGGCCCGGTAAGTTAAAACAGGATTAGTAGGGGACTACCAGAATACTTACAGCCAGGTAGGTACACGTGAAAAACTGCTGCATGAGGCGGGTTAGAATGTCCAGGAAGTTTTGAGATACTTTTTAACCTAGAACGACACAAAAGCTGCACAAAGAAGACTAAGTATTGCAAAGTGTATTTTGATTACCCACGAACAGTTTGATGATAATATCATTGCGAAGGAAGACAGTAAACCCAAGACTTGTGATAGGAACCACAGCTAACCCACCACAGAAAAAGAATAGTGGCCTTAATTTGCAACTGTTGTTCCAAGCCCTCGCAGATAACGTTATACAACAGAGTAACAAACACCACATTCAGTTTGCCTGCCAGGGACATAAGAAAACTGACACAGAAGAAAACCAAAGTGTGCTACCTAATTTACACAGAGATAACAGAGACCTGTGAAAGAGGACAATAAAACACAGCAATCAACTGGCTATCCAAGACAATAATAACCAAAAAAAAGTGTGGAAACAGTATAATAACTACCACCAGGGACAACCTGTTTACTAAGAAGAAGAACAACAACAACAGCAACAAATATCAACAGAAAACTCTCAAACAGGACACTGACTCCCCTGTTTCAACCTGTTTACAAAAAAACCCCCAATATTCTGTTTATCAGAGACATTAGATACGTGTTAAAAACACACACAACAGAACGGTAACCACACTGTCTATCACGAACTATTGTGAAACAAGGCAGTAACCAACTCATTTACCAGTGACAACAGCGAACTATAACACAGGACAGTAACCAACTCATTTACCAGTGACAACAGCGAACTATAACACAGGACAGTAACCAACTCATTTACCAGTGACAACAGCGAACTATAACACAGGACAGTAACCAACTCATTTACTAGAGGAAACAGCGAACTATAACACAGGACAGTAACCAACTCATTTACTAGAGGAAACAGCGAACTATAAACACAGGACAGTAACCAACTCATTTACTAGAGGAACACAGCGAACTATAACACAGGACAGTAACCAACTCATTTACTAGAGGAAACAGCGAACTATAACACAGGACAGTAACCAACTCATTTACAGAGGAAACAGCGAACTATAACACAGGACAGTAACCAACTCATTCACCAGAGAAAACGAAACAGGGCAGTAACCAACTTGTTTACCAGAGGAAACAGCGAACTATAAAACAGGACAGTAACCAACTCATTTACCAGAGGGCACAGCGAACTGTGAAACTCAGCAGCAACCGACTCATTTTCCAGAGACAACCAATAACTGTGAAACAAAACAGTAACCATCCTTGTTTACTGTGACAGATGACTATCAAACAGGGTGACAGCCAACATATCTAACAACAGCCAACTGTGAATTAAGGCAGCAGTTATTAACCAGTTTTACCAGAGACAGCATCTTAAACTGTGAAACAGGGCACTGACTAACCTGCCTACCAAAGAGAACAACAGAGAACCGTGAAACTACACACCAACTAAACTGCCTGCCAGAGGGAACAAGAGATAACTCCGAAACAAGGCAGTAACCAGCTTGTTTATCATAGAAAACAGAGAACTCCGAAACAAGGCAGTAACCAGCTTGTTTATCATAGAAAACAGAGAACTCCGAAACAAGGCAGTAACCAGCTTGTTTATCATAGAAAACAGAGAACTGTGAAACAAGGCAGTAACGAGCTTGTTTATCATAGAAAACAGAGAACTGTGAAACAAGGCAGTAACCAACTTGTTTATCATAGAAAACAGAGAACTGTGAAACAAGGCAGTAACTAACACGCTTGCCAGAGATAACTGTGACACTGTAAACTAACTAGCCTGCTTACAGAGACATCAACAGAGAACTGTGAAACAGTGCACTAATTAACTAACTAACCTGTTTACAAGAGACAACAAA
>CM060342.1:22031339-22033839 GCA_030674155.1 Stramonita haemastoma | reverse complement strand
CTCTCTCTCCTCTCTTCTCTCTCTCCTCTCTTCTCTCCTCTTCTCTCTTCCCCCTCTCTCTATCCATCCATCTATCTATCTTCTTCTATCTATCTACTATCTACTATCTAAATTATCTATCTAATCTATCAATCTATCTATAAACTTTTAAATCTATTTTTTTTCGTCGTCTGTCTTTCTATTACTATCTATTACTATCTATTATCTACTTTCTACTACCCTTTTCATCTATCCATCCATTCCCCCCCCCCCAGTTCTTTTCTCTCTTACTCCTTTCTCTTCTCTTCTCCTTCTCTCTTTTCTCTCTCTCCTTCTCTCTCCTCTCCTCTCTCTCTCTCTCTCTGTATAGGTAGCTAGAAAAAAAAAAAAAAAACCCCCCACAAAAACAAAGAGATTTTTTTTGCTTGCCAAAATAGAACCTACCTTGTTGTCAAAGAAGCCACGGAGGGATCCAACTCCACTCTTCCTTCGTTTTGGAGGGAGGAGGGAAGGGGGGGGAGGGAGGTAGGTGGTGAGGGGAGACGAAGGGAAGGAAGCTTGCTGGTAAGAAATGAGAGCAGTGACACCGCTTGCCTTCTGCTTGCCTGTCTTCTTGCCTCCTGCCTTTGTGTGCTGTCTCCTGGGATTAGGTGTGCTTTTCCCGGGAAATAAAATACGTTTTGCCTCCTCCGATCCCTGTCCCTTTAACAAACAGCAGGGCAAGCAAGCCTCTTGGAGGCGGTCTCTGGTAGCGC
This sequence comes from Stramonita haemastoma, assembly GCA_030674155.1. NCBI lineage: Eukaryota > Metazoa > Mollusca > Gastropoda > Neogastropoda > Muricidae > Stramonita > Stramonita haemastoma. The sequence goes on along the minus strand of CM060342.1, from coordinate 22,033,105 downwards.
TCTTCTGTGGGGCCACAGGACTCTAGCCAGTAGTTGTACTTCCTGGAGACTTGGGCCATTTATGGAAGAGCTTTCTCTTTCTCTCTCGTTTTCTCTGTTCTGTTTTTTTTGTGTGGTAGGTAGGTTGGTAAACTTGGTTGTTTTGGTGTGGGATAGGGAGGGAGGAGGTGGATGGGGTGGGGTGGGGTGGAGGGTAGGGGGTTGAGGTTACGTTCTTTTTTAGGTTGAGGTTTTTTTTGTTGTTGTTGTTGTTGCTGTCCCTTGGTGAAGTTTGGGGTGCTTCCTGGTGAGGATGTAGGTTGGGAGGTAATTTCTTGTTTTTTCTGGGGGGGTTGTTGGGGGGGGGGGATTATGTGCCGTTTCTGTGTAAAAGTTGAACGTTTGGTGGTTATTGTTTTTTTCTCCTTTTTTTGGGGGGGGGGGGGGATGTGGGGTGGATAGTTAGTGTTGTCTTTGCGAAATATTCGCCGGTTCCTGTTTCCAATAATCTGTGGCCCGATGTGAAGTGGGTGGTTTTTGCTTTGTTTTTTTCACAGTTTTTTTGTTTTGCGAAATGTATTCGTTAATGTTCTTGTTTTCAATTTTGGGCTTCCTTAAAAGGTTTGCTTCCGAGTTGTTTTTTTGTCTGTGGTAAACTGGTTAGTTAGTGGCCTGTTTCACATTGTTTTGTTGTCTCTGGTAAATGGTTATAAACTGCTTAAAATTACATTGGGATGGGGTCAGTATGCTGGTTGGTGCCCCGTTTTGGAGGTTCCTGTTGTCTCTGGGAAATGAATCGGCTGCTGCTTTATTTAACGGTTCTTGTTGTTGTCCTCTATAAGGGTTTTAGTGGTCCGTTTCACTTTTTCTGTTGTCTGTTAGCAGGTTAGCTGGTTAGTTATGCGCTGTTTCACGTTTGTTTCCTTGGTAAGCGGTTATCTTTTGTTGTCTCTTTGAAAAGGTTGTTAGTTAATTGTGCACTGTTTCACAGTTTCTGTTGATGTCTCTGTTACCAGGGGGTAGTTAGTGTACAGTGTCCAGTTATCTCTGGCAAGCTGTTAGTTACTGCTTGTTTCACAGTTCTCTTTTTCTTGATAAATAAGCGGTTATGCCTTTTTCACAGTTCTCTGTTTTCTATGATAACAAGTTGGTTACTGCCTTGTTTCACAGTTCTTGTTTTCTTGATACACAATTTTGTTACTGCTTGTTTCACAGTTCTTGTTTTTCTTGTAAACAAGTTGGTTATGCCTTGTCTCCAGTTTTCTCTGTTTTCTATGTAAAAAGTTAGTTATGCCTTGTTTCAAGTTCTCGTTTTCTATGATAAACAAGTGGTTTATCCTTGTTTCACAGTTCTCTGTTTTTCTATGATAAACAAGCTGGTTATGCCTTGTTTCACAGTTCTTGTTTTCTATATAAACAATTGGTTATGCCTTGTTTCACAGTTCTTGTTTTCTATGATAAACAATTGGTTATGCCTTGTTTCACAGTTCTCTTTTTCTATGATAAAAATTGGTTACTGCCTTGTTTCACAGTTCTCGTTTTCTATGAAAACAAGTTTGGTTATGCCTGTTTCACATTCTCTTTTTCTTGTAAAAAAGTTTGGGGTTTCTGCCTTGTTTCGGAGTTATTCTGTTCTTCTGGCGGCAGTTTAGTTGGTGTGTAGTTTCACTTTCTGTTGTTCTCTTTGGTGGCAGGTTAGTCAGTGCCCTGTTTCACAAGTTATAAGTGTTGTCTCTGGTAAATGGTTTAAAATTCGCCTAATTCACATTTGGCTGTTGTTAGATATG
>CM060342.1:22026913-22031239 GCA_030674155.1 Stramonita haemastoma | reverse complement strand
CTCAATAGCTTTGTGTGTTCTTTTTATTAAAATTTTAAACCTGAGGAAGTTGGACTGGGCTTTGTATTAAAAAAAAAAAAAAACTAGTTCCGCTGGCAAGTTCATGTGTCACAGAACTAGGTTTGGGTTGGCTGTGGAAAGATTAAATTTTCATGCTTTCATACACCTAGCTACAAACTATTTAACCAGCATTCACTCTTTCTCCCTCCATCTGTCTGTCTCTGTCTTTCTGCCTCTGTCTCTCTCTGTCTGTCTGTCTCTGTCTTTCTGCCTCTGTCTGTGTGTGTGTGTGTGTGTGTGTGTGTGTGTGTGTGTGTGTGTGTGTGTGTGTGTGTGTGTGTGTGTGTGTGTGTGTGTGTGTGTGTGTTCTCTCTCTCTCTCTCTCTCTCTCTCTCTTTCAACTTGATGTATCCCTGAAAAGTGCGGGGACTGGATGTAAAAAAGCACACGAGTGCTTATCTATTATCCTCGAATAAAAGACTTTGCCTTGCCTTGCCTTGCCTTGCCTTGCCTTGCCTTCTCTCTCTCTCTCTCTCTCTCTCTCTCTCTCTTCTCTCTCTTCTCTCTCTCTCTCTCTCTCCTCTCTCTCTCTCTCTCTCTCTCTCTGTCTCTCTCTCTGTCTGTCTCTGTCTGTCTCTGTCTGTCTCTGTCTGTCTCTGTCTGTCTCTGTCTCTCTCTCTCCCCTCTGTCTCTCTGTCTCTCTCTCTCCCCTGAATGGGTCAGGGCGAGGGTGAGAAGAGTGTGTAATATTTGAAATGGTCTCCTGGGCATTACTTCATTCTTTTTATCTGACAAGCTTTTTCTCTCCTGCCCTCTCGCCGCTTCATCCCCCTTTGTTGTGGACTGTCTCTCACTCCCTGTCTCTAGAAGCCATTTCTTCTCTCTCTCTCTCTCTCTCTCCTCTCTCTCTCTCTCTCTCTCTTCTCCTCTCTCTCTTCTCTCTCTCTCTCTCTCTCTCTCTCTCTCTCTCTCTCTCTCTCTCCTCTCTCTCTCTCTCCCCCTTTTTCCCCCCCAATTTCCCCCCCCCCCCCCCCACCTGTTGTATTTCAAGTCACTGTATGTATGACTGGTGGTCAGTCATGATTTCGTTTGGTTATGGGTCGGTGTTGTTGAAGTGTTGAGTTGTTTTTTTATGATTGCTTTTTTGTGTTGTGTTGTGTTTGTGTTATGGTGTGGTGTGGTGTTGTGTTGTGTGTGGTGTGGTGTGGTGTTTGTAGTGTAGTGTGGTGTTTGTAGTGTAGTGTGGTGTTTGTGTGTAGTGTAGTGTAGTGTAGTGTGTGTGTTAGTGTAGTGTGGTGTTTGTAGTGTAGTGTGGTGTTTGTAGTGTAGTGTAGTGTAGTGTAGTGTAGTGTAGTGTATTGTGTAGTGTAGTGTAGTGTAGTGTAGTGTAGTGTAGTATAGTGTAGTGTAGTGTAGTGTAGTGTAGTGTAGTGTAGTGTAGTGTAGTGATGTAGTGTGTTGTTTGTAGTGTAGTGTAGTGTAGTGTGGTGTAGGTATAGTGTAGTGGTAGTGTAGTGTAGTGTAGTGTTAGTGTAGTGTAGTGTTGTAGTGTAGTGTAGTGTAGTGTAGTGTAGTGTGGTGTTTGTAGTATAGTGTAGTATAGTGTAGTATATGTGTAGTGTAGTGTAGTGTAGTGTAGTGTAGTGTAGTGCAGTGTAGTGTAGTGTAGTGTAGTGTAGTGTAGTGTAGTGTAGTGTAGTGTAGTGTAGTGTAGTGTAGTGTAGTGTAGTGTAGTGTAGTGTAGTGTAGTGCATGCAGTGCAATGCAGTGCAGTGCAGTACAGTGCAGTGCAGTGTAACATAGTATTTTAGTTTTTACTTATTATTTATTATTTATTTATTCATTCTTTTATATAGAATATAATGGAATAACCACTCATGTGTAGCGTAGTGTCGCGATGTGGATATTTTGTCAGGCATAATAATGAGGTGGGTTTTTTGTGTTTTTTATTAGAGGGCTAAGTTCACGAAGCACACATCAGCTTTGTCAGGGGAAATATCCAGAATCATTTTCAGCCAATCATCTTCTATTCTAATCAATCCATACTGTCAAAGGTCAGCATAAGATACATTGAATGAGTTTGACCACTCTTTTCTAGTTCTGTCATGGTCTTTATAGTACAGGGAAGGTAAAGCAGCGATGGAGAGGAGATGGGCGCCGCCCTCAATTTGCAGGCCCTTAGAGAAGCTGAGGTCTCTGATGCCTTGCTCCCTTACGACCGCCTAGGTTATGGGACACCTTTACACTACACTACACTATATCAGCTGCCAACAGAACATTGGGTGAGACAGCTTTTGATTTGGAATAGCAAGTGATCAAAACACTACTAATTATACTTTATTAACCCAGAACACAACACTACAATGTAACTTATGAAAGACAGTGCTATACAACTAAAAAACTCAATGTAATGCCACATTGTTTCAGTACAGAGAGAGAAGAGAGAGAGAGAGAGAGAGAGAGAGAGAGAGAGAGAGAGAGAGAGAGAGAAGAGAGAGAGAGAGAGAGAGAGAGAGAGAGAGAGAGAGAGAGAGAGAGAGAGAAGACAAACGTTGTTTCTTAAGTCCTTCATGTAATCACCACAGCAACTTTTGTCAATAGCTTACCACATGCCCATTCACAGAATTGATCCTCCGAGTTGAAGTAGCCTACTGGTCGTAAAAGCAGCTAACAACAGCTTTCTGGCATTCACGACAACCAGAAAACGGTTTGTATCCTGCTTGTCAGTATTTTTGTCACACATTATGAAGTTTTCAACAGTGTGACATTTCAGGACTTTCAAAACGGTAGCAATTTTCAGTTCCGTCCACGATTGAGATTTTTGTCTCGTTGGTTTTTCATTCTTTTGTGTATTTTAAACCCAGAAAAATCGAATTGTATTTTGGGGTTGGAAAGTAGTTCTTTATCTTAAACACCGATCAATTTCGCTTTAAAAAGTGTTTAAAGTTTTAACTGTTGTTGGATGTTACTACATAATTATGTTCGTGCAGGTAAAAGGTAAAGGTGTCCCATAACCTAGGCGGTCGGTGGGGAGCGAGGCGTCACATACCTCAGCTTCTCTAGGGGCCAGCATGTTGAGGGCGGCGCCCATCCCCTCTCCCTCGCTGCTTTACCTTCCCTGACCTTAAAGAGGGCAGGTACCAGTTTACAGATAGGTGAACTGGGAAATTGTACTGAAGCCATGACGCGCAAACGGTCACCCATCCAAATGGTGACCATGCTCGATGCTGCTTAACATCGGCGTGGGGCTAGCGATTGCTCTGACCACTGAGCTATCCCGTCCCCAGTATGAAAAATAAAGAGTTTATATGATGGGAAGAAAGAAACAAAGAGAAGGATAGAAAAGAAGAAACTTCTAGCAAAACTTGACAACAGCTGAATAAAACAGGGATCAAACTGAAATTGTGGCCACCGATACACTTTACTTTACTAGCATCAAGTCCAATTTGGCAAATAGTACTGAAAATCTCTCTGAAAATAGTAGCTAGAATGATTTGACAGCAGCTGCCTTGTGAATTCTATAAGAGATATAAGAGATCCCATTCTTTTCCCAGATACTCAAGGCGGATTATCTGCTTTAGCCAGTTGAGCCATGATGTTGACTATTACAAATGGGAAACCTTGAATTTTTTTATTTTAATTTATTTATTATTTTTTATTGAGGAACTGATGTTGATATTTGGGTTCTTGTATATTACATTGTTTACACACACACACACACACACACACACACACACACAACACACACACACACACACACACACACACACACACACATATATAATATATTATATATATATAATATATATATATATATATGTGTATGTATGTATGTACACACACGCATATATATATATATATAATATGTGTATATATACATAATAATAAAAATTAAAAAAAAAATAATAATAGATAAATAAAATAATAATATGAATATGAATACACGAATAAAATCACATATCAATATTATGTACTCTGCGTGGGTGTGGAAAAGGTGTCTCTATCTCTCTCTCTCTGTCCCTGTCTCTATGTCTATACATGTACAAGTCTGTGCCTATCTGTGCCTATGCTTCAAACAGTCAGTGACATACAATAACTCTTAGGCAGGCAGAATTAGGTAGACGATATCAAATTACGTGCTAAATTACAGGTGAGTGACGTGTACTTTGAGTATCGACATTATTCTGCAGCCTTAGTGGCCTCCTCCATTCTAGGGCGTGGCAGCCATGTTTTGTTGAAAACATCGCTCCAACGTCAGCATCAGCTGCTGATGATTGCTTCTTACCGAAACTTTCTGAAGCAAAAATCTTCTTCCATTGTGGTTGT
>CM060342.1:22016913-22021913 GCA_030674155.1 Stramonita haemastoma | reverse complement strand
CACACACACACACACACACCATTGGGAGAGGAGAGAGAGAGAGAGAGAGAGAGAGAGAGAGAGAGAGAGAGAGAGAGAGAGAGAAGAGAGACAGAGACAGAGACAGAGACAGAGAGAAAGACAGACAAATAGACAGACAAATAGACAGACAAATAGACAGACAGGCAAAGAAGTCAGTCAGACAGTTAATCACAAGGGACTAGAAGTATTTCTCTTCTTCCCCCCTCCGCCCCCTTCCCTCTCCCCCTCCCCCCCCCCCCCCCCCCCCCCCCCCCCACCACACACACACCACACTTCCATGGTTGCAAAGTTTAAGAGACAGTTGTACACCATTCATCACACTGAAAGCAATTTGTCGCGCTACTTTGTTCAAAACTATGCTGGTGTCTACACTATGGTAACACAATAAAACAACCTTGTCTCTGGTATCATATGATGTGATTAAAAAAAAACCCTCGTTGTTTGTGTCATCATATAATAGTGATAGAAAGATAGGTTTTTGTACTATATTATTATGACATGGTAAAAAAAAAAATTGTCTGTGTAATTTAAGATAAAAAATGTTGTCTGTGTCATATAATATGATAAAGAGTTATCGTCTGTGTCATATAAAATGATAAAGAAATATTGTCTTTGTCGTATGATTGGATACAAAATTATTGTCTGTGTCATATAAAACCTCGTTGTTTGTGTCATCATATGATAGTGATACAAAGATCGTTTTCTGTATCATATTATCATGGTATGGTAAAAAAAAAATGTTGTCGATGTTATATAATATGATTTTTAAAAAATTGTCTGTGTCATATGATATGATAAAGAGTTATTGTCTGTGTCATATAGAAGGATAAAGAAATATTGTTTGTGTCGTATGATTGGATAAAAAATTATTGTCTGTGTCATATAATCGGATAAAAAATTACTGTCTGTGTCATTTAATATGATAAAAATATGTCGTGTCTTTGCCATAATTATTATACTATGATAAAAATTGTCTGTGTTATATAATATGATAAAAACTTGTTGTCTGTGTCATATAATATGATAAAAAATTGTCTGTGTTATATAACATGATAAAAACTTGTTGTCTGTGTCATATAATATGATAAAACATACTGTCTGTGTCATATAATATGATAAAAGATATTGTATGTGTTATAGAATATGATACAAATTTGTTGTCTGTGTCATATAATATGATAAACATATTGTCTGTGTCATATAATATGAAAAAAAATATTGTCTGAGTTATATAACTATATAAAATTATTCTTTGTGTCATATAATATGATAAAAATTATAATATGATAAAAATATTGTCTATGTCATATAATATAAAAATATATCTGTGTCATATAATATGATAAAAAATTGTGTCATATATGATAAATATTGTCTGTGTCATAATTTCATATAACAAAAAAATGTCTGTGTCATATAATATGATAAAAAATTGTCTGTCATAATTTCACATGACCAAAAAATGTCTGTCATACAATATCATAAAAAATGTCTGTGACTTAGATATAATATCATAAACAAGATCGTTGTCTGTGTCATACTACAATGTGATAAATGAATAATTGTCTCTGTCATAGTATAATATGAAAAAAAAATCGTTGGCTGTGTCATACTATAATATGATAAATAAATCGTTGTCTGTATCATAATATAATATGATAAAAATGATCGTAGTCTGTGTCATAATATAATATGATAAAAAATAATCGTTGCCTGTGTCGTAATATGAAGGTAAGAAGGTAAAGGTGTCTCATAACCTATGTGGTCGTAGGGGAGCAAGGCGTCAGAGACCTCAGCTTCTCTAGGGGGTCAGCATATTGAGGGCGGTGCCCGTCTCCTCTCCCTCGCTGCTTTATCTTCCCTGACCCTAAAGAGGGCAGTTACCCATTTACAGCTAGGTGAACTGGGGGAACTGTACTGAAGCCAAGGCGCGCAAACGGTCACCCATCCACTTGGTAACCACGCTCGACGCTGCTTAACTTGACTTGGGGAAATCGAGCGCTCTGACCACTGAGCTACCCCGCCATACTAAGTAGTTTTGTCATTGCAAGGTGTTGGGTGCTGAAGAGCTGCGACAAAGCGGGGTTCGAACCCAGAGTTGATTCCGTGCAACGCTCTAACCACTAGGTAACTGCAGCCCCCCCCCCCCCCCCCCCCCCCTTCTCTTCGGCGTTCTTTTGTTTACTTACGTCACAAACAAATTAAGTTGTCGGAAATATTTCACTACTCGTTTTGATCTACATAAGCTAGATCCAGCTTAGGTTTCTCGGGGGCCCACTTGTTTCAGTTTGCTACCAACACTACATCTGTTTGTTATAGACTCTTCCCTGTGAAAATACAGGATAGATCTGGTTTGTTTGATTTTAAACCAAGCTTTAAAGGTGAAACGTATAATTTCCCTAAGAAATCAGATTTCCAGTCTTATGATATCATTATAATCTTTCTTTCTGACAAGCGGCGTTTTTTGGGTGTTTTTTTTTTCATTATAGTTTTTTATACCCATAGTTTCAATACTTTTGATTTAACAAAAGAAAGCTCCATGACTATATATATACTGATAGACTTCTTAAAGAGGAAGGAGTTTTCTTAGAAAACAAGTTTATCACAAGAAGGGAAATGAAAACACAAATCATTTAAACTGTAGCCTCGTAAGTGCCATGCCCGTACCTGTCTGTTGATGTAATGTACGTACCACACATTTCGTTGTTTCTTACATCATGACATTAATTGTGTGCTCTTTTATTTACCACTGACATTTCTAGATCTATCACATCTGACTAGCGTGACAGCAGACGTGTATAAATCAAACACAAACCTCCATAGGTGAGAGATACCGAAAGCAAACGATACTGGAAATAAATCGAAGTAGGCTACCAGCTAACGCCTCTGCTTTAACTAAAACGCGCTTTTAGGTGTGTGTGTGTGTGTGTGTGTGTGTGTGTGTGTGTGTGTGTGTGTGCGTGGGTGTGTGTGTGTGTGTGTGTGTGTGTGTGTGTGTGTGTGTGTGTGTGTGTGTGTGTGTGTGTGTGTGTGCGTGCGTGCGTGCGTGCGTGTGTGTGTGTGTGTGTTTGTGAGAGTGATTGTGTGAAACACAAGAGAATGAACGACATCCGGTTATGTTTTTTTTTATTTTAAATTCCAACCAAACAAAGACCTACATCAGTACAGAAGAGACATAATTATACAAGATTTACAATTTTACTCTGAAAAAAAAAATCAGGAGAACAGCATTGCGAAACAGGATCTACTGGATATCATCCAAAAAAACAAAAAAACAATAACCCGAAAGAAGTTTGCTTGATATATATATATATATTCCTTTCTTTCTTTGGTACAATATATATATATATATATATATATATATATATATATATATATATATATATATTATATATATATATATATATATTTTAATCATTGCTGGTTCCTTTGTTTTTCCACTCCTATCACATTCCATAACTCCACCTACCAACGTCCCACATTTCAACCGTAGTCTACGAAGAAATATTTTTTTGTTATTGTTGTTGCTGTCATAAGATTGCACAATTAGAACCGTAAAAAGCCCAAGCAAGTAAAAGGAATGAATGAATCTTGTATTCAACGGTTGTTGTTGTTTTTTTACTTTTGTACTTTTTTGTTTTGTTTTTTTTACAAAGGTGGTATTATACAAGAGAAACAAAATGAAAGAAAATGTAGCTCACGATTTTTATCATCGAATTACAAATGTCTACCATCTGAAGATGCCACTATTATCATTATTGTTGTTGTGAGGATGTCAACAATGATGTCAACAAGATAAGCATCTTCGCCATTCCAAAAAATGTTCTCAGTGTCATTGAATGTCTTCATAAAATCATGAAAACAAATTCTCCATACTTGTTGAATGACACAATACACTAAAAAACAACAAACACACAAACAACTCCCAACAAATGTCAGAAAGACATAGACATACCTTTTTTCCCCCTTCCAGATACATTGTTTTCCATGAATTGAATCTCAGTCTATAAAGATCAGAAATACCTTGTTCAGATCAGATGACGCGGAATGACATTTTCCTGAATATTTGAAAGACAGAGGTTTTTCAGTTAATGAACACATTCAGTGCGCTGATAATTTTAAATTACATGAAACAGAGCTTGAAGGTGATGCATTAACAATAATTATGGGACGGGTACTTCGACGTCCACGGGAAGAATTTTTTTTTTTTTTTTTTTTTACAGGGAAGAGCAGCCAAACTTATTCCACCCGACTCCCCCGTGGGTATTCCGGAGTGTCTGTCAGTATAAACAGCATCCCCACCTTCTGGAAATTCTGTGCCAGGAATTCCCTCTTTTCTATCCCTCTCTGTTTTTACCTTACTCCTTTTTCTTCCTGTCACCTCCTTCTTGTCTATTTTCTGCCTTCTTGGTTCATTCTCCTGCCTATTTTTCATCCAAAGGAAACTGCAAAGATAAAAAGTTCCCTCCCATGCCGAAATCAGCTGCGCTGGGCCTGACTTGTCAGGAGCTTAACAGCAGCGCAACGTATTTTTTGCTCATATGATGGACCAAAATATTGGCTGTCAAAGCATTTATTTATTTATTCATTTATATCGAGGATAAAGGAATAAGCATGCACTCATGTTTTTTTTTAATCCAGTCCCCGTGTGTATGCAGTTTTGTAAATCTTGTCATCTGTTCCCACCGGCACACAATGAAGAAAAAGAGGAAGAAGAGGACTCTACCCACCCGATCTCGACACCAGACAGAAAAGCCTAGAGAACTGGCCCCTATAAAAACAAGTTAAATTTGAAAAAGCAATATTCGTGTTTAAGCTATCAACTTATGACGCACATGATTACGTCAGTTCTTTTGTTTAACTTACTCACAAACAAATGACCTTGTCAGAAAATTCCATTTCAACTACTCGTGTGTTGATATACATCAATCCAGCTTAGGTTTCTCAAGCCTTTATGTTATAGGGAATACTTTGCTGTT
>CM060342.1:22011223-22016813 GCA_030674155.1 Stramonita haemastoma | reverse complement strand
CATTTTCTTCTTTTTCCCTTTTTTTTCTTCTTTCTTCTTCTTTCTTCTTTATCTTCTTTTTACTCATATATATAGTTTTATATATATAGCGTTGTTAAATATGTATATATACATACATAAAATATTAAAATATATATATATTATTTGTGTGTGTGTGTGTGTTGTGTGGGGGTATTTTGTGTTTGTTTGTGTTGGTGTGTGTTTTTGTGTGTGGTGTGTGTGGGGTTGTGGGGTGTGTGTTGTGGGTGTGGGTGGGGTGGTGTGTGTGTGTGGTGGTGTTTTAAAAACAAGTAAAACAAGAACCCAAAATCGCATCAGTTCCTCAAAAAAAAAAAATAAAAAAATAAATAAATATAAAAAATTTTTTCAAATTTTCCCCATTTGTAATAGCAACACCATGGCCCAACTGGCTAAAGAAGATAATCCGCCTTGGTATCGGGAAAGAATGGGTCTTTTTATATCCTTATGAATCCAAGGCACTGCTTCAAATCATTCAGCTACTATTTTCAAGAGATTTTCAGTACTTTTTGCCAAATTGGATTTGATGCAGTAAATTTAACTATACAAAATGTAAATTTAAACGGTGGCCACAATTTCAGTTGACCATGTTTTTTTTTTAAACGTTGACAAGTTTTGCTAGAATTTCTTTTTTTTTCATCCTTCCTTTGTTTTTTTCTTCCCATCATATAAACTCTTTTTTTTTTCATGCTGGGAGGGGGATGGCTCAGTGGCAAGCAATCGCTTTCCCCACGCCGAGTTAAGCCATCGAGTATGGTTCCCCATTTGGGGGGGTGACCGTTTTCGCGTCTTGGCTTCATAAAACCCCCCCCCAGTTCACCTATCTTTAAACGTACCGCCCTCTTTTTAGGGGTCAAGGAAGGAAAAGCATGAGGAGGGGAGATGGGCGCCGCCCCAATAGCCCCCCTAAAACTGTGACGCCCCTCCCCAAAACCGCCTAGGATTGGAAACCTTTTCCTTTTAACCTTCACGAACATAAATGTAAAACACCCCAAACCCAGTTAAAACTTTTAAACACTTTTTAAAGCGAAATTGATCGGTGTTTAAAATAAAGAAAAACTTTCCAACCCCCAAAAACAATTCGATTTTTCTGGGTTTAAAATACACAAAAGAATGAAAAACCAACGAGACAAAAATCTTAATCGTGGACAGAACTGAAAATCGCTACCGTTTTGAAAGTCCTGAAATGTCACACTGTTGGGAAACTGTTCATAATGTGTGACCAAAAATACGGGAAAAGAATACAAACCATTTTCTGGTTGTGAATGCCAGAAAGCTGCTGTTGGCTGCTTTTACGACCAGCAGGCTACTTCAACTCGGAGGATCAATTCTATGAATGGGCATGTGGTATGCTCTTCAGAGGAGTTGCTTAGGCGATTACTTGAAGTACATAAGATACGTTTGCTTTCTCTTTCTCTCTAGCCTAGTGGTCAGAACATTGCGCTGGCAATTTGACGACCCGGGTTCGAGTCCGGTCGAGGAGATTTTTCTCCTGGAGTTAACCATCAGTGCTGACTCCACTCTCCCCAAAAGTCCTTCGGATGAGACTTTAAACCGAGGCCCCGTGTGCGAACGTACGCAGAACATCTTGCGCACACGTTAAATCCTGTTCCGCTTTTCGGAAGAGTAGGCCATCGTGTGCCGGTGGGAACAGATGACAGTTACAAAACTGCATACACTCGGGGACTGGATGTAAAAAATCACAAGAGTGCTTATTCCATTATCCTCGATATAAAAGAATAAAGAAAAAGAATCAATCAATCAATCAATCAATCAATCTCTCTCTCTCTCTCTCTCTCTCTCTCTCTCTCTCCTCTTCTCTCTCTCTCTCTCTCTCTCTCTCTCTCTCTCTCTCTCTCTCTGTGTACTGAAAGAGAAACAATGTGGCATTACATTAAATTTTGTGTTGTAACGTATTGTCTTTCATTAGTTACACTGTAGCGTAAAGTTTTTCTTTTAAAAAGTATAATAATATTAGTATTGTTTTATCACTTGCTTGGATAATCAAGAGCTGTCTCACCCAATGTTCTGTTGGCTGCTGATATATGTTTAAGTTTTTTTGTTTGTTTTTTTTAAAAAAGACTATGTAAACTGATTTCAGCAAAAAATAGCTGTTACCGTGATGTAAATGTTGTATAATATGCCTTTAATTTGCCTCTTTTTGCAGCCATCGAAGTGTGTATTATCGCCAGCCGTTTCTGTGAATTTTGGATAGCACTCACTGTTCGATTGGTTGAAAGTATCTCGTGTATATATATATATATATATATATATATATATATATATATATATATATATATATATATATATATATGTATGTATGTATGTATGTATGATTATATGTAGGTAGGTAGGTAGGTAGGTAGATAGGTATGTAGGTAGGTATGTATGTATGTATGTATCAGTGTATGTATGTATGTATGTATGTATGTATGTATGTATGTATGTATGTATGTATGTATGTATGTATGTATGTATGTATGTATGTATGTATGTATGTATGTATGTATGTATGTATACACATATATATATTATAATTCTTTTCTTTCTTCTTTTAAAAGTGTAAGCCCCTGAACAGCAGTGCAACGCATTTTCGCTCATATGACAGACAACAATAGTTTTTGTCTGATCGTTTGACGACGACGACGACGACGACGACGACGTCGACGACGACGACGACGACGACGACGAAGAAGAAGAAGAAGAAGAAGAAGAAGAAGAAGAAGAAGAAGAAGAAGAAGAAGAAGAACAAGAACAAGAACAAGAGCAAGAGCAAGAACAAGAACAATAAGAACGAGAACCAGAAGAAGAAGAAGAAGAACAACAACAACAACAACAACAACAAGACATGTAGAATCACTCACTGTTGCAGTTCATCTGTATAATATTGCCTTATGTTCAAACATGACAAATATCTCCTGTTACTCATGGCTAACGGGAGCAGGGATATAACTTACATACTGCTATGGGGTTCGAGTCTCTCAGAATGCCACCACAAGTCAGCCTGCCTCTTTGCTATTGAAGACTACCACGACGAATGCTATAGCCGAGTGGTTAAGACCGATCGACTTCAATCCCATGGGTCCATGAAACCGTGGGTTCGAATCTCGGCAGGTTCTGGTGATTAAGGCTGGGGATTTTTTTTATGATCTCCCAGATCAACTTCAAGTACATGTTTGCCAGTGTCTTAATTTCCGTCGTGTAAATACCAATGCAGAAGATCAAATATGCACATTAAAAGATTCCGCATTTCAAGTCAGCATTCGATGGGTTATGGAAACACCAGCATAACCAGCATACATCCCCGAAGTCAGAATGCGGTTACCTTCATGGTGAGTAAAAATGGCTGCATAAGCAAAATCTCACCATTGGTGAACCTGGAGGTCTGGCCGAGGAACCTAAAAGAAGGAGAAAAAAAGAGAAAGAAAAAAGAGAATAAGAGAGAAAAAAGAACAAAAAAGGGAAAAAAAACACGACAATAATGAGTGGTCGAACAAACATTCATTGTATCTTATGCTGATCTTTGACAGTAGAGATTGATTAGAATAGAAGACATTTGGTTGAAATTGATTCTGGATATTTCCCCTGACAAAAGCCATGATGTGTACTTCGTGAACGTAGCCCTCTGATAAAAAAAAAGACTCACACTATAACGCCTGAACAAAATAGTCAATACTCTACACTACACTACACTACACTACACTACACTACACTACACTACACTACACTACACTACACTACACTACACTACACTACTCTACACTACACTACACCACACTACACTACATACACTACACTACACTAATAATAATAATAATAATAATAATAATAATAATAATAATAATAATAATAATAATAATAATAATAAATGGAACTTATATAGCGCTATATCTTGCAAAAACAAATCAAAGCGCTTACTACACTACTCTACACTACACTACACTACACTACACCACAACACACCACACCACCCACACCACACCACACCACACACACAACACTACACTACTCTACACTACACTACACTACACCACACTACACTCCACAACTACACCACACTACACTACACTACACTACACTACACCACACTACACCACACTACACTACACTACACTACACTACACTACACTACACTACAAACACCACACTACACTACACTACACTACCCTACACTATACTACACCACACTACACTACACTACACTACACTACACTACACTACACTACACTACACTACACTACACTACACTACACTACACTACACTACAAACACCACACTACACTACACTACACTACACCACACTACACTACACTACACTACACTACACTACACTACACTACACTACACTACACTACACTACACTACACTACACTACACTACAAACACCACACTACACTACAAACACCACACTACACTACACTACACTACACTACACTACACTACACTACACTACACTACACTACACTACACTATACTACACCACACTACACTACACTACACTACACTACACTACACTACACTACACTACACTACACTACACTACACTACACTACAAACACCACACTACACTACAAACACCACACTACCTACACTACACTACACTACACTACACTACACTACACTACACTATACTACACCACACTACACTACACTACACAACACTACACTACACTACCCTACACTACACCACACCACACCACACCACACCACACCACACCACACCACACACAACACAACACCACACCACACCATAACACAACACAACACAACACAACACAACACAACACAACACAACACAAAAAAGCAATCATAAAAAACCAACTCAACACTTCAACAACACCGACCCATAACCAAACGAAATCATGACTGACCACCAGTCATACATACAGTGACTTGAAATACAACAGGTGGGGGGGAAATTGTGGGGGAAAAAAAGGGGGAGAGAGAGAGAGAGAAGAAAATGGCTTCTAGAGACAGGGAGTGAGAGACAGTCCACAACAAAGGGGGATGAAGCAGTGAGGCCAGGAGAGAAAAAAGTTTGTCAGATAAAAAGAATGAAGTAATGCCCAGGAGACCATTTCAAATATTACACACACTCTTCTCACCCACGCCCTGACCCCATTCAGGGGAGAGAGAGAGAGAGAGAGAGAGAGAGAGAGGAGAGAGAGAGAGAGAGAGAGAGAGAGGAGAGAGAGAGGAGAGAGGGAGAGAGAGGAGAGAGAGAAACACACACACCACACACACACACACACACACACACACACACACACACACACACACACACACACACACACACACACACACACACACAAGAGCGACACAGAGAGAGAGACAGAAAGACAGAGACAGATAGACAGACAGACGGAGGGAGAAAGAGTGAATGCTGGTTATATAACTTGTAGCTAGGTGTATGAAGGCATGATCATTTAATCTTTCCACAGCCAACCCAAACCTAGTTCTGTGACACACGAACTTGTGAGCTAGAACTAATTTTTTTTTTTTTTTAATACAAACCCTAGTCCAAACTTCCTCAGGTTTAAAATTTTAATAAAAAGAACACACAAAGCTATTG
>CM060342.1:21996223-22006223 GCA_030674155.1 Stramonita haemastoma | reverse complement strand
ATATGTCCGAGATGATATCTTTAGCAATATATGTAACTCAGGCTCTAGAAAAACGCAAGCAGACTATGAACCAAATAGATTCTATGAGTAATAACTAAAAATAGTTGTTGATATTTGTCTGGATTTCGAGTTATTCATGTTTTATTAACCCCCTTTGACTGATGGGCTTGTAGCTTTTGTCAAATAAAATTCGTTCATTCGTTCATTCATTCATTCATTCATTCTCTCTCTCTCGCTCGCTCTCTCTCTCTCTCTCTCCCTCCCTCCCTCCCTCCCTCTCTATTTCCCTCTATCTATCTCTCTGCCCCCCCCCTCTCTCTCTCTCTCTCTCTCTCTCTCTCTCTCTCTCTCTCTCTCTCTCTCTCTCTCTCTCTCTCTCTCTCTCTCTCTCTCTTCACTAGACGTTCACACCGAGATTCGAACCTAGGACTGCATAGAGCCTTCGGATCGAATTAAAGTCAAACGTGGTTCCATGAAGTCCGGGATTTCTTTTGTCTGACAAGTCTTCCTTCCTTCTCTCCTTCCTTCCTTTCTTTCTTCCTTCCTTTCTTTCTTTCTTTCTTCCTTCCTTCCTTTCTTTCAACCTTCCGTTCTTCCTTCCTTCCTTCCTTCTTTCCTTCCGTTCTTCCTTCCTTTCCTCCTTCTTTCCTTCCGTTCTTCCTTCCTTTCCTCCTTCCTTCCCTCCTTTCTTCCTTCCTTTCTTCTTCCTTCCTCCTTTAATTCCTTTCTTCCTTCCCTCCTTCCTCCCTTCCTTCCTTCCCTTCTTCCTTCCCTCCTTTCTTCCTTCCATCCTGTTATTTCATTTTTTTTTATCACTCTGACTCTGGCACTTTCTCTTAGTGTCCCTCTTAGTCTCCCCTATCCTTTCCCCCTGCCCCTACCCCCCAACTTCTGCTTCGGGTAACTTGTTTTACCAGCCACCGAAGATGGCATTTTGCCCAGTCACTATCGTTTCATAGATAGCCATAACTAGCGTTACAGAGAGTTGTGTTGGCAATGTCTGTGTTGTGAGGCTATAAGTATAAGACTTGAGTGGTGATTTTGCCCAATCAGAATTGTTTTATAGATATGTATTTATTTTTTTATTTTTTTTATATCCGTAGATAGCCATAACTAGCGTTACAGAGTGTTGTGTTAGCACAGTCTGTGTTGTGATGCTATGAGACTGGACTGTTGAATTTGCGAGTACACATTTCCCTGTAGGTTATAAAGGGCATCGTTTTTACTGTTTGAAAATGGCGCTTCCTTTTTTTTTTTCCAATTGATTACGGTTGTTTAATATAAGTTTTGAGAGTGATAGTTTTTGGTTTAAAAATAACTGCTTTAGTATGGGTTTTTTTTTGTTTCCGGGTGTTTGGGTTTTTTTTCGTTTCTTGGCTAGAGCTCAAAGGTTTATCAATGATGAGATTTTGCATAATAAAGCAATCTCAACAACAACGACGATGGCAGCATATTGTCCAAATAATGATGAGCAAGTTGAAGACAAAAAACGAAGGATAGAAGGTTATCAGCTTTCGGTTTTTGCTATTGCTTGTTTCTGTTGATTGTTATTGTTGTTGATGATGTTGTTCTTGTTCATGTTGTTGTTGTGTTGCTGCTGCTGCTGCTGCTGCTGCTCTGCTGCTGCTGCTGGCTGTAATGTTGTTGCTACTACTACTACTGTGCTGCTACTACTACTGCTCTGCTGCTGCTGCTGCTCGCTGCTGCTGCTGCTGCTGCTGCTGCTGCTGCTTACTACTAACTACTACTACAAGCTGTTGCTGCTGTGCTGCTGCTGCTGCTGCTGCTGCTACTTACTACTACTACTACTACTACTATACTACTACTACTGCTACTGCTGCTGCTGTGCTGCTGCTGCTACTACTACTACTACTACTACTACTACTACTACTACTACTACTACTACTGCTGTGCTGCTGCTGCTGTGCTGTTGCTGCTGCTGCTGCTACTACTACTTCTACTACTGCTACTAACTACTACTACTACTACTACTACTACTACTACTACTACTACTACTGCTGCTGCTGCTGCTGCTGCTGCTGCTGCTGCTGCTGCTGCTGCTGCTGCTGCTGCTGCTACTACTACTACTACTACTACTACTGCTGCTGCTGCTGCTGCTGCTGCTGATGCTACTAATGCTGCTGCTGCTGCTGCTGATGCTACTAATGTTGCTGCTGCTGCTGCTGATGCTACTAATGCTGCTGCTGCTGCTGCTGCTGCTGCTGCTGCTGCTGTTGTTATTGTTGTTGCTGTTGCTGTTGCTGCTGCTGCTGCTGCTGCTGCACATATGGAAGTGGTGCGTGGGAGTGGAGGGAACGGTTGATGCTGGATGGATGGATAGGTGAGGAGGGAGTGTTGGGTGAAACGGTTAACTGGCTGGATGCTGGGTGATGTTAGGGGCCACACCCTGCCTCCCCTAGGGCCACGAGACACCGCACACGTCAACACGGATAGGTCACCGTCTGCCAGCTTTGATTTAATGCACCATTCGATACCTCTCTCTGTCTGGCTGGATCCTTCTTCCCTGCATAATCGTATGATATGATGGTAGCGAGCGCTCGCGCTAGCGCGCGCGCATACACGCACGCACGCATGCACGCACACCTGCACACACGTATATAATTTTTTTAAAAATTTAGAATAAATATTAAATATATATTTAAAATAAATAATATATATATACGTGCACACATACATACACACACACGCACACACGCACGCATACACACGCACACACACATATACACACACACGCACGCATGCACGTACCACCACACGCACGCAATGCACGTACACACACACACACACACACACACACACACACACACACACACACACACACACATGTTTGATACGGCACGAACGCGCACTTAAACGTACACATTTACACCGCACACAAATATATGATAATAATACTTTGCTTGTTTTGTGGTTATTTTTGCTTTAAAACCAGATAACGCTCAAAAGTACATTACTACATGTATGTAATAATTCTTTAAAACGCTACATCAAACATCGATAGTACACTCATTTTGTGATATTCCCACCCTCATATAATATTCAGTTGATACAGGCAAAGATCAAATCATAGGATAAGACACTGCGAGCATGTGAGGTGTGACTGTGTGTGTATGAATGTACACACACATACACACACACACACACACACACACACCACACACACACACACACACACACACAACACACACACAGATATTATATATAATATATATATATATGAATATATACTATATAAATACATTACATATACATATATATATATATATCATTATGTTGTATATATGCATGCATGGCGTATGCATGCATGCATGCATGCATGCTTGTATGTATGTGTGTATTTATATATGTATGTATGTATGTATGTATGTATGTATGTATGTATGTATGTATGTATGTATGTATGTATAGATGAATGTATGTTAGATATAATATATGTACTATAGATACATATATTCATATATATATATATATATAATATATATTTTACATATACATATATAGCGTATATCATAAATATATATTATATATATATCTACAGACACAAACAGACAAAGATACACACACACACACTCCACACAGCGCGCGCGCACGCACGCGCACGCACGCACCCAGCACAGAGAGAGAGAGACGGGGAGAGAGGGGTGAGAGACAGACAGACAGACAGACAGACAGACAGACAGACTGGCAGACAGACAGACAGAGACAGAGACAGAGAAATAAAACGTCGAATGGGTGTTTCAGTAGGGACTCGAACCCGTGCCGTCAGGTCGCAAGCTCAAGGCTCTAACCGCTAGGTCATATGCACCCCCATCACGGAGGCTGAGAACAGTGAAGCGACTTCCATACAAGGAAAAATCAATAAAGGTGCAGTAACACTTAATAAGTGGTCCTTTGATGTTTTATGTCATTACATAAAAGCGTCATTTTGCTTTACTAATAAAGAGTTTCCTATCATAATCATAGTGGAGAGAGAGGTGGGGGCGGGGAAGAGAGAGGTGGGAGAGGGAGAGAGGAGAGGGAGAGGGATGGGGGGGGGGGGAGAGAGAGAGAGAGAGAGAGAGAGAGAGAGAGAGAGAGAGAGAGAGAGAGATGAGAGAGAGAGAGAGAGAGAGAGAGAGAGAGAGAGAGAGAGAGGAGAGAGAGAGAGAGAAGGCAAGGCAAGGCAAGGCAAATTCTTTTATTCGAGGATAATGAATAAGCAGTCGTGTGCTTTTTTACATCCAGTCCCCGCTCTTATCAGGAATACATCAAGATATAAAAAAAAACACCTCTAACTAAAACAACAATAATAATAATGATCCAAATACCAAGAGCAAGAAACCATACCAAGTAGCAAACAACAGACAAGAAATAAGAAAGCAATACAATTAATAAGATAATATATTTTTTAAAAGGCACGCATTCAGAAATTGAAATAAGATACTAAGAATCAAATGAAGATTTTGATTTTTTTTAAAGCGCAATAAAGAGCAAACATGAGAATATAATGAGGTGAACGACTGAAAACATCAATCCACCACCATATATAACAAAATAAGTCATTCAAATCATAACATTTTAATAAAATGGGAGAAGAGAGAGAGAGGAGAGAGAGGAGAGAGAGAGAGGAGAGAGAGAGAGAAGAGAGAGAGAGAGAGAGGAGGAGAGAGAGAGGAGAGAGAGAGAGAGAGAGAGAGAGAGATCTTTATTTTCCAAGGGTTACAGATAAGCATTCGCATAAATTATTTTCCTCCGGCCCTTGCCCTGATTAGGGACTATCAGCAAATCAAGAAGGAACGCCTTCGCAAAAAGCACAACTACAAAACAACAATCTGACAATTAGTAAGATAAAGGAACAAGCGGTAAGTAAACGAAAAGGTCACTGCAGGTACACGTTCTCTCCCTTCTGTTAAAAAAAAGAAAGAAAGAAAGAAAGAAAAGAAACGCACACATTTCCTGAGAAAAAGAAAACTAAATTGTCAGCAGCCTGAAGACACGTATTGCCTTAACGCTCATTTATATAGCCTGCTGTCTCTGGGAGAGATTTACATGAAAGGGTGTGCGGGATATGTACTTACAAAGCCTCTTTCACTCCCTTTTCATTTGAACTGGGATGAGGGTACAATAGTCTATTATGCCGAACAGAGAACATCTACAATCAACTATTTTTCTTCCAAAAGCATGTTAGGAAAAAATATTTAAAAAAACAATTTACCTTCCGTTTATCTTATTTTGCCTATATGTCCATTGTTCTATGTTGCGCTAATGCGCGACGCCTAGAATTCCCTCCCCTGACCATGAAAAACACTGTTGCCTTCTTTAAAACTACTAAAATTCATAAAGGATTATCGCCCCATGCTTTGAATTGCCTCCCTCAGCAAGAACGCTGTTCTCTTCTTTGTTCTTACTAAAATTCATAAAGGACCGCCGTTTCAGGGGAGTTAATTAAAGAAACCCTCAAAATAACTTACACCACGAAGAATTCTTTCGTGTCTAGTTTACATTATATCAAATCCCTAAAATACCGTTCTGACGGTAGATATCCCAAGATCATTATTTTGCTCACTTCGAGAGAGGCAAGGCAAGGCAAGGGCAAATTCTTTTATTCAGGATAATAGATAAGAGAGAGAGAGAGAGAGAGAGAGAGAGAGAGAGAGAGAGAGAGAGAGAGAGAGAGAGAGGAGAGAGAGAGAGAGAGAGAGAGAGAGAGAGAGGGCAAGGCAAATTCTTTTATTCGAGGATAATAGATAAGCACTCTGTACTTTTTTACATCAGTCCCCGCCCTTTTCAGGGATAACATCAAGATAAAAAGATACTAAACAGTAAAACTATACGCAGTACCAAACAACATAAAAGAATAAAGACACTATATATATAAGGTAATAAAAATGCACTCATTCAGAAGACGAAAATCAGAAGTCACAATAAAATGATTTTGATTATTGAAGAAAAAAAAAGCGTTAACAGATAAAGAGCAAACAAGAGAGCATTATGAAATAAACAACTGAACAACCAAGAAAAATCCACCCAAAAATATTTAGCTACAACATTGTTACAACTCATAACAACAAAATGAACTCAAAAGGAACTAAAGATAATACAATGATTATAATAATAACAATAAGAATAATATCAGCAATAGTGATAATAGTATGATAATACACTGTAAAACTCACTCCTTCACAAGGCTACACACACACACACACACACACACACACACACACACACACACACACACACACACACACACACACACACACACACACACACACACACACTACATACATACATACATTACATAGATACACAACTCAGCATGCACGCACATAGCAACACACATAATAATACCACACCACTCACCACACCACACCCCACCACGTAAATCACACACACACACACACACACACACACACACACACACACACACACACACACACACACACACTTACTCACACTTATGTAAGCATATATCCGCACATGTACTTGAGGTGGTTTTTTTGTTTTTTTGTTTTTTAGTCATAGAAAAAAGAGAAGAATGATAAAAGTTAAACAATTAAATCAGGTTACAATATCATCCTTTCTTTTCCATTCATACTTCATATAAAAAAGAAGAAACAAACACAAACAACAAAGTTCAAACAGAAAAAAACAAGAACAAAACATCTAAAAAAAATTGAGGTACAACCTATCAACAAAAAAATCATACAAATCATATATTTTTAATACAAGGGGAGACGAAAAACTAAAAACAATTAACACACACACACACACACCACACACACACACACACACACACACACACACACACACACACACACACACACACACACACACACCACGCTCAAGTTCGCGCTCAGAGAGGAGAGAGAGAGTGAGTTGGAGGAGAGAGAAGAGAAGAGACAGAGACAGAGAGAGGTGTTGTTGTATGTTTAAAGTCTGTTCACATTTAGTATTGATATTAGACTAGAGGGAGGGGACAGAAAAGAGAGGGGGGAGGAGGGTAGATCTATTAAGTGCAAGAAGGTACTTATCAGTTTAGAACCGAAGTCCATTTCCAAGTGCCAGTAAATTTGTGGGAACTTAGAACAAAAGAACGAGCACATCTCTAAAATACAGACCCCCCCCCCCCCCCCTGCCCATCCCCATTCCAAGTGCTGAAGTTAAACGTCCATGGCAAGAGCAGAAAGCCAATAAAGGCAGAGCCATTAATTGTGGTGGGCAGAACTGAGAATCGTTACCACCATGAAGCCTTCAAAATGTCACACTGCCGGAAACCCTCTGATTAAAAAGGCAGGCAGGATGCAGATTGTTTTCTGGTAGTCGTGAAAGCAGAAAAAAAAGCTGACGTAAATTCCTTGTACGACCACAATGAAACGTTGAGGACAATGTTTATGTGCCATGCTTTTCAGAAAAAAATATTGTTAAGTTTGACTGAAGGTAACACGCACGCACACACACACATACACGCACGCACGCACGCACACACACACACACACCACAACAACACACACACATACACACACACACACGCGCGCGCGCGCGCGCACGCATGCATATTACATTATATTGTGTTTTTTACCGCTTTAAATCAACAGATTTTTCAGCGTGAAATTCGAGCTGCTCTCCTCGGGAAGAGTGCGTCACCACAAGAGCAGCGCCACCCATTATTTTATTTTTTTAATTCTTTTCTTTTCTGCAAATGTATTTAATTCTCTAAGAAGGTGACTTTTTCTACAGAATTTTGCCTGGGACAACTTCTCTTATTGCCACGAGTTCTTTAACATGCGCTAAATAAGTATGTGGTGACACACGGGACCTCGGTTTATCGTCTCATCCGAAAGACTAGCACCCAGACCACCACTCACGGTCTAGTGGATGGTGGTGAGGGGAGTTTCTGGCCCAAGCGGGGATCAAGCCCCAACACACTTGAAACTCGGACCTAGCTATTTCGTGTCTTTGATTATGATTTGTATCATCAATATGCCTGTTAGTATTGTAATTGCCCTGCAGGGATGATTGAAGTGTTTTTGACTTGACTTGACTTTGACTTGACTTTCTAGGCAGGTGTGTTAGTTACCTCGAGACTACCGATCCACCAATCTACTGTCGTTGATAGTCTTTTTTTTATATTATTATTACGTTGAATAGTATACATTCATCTCCACCCTTTATGACAGAACAAATCATGACTAAAAAAAAAAAACCCAACACCTTCTATTCTGTCGTGATCTGCTATCTGTTGTAAATGTGTGTGAAAAGTGAAGAGACAGCGGGGGGGGGGCAGGGAAGGGGGACGGGGGGGGGGATGGGTGGGGGTGAGGGGGTAGAGAGGAAAGTATATTACAAAATGATCTCCTGGGTATAACCCCATTCTTTGTGTCTGGCCAGCTTTCCCGTAGCCTCTCCATCATTTTCTTGAGCCAGACTGACACCCCCACCCCCTTCCCCATTGAAATCCCTCTTCTTCCCTAGGTAACCTCCTCCCCCCCCCCCCCCACACACACTCAGTCCTCGTCTCTCCCTCTCCCACCCCCCACCCCACCCCCATGTGTGTTGTAGGTAACATTTAGTTTTGGTCATTAAGAGCAATATAATATTTTCACGGCTAGTACCATTATATATGATATACATACATACATACACACACACACACACACACACACACACACATATATATATTATATATATTATATATATACATATATATATATATATATATATATATACATATATAATGATATAGTACAGTTTCCCAGTTCACCCTGCTATCAATAGGTACCTGCCCTCTTTAGAGTCAGGGAAGAGAGAAAAGAGAGAGAGAGAGAGAGAGAGAGAGAGAGAGAGAGAGAGAGAGAGAGAGAGAGAGAGAGAGAGAGAGAGAGAGAGAGAGACAGAAGAGAGACAGACAGACAGACAGACAGACAGACAGACAGACAGACAGACAGACAGACAGAGACAGAGAGTAAGAAAAAAAAGGCAAACAAAAGAGAGTGACAGAAAGAAAAAGAAAAACAAAACACGATCTTTTCTTGTAAAGAAATTTTTAGAAAGGTGAGGACGCTGTTTATTTATTTATTTATTTATTTATTTATTCTTTTATATCGAGGATAACAGAATAAGCAATCATGTGCTTTTTTTCATCCGGTCCCCGTTTGTATGCAGTTTTGTAAATATTGTCATCTGTTCCCACCGGCACACGATGGCCTACTCTTACGAAAAACGGAACAGGATTTAACGTGTGCGCAAGATGTTCTGCGTGCGTTCGCACACGGGGCCTCGGTTTAAAGTCTCATCCGAAGGACTTGTCTCATCCGAAGGACCTATCCATCTATTTATTTATTCTTTTATATCTATGTGCATGAGTGTGTGAGTGTGTGTGTGTGTATGTGTACGTGTGTGTGTGTGCGCGCACGCACGTTCGTATGCGCGTGTATGTATATATGTGTGTGTGTTCACACCCTAGCGCGCGACCACATACATAACATAACCGTGAATCGTCCTACAAAATGTTCTACCCTAAACAAACAGCAACAACAAACTATCATAACTTTTATCACCGTTTACACAGAAAGAGCCCCTTCCCTCCCCCTACTCTTCCCCCACCCGCCTCCTCCCACACCCCTCAACCCCCCCATCCCCACCCTGCTTCCTCCCTAGGGGGGGGGGGGGTGCGTAGAACAGGAGGTACACGTGACACGGGAAAGGTTGTGGGGGGGGGAGGGGGTGACCTTAAGTGTTTAACCTGTGATGAGATGAGAGGAGAGGAGAGCGCCACACCCTAGGCCTGTAGCCTAGCACACAAGCCCTCAGACAAGACACCATAGCGGAGACGTCAACAACACCGATAGGTTACGTCACGTCAACGTGATTTATGACGTCACTTGATTCTGTGTACCATATTCCAGTTGCTATGGTGACGGTGATAAAAGTTATGATAGTTTGTTGTTGTTGTTGTTGTTTTTTAGGGTAGAACATTTTGTAGGACGATTCACGGTTATGT
>CM060342.1:21981223-21986223 GCA_030674155.1 Stramonita haemastoma | reverse complement strand
CTTTAGCCAGCCACCAAGGCAGAGTTATTAGTGCTGTGGGTAACAGACTTGAAGGTCGCAGGTTCGAATCCCATAAAAGTCATAGGGTTTTCTACAGACTCCGGAGGAATCCTAACCAGCTTGAGTGTGCTGTGAGTTCACTGGGAAGACTGGCACCACACGGTAGAGCTTCGTCCACTTTATGGATGCCATTTTTAGAGTGTAACTCAAAACTTACCTGACCAACACTGCAGATTTCTGTATCTCTCAGGCCCAGTTGTCGCCATGATGTACTATGATAGGAAGCGTAGAATACAATAGTCTCAAAGCGCATGCACTTCTTTAGCAGCATCATGACATCATCCTCGTCGCGATTGATAATCATGCAATAAATAAAAGAAAATTGCGTCTGATTCTGTGGGCCCCTGTCGCTATGGTCTTGTGGGGACCTCAGGTTTGGTTTCCCGGTACACTTTTGTCCCAGTTTGTGTCAGAGCTTTCGGGAGGTTTGGAGGCTTACAGGAGTAGGTCGTTTGGGGAGCGTTGCGGTAGTCGTCACCCCGTGTGGGTGACTTACCCAGTCTGGCTCCGCAGCTGAGCCATTACTCTCATCAGTAGGGAATGGTGGGGGGGGGGGGGGTGTAGTAAGTTGTATCCTGCATATGTTAGCTCAGAACATGTTCCGCTTTTCGTAAGAGTAGGCCATTGTGTGCCGGTGGGAACAGATGACATTTACAAAACTGCATGCACAGGAGGACTGTATGTAAAAAAACTTTTTTTTAAAGCACATGAGTACTTATTCCATTATCCTCGATAATAAAGAATAAAGTAATAAAGAATAAAATAATAAAGAATAAAATAATAAAGAATAAAATGATAAAGAATAAAATAAGATAAATATAAAAAAAAATACCACTCAACACCACCAAAGTGACCCAGCAGCAGTGCAGGGCCTCTCTGGCTGGTGGCCCCACGGCTGTCTGACATCGATGGGCTCCTTGTGGACTGCTGACCCTGAGAAGTTGGTGTGACGAATCTGGGTATGGCTAGGATGGCGATGTTGAAATGAGCGACGTGGGAACAGCAGGACTGGAACACCACAGAGAATGAGACAGCAAAACAACACAAAAAAGAGAGAGAGAGAAAATATCTGAACGTTTTTCCTTTTGTTGCACTGGTATATACTCTGGCGCTATATTGTAGCTTGTTATTTTGGATTGTGTTGCAGTAACTGTGTCGTGTTTTATGCATCTCGTTATATTACTTTATGTTCTATGATATTCTGTGTTTTACAGTATTGTGTCAAATTAAACAATGAGATATGTGAACCGAACACAAAACAAACTACTTTTATTGAAAATGAAATTTATTTAAAAAACAAAAAGAAACCAACTCCCAGTGCTCTATGATTAGATTACAGTGACCAACATCTTTTACAATTATTTTTTTAAAAAAACAATAAAAAAGGACTTTTCTACAGAAAACTGTAACAAATCACATTGACAACTATGCAATACATAATAACCCTTAGTGTACAGACTACAACGACAAAGACATTCTGCTAATTACTTTTTCTTTTTTAAAACGTCCACGAAGTCGAAATGCGGCTACCTTTCTGGTGAGCAAAAACAAAGTTCCATGTTCATGTTCATGTTCAGTCCCATGTCCCAAAGGACGTAGGGGGGACATGAGAGAAGACGCAACGGAGATCTTTTTCCATGCTTCACGATCCTGTGTGGCTAGTAGGAGGCGTTGCAGGGGTTGGGCAGTCCAGTCTTTGATGTTGTCAACCCATGATTTCTTTTGGCGGCCTCTTCTTCTTTTGCCCTCGACTGTTCCTTGCAAGATGGTTTTTGCTAGGGTGTTGTAAAATAACATAAAATAAAAGTAACATACTAATAAAAGATCTCACCATTTGGGCGAATTGAACCTCAGAGGTATAACCGAGGAACAAAAACAAATTAACTTTAAAAAAAATAGAAAACAAATGATAAAAATCAAAAAGAAATAAAAGCATAACAACCTTGAGATAAACCTCTTTCTGTTTGTGTGCCAGAAATTTGACACTGTTATCATTGCAGATCTTTTCTCGAAAATGTCAGACATAGAAACTGTAGACGTTATTGATGGTAAGAACTGATTGCATCTGCAACTTTTTTTTGCTTTTTCATTGTTGTTTTTTTCAACGAAATTGCAAGTGTTTATTACCCCATACAATTTTGACAACGTTGTGTATTTTAGTCGTACAATTTTCTTTTATTGCAAAAGGTGCAGATAGAATTGGGATACAATGTGTAGGGGAGAGAGAGAGAGAGAGAGAGAGAGAGGAGAGAGAGAGAGAGAGAGAGAGAGAGAGAGAGAGAGAGAGAGAGAGAGAGAGAGAGGAGAGAGGAGAGAGAGAGAAGAGAGAGAGAGAGAGAGAGAGAGAGAGAGAGGAGAGAGAGAGAGAGAGAGAGTACAAGGAGGATGAAAAAGAAAGGGATAAAGATGGGAAGGGGAGGTAAGTAAGACATGATATATGTATGCATGCATACACACAAACATAGATACAAAAATGTAAAATTATCCCCCAAAATCATATGAGAACTATGCGTCCACACATGCATACTTATGAAAATATATACATACCCACATACCTTTCTACCTACCTACCTACCTACCTACCTACCTACCTACCTACCTACCTACCTACCTACCTACCTACCTACCTACCTACTTACCTACCTACCTACCTACCTACCTGCCTGCCTGCCTGCCTGCATGCATGCATGCATGCATGCATGCATCTGTCTGTCTGTCTGTCTGTCTGTCTGTCTGTCTGTCTGTCTGTCTATCTGTCTGTCTATCTATCTATCTATCCTAGATCTATCTATCTATCCTAGATAGATACATCTGTCTATCTATTTATCCTCGATAGATAGGTAGGTAGGCAAGGCAAGGCAAGGCAATGCAAATTCTTTTATTCGAGGATAATAGATAAGCACTAGTGTGCTTTTTTTACATTCAGTCCCCGTTAGGTAGGTAGGTAGGTAGGTAGGTAGATAGGTAGGTAGGTAGGTAGGTAGGTAGGTAGGTAGGTAGGTAGATAGGTAGGTAGGTAGGTAGGTAGGTAGGTAGGTAGGTAGGTAGGTAGGTAGGTAGGTAGGTAGGTAGGTAGATAGGTAGGTAGGTAGGTAGGTAGGTAGGTGGGCGGGTAGGTGGGTGGGTGGATGGATGGATGGATGGATGGATGGATGGATGGATGGATGGATGGATGGATGGATGGATGGATGGATAGGCAGACAGACAGACAGACAGACAGACAGACAGACAGACAGACAGACAGACAGATAGATAGATAGATAGATATAACCTAACCCTTATTTATTCATATTATGTAGCACTCACGTAGGGGCAACAGAGCACCTGTACAGGGAAAGAGGGGTTCTCTCCCTTATTGTATGGATAGTGTTAAATTAAGTATGCATATCTGTATACCCAAAATATGGTTTGTTCTTCTTCTTTTTTTAAATAAAATATTTGAATTGACTTGACTTGACTTGACTTTGTAATACTCTGTTTGTGCAGATGCAGCGGCAGCAGCAACAGCAGATGACGTCATCGGCACCGCAGCATCCGGGCACCTCGTCCTCTCCCCTCCCTTCACCTTTACCCCGTTCTCCAAACAGAACACCCCCACCCCCATCACCTTCCTCCTCCTCCTGCCCTTCCTCCTCTTCCTCCACCACCTCCTCCAACCCCACCTCTCCCTTTCCCTTCTTTTCCTTCACGTTCCTCATCCTCCCCTTCCTGGCCAGTTTGGTGACGCATGCGCAGTGCACCTGCTTGTTACCTCCCTTCCTCCAGCAGCGGAGTGACCCCTGGGCGGCCAGTTACGGTCAGCGTGCCCAGCTGGTGATGTACGTGAAGGAAACCTACATGACCGTTAGCCAGCAGGGAGACACTGGGGACATCAAGTACACCAGAAAGTCAGTTTAGCCTGGTTCCTTTTCGTTTTATTTGTTTTGGTTTGGTTTGTCCTTTCTTGTCTTGTCTGGTTGGTTGGTTGGCTGGTTGGCTGGCTGAGTGAGTGAGTGGGTGAGTGAGTGAGTGGGTGAGTGAGTGAGTGGGTGGATGGGTGGGTGAGTGAGTGAGTAAGTGGGTGGCTGACTGACTGACTGACTGACTGACTGACTGACTGGCTGGCTGGCTGATTGGCTGGTTGGTTGATTGACTGGTTGACTGACTGGCTGGCTAGCTGACTGGCTGGCTGGCTGACTGACTGGCTTACTGACCGACAGACTGACTGACTGTCTGTTTGTCTGTTGATGGTGTGCCTAAAGATAAAAAGAATGAATTTCAGACACTAGAAAGAAACTTTGGAGACATCAGATTCACCTAAATGGAGGGTCCCTATAGTTTCTGCTGCTTCTCTGTCTGTCTGTTTGTCTGTCTGTCTGTTGGTTATGTACCATATAAATAATATATAATCAATTTAAGACAGTAGAGACTTTGGAGACATCAGATACACTTAAATGGAAGGTCCGTGTTGTTTCTTATGCTTTTCTGTCTGTCTGCCTGTCTGTCTGTCTGTATGTGTCTGTCTGTGTGTTACCTGTCTGTTGATGATGTGCTTTGAGAGATATTTTATGATCGTCGGCCAGTAGAAAGCCTCTGGAGATATCAAGCACACCACGAAATGAGTTATCCCTTCTCCTATCTGTCTGTCTGTCTGTCTGTTTGTCTGTCAATCTGTCTGTTTGTATGTCTGTCAACCTATCTGTCTGTTTGTCTGTTTGTTCGTCAGCCTGTCTGTGTGTCTATCTGTCAACCTGTCTGTTTGTATGTAAGTCAACCTATCTGTCAGCATGTTTGTCAACATGTCTGTCAGCCTGTGTGTCTGTTTGTCTGTCTGTCAACCTGTCTGTATGTCTGCTTGTTTGTCTGTCTGTCTTTCTTATTTAAAGGTGAGTGTACTTAAAAGACATCTGCATGACTGTTAGTAGCAGAAGATTATGCAAACATGAAACACACCAGATACT